>CM060404.1:32240442-32885557 GCA_030545235.1 Helianthus tuberosus | reverse complement strand
TTTTTAGCCGAAAAACTTCTTTTTTGCGGGAAAACTCAACATTTTCATCCAAAACCTCTTTCTAACCTTATTACGAACCTTTGGGAATATTTTTCTAGTAAAAACTCCAATTATTGAGGTCGTCGAAAAACATATTTTTGGCTAGAAAACTCAACTTTTTAGCCGGAAAACACAACATTTTCGTCCAAAACCTCTTTGTAACCTTAGATCGGACCTTTAGAAACATTATTCTGGCCAAAAACGTTTTCCCGACGACCGGATACTAACGGTGTTAGTGTTCTGTTAGTCAGGGTTCATTGGACACAAATATGTTAATAGTTGGGACTGTCAGTGGTTATTTTTTAAGTTGAGACTGTCAGTGGTTATTTTTCAGTTAAGACTGTTGGCAGCCAACAACAAATAGTTAAGATTATTAAAATCCAATATTCGTTTTTGAATGGTTACTCCTACTCTACGTTATATCATTAAATTAAATAACTCCCCTATTTTAGATTTAAACCTAGGATGTACTCTTTAAGAAGGATGAACGTCTATCAAGTGAAGTATAACTCCCTTTTTCTAAGTTTGAGGTCTAACGTTGTAGCCAACTCAATAAAAAGTCGTTCACAAATATATACGTAGGAGTATTTCATTTTAGAGAGTTGTACTCCATGCATGAAGAGTTGTACTAACAAATGCTACTCATTGTAACTTACCGGGTTATTGGCCACAATGCCACCATCAATAAGATTAAACTCCCGATCACCTTTTCGAAAACAATGAGCTGGGAGGTACGTAGGTGCCGCAGATGTACCGATGCATATGTCCGATAATTGTGCATCCATGCTAGGTTCTCTTGCCACCTTCAAACCACAATTATTAATTTTATTCAATTTTAAACAGCTTCAACTTGTTAATTAATAATGCAATCGTGCAAAAACTAGCTACTTGCAACGTTTTTAATTTAACTAAAAACTTTCAGTTACTGTTTAAATATCCTAAAGAATCTCTAAGGGTGAGCGGGGCACCAGCGGGGAGTGGCCGCGGTGACCCAATTCCCCCAGCGGGAACACCGCCGCCATCCCTGCGGTGACCCAATTCGGGGAGGGTGGTCGGGGGGAGTTCACCGAAGAAGGGGAGGGTTGTTGGTGGGGCCAGCCGCATTTTCAACCAATGAAAACTTTTATTTTATTTATTTTTTTTTGAATAAAAAAACAATTCCCCTAAGAGGGGAGTGCCGCCATCAAATTGGGGTGTGAGAGGAGTTTAAGAGGGGAGTTGACGTGGCATAACCTGATTGGGTGTGCGTAAGAGAGGGGACTCCCCTCTTAGGGGAGTGCCCCGGATACCCTAATGAGGCTAAATCACAAAAGAAATTTTCATTTTGTCTGAGAAAATTAACAAAATAAACTTAATTGTTTGTAGCTACGAAAAAAATAGACGTTTGACCTTTTCTTTTTGTGTTCAAATTACATTAAAAGCTCGTGTCGCCAATCACCGAAGGATCAACTAGACACTCGATTAAAATCTTCAGTGTGAATCTTCTAGTCGCTTTAAATTTTTTTTTTTTTTTAAATTTATGGGTATCTAGTGCAACAATGAATCTGATGCGCTAAAATGATATAACCAGCCGCACCATTTCAAATCTGCTACGCCAAGCTGAAAGCCGCGGGGCTATAAAAACACTTGTGGCTCTTGCTTGATCAGTAATATATAAAAATTCAAAGATATTTTGTTAATTTTCTCAGTAAAATAGATATTTTTGTGATTTTCCAATAAAAAATACTGATTTATACCACCAAAATTGGGATTTTTTTTTTTTAAACAGACCTGAAATGAGCTAAAGATCACCGGTCGCATTTTCTTTATGTCAAAAGTAGGGATGACAACGTTGGTCAACGTCTGATTCAACTTTGTTGTTCCTAGTATGTCCGTTACAAGGCTTCTAAGGTACTTCCCGTTGTACTTTGGGCCTAGCAGCGCCTTGAACAGCCTTATAATGCAAGCAAATGGCCCCCTAAATTTGCTCCAGAAAACATAAACAATCATGAAATATAAAGTATTCAGCATGATGGTGATTAATGAAGATCTTGGAGTTCATATTTCATCTTACCTTCTTTGTGGGAAAATTTTGGGAGTGTTTTTAAGATAAAATGGAACGATGTCTTTAGCAGCATACAAAGGTCTGTTATTTTTGTCCGGAGCCGTTAGCATTACTGTCACTAGACCACCGGTACTTGTTCCTGCAATCACATCGAAATAATCTGCTAGCCTCGCTTCCTCGCCATCTAATTCCTGCACACATATACGTGTGTGTGTTTATGTTCTCATGTATCAATAATCCTACAACGATTAATTATCGATGCACGTATCACAAATGGTCTTGTAAAAGTGATCTAGCAACGTACCCTTGAATTTTTTTTTTTTATTAATTAGCAGGTAGTTTAAGAACAAGATTGGCACGAGTTTTTTTTGGGAACTTCTTGTGCTTCAAGGTAATTCACTATCCATGGATAGCAAGCGAATTCCGTAGAGTTTGGTGGAAAAAAAATGATTAATTAGTAAAACTCTATAGAGTTCGCTTACAGGAATAGCAAACTGTCTGGAAATACAAAAGTTTAAAAAAACACCAAGATCGAAGTATGTACCAGTCAGTCACGCGTATCTAAAATAACCTACTTTCAAAAAAAAAAAAAAAAAATCAGCAACCCTTCGAGTCGCTTGTTTAAGTGGCATTAGCTAGGTCCCAAACAATTTTTTTCAATGTATGTATGTATTCAGTAATTCATGCATGCATTTGAGAATCATACCTGAAGCTGTGACTCAAGGTACTCGAGAATGACACCAGGAATGACACCTCTGATGCCTCCACCGTCTATGCTAAGAACGGTTATGCGCTTTCCGGTATTTGGTGGTCGGGTTCCTACATGGTTTGTTTTTGGCCTTTCGCTGGTCATCGAGAATTCGTAAGAGGTATAGAGCCTTGACCTAAGTTGGAGTGATGTGCTTTTACTTTTAAACCTCTTAATTAAAACTTTGAGTTAAGTTTGATTTTCTAATGTTTGTCCATTTTAACTAATCGAGTACCAACCTTGTTTTATTTAACATATCATAATAGGTGGTTGACCGAAAAAAGTTAACATTATTCTTCTAAAATACTAACTTTTATCATGGTATATGTTAAAAAAAGACTTGGTACTCAAATAGTTAAAATGAACTAAACGAGTACCAACCTCGTTTTTTTTTATCATATCATAATCCGTGGTTAATTTCAAAAGGTTAACCTTCTTCTCCTAAAATACAAACTTTGTTTTATTATGGTGTATATATGTTAAAAAGAATGGAGTTGGTACTCAAATAGTTAAAATGAAGTAAGGGTGCATTTGGTTCACTGGAATTCAGTGATATTAGAATTAATCTGAATTCTAACTCTTAAGGTGTTTAGTTTACATCAGTGATATTAGTATTAATCTGAATTCTAACTCTTAAGGTGTTTAGTTTACATAATTTGTTGGAATTGGAATCTCAATTACAAATTTCCAATCTTCAAGTGTTTGGTTGACAAAAGAATAGGAATTGGGCATAAATTCCTTTAACTAGAGGAATTCAAAATTCTTTCTACATACGAAGGAATTCAAGTAAACTCATTGGAATTTTTGATCAGTTGATGTCGTCACATCCGCCACCCCATCACCATCCATCATGCCCGACCTCTTGGTCACCGTCTTGACCCGACCCGGCCCGCTGACGACCCGCACCGTTTCGACACGCATCATTTCCACCTGAACCATTTTGACGTGCACCATTTCGACCCGTACCGTTGTGACGCGCACAGTTTCAACCCGTACCATTGCGACAAGCACAGTTTCGACCTGAATCGTTTCGACACGCACCGTTCCGACCCGAACCGTTTTGATCTGAATCGTTTTAACGTGCACCGTTTCGACCCGTATCGTTTTCGACCTGAACTGTTTCAACCTGAACCGTTTTGACTCGTAGTGTTTTGACAAAAACCGTTTCAACCTATGCCGTTTTGACTTGAACCAAGGGTGGTGGGGTCAGGGTGATAGATCCCAAATTATTTAACAACTAAACACATCAAAATTGGAATTGAGATTCCAATTCCAACAATTTCCAATTCTTATTGGAATGTTTAAATTCCAAATCAATTAATCCAAATTCCCATTCATATACAAATTCACATTCCAAAACATTTTGTGAACTAAACACACCATAATATTATGAACGCAAAAAGGAATTTAACTCTTAAAATTTAAAGGCTTGTTGGATTTTATCACCTCCAGCTATTAGCTGTTGGTCGCTGTCACCCCCAACTTAACACTCAATCTATTCTGGCACCACTATGTTAACTAAGCACAGTTAGGGTTTTTGCCTACATGTTACCCTTTTTCCAACATGGCTATTATGACGTGGCTGTAACAACCCTCGGTAAAAACCAACACTTTCATTTTTTCGACATCCTATTATATTTTAAAATATCCCAATACGTCTTATATTATACCCCGTATGTGAAAACCGAGCCCGAAATAAGTTATAGTTATAAAATAAATTAAAAACACAAAATATTGAGTTGAGGCGGGCCGCGTAGACCCACCCCAACATCTCACGCTGGCGGTATCAAGGCCAAAACAGACTCCGCTGAATTCTTTAGTTAAAGCGGGCCGCGTAAGAGTTCTAGACAGTTGACGCAGGCCGCGAGAGATCGTTAAACGCGGATGCATCCTGAGCTGACACGTGTCGAGTCTACAAGCTGACCCAGCCAAGCTATAGAGTTGACCAGGGTTGACGCGGGCCGCGTAACCCTGGCCTGTGTTTTACGCGGGCCGCGTGGAGACCAGAATCCAGCCCTATATAAGAAGGCCATCAGTTTTCGTTTTCCGTCGCTCATTCTAAATTCTCAATCTCGAATTCTAAAGTATTAAGCATAATATTTGGGTAGTATACCCCTAATTAGCGAGGTTCTGCTCCGTTGTAAGTATTATAACCCCAGTTTCGTAATAGTTACGCTGCCCGATTGATTTAGGGTTCCGTAACAACTGTAGTGGTTCTGCCCGACGTAGTTGTTGGAGTACCGTCTCGGGGAGGGTATCATTAATAATTTCAAAGGGTTATGATACTAACCAATGTACATTTGTATAAATTATAGATTATATCCAGGAAACCCTTACAAGAAGCCTAAGACAGCAAAGTGAGTAATCCTTCTTTTGTGTAAACTTTTTTGTGAGTTTATCCTCTTTTTGTTAAACTTTTTGGTAATGTTTTACCAAACCTTAAATGTTTTACTATGAAATTTAGCAGTGATTGAGTCTTTGTAGTTCTTCAATTGCTGCCGGTATGTTGGGGTTTTGTATACAAAATGTACTACACTGTGAGTAGTAAGTCGAGGATGACAATACGTTACCATTGGACAATGAGTTAGCCAATGGGTAATATGACCCACAAGTCAGGGTTGACAGTACTAATGGAGTAATTGTGTAGACATAAACAATGTGATAGCTCTCAATACTGTTCATTGTGACTTTTTATTGAAACTTGATTAAACTGGGATTCACTTACCAGTATTTCCGACTGGCAAATGTTTTTAAAACACGTTTCAGGTAACCCAATGTGACAGCCAATTAATAAAAAGCCAGCTGGAGAGCACTGAAGGCTTGGGGATAATGTGGCTATAAAAGTTACCAAATAAACGGTGTTTTAAATTTAAATAAAATAGGGTTCATCCCTATAAATGTATTGTAATAAGAAACTTGGGTTTTACCCATGTGATTATTAATATTAAATGAGGTGGTTTTACTCTGATAAACATTTCCTAACTACGGTCCGGATGTAAATTCCGCTGCAAGATTAAATAAACCTGATACCACCGAAACTCTGTGATCGCGTCCGCCCGTTCCCGGGGATCAGGGATCGGGGGTTGCGACAGAAGGTGGTATCAGAGCCTAGCCACTGATCTGAGCCAAAGAAGTGTTCTGCTGACACTTAAATTCAATATTTTGTGCTAGGAAATAAATTACGGAAATACGTGCATAACTGTAATTATGTGTTATGTGTTAATTGACTATTTGTTAGTTTTCAGTATGAGTGATCAAGGACCATCAGACGTGAATCGTCAGTTATCCGATTCACCTAGGAGTGAGGGTACATCATCACAGCCTGCCCTTTCAGGGTATGCTGCTGATCAGGAGGAATAAATATTTGCCTTTAGAGCTCAATCTGAAGAACCATTTCCTAATAAGAAACGAGGATGGTTCAGTAAAGAAGCT
The DNA here is from genome assembly GCA_030545235.1 of Helianthus tuberosus. NCBI lineage: Eukaryota > Viridiplantae > Streptophyta > Magnoliopsida > Asterales > Asteraceae > Helianthus > Helianthus tuberosus. The sequence goes on along the minus strand of CM060404.1, from coordinate 32,879,294 downwards.
TTTGCTCGTAGGAAGAGAATGCGAAAATTGCAACAGCAAAGGGCTTTAGCCGCTATTAAGCGAGAGACAGATACCCATACTCAAGATATGCTAAATAGAAACCTAGCTAATTTCCATATCCTAGCTACAACTGCTGCTCACCCAAGTCTGGAACAACTAGTAGCCCCACAACCACAAAACCCAGAACAACCCATGGAGATAGAAAATCAGGAAAACCAAGTGGAGATGCACGACTTTAACCCAGAAGAAATCCCTAGGGTACCTGCACCAAACCCTCTAGACCCGAATTACGACCCCTGGTGGGACGATAATAGGGACTTTGTGCAACGTTACCCTATCCATGATTATCCACCCATACAGAACATAGAAGCCTACCCAGGTATGGACCCTTTAGATCCCTATTACCAAGATGATGAAATATTAGAGGATCCTTACCAATTTCCTGAACTGTCACCCCCATATCAGGAAAACGCACCCCAGATTCCAAACCCAGTCCGAGAACCTGCACCCCCAATGAGTGCAGAAAACGTTCAAGAACTTAGGACTTTCGGGGAGGAAATTTTAGAGAGCAGTGAGAGAATGCGTCAGGTGGGAGAGCGTCTCGTATGGAAATACGATGAGCGCAATATGGATTTTTGGATAAATCCATATCCTTGAATGTGTGAATGGAGGAAATGGTAGTAGTAATAATTATAATAATAAAAAAATAAAATATATGTTTGTACGGAGGCATATTACTATTAGTATGATTCTATTTCCGTTGGTATTATAATTTCATTTCAGTACTAGTATGTAATAGACGCATAAGTATATGAAAAGAGTATAGTAGCAATGATCTACGTTTTTGGCTAGATTGTGTGTCATGTGATTAACTCTATTAGATATAAATTGTGATATTAATATGGGATAAATGTTTAAAATTCAGATGGCCGACGAAGGAAATTAAGAAAATCTGAATAATGATAACCAGAGTAACATTAACCTGGTTAATGAAAATCCGAGCATCAATAACAATGGAAATCAAGTGGATAATAGTGCTATCCAACATATAGTGGCACAGGGAATTATAGATGCAATGCCATTTATTCTTCAAACTGTTAAGGATGCTGATAATAAAAGTAAGCATAGCAGTAAGCGACCCGTTGAACCAGAAAACAGTGTAAACAATGGACCTATACTTCAATTGCCTATTCCCAAAAGAAGACGAACCATGCCTTATGTTTGTTCTTATAAAGAATTTTGGTCTTGTAAACCAATGGAATTCTCAGGCAACGAAGGGGCCATTGCTACCTTACGCTGGATAGAAAAGACTGAGGCAGTCTAAGGATAAGCAAGTGTGCTGAAGAAGATAAAATATTGTTTGCTTCTAATCTGTTTAAGAATGCAGCCTTAGAATGGTGGAACATTATCCTCCAGACAAGAGGAAGTGATCAAACCTACAATATGGAATGGGAAGAATTTAAAAACAAAGTAGAAAGAAAATTATGCCCACCCAATGAAGAGGAACAGATAGCAAACAAATTCCTAAACCTTAGAATGACTGGTGTGGATAGTAAGGGATACACTAAAATATTCTTTGAATATGCCAGAATAGTGCCAACTCTTGCTTCACCAGAACCAGTGTTAATCTCCCGTTATATTTGGGGATTAATTGGAGAGATTAGACACGTAGTCAAGGCAGCTTGACCTCAAATTATAGAAGAAGCTGTAGAACTAGCCAATACCTTGACTGATGAATTAGTCCGTACTAGAGAAGAAGACCAGAGGAGAAATCTAACCCAAAGGCTTACACAAGAATTTCGTTCTGGAAATTACAATCGTAGGAATATGAGTTCTACCTCTGCACCATACTGCAAGGTTTGCAAGAAAAAGCATTCGGGAAAATGCTCCATTCTCTGCAACTATTGTAAGATGCCAGGGCACAAGGAAGAAAATTGTAGGAAGAAATCCAGTAATGGATTGTGCTACAACTGTGGAGAAAAATGTCATATCAGGACAAACTGTCCGAAATTGACCCCAGCTGCAGACAACAAGAATACTAAAATTGCTAGAGCATTTGTTCTGACTGCAGAAGAAGCCTAGATGATCCCAGACGTTATAGTTGGTACGTTTTTAGTTAATGATATATTTACTAAAGTATTATTTGACTCTGGTGCGAACCAAAGTTTTATTAATACTTTGTTTTGCAAAATTCTAAATCAGTCATTAACTAAACTACCACAAGAATGTCTAGTAGAAACAGCTAATGGAGAAACAGTTAGGATTTCTGAAATCTTGCAGGGAGCAAGCGTAGAAATTTTGAATCAGAAAATTATAGCAAATCTATATCCCATGAATCTGGCAGGATTCGATGTTGTTTTAGGAATTGATTGGTTAATAGCCAATATTGTATGTGATCAAAATTCAATTCAAGTAAATTCACCAAAAGGTAAAACGATCACAATTAAAGGAGATAAGCCTTCTAGGTCCACTAAGTTCATCTCTGTGATGAAAACTGTAAATTGTATAAGAAAAGGTTCTATAGTGTATTTGATTTCTATAATCACTAACACTAAAGGAAAAGAACTAAAAGATATTCCAGTAGTGTCACAGTTTTCAGATATCTTTCCAGAAGAATTACCAGGACTACCTCCAAACAGAGAAGTTGAATTCATAATTCACCTGCTACCAGGAACATCACCAATTGCCAAAGCACCTTACCATTTGGCACCTGCAGAAATGCAAGAATTGAAGAAACAATTAGATGAATTGTTAGAAAAAGGATTTATTCAGCCAAGTTCGTCGCCATGGGGAGCGTCGATACTGTTTGTTAAAAAGAAGGACGGATCAATGCGTATGTGCATTGATTACCGTGAATTAAACAAGGTTACGATTAAGAATCGGTACCCATTACCGAGAATCGATGATCTGTTTGATCAACTGCAAGGAGCTCGATTTTTCTCTAAAATCGATTTAAGGTCAGGATATCATCAATTAAAGGTACAGGAAGAGGGCATTCCTAAAACCGCATTCAGAACAAGGTATGACCATTATGAATTTACTGTCATGCCATTTGGTTTAACCAATGCCCCAGCTGCATTTATGGACATGATGAACCGAATATGTAAACCATATTTGGATAAATTCATAATTGTTTTCATAGATGATATTCTAATTTACTCTAAGAGTAAAGAGGATCATGCAAAACATTTGCACGCACTTTTAAGTCTGTTAAGAAAGGAAAAACTTTATGCTAAGTTTTCTAAGTGCGAATTTTGGTTAGAACAGGTGCAATTCCTTGGACACCTAGTCAATCATGAAGGAATTCATGTAGATCCAACAAAGATCAAGGCAATTACGAAATGGAAAACCCCTGAATCACCAACTGAGGTTAGAAGTTTCTTTGGATTGGCCGGTTATTATAGAAGATTTATTCAAGATTTTTCTAGAATAGCCATTCCCTTAACTAAGCTAACCTGTAAATCTGTTAAGTTTGAGTGGGGAGTAAAACAAGAAGAAGCCTTTAGAATTCTTAAGCAAAGATTAACTCATACACCCATACTAGCATTACCAGAAGGAGCTGAAGAATTTGTAGTCTATTGCGATGCTTCTAAATTAGGTTATGGATGTGTATTGATGCAACGCCAAAAGGTTATAGCTTACGCATCTAGAAAACTTAAAAATCATGAAGAGAATTATTCAACCCATGATTTAGAATTAGGAGCTATAATTTTTTCTCTTAAGATTTGGAGACATTACCTTTATGGTAGTAAGTTTACCATATTCACTGATCATAAGAGTTTAAGGTATATCTTCAAGCAAAAGGAGTTGAATATGAGACAAAGACGCTGGATGGAGATGCTCAGTGATTATGATTGTGATATCCAGTATCATGAAAGAAAAGCAAATATAGTGGCAGATGCTTTAAGTCGAAAGTATCATGAAAAGCCAAGAAGGGTACGTTCTCTTAAATTAAATCTACAAGTAGATTTAAATGATCAAATAAGAGAAGCACAAGAATCAGTAATCAAGGATGATTCTGAAAAATTAAAAGGTATGTTAAAGGAATTAAAACAAGGAACAGATAGAATTTGGAGATTCCATGAAAAGAGAATGTGGATACCTAATTTAGGAAACCTACGTCATCGTATACTAGAAGAAGCCCATAAATCTAAGTATACAATGCTTCCAGGAAGTGATAAAATGTACCAGGATTTAAGGAAAAATTTCTGGTGGATAGGAATGAAGAAAGACATAGCAGTCTATGTTTCTAAATGTTTAACTTGTTCACAAGTTAAAGTTGAACACCAGAAACCCTCAGGTTTGTTACAGCAATTAGAAATGCCAGTGTGGAAATGGGAATTGATAACAATGGATTTTGTTACTAAATTACCCATAACCAAGAAAGGAAATGATACAATCTGGGTGATTGTAGATAGGCTAACTAAGTCAGCTCATTTCTTACCAATGAAGGAAACAACTAGTATGGAACAATTATCTAAATTGTATGTAAATGAAATTGTTTCTTTACATGGTATTCCTTTATCAATTGTTTCTGATAGGGATAGTCGATTTACCTCTTATTTTTGGTCAAGTTTCCAAAAGGCAATGGGAACCAAGTTAAAATTGAGCACAGCTTATCATCCTCAAACGGACGGACAAAGCGAAAGAACAATCCAAACAATGGAGGACATGCTTAGAGCTTGTGTAATTGATTTCGGAGGTAATTGGGACGATCACTTACCTTTAATAGAATTTTCTTATAATAATAGTTACCACACAAGTATAAATGCTGCACCATTCGAAGCACTTTATGGACGAAAGTGTCGAACCCCAGTCTGTTGGGCAGAAATTGGGGAAAAGCAACTATCTGGACCTAAAATAGTGCAAGAGGCAACCAATAAGATTATTCAAGTCAAGGAACGACTGAAAGCAGCACGTGATCGACAAAAGAGTTATGCTAATAACCGACGCAAGCCATTGGAATTTCGAATAGGAGATAAAGTATTATTGAATGTCTCTCCTTGGAAAGGAGTAGTAAGATTCATCAAACGAGGGAAGTTAAGTCCCAGGTATGTTGGACCTTTTAAGATTATTAGAAGAATAGGACCTGTAGCCTATCAGCTACAACTGCCAGAGGAAATGGCAGGTATACATGATGTATTTCATGTATCTAATCTCAAAAAGTGTTTAGCTGATGAATCACTAATAGTACCTCTTAAGGATATAGAGGTAAATGAAAATCTCAAGTTTGTAGAAAGACCTCTACAAATTGAAGACAGGAAAGTCAAGAATCTCAAACACAAGAGACTAGTTCTAGTCAAAGTGAAGTGGGACTCCAAAAGAGGACCTGAGTACACCTGGGAGCTCGAAACAGAAATGCAAAGGAAATATCCGCATTTATTTCAATAGATCTCGAGGACGAGCTCTAAAATAAGGTGGGAGGATGTAACAACCCTCGGTAAAAACCAGCACTTTCATTTTTTCGACACCCTATTATATTTTAAATAATCTCAATACGTCTTATATTATACCCCGTATGTGAAAATCGAGCCCGAAATAAGTTATAGTTATAAAATAAATTAAAAACACAAAATATTGAGTTGAGGCGGGCCGCGTAGACCCACCCCAACATCTCACGCGGGCGGTATCAAGGCCAAAACAGACTCCGCTGAATTCTTTAGTTAAAGCGGGTCGCGTAAGAGTTCTAGACAGTTGACGCGGGCCGCGAGAGATCGTTAAACGCGGATGCATCCTGAGCTGACACGTGTCGACATCGTGTCGAGTCTACAAGCTGACCCAGCCAAGCTATAGAGTTGACCAGGGTTGACGCGGGCCACGTAACCCTGGCCTGTGTTTTACGCGGGCCGCGTGGAGACCAGAATCCAGCCCTATATAAGAAGGCCATCAGTTTTCGTTTTCCGTCGCTCATTCTAAATTCTCAATCTCAAATTCTGAAGTATTAGGCATAATATTTGGGTAGTATACCCCTAATTAGCGAGGTTCTGCTCCGTTGTAAGTATTATAACCCCAGCTTCGTAATAGTTACGCTGCCCGATTGATTTAGGGTTCCGTAACAACTGTCGTGGTTCTGCCCGACGTAGTTGTTGGAATACCGTCTCGGGAAGGGTATCATTAATAATTTCAAAGGGTTATGATACTAACCAATGTACATTTGTATAAATTATAGATTATATCCAGGAAACCCTTACAAGAAGCCTAAGATAGCAAAGTAAGTAATCCTTTTTTTGTGTAAACCTTTTTGTGAGTTTATCCTCTTTTTGTTAAACTTTTTGGTAATGTTTTACCAAACCTTAAATGTTTTACTATGAAATTTAGCAGTGATTGAGTCTTTGTAGTTCTTCAATTACTGCCGGTATGTTGGGGTTTTGTGTACAAAATGTACTACACTGTGAGTAGTAAGTCGAGGATGACAATACGTTACCATTGGACAATGAGTTATCAATGGGTAATATGACCCACAAGTCAAGGTTGACAGTACTAATGGAGTAATTGTGTAGACATAAACAATGTGATAGCTCTCAATATTGTTCACTGTGACTTTTTATTGAAACTTGATTAAACTGGGATTCACTCACCAGTATTTCTGACTGACAAATGTTTTTAAAACACGTTTCAGGTAACCCAATGTGACAGCCAATTAATAAAAAGCCAGCTGGAGAGCACTAAAGGCTTGGGGATAATGTGGCTGTAAAAGTTACCAAATAAACGGTGTTTTAAATTTAAATAAAATAAGGTTCATCCCTATAAATGTATTGTAATAAGAAACTTGGGTTTTACCCATGTGATTATTAATATTAAATGGGGTGGTTTTACTCTGATAAACATTTCCTAACTATGGTCCTGATGTAAATTCCGCTGCAAGATTAAATAAACCTGATACCACTGAAACTCTGTGATCGCGTCCGCCCGTTCTCGGGGATTAGGGATCGTGGGTTGCGACAGTGGCACATGCTCCTTTCTCATCAGCTTAAAAGCCATGTAAAGTGTAGAACAAAACCCTAATCTTCATCAACATGCCCTCATGGTCGAATCGAGACCAATTCAAGCACTAATTTCCTCCATATTCATCCATTAATCCAAAATACACACCCGAAGTTCGAATCGAGACCAATTCTAGCCCTAATTTCCTCCATATTCATCCATTAATCCAAAATACACACCCTAAGTTCGAATCGACATGAGTTACTCTTCCAATTCTTCATGTAGTGTAAACAAAAACTATAAAATATTCAAGGTCGATTTGGAGGGAAACTTGTATTGTCATCATGAAATTGTTGCAGTTATTCGTGTGGCTGGTCGAAAAGTGTTTGACATGGTAATGAATTTTATGGTTGTTCACAATGGCCTGTAAGTTCTTTCCTTATGGATCAAATTTATTTTTTTGTTTGAAAATCTGAAGTGGTAATCTTTGTGTGTAGATATCTGACTGCAAGTTCTGTATGTGGAAACAAGATTTCGACAAATTGTTCAAAGCTCATTCAAATGCCGGTTCAAGTGCAATGATAACAAATCCTATAAGTTACCAAGAGTTAAAGAATGAGAATTTGCAATTGCAGAACATGTTACTAATAGAAGAGAACAAGAATCTGAACGGACAAACATTTGCCAAAGAGTCCATGTGGAAGCAGCCATTTGTATTTACTTTGTTATTTGTCATTGCCCTATGTTTGTACTTGTTAAAGTAGTTATTATATTTGATTGTATACTATTGAACTTATGAATGAAATTCCACAATTCCCATATATGTTATTGATGCACCATACTTGGTAAATTTGATAATAGCCATTGCAAATGACCAAAATAACCATAAGAGTCTATGAGTGGTAACTTACCAAATGAAAAAGTGACCACAATTCCCATATGTGTTAATGTAGTCCCTTAGTGACCATAATGCACTGCACTATAGTGACAAAATGACAAAGTGACCACAATAGCCATTGCAAATGACCAAAATAACCAAAAGAGTCTATAAGATGTAACTGCACTGCAGTGACCAAATCACAAAGTGACCATAATCCACTGCACAAAGTAACCATTTGCAAACAATAAGGCAGTGACTATAACCATAATGCACTGTAGCCACAATAAACATAATGCAGTGCAGTTACCAAGCTTCTATTTCCAAACAACCATAGTGCAATTAAGAAACAGTGCAATGTTATACAAAAGAACCTACATTATTTGCCTACATCATATGCCTACATTGTCCAAAAGGGGCAGTACATAATATCAGTTGACTTAGCAGACTTTTTGGATTGGGCTTTTGGTTACTGGGTATTTGGTTCAGTGGGCTTGAAACTGGAGTGGGCTTCAGGTATACTTATTGGACCTTGTTGCATAAGTACTTCAAGAAATGGTTCAGACCAGCCAAGAACCTTCATATCCAAGTCCAACACATCTTTATCATTATGAAAGTGCCTAAGTTCTCCATCATCCGCATCCAAACCATACATATAAATGTCCTTTGAACTGTAAAAACCCAAATCCATTGCATAATCGACTAGTTCAAAGTAGGAAATGTGGTCAACATCTATTCTAACCAACTTTGATTCACCTCCGACGTACTTAGGTTGACCAAACCCTACTTCAATAGTATCACCATACCAAAGCATGACTTCCATTGCTTCCACCATATTCAATTAATGTATAAAATCAAAATGCTTCTAACCCTATGCTAAATCGTACCTTGAAAATGAAATATTAGGGCTTGAATCTCGTCTTCATCTTTGATAATCCACTGAGCTTTCGAATTAGGGCATGAATTTCAGTTTGGAATGATGGAAATTGAAGTTCAAACAAAGGCTCAAACCCAGGTTTTTATATTAGATCATGTGCCATGTAATTGACACATTATTATGTCCACGTAGGAATGGGGTGACACATAGGCAAAAAACCTAATTAAGTTAGTGCTCAGTTAACAGAGTGGTGCCAGAACAAACTAAGTGTTAAGTTAGGGGGTGTCGGGTATCAAAGTGTTAGTTGGGGGTTGCAGCGACCAATAGCCAATAGTTGAGTGTGATACAATCCAATAACCCAAATTTAAATAAGAAAGAAAGGGACGTATTAGGGTGGTGGTTGAGCAAGAAAGGATAGGCGCCGGGTTCTCCTTTGTTTTCTTATTTTTCTAATTTGCTAATAAATATATGATAATTGTTAAGTTTCTTTTTTAATTTAACTTTGATGATAAATATATTAAAAACTAGTATTACGCACCCCCGCGTTGCGGCGGGGGCGAACACTAATGCCACATTACAGCCAGCAACCACCAACACTGAAGTTGCGGCGTGTTAATGCGAAGAAATTAAACCGAAACGTAAAACATAGAATAAAATAACTAAGTTGATCTAGGACTTGCGCGTTATGATAAACCCGCGTCTATTTTTTTCCGTTTGACAGGTTCATCGTAATCTATATATAATATATATCATTACCACTATACAAACCATAATGCATACATTACAACAACCATTGCATGAATATGTTGCAAATTATATTTATACAAGATTTTGGCTAAATTAATTAGATTATTATAAAAAATAATAATTTACAAATAAAACAACACAACTTTAAATGGATCAAAACGATTGAATTTGGTAAGATAATGAAACCATTTTTTGATTATGGTACAACCACTTAAGCACAAGTTACAACCATACATGCATACAAAACATATTGAATTTGGTAAGATAATGAAACCATTATTTGATTAAGGTATAACAACTTAAGCTCAATTTACAACCATAAATTGCATACAAATGTTAAAAAATAATAGTATATAAATAAAGTACAACAACTTAAGCTTAATTTACAACTATAAATGCATACAAATGTTACAAAATAATAGTATATAAATACAAAGTTTTTTTTTATATTGCCACGTTGTCATCATACGGTCACATGAATGACATATATGCCATATTTTCATCACATCATTAATGCAACTTATTGTATCGTTGAAATAATAGGCGTTTATAATAATAATAATAATAATAATAATAATAATAATAATAATAATAATAATAATAATAATAATATATAAACTGAAAAACTGTATATCATACTCACTATCCAAATGATGTGTACATGTAACATTACAAGACAGATATAATATAGATTACTATCGTGTATGACCTTAACTAAGCAATTTTTAACGTCAACTTACAACTTACACGTACATATCCACCTATCTTGTTCTAGTTGAGACATCACATACATGTGAAATGTACGATGAATACTTGTTGATATGAATGTGTAATATAATATACAACAGTTTTCATTTGTAAGTTACTTGAAAACAATATGTATTGCATTTCTAGAAACTTTCTAATATATAAATTTATCTATGTAAATTAAAAGTTATTACAAAATGGTGATAATACAAAAAAGAAACCAACTATAGGATAACCCAAGGGCTTGTGGGTTTTTTTCTATCAATTGGGACCCTCCTTTCACCAATCACCACCCTAGCTCGTGTGGATGATCTATAGTTCATAACTACTCTTCTTATTGTTGGGATGCTTACCTAGCCAACGCTTAGATCCGACCCTATCCAAACTCTTTGGTTCATCCCTACCATTCCCTACTTGTCCAAGTGTTGCTGAGCAATTATCAGATGTCAAACGGGCCTCCATAGAAGGTAATTTAACGTGTGCGGTTTTCTTTCTTTTGCAATTATTTCGCTATAGCATCTTGCTATAGCTAATTGTCTACTTTTTCCAAGTGTGATTTGTGATTTTGTATGTTATGTAAATGAGTTCCTTTACTTTAATTTGTATATGTATGTATGTAAGTTACCGATTAAAAGCTTTAATAAATTAAGTAATAAATCAAATTTTAACAGAAAGCTCTAGAGTGCAAATGACAAGAACGAGTCTGACTTTTTTATAGGTTGACCTTACCTGGTTGTTGACATTATATCTTAATTTGTTTCTAACTCTGGATTACTTAAACAAATATATTAAGACGGAAGACGTGGCAAACTATTGTATTGTATTGTATTTCTTTAAAAAAATGCAAAAGAAGATTTTGAGTAGGGCCGTAAACGAACCGAACGAACACGAACAAGACCTTGTTCGTGTTCGTTTGTTAAGGAAATGAATTTGTTCGTGTTCGTTTGTGTTTGTTTGTTAATTTTAGGCAAGAAACAAAAACAAACGTTGACGAACACAAATGAGCACAAACTAATGTTCATGAACACAAATGGAAACAAACGAACACAAACAATCGTTAATGAATAGAATATATAATACTCTGACACTTATTAGACATTTAATTTGTCGGAATTTTGAAGTATTTAAATAAATATAAAAACTAAAAACATTAATGAACTATCAAACACAAACGAAAACATTACCGAACGTTCACGAACATAAACGAACGAACACGACCTCTGTTCATGTTTGTTCATTTAACTAAACGAACGAAATTTCTTGTTCGTGTTCGTTTGTTTAATAAACGAACGAACACAAACGAACTTCTTGCCGAACAGTTCACGAACTGTTCGCCGAACGTTTGGTTCGTTTGCAGCCCTAATATTGAGGGTATTCTTCATCACATATGATATTATAAACAGTGGCAAAGTATAGAAGGGGCGGGGAGGGGCGCCCGACCCCCCGAACTTTTCGCTCAACAGTGTTATATATGTAGTTTTCGTATAAAAATTTTTGGATATATACGTTTTCGACCCTCTGGTTCTACAGAAATTTTTTGGTATATGCGTTTTCGACCCCCCCGGTCATTCGTGTCAAGCTTCGCCACTGATTATAAAAAAAATATAAACTCCTCTTCAATAAAGAAGTATCAAAGTGTAACTTTGTAAGAAAGAAAGAATGTTCATTCCTTCTCAAATCATCTACAGTTTCACGAGTAAAAAATTATCATATTTTCATGGCTCCTTTCCTAATAGGAATTTTGCGTACACTATTGGTGTTTAAGGTGTTAAAAGACACTATTAGGTTACGTTTTAGGTTTTCTTTTCTTTTTTTTGGTTACGTTTAGGTTTTCTTTTCTTTTCTTTTTTCTTTCATTGTTTTTTTTTGGGGGGGGGGGGGGGGGGGTAGAGGTGTAAAAAAAACTGGTTTCAAACCGAACCGAACTGACGGCTTGTAGACCGGTTAGTATGCTTGATCTTTGAAACCGGATTTAAAACCGAAACCCGGTTAAAAACCGGCCGGCGAAGAATTGGCGGCGGTTTTGGGCGGAGATGATGGTGGAAGGTGTAGTAGGTTGAAGATGTTGGTGATTGGCTGAGGGGTTGGGTGGGACCTACTTGATGTCTTTTAATATTAAATGTCCAGTTAATTATTAATGTTTTATATATTTTAAAGAAAGATTATTTTTGTCATTTCATACCCTCTTAACTGAGAAAACTAACTGATGTTAGGTACAGGGATTATCCGAGAACGAAAATTGTAAAATTTAAGGACTATAGCTGTAATTTTAAAAAGTTAGCGACTAAATGTGAAAAAAAGGCAAACCACACAGAGCATTTAACTCTAAAATATTAGTTATCAAAGAGTTTGTATTCTAGCCGCATCAAGATGGGGTTTTTTATTTTTTTTTTCCAAAATTGTGTAGCTGAAAAAATCTTTACCAAAACGGATTATTTGAAAGTTATTTACCAAAACGAAAGAAAACCTATTTACTTTATTTCCTTTAAAAATAAAAATGAGAGAATTAATCCTTCGAGTTTCACGTGGCATGCGATTATTTTTATTATATGTGAACAAACAATCAATTTACACCCCCAAAATCCTTGAGTTTGTTGAAAAGATCGGTTGATGTAGAATGTGTGTTCAAAAGAAAACAATGAAGATGACAACGATAGTAGGTGAAAAGCGGGTGTTAAAATCGGACTTAAGGTGAAAACGTGACCAGATTTGGGAAGAGAGATGGTAAATCCAAAATTCTTTTGGCAAACAACTTTCAAATAACTCATTTTGATAAATATATATTTCTTACAAATAGAAAAAAAAATCTCTATCGAGGTGTGTACTTTAGCCCTTTCTAAAAAGTTATAAAGAAAATAATAATTCATAAATATTTACTATTAGTGATAACACCATACTAAGAACCAAATCCACATTATTATTATTATTATTATTATTATTATTATTATTATTATTATTATTATTATTATTATTATTATTCAACGTATAATAAGAGACCATGGCAGGGAATAATGTTTTCCAGTCATTGGTTGAAATGGGCGGCTGACACTCTCCTACTGGAACAACCAGTTTATTATTTTATATTCATTTTAAAATTACGGTTTTGCCCCCAGTTTAAAATTACGCTTTTCTCCCAACTTAAAAATATAATAACCATTTTGCCAGCAGGTCAAAATTATGATTTTGCCCTTGGGTCAAAAATTACGATTTTACCTACAGCTTATTATTTTATACCCGCTTTAAAATTACGGTTTTGCCCCCAGTTTAAAATTACGCCTTCGCCCTCAGTTCAAAATAAAATTTTGCTTTTGCCCACAGCTCAAAATTAAGATTTTCCCCTCGGTTCAAAATTACGATTTCACCATCAGTTTAAAATAACTTTCTTGCCCCCAGCTAAAAATAAAATTATGCTTTTCCCCTACCTAAAAATTATGATTTTACCCTCGATTCAAAATTATGATTTCCCCCAATTCAAAATAAAAATGTGACTTTACACCCAGCTAAACTGAAAATACGATTTCGCCCTCGGTAAAAAAATTACGCTTTTACCCTCACACAAAATTACATTTTCGCCCCAGTTCAAAATACCCCCCGGCTCAAAATTACGATTTTACACAAGTTTATTAGTTTATACCAACTTTAAAATTACGGTTTTGCCCCCAGTTTAAAATTATGTCTTTGCCCTCGGTTCAAAATAAAATAATGATTTTGCCCCCAGCTAAAATTTACGATTTTCCTCTCTGTTAAAAATTACGGTATCACCCTGAATTCAAAATTACGTTTTTTGCCCACAGTGCAAAATAAAAATATGGTTTTCCCCTAGCTAAAAATTAGGATTTTACCCTGCGGAAAAAAATTTGATTTTTCTTCCAAGTAAAAATAGAAAATATGACTTTGCCTACAGCTAAAAATCGTGTCAAGGAGCTGTCTAAGGTGTTGTTTGTTTTTTCTGCACGAAAACCTCTTCTGCCGCAGGCCACATCTGCAGGCATCTGCAGGAGAAGAGGTGGACCAAATGTCTTCAGTCTGCAAGGAGAAGAGGGTTTGTTTTTTTTTTATATAAAACCTCTTCACACACAAACACACACACACACAGATCTCTCTCTACTCTCTCTCTCTACTCTCTCTCTACCACCGCCATCTTCACCACCGCCACCACTTCACCACCGTCATCATCACCACCGCCATCATCACCACCACTTCACCACCGTCATCATCACCACCACTTCACCACCGTCATCATCACCACCACAGATCGATGATGATGATGCAGATCGACCACCGCCATCAAAACCCACCGCCACCGCCGCCCCTTCTCTCTCTACGATCTCTCTCTCTCTCTTCGTTTTTAGGGTTTTCGATTTGGGGGTTTTGTTTGTTGATGATGATGTCGGAGGTGGTGGCGGAGTGGAGGTGGAGCAGATGTCGGAGGTGGAGCAGAGGTGGTGGCGGAGTGGAGGTGGAGAAGATTTGGGGGTTTTGTTTGTGACGTCGATTTGGGGCTGGAGCAGCGGAGGTGGTGGTGGCGGAGGAGGGGTGGTGATGATGATGATGATGGTGGCGGAGCAGTGGTGGTGGTGGCGAAGCAGGGGTGGAGGTGGAGGTGGTGCCAAGAAGAGGTAAACCTCTGCTTGGAGAAGCTTACCTCTCATCACTTCCCCAAGAAGAGGTTGGGGAGAGGTAAAAAACACTTCTAGAAAAGAAAAACAAACACTCTTCTGAGGCTAAACCTCTTCCCGCGTCTGCACGGTGCAGACAGAAGAGGCCAGGAAGCTCTTCTTCCAAAAAACAAACACCACCTAACACTCTTTTGACTTTTTCTTTTTAGCAAAACTATAGTACGGTTTTTTAATTGGTTGAAAATTATTCGGCCATCGCCCCACAATGCGGGCGGTGCATCACCTAGTTAGTTATATATTGACTGGAATTTACCAATAAATAAGCTATTTTTCTATTTTTAAATGATTTAATATAATATCATATTTTATATTGAGAAAAAAACATAGTAGCTTATCACATCCTACTTAGTGGCTTTGCACCATTTCAACCTAGAAGTTTTTGTTCTCGAAATGTTATAGTAAATATGTGTGAATAACAACTGCTGGTGACTTCACTTCAATAGAAGCCGATATTAAGCTAGCTTGGCTCATGAAAATAAAAGAATTGGTCAATGTAGGCTAACCAAGTTTAGAAAACTTGAAAACGAGATGATCCTTATAAAAATTCAAACTTCCATTGTTTGTTCAATTTTATAACATTGCTAGTCGTGAGTCATCATCACGTAAAATGTTTATTTATATAAAGTAATGATAGTATTTTTATTGTTGCTATTGTGTGTTACTTTTGTTAATCTGATATTTAATTGCTTTACCTAGTTATTATTAACTAGAATTTAAACACAAACATATAAAAAATAATACATCTTAATTAGACGTGCAAGTTTTAAACAAAATAACTATTGATATTTAACTTAATGAAGCACGTATTTCAAAATAAAAAGCTTACCAGCTGGTTCTTAGTTAACAATTAACATTTAGAAATATTTACAAGTTAGCTTTTCTTAAGATCCTGGGCATAAACTCATTTACTTAAACAAATTGTATATTATTTCTTTCTTTTTCCATACTCTATATTATATTACTTCATATTCTTTGTTGGAATGAAGTTAGATGCTTTTAATACTTATGAAATTCATTTTATATTCTTTTCGTATTTTTTAAATTAAAAAAACAAGACGCTAGAAAATACAAAATACTAACAGAGAGGCTAGATACTCAAATCATTAGTCGAGTATCTCATGTATGTTTAAGGTATACTTATGACACCTCTAGCCTTCTGAAGTGGCACAACGCTAGTAAGTGGCTGATCTCTCTCTAAAAAGGTCTCATGTTCGATTTCTACTTTTACTAGTTTTTCGTGATAACATATGGAGGTTACTTGTCTAGCGCAAGCTGCAATTTTCTTGATCATGTAGGTTAGCAGGGTATTGTTGTGATCCATTGATTTTTCCGACGAATTCTCATAGTTAAAATAATTTATGACACCTATAGGCTTCTTTCTTACGAAAGTAACCCATAGCATGGTATTAGGGTTAGCTCAATGGGTTTCTTACTAGAGCAACCGCTTTAAGCCCCTAAGTATTCAGGTCTTCAATTAAAAAAATATATATTAAAATGAGTTAGAATGATAAAAGATGGCTCAGAGAATTAGAGCTTTGGCCTTGAGGATGAGCAATTGTGGAACGGTTAATTAAGGGAAGGAGCGATTGAAGTGCAAATGTTGCTCCTTACATTAGACACTTGATAATTGATTATTACATCTCCTAACCGGAACTGATACCCAATAGTTTGATATAGTTTTCGATATTTATCTAGCTCAATAGTTTTTGATATTCCAATAAGGAAGTGACACATGGGTGCAAGAGTTTCATAGGTTAGGGGTATTTGCGTCCATTTATGTACTAGAGTTTTGGCACATTGCACAATGTAAAGTATGATAACCAGAAAATAGTTAGCGTAATTAGAAAAGCATTTTGGATCTCGACCCACATCTGCCCCGGGTAACTTTGTTAGACACAATTTCGCACCGTATAAAATCGTATAACCGTACTGTGTATTGGATAACCGCATAATATATTACATTGTAGATTATACCTTTTGAAAAATGTCAATTAAAAAGAAAAGTCTTAATTGAAATACAAAATTATTAGCTAGTTAATGTCAATGATTAAATTAGTTTGATTAATGGTGTGTATTGAAACCCATTTGTATTTAATTCGTCACACATATACAAATACACATATATGGTTTGTTATTGTTGGACCTTTTGATTCATAGGAAATTTCTCCCTCACTCGACAATTTATTCTGATAACACTTTGTTTTTATACTCCTTAGACAACACGTTCATGATGAAGATTACATTTTTAGGTGAAAGTTCTTGTACAAATAATCTTAACATACTAAACATACAAATTGAAGGAAAAGTAAAAAAGACAAGGTGACATTTTTGTAATTATCTATAACTATCAAATTTACTCTACAAATGTATCTAAAAAACCTAAAAAAACCTAACCCCCCCTCCCCCACCCCCCAACCCCCACCCAAGCTAAAATGCTAAAAACTAAACCATCAAAAAACTAAAAAAAAAAAACACACAAAATAATTTTTTTAATATTTTTTTTATAAAAAAATCGCTACTTTTAGTAGCAATTTTTTTTTGTAACAAAATGTAGCGATTTTTTAAAAAATATTAAAAAGAAATAAAAATTGTGTTTTTTAGGTATTTTTGATTGAGTTCACATTTGTATAGTAACTTTGATAGTTGGTGGTAATTACAAAAATGACACCTTGTCTTTTTTGACTTTTCTTTCAATTTGTATGTTTAGTATGTTAAGTTTATTTGTATTTGATCTGTTGCCTACATTTTTAAGTTTTTTAAAGATTATATTATTACATTACCACATATAATCAATTAAGTGCTTAATTCTAGTACAATGTATACTAATAATTAGGGCTGTAAGCTAATCAAATGTTTAGCGAACATTTCGTGAACCATTCAGCGAGAAGTTCGTTTATGTTCGTTTAATAAATGAACAAACACGAACAAACATAACGTTCCTTTGTTTATGTTCGTAAACGTTCGCTAATGTGTTTAGTTATATTTACCCGTTTATGTTCATTTGTGTTCGTTTATTTAAAGATTTTTATATATTGTATTTTTGTGTTATTGTTTTTTAGTTTTTAAAATTTTGAAACCCTAGTTATACTATATGTCTCTCACAACATCACTCATTTGACCATTTCAATTTTAGTTTGTGTTAAAGCTTGACAAATTTCTTAATTTTGTGTTAATCGTGATTCTAATAATTATGTCAACTATGTTTTTGGTGGACTTTTCGTAATCTTTGTGATGAAAAGTGCAGATTTTATTCTAAAATGAATTATTCATTTATGTTCATAAACACCGTTTGAATTCATTTATGTCCATGAACATATGTTTGAGTTCATTTGCATTAATCGTTTGGTAAGCGTTCGTGAAATAGTTTATGAACACATAAACGAGCATGAACAAGAAATCACATTCAGTAAGCGTTCGTGAACAATTTATCAATAGCCTCATTCATTAATGAACGAACACGAATAAAGTTTTTTTTGTGTTCGTTCGTTTCATTTACAACCCTAGTAGTAATGTAAAACCAATACATTCCATATATATGTTATTACATATACGTTTTTAATGAAATCATAACATGTATTAGATAAAGATGCACAAAATCTTTTTATTTCTTAAAACCGGTTCAAGACTTCAAGTTACAGCCGGTTTCAAATATGGCCGATGAAAGTCAACATCAGTATGGGTCACAATAGTTTTGGTTCAAAACCAGTTTTAGTTGAAAAAAAGCTCTAGCTTTTTTTTTGAACGGCAAGGAACGACGTTTCAACCACCGTGACACCGGGAGCTGTGGCCAAGGTCGACTACTCAATCTCCACCCGCCCGAAGGCACGACAGTGGAATAATCGGTAAAATCTCGTCTCTCATCCAAGTCGAACCGACACCACCCGTATTAGCTCTTCACCTGGATGCCGTAGAAAATAATGTGAGTGAGAATCGAATCACAAGGAACATCAATTCTTTCCCAACCACTCCACAACTACCTCATTAGCAAAAAAAAAAAAAAAAAAAAAAACCTAGCTAGTTCAACCAGTTTGGGTCAGGTTAAGACCGGTTTTTTTTTTATAATAAAAAACCGGTTTCTCATTGTAAAACGCCTGTTTCAAATCAGTTTTGGTCAATAACGTCAGACCCATTCAAAACATATGGTTTGGTTCCTGATTGAATCCTTTATTACAAACCGATTTGGTATCAGTTTCGGGTCGGGTTTTTCCTCTGTTTCGGTTTGAAAGTCTCACCTCTTACGTTACATGAACACTTAATTAGCCTAGTGTTTGAAAGTCTCACCTCTTACGTTACATGAACACTTAATTAGCCTAGTTATTTGGGACGAACCCAATGGAGAAGGACAGGCACCCACTAAGCCCAAAAGTTTTGGATTCTATTAAGCCCAATAATAATAATAATAACGGAGAGTGAGAAAACCTAAAATTGACGCTATTGGCCTTGTTGCCGCTGTGGAACTTGGTAGTTTCTGAAATGGAGGAAGCAAAAGTGATTGAGAATTTGAGATCAGTGGTGTTTAAGGAATCAGAGAGTTTAGAAGGTGCTTGTGCTAAAATCAATGGCTATGATTTCAACAAAGGGGTTGATTATTCTCAGATTCTTAAATCTCTACTTTCCACCGGCTTCCAAGCTTCTAATCTCGGTGACGCCATTCAAACTGTTAATCAAATGGTAAGTCAGTCAATCCTACAATTGATTAGGCTATGGGGTGTGGATGGAGCCACATTGGGCTTTATAGGTGCCAACTAGGAGCCACGTCATCGCCATGTCAGCATGGGGGCTTTATCATGCCCCCCTTTAATTTGGAGGGTGTGGATGGAGCCCCGTGTCATGATTACCTAATTATTTTTTATTTAAATATTTTTTTTAAATTAAATGGCAATTTTAATAACTACAAAATTAAAAATAAAAACATAATTTCATCTAAAAAAAACATTACATACTAGAAAAAAAAAACATAACATAGTAGAAAAAAAATACAACAAAGTCATAAAAAAACATAACATACTATAAAAAAAAAAGGCAACATAGTTAAAAAAACTACATATATTTGGCCCGAATTTGTGCCTTACGAGCCTCCAAAATGACTCGGTCCTCCTCCGATACATGTGACAGATCCCTTGCGAGAAAGTCCATGTCTCTCGCAATTTGTTTCTCCATTTTCATTTCTTGTTGTTTTTCCCGAATGGAGATTATTTGCTTCAGATATGCCTGGAACTCGGTAATCTTTGACGGGCCATCTAATTTAGTAGACTTTCCACGTGCCTTTGCCTTGGCTTTACTTTTATCCCTACCAGTTGGACGAGGCAGCTCTTGGGGTTCTTCAAACTCGTCAGTTTCCTCGTTTAGATTAATTACTGTACGAGCATCTGATCCAGAAGGTTCGGTGGTGGATGTCGATTTGGACCGTTTGGATCTAGGGCGGGTTGGGTCGAACGGTGGCACAAGGTGCCACTTTGGAGATTTGCGAAGAAGCTCCCATGTGGTTACTAGGTTAAACATATGCCCATGTTGCATTCTATACTGGGTGTGGGCTTCGGTCATGATATCGACATCATTCGCACCACTTTTCCTTCGAGTGTTATTGACGAGGTTATTGTATATGCTATTGAAGTTGCTAACCTTCGTCCTCAAAGCCCCCCACTTTCCCGAAAAAGAGTCGGGGGTTCGATACACGCCACGACCCATTGCGGCGAAAAACTTATCGCGTATACGACCCCAAAATGCCTTTATGTCTTGGTCGTCTCCTAAAAAAATTATTATTTAGACAAGCATAAAAAAATTATTTACACAAAAAAAAAATAGTATTTTAGACAAGCATAAAAAATTTATTTACACAAAAAAAAAAATAGTATTTTAGACAAGCATAAAAAATTTATTTACCAACAATCTCGTCCTCCGACACGTTGAGCCAAGCTTTAAAAAAATTGTTGGAAGTTTTAAAAAAATAGAAGAGAGTTGTATAAAAAAGGAGGTAGAGAGTGAAAGGAATGAGAGTAGAAGGAGTGATTTTATAGTGTGATTTTATAAATAAAGTAAAAAAGTTTTTTTTTTTTTAAAATTCCGACCGTTCAACGGTCCACACAATCAAAATGCCTCGGTCCCTGTGCGTTACCGCTCGCCATAGCGGTGGCGGAGCAAGTATAGCGCCCCGGCTATGGCGCCGGCGGTGTGGGTGATTTCAGGGGGGGGCGCTATGGTGGTCGATGTGGCGGAAGGGTGGCGCCCCACACCCTCCAGCCTTAAGATCAATTAATTGACTTGCTTTTTCTTTATTGCTAGCCTGTTAGGGGGCATTTGGTTCACATGAATTCAATGGAATTTAAGGGAATTGGAATTTGAATTCCATCTCTTAAGTTGTTTGGTTCACAGAATTTGATGGAATTGGAATCCCAATTCCATTGTTAACCAAACACATGAAAATTGGAATTGGGATTCCAATTCCATCAAATTCTGTGAACCAAACAACTTAAGAGATGGAATTCAAATTCCAATTCCCTTAAATTCCATTGAATTCATGTGAACCAAACGCCTCCTTAGTGATAGTTGGGCTTTGGCTCGAAGTAGTTTTATTTATTATTTATTTATTTTATTTTTAAATTACGAGCTCGGACTTGACCCGTAAATGGCTCTAGTCAGCTCGTGGTTTGTGTCGTTTATTTATTAAAGTTTTTAATTTTGTAGTTTTTTTAAGCATGTTGATGTGTATAAAAAGTTTACTGTTTAATTTAAATAATTTGTAATTTATATATATTAAAATTTAAGTTATAAGTCATAATTTTGGGTTATGATTTTTATATATTAAAATTTGGTTTTTGATTTAACGAGGCAAACGACAGGGCTAACTAGAAACTTACCCTGTCTCGGGCTCAGCCATAGTTGTCGAAGGCGTATAAAGGGTGAGCCTTGGGCCTCGGTCCAACACGCTGAAGAAGCGAAGGTTTTTTTAGGTAATGCGTAGCGTATAAAAATACAATTTTTAGGGGTTTTAGCCAAGTTTTAGGCTTTTTAGGGCAAGTTTAGGTTGATTCGAGGCTTGTTTAGGGTTGGTATAATTATTTAAGTCCTGTTCAGACAGTTTTTGGCTGAAATTTCATCGGAACTTGGCCTGAAAGATGCACCTGAGGGCCTGAAAGTGAGAATTTTGGCGAAGCGTGAAACCTGTGCTGGGCCTGAAAAGTGGGCCCAGGCATGAGCCTTGACAACAGAGGGCTCGTCTAGTTCACAATCGAGCTGATTTCGACGCCACGCGTTTGCCTAGAATTTTCGTCAAAACTGGCCAAACTGCACCATGAACACACTCTAGATACATGTCATAGTGTAGCATCAAGTCTAGCCACAACACTTTTACTTAAAGAGAAAAGTAAAAATGATATATCCTATACTAATTAAGATTTAACAATCATTTTCTAGTAGTACAGTTACCCTAAGTTTTAGTTCCATATCATAGTACCTCAGTCGCATCACGGCGAAGAGCAAGCATGCCAGCATCCACACAGGCAGCTTTCATTTGTAAGTGAAGTCATTAGTAGAGCGAGCCAGCTCTTCAAAGATGACATCTGGGTGAATATTCATTTCTGGCAATGAATCTACAAAGAGAAACACAAATGTCGACAATATAGAATTTAACAAACATGAACCGATATATCAATTAATGATGCATATGAACATGAGGATAGATTCAGTACACACCTGCATGATCCAGGCCCTGGCTTCCTCAGTAGGATGAGGAAACTCAATCTTACGATCCAGCCATCCAGAACGCATGAGGTTAGGGTTTAAAATATCAGCACAATTTGTTGCTGCTATCATGTGCATTATCAATAATCTCGCTTATACTATTTCTTTTTTAGAAACGTCTTATCATGATATCATCTGCTAGCTGTTTTTCTTTGTCTAGTACTTTTACATTTGAAGTTTCCAATAGGGGTGTGAAATTCTGACACGAACCTAACACGAAATTTGCGGGTTTGGGTTTAGTCTAAACAGGTTCGGGTCAGTTTCAGGTTGAATCCGTGAACATGTTTATCTAAACGGGTCAGGTTCGGGTCAACCTGTTTGGGTTGGCAGGTTGACCCGTTTAACCCATTTATATTACTGTATATTATATTTTTTATAATATGTTTTTTTGGTCATAAATTAAATATTGTGTGTTTTATTCCATAATTTTATCTTAAAAAGAGTAATTGTCTTAAGATTATATAATTTTAATGTAATTGTATTATATACATTTGTGTTTTTTGTAGTAAATTTTAACTTTAGTATATTAATTTGCGAAATGAATTTAAAAATAAAAAAAATTCGGGCAACCCGCAAATATTCAGGTCGTGTTCGGGTTCATATGTATGAGAAGATTTTCGGGTTCAGGTCGGGTTGAACCCGCCAACCCACGAACACGACCCGTTTAGCTCCCCTAGTTTCTAATTTAGAACTCAACAGCTTTCCGATTTAAAAAGGAACAAAAACTAGACATCAATGGATGCCACCAGTGAGAAACTAGATTCCAGTAAGCTGTTCTGAATGAGGCTAGCTTTTTGAACAGTTATTCCCTTTGCAAAGGAAAAGCTTTTATGTCCCTCTCTGTCTATATATATATATATATGCATATTTGTTGTCATGTTTGATTTTAATAGTTTCAACTTGATGACTGAAGCTAGACTGGAGGCTTTCTCACGAACAAGTAACAGAAGATTGCAGTGACGAGGAGAAGAACCCGACTTATAGAGAGTCTGTCAAATGCAAAATCTTCTTAGGCTTCACTTCAAATCTCATTTCATCTGGTGTTAGAGACATTATTCGGTATCTAGTTCAACATCATATGGTTAGTCTTTCATTTCTTTATGACCATGAACATACGTATGAGTTTAATTCACATATTGTAACACAATATATTTATGGTTTAGGCTTTAGACATAAGCCAACTTCAAATTGTTTATGATATCATGTTGATTATTTAAACTTATGTTTAACTAATACAAGGTTGAAGTGATCGTTACAACAGCCGGTGGCATCGAGGAAGATCTTATAAAATCCCTTGGAGACACATACAGAGGTGATTTTTCTCTACCAGGTGCTGCCTTGCGGTCAAAAGGGCTAAATCGTATTGGTAACCTGTTGGTGCCTAATGATAACTACTGTAAGTTTGAAGATTGGATCATCCCAATATTTGACCAAATGCTTATAGAACAAAATACCCAGGTATTATATGTGTTCTAGAACTATATAGAAATGTTTTAGTTTTGATAAATCTTAGATTTTCATCTATAATCTTTTATGAATAAGGCATTAGATATTAATACTAAATTCATGTTCAACAGCATGTGTTATGGACACCATCAAAAGTTATAGCACGTTTAGGGAAGGAGATTAATAACGAGAGTTCATATCTTTATTGGGCATATAAGGTAATCACATCTTCACCCCAATTTCAACTGTGTTACATTCCTTTTTCGTAATCCTTTTTCGTTTAACTTTTGTGAAAGTGTAAAATACAATATTGGTTAACGTACAAGCGTACACTGTGAAATTACTATCGTTTGGAACATAATTACGCATGTTGAAAGGATAAAGATTCCGAGTTTGTGAATGAATGAAGGTTCCGAGTTTGTGAAGTAGATTCCGAGTTTATGATCTTTTACGCATGTTGAAACATAATTACGCATGTTGAAAGATAATTACACATGTTGAATGATGATTCCGAGTTTGCGAAGTAGTGTTCCGAATTCCGAGTTTATGTCAACATGCGTGATTATGTTTTTCACATGCGTGATTAGGGTTTTGAGTTTCACAACGTGCGTAATTTCACAGCGTACGCTCGTACGTTAAGGAATATTGTACGTTAACCGGCCTCTTAACTTTTTATTTTGCATAGTTATAACTGTCATATATTTTTCCAAGCTAACATTGATTATTTTTACCTTTATTAGGTCTGTTGTATTTTTTTGATGTAAATAATGATCTTGCCTCTCAAATCAAATACATACTCATTTTTAAAACTGAAATTAATTTGTTTGACAATAATTGACATTCAAACTTAGATTAATTGCTTTTTTTGTTATTTGTAGAACGATATTCCCGTCTTTTGCCCTGGCTTGACAGATGGGTCTCTTGGTGACATGTTATATTTCCATTCCTTTCGCAATCCCGGTCTTGTTGTCGACATAGTACAAGGTGTGCAGATTTTCTCATTCTGACTTTCTTAGATCAAACTTAACACGAATTGTATTTTATTTAATATAGTTTTGAATAATAATCATTTCAAGATATTTGCTCACCTCCAAAAGGAACCTCAGAAGCTTTAATAAAAATAGTAGTTATTGTCATTACCTAATACTTTCAACTTTTTAAACAGATATCAGGGCGATGAACGGTGAAGCTGTGCATGCAAACCCTAGGAAGACAGGGATGATAATTCTAGGAGGGGGGTTGCCGAAACATCACATATGCAATGCAAATATGATGCGTAATGGTGCTGATTATGCAGTCTTCATCAACACTGCCCAAGAATTTGATGGTAGTGATTCCGGTGCTCGTCCTGATGAAGCTGTCTCATGGGGCAAAATACGTGCTTCCGCTAAATCTGTTAAGGTAAATACATAGATTTTTTCATTGCTGTGTTCTTGATGTCTTATAAATAGCATTGTTTTTGGCTCTTGTCATGTTATCTGATATATTTTAGTTGATCTTCAACCAAATGTTTCTTAGTAATCATGTTTTATACAATCTGTTCTTTGACTACAAACTCAAAGATTACATTTTTTATTGTGCGACAGTTTTTGAAACATAGTGACACAATATAAGAATATTATGAACTCAATTAAATGATATGAATATTTTTTTTAGTCGTTAAGTTATTGGACGAATATTTGTATTTTTTATCACCATGCTGATTTCATGTTTTTTTTTGTTTGATTCAGGTGCACTGTGACGCGACAATTGCATTTCCATTACTTGTTGCAGAGACGTTTGCTGCAAAGAGAGAGGCAAAACAACTAACTTAAAGCTAAGTTCTTGATAAATTTATAATAGTCATTCATGTGTAGTAATGTTGAAGTTTAATTACGTTTTAAAGATGTCGTGGTATGATCCATTCCTCCATAGAAATAACGTATTTTAAATTATGTCTTGCCATTTGATAATGGTGAAACTACAATATTTGTTTGTTGAACTCATACTCTCATTTTAATGTATCCAGATCATCTTTAATGGAATATTAAAGTTTAGTCACAGTGAATTTTGGCTATATAAAAGTGTCTGGAAGTACCACTACTCTTTTACAATGTCATACAATGGTGGGGTTTGTAAGTTGTTTTAGTGCAGGTCATAGCATTTTTAACTGTTGCAAACTCAAGCGGATACGCATTCAAATGGCTTAAAAATAGAAAGTTAAAGATTATATGTGACGACGAGGATCCCCGCTTGGGGATCCTCGTCCGGGCCCATCGCCCTAGATTGGTGGCTGGGCTTGAGCCCACTTGTGCCTTTCTCGGTATGTTTAGTTGGTTTGAGTGGGCCATGTCCTGATAAGCCCACTCTTGGATCGGCCCATTAGGGCTATGGCCCAAATGTCTCACTATATAAAGAAGACTCCCTTCTCCAAGAAGGGACAGATGACATTTTCCCCACAAAATAAGAAGGTTACTTCTCTTCCTTCTCTCATACATCTGCTCCCTCTCCCTAGATTATATATTTTACTTGCACTTACAACATCTTTACCACACAAGATACTGACTTGAGCGTCGGAGTGCCCTCGGGGTGAACCCCCTCGGGCCCTCTAACTAGCTTTTCATGTGGCTGCAGTTCAAGACCGACACCCCACAAGAGGAATCGTCACCGTGACAACGAGAGGACGAACCTGAACCGGAGACCACCGAATCTAAGGTTAGTACCGCCAAGCCCTTTGAACGCATTCAGGGATTTGGGGATTCGACATTGGCGCCATCCGTGGGACCGAGTACGAGCATGTCTTGGTCTCTTCATACAAACGACTGGATCTATCCTCTCCGCGACGGTTAGATCTGCATTTTGACTCCGGTCACCAGGTTCTTCTCTCTAGCCATCTCCCAAAGTCTATTAAAAGCACATTTCTGTACATGCTAACTGACCTAAGGCTTTTCGGGTAGTTATATGCATTCTTGCCCCCAAATATGTTGCTCCTGTTGGAAAAAATTAAGAATAAGTGGGAAGGGCTCATTTGTTTACAGTGATGTGCTTCGTCGTTTCCCGATTGTTGTTTCAAAACTAAGATGACTGTCATTTTTAATGAAAATATGTGAAAAGAATCTTTAAGGCTCACATATACACTTACTGACATAAAACCAAAGGAAACTTTGACATGAAAATGGTTTGGTGCGTTACAAGTATCATAGCATAAAGTACAAAGTTTATGATGCATAACCTTTAAAAAAAATTGAAATGAAAAGAACAAACAAGCATACACAAAATGCAACTAAATAATACATGACTATGGTATGGATATTCTGATAAGGGTTGAACATCCCCCACTTTTTAATCTATCGATGGCTGTTTGGAAAGTGAAGTTACAAGTTTTAGCATGGAAGGTACAAATGGTTAATGCACGGTTAAACCATGTGCTCATGCTAGAGCCATGATTTTTGTTGAAATATTTTATGTGAAACAAAATTAGTCAATTGATAAAAAATGGTCATGTCAACTTTTACTGCACATAATGTCAGAAACACATGACATGTGTCCTTTCTTTATCTTATACCCTAAGCAAAAGAGTTGCATATAATTAAGAAGCATAATAATTAAAAACAAAGTTACAACTCTTTCTACAAATATTACAACACACTGTCCTTTTTGTCTTATGAGAAAAAAGATATTTTTAACAATAATGAAAAAGGGACACACACCTTTTTTTACAGTTTGTAGTTACAAAAAAGGTTGTGAGAAGAAATATAGTGTTACTTTTATGCTACATATTGTATGATGGAACACTTTTTTTGAAAAAAGTTAACCTCTTGTCTTCCCAAGGTGATGTGACTTTACTTTTTGAAAAAGAAAAAGAGTAATGATATGCTACTCTTACCAATGTAAAATAATAATATTTTACTAGTACCAGGTCCTTCCTAGGTCCTTTGGCAGGGTCCTTCCTCAGGTCCTTCCACCTGGTCTTTCCCCAGGTCCTTCCACAGGGTCCTTCCCCGGGTCCTTCCTCAGGCCCTTCCACCTGGCCTTTCCCCAGGTCCTTTTGCAGGGTCCTTCCTCAGGCCCTTCCACCTGGCCTTTCCCCAGGTCCTTCCACAGGGTCCTTCCCCGGGTCCTTCCTCAGGCCCTTTTCAAGACCCTAACGCAAAACATTTACGCAAGGCCCCTCTCCGAAGTCTTGCATCATACACCACTTCTAGACTTAAATTTATTGTTCCCATTACAACGTTGTTAGGATACGTAGGCTACCCCCATTAACGATATGATGATCACATGTCTTCACAAAATAAAGCGTGAGGCACAAGTACTTGTACACACAACACAACATGTTTAACACATGGGTAAATTGATCTTTGGTATGACTCACCTCTTTGAAAGTGTTTTCGTGGCAAGTATCGAAGCATGAACATGAACAACACAAGAAGCTATTAGTCGCGACCTACGGGATAGGTTGACAAAGGCTAATATTGGACTGGATGATGTGCACCAGAGAAACAAGAGTTTTTGCTAACCGCGGGCTACTCTCATTCAACAAAGAATCATCTGCCGGATACATCTATCGGTTATATCCTTGCGTGCTATCGTGTCTCAGATAAAGACATCACTCATTAGAAGTGATTATGATTTAGAAGACTTCCGATACTCATCAAGAGTAACTATGTTCTTCATTCACAACCGAGGGTCTAGACAGACGGGCTCAAGGATAGCCTATTTCATAAGTTCAGTGTTACCAACTACGCTTGACAACACTGAACTGGGGAGCTAGCATGGTATAACACCATTGGGTCCTACGTTGAAGATTTCTCGAAAGGATCTTTTTTTTTTTGTATTACCTCCTCCGAAAAGGATTAAGCACCTTCATAAGTCCTCATGTTCGAAGATCTCAAAAACAAAAAAAAGGGGGAGGGAGGGGGAATGGGCATGAACTGCCCTACTAACTCCTCCCCTAGAAGAAAAGAAAAGCCCGAGATGTGTATTTGGCTCCTTCCCTGAAGGAAAAAGAATCAGTAAGCTACATCATTCGTCCTCCGCTTGAAGACAGGGAAAAGCCAAGGATGTGTATCTGGCTCCTACCCTGAAGGGAAAAAGAATCAGTGGGCTATGTCACTAATCCTTTACTTGAAGAAATGGGAAGCCTGGGCTGCATGTTTGGCTCCTCGCCAGAAGGCGGGACACTCACTCCTTGAAGGAAGGAAGAACCCCCTCCTGCGAGCCGCTAATTCAGTCTCTTCCATGGAGAAAAATAATCCGCACAATAAGTTCCCAACACTTATACTCTACACCTTAGGGGGAAATGAGCTCCTCCCACCAGCTAGCATCTACAAAGATTCTACAAGGAAAAAGAAAAAGAGGGAAACCTTAATAAGCATATCTTCGCTTTAAGGGGAAAATGAAGTCCTTCTACGGTCTTTCGTGCTAAAGAAACCCTAGTCTCCTTGAACAAAACGATATTCTCTCCTAAAGACTAAAGCATTTCAGAAGTCCCTTCCATCAACAAGAAAATCCCTTCTCTTGTGGACAAGGTACCTCAGCAGTCGCTTGCAAGAACAGGAACGTATACTTTCCATGGAACTACGTCCAGGAAAAGTTCCATCCAAGAATATGAAGAATATCCCATTATCTGGGATCAAGTATTTTAGAAGTCCCTTTCGTAAACAGGAACATACCCCTTCCTCAAGACTAAGTCTTGAAGAAACTCCTTCCAAGAATAGGAAGGAACATATCCCTCCAGCGGGATCCAGTCTTAAAGAAGCCCCTTACAAGAATAAGAAAGAACACATCCCTCCAGCGGGATCCAATCCTAAAGAAACTCCTTCCAAGAATAGGAAGGAACATGTCCCTCACTCGAGATTCAGCCTTGAAGAAGCTTCTTCCAAGAATATGAAATGAGGAAGTACAGGGGCCGTTCGGTCATTAATCAAAAGTTGAATTGAATGAAAATACAAGAGGAATGCGGGAGGTAATTAAAGTGGGAGTAAATGAGTTGGGGATCCAATGTGTCATTATTTGAAACTTAAATGTGGGAGGTAATTAAAGTGGGAGTTTCACGATGGGGATTAGTATATCCGAGGATTAAGTCTTGGAGGAGCCACCTCCGAAAAAATGAGGATGTCCCCCCTATGTGATTAGGGGTCTCGTAAGTCTCTTCAACGAACAGGAACAAGTTTCTCCCAAGAAAATGAGGGTATCCCCTCCCATGGGATTAAGTATTGCAGAAGTCTATTCAATGAACAGAAGTGCACCCGGCTACTGGATCAAGTATTGGTAAAGTTCCTTCTAAGGACGGGAAAGCACATCCCTGGGATTTGATATATGAGAAAAACCCTCCTTGAAATTTCGCACCTGAACAACTTATTCAAAAAAGGGGGGGGGGGGGGGAGAGCCCCCTTGACAAGGGACTTCGAATCTGAAGAATCCCTTCCTTGAAAAGAAAAGATCTCCGCCACAGGTCTGTGTTTTAGAAAGTATATCTCCAAAGAAGAGGAGCCCCATCTCGGGGTCGCATACGTTTGAAGAAGTCTCTCCAAGAGGAGAGGGTAGCACATTCCATAGGCACCCATTTTTAGAGAACTACAACATCTCTCCAGGGTAGGGAAGAGCCCTTAATAAGGACTCATGGGAAGGCTCCCTCGACATAACAAATGTTTCTAAAGGGCTCACAAAACCCCTCTAAAAGGAGAAGATGCCACCCCTTCTCGAAGAACAAAAACCTGAACGGTTTGAGGACCTTGCTAACGGGTCAAACAGGATCATCTAGGCAGACGTGCCGAACGATCTTACAATAAAATGAACATGTACATAGGCATACAGACATGCCGCCTTAATCAAAAGAAGGCAAAGCCCGGCCGTGGGGCTAGGACTAAGTCGACTACGTCCAAAAAACGCCGAAGCAGGCATATGAAAGTCCAAGTGGCCCAAACGCCATTGGACAACAGGCCCAACAGAAGCTTTAACAACTTAAAACAAGTTACAAAGCGGGCCTAGGCAAAGCCTTTACAACTTGAGCAAGTTACGAAGCAAACTATAGAAAGCTTTAACAACCCAAGCAGGTTACGAAGCAAACTTGTACAAAGCTTTAACAACTCAAACCAGCAACAAAGCAAACTATATAAAGCTTTAACAACTCAAACGAGTGACAAAGCAAACTTATATAAAGCTTTAACAACTTAAACGAGCGACAAAGCAAACTATAGAAAGCTTTAACAACCCAAGCAGGTTACGAAGCAAACTTGTACAAAGCTTTAACAACTCAAACCAGCAACAAAACAAACTATAGAAAGCTTTAGCAACCCAAACACGTTACAAGGCAAACTCATAGGAAAGTTTTAACAACTCAAGCAAGCTACGAAGCAAACTTATACAAAGTTTCAAACGAGTCACAAAACGGGTCCATACAAAGCTTTAACAACTCAAAAAGTTACAAAGCGACCCATAGAAAGTCTTAACGGCTTAAACAGGGTACAAAGAAAACTCATAAGTTTTAACAGTTCAAGCAATACAAAAACCCTCATTAGAGGAACACGGTACAAAGAGTACAACACGGTAAATAAGGCATCCCGGTCGATGCCCTTTGGGAAATTACTCTCGAACGAGTACTTTGATTGAAATGCATCTAAGAAGTATATGCAAAGATGATCTAAATAGCATAAACGCTACAAAAAGCACTATCGAATAAGTGCATTGGAAAAAATGCCTTCAAGGAGGCATAAATTGAAGTGAGGTATTGGGCTACCCTACTTAAGGGGTCACCTGGCTATTTTAAGTACTAAATGCAAGGTCACCTCAAGGACAACAAAGTAGATTGGTTTGGCATGACGTGCCTTAGGCTATGCTTACCCGACGGATAGAGGGAACGACTGAAGGGCGGATAACAACCCGCCTAGATTGTCAGGGACTGGAACAAGTCCTGCGCCCATTCATGAGTAAATAGACTTGGACTAAGGATGACTTGACGACGAGGATCCCCGCTTGTGCTCCTCGTCTGGGCCCATCGCCCTAGATTGGTGGCTGGGCTTGAGCCTACTTGTGCCTTTCTCGGTATGTTTAGTTGGTTTGAGTGGGCCATGTCCTGATAAGCCCACTCTTGGATCGGCCCATTAGGGCTATGGCCCAAATGTCTCACTATATAAAGAAGACTCCCTTCTCCAAGAAGGGACAGATGACATTTTCCCCACAAAATAAGAAGGTTACTTCTCTTCCTTCTCTTATACATCTGCTCCCTCTCCCTAGATTATATATTTTACTTGCACTTACAACATCTTTACCACACAAGATACTGACTTGAGCGTCGGAGTGCCCTCGGGGTGAACCCCCTCGGGCCCTCTAACTAGCTTTTCATGTGGCTGCAGTTCAAGACCGACACCCCACAAGAGGAATCGTCACCGTGACAACGAGAGGACGAACCTGAACCGGAGACCATCGAATTTAAGGTTAGTACCGCCAAGCCCTTTGAACGCATTCAGGTATTTGGGGATTCGACAATATGAACAAACTATTTAGTCTCGGACATGACCGGCTCAATCCATTAGAAACGGTTTTCAGTTGGAATTAGTTTGAACTTGTTTTTCTTTATGATTCTTCACTCGTAGATTAAGTTCAATAAGAAATCGTCAGTAATATTTCTCAGATAATTCCAAGTTCATTATGCTCATATTTTGTTTTGGTGATTAGGGAGAATCAGTTGAGATTAATTTTCAGCATATTTCTCCAAAGGCGTAATTATGTGTCAAAAGGTTAAACCATTGTCCTAACGTTATTATAGCTACCAAAATGTTTTCCTAAAATTTTCTCTAGGATATGACACTGTACTAACCCAAAAATGACAAATTTCCATAAGGAGTTTGATATTTTATTAACTCAAAAGAGAAGCTAGTGGCTCACGATTTTTTTTTTCTTTTCGAATGTCATATGTGTTTGGCTGAATAATAAAAAAACTATGGATTATTTTAATATCTACATAAAAAAAGTCACGCATAAAAAAGCCACTTTTAGTACATTTAAGTTTCTGAAGAAAATGTTCCACTTTAATCTCTAGTTTACGTAACTATAAAGAGTTCACTAAACCAAAAAAGAACCGTTCAATTTATCTCGTGTGAAGACTGTAAATGTGTGTAGAAGTATGAGTATTTATGTTCTAGTATTGGTGGTTTTTAGGTCAAACCGTAATACCAACTTTTTGGAATATCACATTGGGCCTCCATATAAAATTTGGGCACGTTGGGCACAAAACTACAGGATACATACAATGAAGAATAAAAAATGTACAAAAATCTATTTGGATGTCGAATTCATAATATAGTGCTAAAATTTAAGTAACTAGTGAGATTCCCCGTGTGATATGATAGGAATTTGATTTCTTTCGGTTCATTATGGTAACTGTACTCAATATAGTTTACGATACCAATTTGAATATAACTTCGTTTTCGATAAAAATGATACAGAAATACAGTGTCCTTTGTTAAAAAAAAGTCAAAAAAATTAACGATTTGTGTTTGAAAAGTCAATTCAAATGAAAAGTCAATTCAAATGAAAAGTAATTGGGTTAAAAGGTGTACAATATTATGAGTAAAAAATGGTTATTTTGTAACAATGCTTATCTTACAATTAGCAATTTAAAATAAAATAACACTATAGGTACAAACATAAAATTATTTCGTTTTATTCTGGAAAACAACAGACATCTACACATTTGTTATCAACATATTAGCATCTTCAATATAATGAGTACAAATAGTTTAGAAATAATAAAAATAGTGCAGCCCCCGTCCTTGCCTTCAAACTCCCTGGCCCAACCCAGTCTTGCTGTTGATGGGGAGTGTGTGCTCAAATGTATCCGATCCTTTCCTAAAGGGACGTCCTGTGGCAGGGACGGGATGCGGTCACAACACTTGTTAGATGCTATTGGGGGCGAGGGCTCAATGACTTCCTCAGGTTTGCTTACGAGCATTACTGAAGTTGTCAACTTATGGCTTAGGGGATCCTGCCCTAAGGTGTTGGCTGAGTTTGTTGCCTCGCCCCCCTTACCCCCTTATTAAGCCCGATAATGGAATTTAGCTTATTGCTCTGGGGGTATCTGGCGAAGGTTGGTTTCCAAGGTGGCGATGGAAAAGGTCGAGAAAAACATGGCCCAATACTTAGGGGACTTTCAATTTGCGGTGCGGATGCCAAATGGGGCAGAGGCGGTGCTTCACAGTGCGAACATGTTTCTCAACTCCTTTCATGCAAATGGTTCCTTGGCCTTGCTTATTGTGGACTTCTCCAATGCTTTCAACACGGTTAAGCACAACCTTCCTCAAAGAGGTTCATCAACGTTGCACGTCAATCTATCGGTGGGTGCAATTCCTTTAAGCCTAGCCTGCTCGGCTGTATGTGGGTAATGAGTGTATTAGGTCTACTACCGGAGTGCAATAAGGAGATCCCTTGGGGCCCATTCTCTTTGCTCTTGCCTTACACCCCCTTATTCTCCGAGTGAAGGACCAATGTAACCTCCCGTTCCATGCTTGATACTTGGATGATGGGACAATTATCGGCAACATGTCTGAGATTGCTAAGGCTTTAGACATCATCAATGAGGAGGGGTCATATCTTGGGCTTTACCTCAACATTAAGAAAACAGAGATTTTTTAGCCGACATGTGATGGC
Source organism: Helianthus tuberosus (assembly GCA_030545235.1). Taxonomy (NCBI): domain Eukaryota; kingdom Viridiplantae; phylum Streptophyta; class Magnoliopsida; order Asterales; family Asteraceae; genus Helianthus; species Helianthus tuberosus. The sequence continues at coordinate 32,844,631 of CM060404.1, read as the reverse complement.
CGGAAAGTTCAGGAGGGGTTTTTACCGAGAGGGATTGGCAGACCAGAGTGGGGGGGTTAAGCTCCTTGGTGGAGATGTTAGCCGTGATTCTAGCTTTATTGGGGAGTTGGCAGGGCGACGGGTCTCAGGGCGGTTGAACTCATGAAACTCTTGCCCTGCTTTAAGGATCACCAATGTGAACTCCTTCTACTAAGGTCATGCATGGGGGTTTCTAAGTTGCTTTTTTGGCTGTGAACTTGTCAACCACACTTGATGGTGGATACGTCATCTCAGTTCGATGATGGCCTCCGGGAAGCTATAGAAGACATAGTCGTGAGTGGCGGCCCCTTCTTTGCTGACCTCCAATGGCGTCTGACATCTCTGCCAAAGGCGTCTGGGTGGTTTGGGCCTCCTCTCAGCCCGAGATGTTGGGGTTTATGCCTATGTGGGGTCTAGAGCTCAGTCTTGGGACCTACAAGATTATATCCTTCGAAACAGTGGGATCATCGGGCTTGACCCGGACTATCAGCAGGTGCTCGAGCGCTTAAATGTCTCCCTCCCAGACTTTGATATCGGCGGTTTCTCTAATAAGGACACCGCCCCTCAAAGCCATAAAAACTTAGGCGAATGCTCTATTTAGTAGAATCGCTCGAAGCCTGGGGGAAGTTTTTGATTTATCATCCCGCTAGAAGGCGATGTTTGAGTGCCTGAAGGGTCCCCATGCTCAGGATTTTTTGACCATTATCCCGATTGAAGGGCCGGGACAATGCATATCTGCAGTAGAATACAGAGCCATCCTCAAATATCGGTTGATGATCCCTATGTACCCGGAAGATAAAACCTGCTCGATATGCCGTAAAGCTTGTATGGATAAATACAGGGAACACACAGTTCATTGTAAAGAGCTATCTGGGTTCAAATATCGGCATGGCTGGGTGCAGGATGTTTTATAGGATATCCTTGGGATTGCTAAGTTGCTTTTTGGGCTACGAACTTGTCAACTCCACTTGATGGTATATGTTGACATTTAAGAGATATACAGTCAAGAAAATCAAGAGAAATGGTGACATATATGCGGATTAGACACCAAAAAATAAACACTAAAAAAATGGCGAAAGGTCTGGTGGCAAGAAAAGCTGCTTCCAGGAGGTTGTCAAGTGTTTCGCTCGACGATTCCATTCTTGGGTGTTTGGTTTTGACCTTGTTCCTGTAACTCGAATCCTAGCCTGGTATATCCCATTTTAGTTTTACACCATTGTGAACCTTAGGCCTTTTTTAAACTCTGATCGAGGTTTTCTGCATTGAAAAATCTTCGTAAACTAAATGACACGTGTATATGTTGACATTTAAGAGATATACAGTCAAGAAAATTAAGAGCAATGGTGATATATATGCGGATTAGACACCAAAAAATAAACACTGAAAAAATGGCTACAATTAAAGGAATGTGTTTAGTGATGGCATCAGACTCCTAATTGATGGAGAAAGGTCTGGTGGCAAGAAAAGCTACTTCCAGGAGGTTGTCAAGTGTTTTTGCTCAACGATTCCATTCTTGGGTGGTTGTTTGGCCCTTATTCCTGTAACTCGAATCCTAGCCCGGTATATCCCATTTTAGTTTTACACCATTGTGAACCTTACGCCTTTTTTACTCTCTGATCGAGGTTCTCGGCATTGAAAATCTTCGTAAACTAAATCACACGTGTATATGTTGACATTTAAGAGATATACAGTCAAGAAAATCAAGAGCAATGGTGATATATATGCGGATTAGACACCAAAAAATAAACACACAAAAAATGGCTACAATTTATGGAATGTGTTTAGTGACGGCATCAGATTTCTAATTGATGGAGAAAGTTTTTGTGGCAAGAAAAGTTGCTTCCAGGAGGTTGTCATGTGTTTTCGCTCGATGATTCCATTCTGGGGTGGTTGGTTTAGCCCTTGTTCCTGTAACTTGAATCCTAGCCCGTAATATCTCATTTTAGTTTTACACCATTGTGAACCTTACACCTTTTTTACTCTCTGATCGAAGTTCTCGGCATTGAAAAATCTTCGTAAACTAAGTCACACGTGTATATGTTGACATTTAAGAGATATACAGTCAAGAAAATCAAGAGCAATGATGATATATATGCGGATTAGACACCAAAAAATAAACTCAAAAAAATGGCTACAATTTAAGAAATGTGTTTAGCGGCGACATCAAATTCCTATTTGATGGAAAAAGGTCTGGTGGCAAGAAAAGCTACTTCCAGGAGGTTGTCAAGTGTTTTCGCTCAACGATTCCATTCTTGGGTGGTCAGTTTCGCCCTTGTTCCTGTAACTCGAATCCTAATCCGGTATATCCCATTTTAGTTTTACCCCATTGTGAACCTTACGCCTTTTTTACTCTCTGATCGAGGTTCTCGGCATTGAAAAATCTTCGTAAACTAAATCACACATGTATATGTTGACATTTAAGAGATATACAGTCAAGAAAATCAAGAGCAATGGTGATATATATGCGGATTAGACACCAAAAAATAAACACTAAAAAAATGGCTACAATTTAAGGAATGTGTTTACTGACGGCATCAGATTCCTAATTGATGGAGAAAGTTCTCGTGGCAAGAAAAGTTGCTTCCAGGAGGTTGTCATGTGTTTTCACTCGACGATTCCATTCTTGGGTGGTTGGTTTAGCCCTTGTTCCCGTTAATCGAATCCTAGCCCGGTATATACCATTTTAGTTTTACACCATTGTGAACCTTGTGCCTTTTTTACTCTCTGATCGAGGTTCTCGGCATTGAAAAGTCTTCGTAACCTAAATCACACGTGTATATGTTGACATTTAAGAGATACACTGTCAAGAAAATCAAGAGCAATGGTGATTGTATGCGGATTAGACACAAAAAAATAAACACTTAAAAAATGGCTAACATTTATGGATTGTGTTTAGTGATGACATCAGAGTCCTAATTGATGGAGAAAGGTCTGGTGGCAAGAAAAGCTGATTCCAGGAGGTTGTCAAGTGTTTTCGCTCGACGATTCCGTTCATTGAGTGGTTGGTTTGGCCCTTGTTCCTGTAACTCGTACATAGCCCGGTATATCCCATTTTAGTTTTACACCATTGTGTATCTTACGCCTCTTTTACTCTCTGATTAAGGTTCTCCGCATTGAAAAATCTTCGTAAACTAAATCACACGTGTATATGTTGATATTTAAGATATACACAGTCAAGAAAATTAAGTGCAATGGTGATATATATGCGGATTAAGACACAAAAAAAAAAACACTCAAAAAATGGCTACAATTTAAAGAATGTTTTTAGTGACGACATCAGATTCCTAATTGATGGAGAAATGTCTGGTAGCAAGAAAAGCTGCTTCCAAGAGGTTGTCAAGTGTTCTCGCATGACGAGTCCATTCTTGGGTGGTTGGTTTGGCCCTTGTTTCTGTAACTCGAATCCTAGCCCGGTATATCCCATTTTAGTTTTACACCATTGTGAACCTTGCGCCTTTTTTACTCTCTGATCTCGGTTCTCGGCATTGAAAAATCTTCGTAAACTAAGTCACACGTGTATATGTTGACATTTAAGAGATATACTGTCAAGAAAATCAAGAGCAATGGTGATATATATGCGGATTAGACACCAAAAAATAAACACTCAAAAAATGGCTACAATTTAAGGAATGTGTTTAGTGACGACATCATATTCCTAATTGATGGAGAAAGGTCTGGTGGCAAGATAAGCTGCGTCCAGGAGGTTGTCAAGTGTTTTCGCTCGACGATTCCATTCTTGGGTGGTTAGTTTGGCCCTTGTTCATGTAACTCGAATCCTAGCCCGGTATATCCCATTTTAGTTTTACACCATTGTGAACCGAACGCCTTTTTTACTCTCTGATCGAGGTTCTCGGCATTGAAAAATCTTCGTAAACTAAATCACAAGTGTATATGTTGACATTTAAGAGATATACAGTCAAGAAAATCAAGAGCAATGGTGATATATATGCGGATTAGACACCAAAAAATAAACACACAAAAAATGGCTACAATTTATGGAATGTGTTTAGTGACGGCATCAGATTCCTAATTGATGGAGAAAGTTCTTGTGGCAAGAAAAGTTGCTTCCAGGAGGTTGTCATGTGTTTTCGCTCGATAATTCCATTCTGGGGTGGTTGGTTTAGCCCTTGTTCCTGTAACTTGAATCCTAGCCCGTAATATCTCATTTTAGTTTTACACCATTGTGAACCTTACACCTTTTTTACTCTCTGATCGAAGTTCTCGGCATTGAAAAATCTTTGTAAACTAAGTCACACGTGTATATGTTGACATTTAAGAGATATACAGTCAAGAAAATCAAGAGCAATGATGATATATATGCGGATTAGACACCAAAAAATAAACTAAAAAAATGGCTACAATTTAAGAAATGTGTTTAGCGGCGACATCAAATTCCTATTTGATGGAAAAAGGTCTGGTGGCAAGAAAAGCTACTTCCAGGAGGTTGTCAAGTGTTTTCGCTCGACGATTCCATTCTTGGGTGGTCAGTTTCGCCCTTGTTCCTGTAACTCGAATCCTAATCCGGTATATCCCATTTTAGTTTTACCCCATTGTGAACCTTACGCCTTTTTTACTCTCTGATCGAGGTTCTCGGCATTGAAAAATCTTCGTAAACTAAATCACACATGTATATGTTGACATTTAAGAGATATACAGTCAAGAAAATCAAGAGCAATGGTGATATATATGCGGATTAGACACCAAAAAATAAACACTCAAAAATGGCTACAATTTAAGGAATGTGTTTAGTGACGACATCATATTCCTAATTGATGGAGAAAGGTCTGGTGGCAAGATAAGCTGCGTCCAGGAGGTTGTCAAGTGTTTTCGCTCGACGATTCCATTCTTGGGTGGTTGGTTTGGCCCTTGTTCATGTAACTCGAATCCTAGCCCGGTATATCCCATTTTAGTTTTACACCATTGTGAACCGAACGCCTTATTTACTCTCTGATCGAGGTTCTCGGCATCGAAAAATCTTCGTAAACTAAATCACACGTGTATATGTTGACATTTAAGAGATATACAGTCAAGAAAATCAAGAACAATGGTGATATATATGCGGATTAAGACACCAAAAAATAAACACTCAAAAAATGGCTACAATTTAAGGAATGTTTTTAGTGACGGCATCAAATTCCTAATTGATGGAGAAAGGTCTAGGGGCAAGAAAAGCTGCTTCCAGGAGGTTGTCATGTGTTTTCGCTTAATGATTCCATTCTTGGGTGGTTTGGTTTGGCCCTTGTTCCTGTAGCTTGAATACTAGCCTGATATATCCCATTTAAGTTTTAAAACATTGTGAACCTTACGCCTTTTTTACTCTCTGATCGAGGTTCTCGGCTTTGAAAAATCTTCGTAAACTAAATCACACGTGTATATGTTGACATTTAAGATATATATAGTTAAGAAAATCAAGAGCAATGGTGATATATATGCGGATTAGACACCAAAAAATAAACATTCAAAAAATGGCTACAATTTAAGGAATGTGTTTAGTGACGCCATCTTGTTCCTAATTGATGGAGAAAGGCCTGGTGGCAAGAAAAGCTGCTTCCAGGAGGTTGTCAAGTGTTTTCACTCGACGATTACATTCTTGGGTGGTTGGTTTGGCCCTTGTTCCTGTAACTCGAATCCTAGCCCGGTATATCTCATTTTAGTTTTACACCATTGTGAACCTTACGCCTTTTTTTCTATCTGATCGAGGTTCTAGGCATTGAAAAATCTTCGTAAACTAGATCACACGTGTATATATTGACATTTAAGAGATGTACAGTCAAGAAAATCAAGAGCAATGGTGATATATATGCAGATTAGACACCAAAAAATAAACACTCAAAAATGGCTACAATTTAAGAAATGTGTTTAGTGACGGCATCAGATTCCTAATTGATGGAGAAAGGTCTGGTGGCAAGAAAAGCTGCTTTCAGGAGGTTGTCAAGTGTTTTCGCTCGACGATTCCGTTATTCGGTGTTTGGTTTGGCCCTTGTTCCTGTAACACAAACCTAGCCCGGTGTATCCCATTTTAGTTTTACACCATTGTTAAACTTACACCTTTTTTACTCTCTGATTGAGGTTCTCGGCATTGAAAAATCTTCGTAAACTAAATCACACGTGGATATGTTGACATTTAAGAGATATACAGTCAAGAAAATCAAGAGCAATGGTGATATATATGCGGATTAGACATCAAAAAATAAACACTCAAAAATGGCTACAATTTAAGGAATGTGTTTAGTGACGGCATCAGATTCCTAATTGATGGAGAAAGGTCTGGTGGCAAAAAAAGCTGCTTCCAGGAGGTTGTCAAGTGTTTTCGCTCGACGATTCCGTTCTTAGGTGTTTGGTTTGGCCCTTGTTCCTGTAACTCAAACCTAGCCCGGTGTATCCCATTTTAGTTTTACACCATTGTTAACTTTACACCTTTTTTACTCTCTGATTGAGGTTCTCGGCATTGAAAAATCTTCGTAAACTAAATCACACGTGGATATGATGACATTTAAGACATATACAGTCAAGAAAATCAAGAGCAATGGTGATATATATGCGGATTAGACACCAAAAAATAAACACTCAAAAAATGGCTACAACTTAAGGAATGTGTTTGGTGATGGCATCAGATTCCTAATTATTGAAGAAAGGTCTGGTGGCAAAAAAAGCTGCTTCCAGGAGGTTGTCAAGTGTTTTCGCTCGACGATTCAATTCTTGGGTGGTTGGTTTGGCCCTTGTTCCTGTAACTCGAATTCTAGCCTGGTATATCCCTTTTTAATTTTACACCATTGTGAACCTTATGCCTTTTACTCTTTGAACGAGGTTCGCGGCATTGAAAAATCTTCGTAAACTAAATCACACGTGTATATGTTGACATTTATGAGATATACAATCAAGAAATCAAGAGTAATTGTGATATATATACTGATTAGACACCAAAAAATAAACACTCAAAAAATGGCTACAATTTAAGGAATGTGTTTAGTGACGGCATCAGATTCCTAATTGATAGTGAAAGGTCTGGTGACAAGAAAAGCTGCTTCCAGGAGGTTATCAAGTGTTTTCGCTCGACGATTCCATTCTTGGGTGGTTGGCTTGGCCCTTGTTCCTGTAACTCGAATCCTAGCCCGGTATATCCCATTTTAGTTTTACACCATTGTGAACCTTACGCCTTTTTTACACTCTGATCGAGCTTCTCGGCATTGAAAAATCTTCGTAAACTAAATCACACGTGTATATGTTGACATTTAAGAGATATACAGTCAAGAAAATCAAGAGCAATGGTGATATATATGCAGATTAAGACACCAAAAAATAAACACTAAAAAAATGGCTACAATTTAAGGAATGTTTTTAGTGACGGCATAAAATTCCTAATTGATGGAGAAAGGTCTAGTGGCAAGAAAAGCTGCTTACAGGAGGTTGTCATTTGTTTTCTCTCAACGATTCCATTCTTGGGTGGTTGGTTTGGCCCTTGTTCCTGTAGCTTGAATCCTAGCCTAGTATATCCCATTTTAGTTTTAAACCATTGTGAACCTTACGCCTTTTTTACTCTCTGACCGAGGTTCTCGGCAATGAAAAATCTTCGTAAACTAAATCACACATGTATATGTTAACATTTAAGAGATATATAGTCAAGAAAATCAAGAGCAATGGTGATATATATGCGGATTAGACACCAAAAAATAAACACTCAAAAAATGGCTACAATTTAAGGAATGTGTTTAGTGACGCCAACTTATTCCTAATTGATGGAGAAAGGTCTGGTGGCAAGAAAAGCTGCTTCAAGGAGGTTGTCAAGTGTTTTCGCTCGACGATTCCATTATTGGTTGGTTGGTTTGGCCCTTGTTCCTATAACTCGAATCCTATCCCGGTATAGCCCATTTTAGTTTTACACCATTGTGAACCTTACGTCTTTTTTACTATCTGATCGAGGTTCTCGGCATTGAAAAATCTTCGTGAACTAGATCACACGTGTATATGTTGACATTTAAGAGATATACAGTCAAGAAAATCAAGAGCAATGGTGATATATATGCAGATTAGACACCAAAAAATAAACACTCAAAAAATGGCTAGAATTTAAGGGATTTGTTTAGTGACGACATCAGATTCCTAATTGATGGAGAAAGGTCTGGTGGCAAGAAAAGCGGCTTCCATGAGGTTGTCAAGTGTTTTCACTCGACGATTCCATTCCTGTGTGGTTGGTTTGGCCCTTGTTCCTGTAACTCAAACCTAGCCCGGTATATCCCATTTTAGTTTTACATCATTGTGAACCTTACGCCTTTTTTACTCTCTGATCGAGGTTCTCGGCATTGAATGATCTTCGTAAACTAAATCACCCATGTAGATGTTGACATTTAAGAGATATACGGTAAAGAAAATCAAGAGCAATGGTGATATATATGCGGATTAGAGACCAAAAAATAAACACTAAAAAATGGCTACAATTTAAGGAATGTGTTTACTGACGGCATCAGATTCCTAATTGTTGGAGAAAGGTCTGTTGGCAAGAAAAACTGCTTCCAGGAGGTTCTCAAGTGTTTTCGCTTGACGATTCCATTCTTGGGTGGTTGGTGTGGCCCATGTTCCTGTAACTCGAACCTAGCCCGGTATATCTCATTTTAGTTTTACACCATTGTGAACCTTACACCTGTTTTACTCTCTGATCGAGATTCTCAACATTGAAAAATCTTCGTAAACTAAATCACACGTGTATATGTTGACATTTAAGAGATATACAATCAAGAAAATCAAGAGCAATGGTGATATATATGCGGATTAGACACCAAAAAATAAACACTCAAAAAATGGCTAGAATTTAAGGAAGGTGTTTTGTGATGCCATCAGATTCCTAATTGATGGAGAAAGGTCTGGTGGCAAGAAAAGCTGCTTCCAGGATGTTGTCAAGTGTTTTCGCTCGACGATTCCATTCTTGGGTGGTTGGTTTGGCCCTTGTTCCTCTAACTCGAATCCTAGCCCGGTATATCTTATTTTAATTTTACACCATTGTGAACCTTATGCCTTTTTTACTCTCTGATCGAGGTTCTCGACATTGAAAAAACTTCGTAAACTAAATCACACGTGTATATTTTAACATTTAAGAGATATACAGTCAAGAAAATCAAAAGCAATTGTGATATATATGCAGATTAGACACCAAAAAATAAACATTCAAAAAATGTCTACAATTTAAGGAATGTGTTTAGTGACGGCATCAGATTTCTAATTGATGGAGAAAGGTCTGGTGGTAAGAAAAGCTGTTTCCAGGAGTTTGTCAAGGGTTTTCGCTCGATGATTGCATTCTTGGCTGGTTGGTTTGGCCCTTGTTCCTGTAACTCGTATCCAAGCCTGGTATATCCCATTTTACTTTTACACCATTGTGAACATTACGCCTTTTTTTACTATCTGATCGAGGTTCTCAGCATTGAAAAATATTCGTGAACTAAATCACACGTGTATATGTTGACATTTAAGAGATATATAGTTAAGAAAAACAAGAGCAATGGTGATATATATGCGGATTAGATACCAAAAAAATAAACACTAAAAAAATGGCTACAATTTAAGGAATGTGTTTAGTGAAAACATCAGATTCCTAAATAATGGAGACAGGTCTGGTGGCAAGAAAAGCTGCTTCCAGGAGGTTGTCAAGTGTTTTCGCTCGACGATTCCATTCTTGGGTGGTTGGTTTGGCCCATGTTCCTGTAACCCGAATCCTAGCCCGGTATATCACATTTTAGTTTTACTCCATTGTGAACCTTACGCCTTTTTTACTCTCGGATTGAGGTTCTCGGCATTGAAAAAGCTTCGTAAACTAAATCACAAGTTTATATATTGACATTTAAGAGATATGCAGTCAAGAAAATCAAGAGCAATGGTGATATATATGCGGATTAGACACCAAACAATAAACGCTCAAAAAATGGCTACAATTTAAGGAATGTGTTTAGTGACGGCATCAGATTCTTAATTGATTGAGAAAGGTCTGGTGGCAAGAAAAGCTGCTTCCAGGAGGTTGTCAAGTGTTTTCGCTCGACGATTCCACTCTTGAATGGTTGGTTTGGCCCTTCTTCCTGTAACTCGAATCCTAGTCCGGTATATCCCATTTTAGTTTTACACCATTGTGAACCTTATGCCTTCTTTACTCACTGATCGAGGTTCTCGGCATTGAAAAATCTTCGTAAACTAAATCACACGTGTATGTGTTGACATTTAAGAGATATACAGTTAAGAAAATGAAGAGCAATGGTGATATATATGCGGATTAGACACCAAAAAATAAACACTAAAAAATGGCTACAATTTAAGGAATGTGTTTTGTGACAGCATCAAATTACTAATTGATGGAGAAAGGTCTGGTGGCAAGAAAAACTGCTTACAGGAGGTTGTCAAGTATTTTCGCTCGACGATTCCGTTCTTGTGTGGTTGGTTTGGCCGTTGTTCCTGCAAGTCGAATCCTAGCCCGGTATATCCCATTTTAATTTTACACCATTGAGAACCTTACACCTTTTTTACTCCCTGATGAGGTTCTCGGCTTTGAAAACTCTCCGTAAACTAAATCACACGTGTATATGTTGACATTTAAGAGATATACAGTCAAGAAAATCAAGAGCAATGTTGATATATATGCAGATTAGACACCAAAAAATAAACACTCAAAAAATGGCTACATTTTAAGGTATGTGTTTAGTGACGGCATCAGATTCCTAATTGATGGAGAAAGGTATTGTGGCAAGAAAACCTGCTTCCAGGATGTTGTCAAGTGTTGTCGCTCGACGATTCCATTCTTGGGTAGTTGGTTTGGCCCTTGTTCCTGTAACTCTAATCCTAGCCCGGTATATCCCAGTTAGTTTAACCCCATTATGAATCTTACACCTTTTTACTCTCTGATCGAGGTTCTCGGCATTGAAAAATCTTCGTAAACTAAATCACACGTGTATATGTTGAGATTTAAGAGATATACAGTTAAGAAAATCAAGTGCAATGGTGATATATATGCGGATTAGACACCAAATAATAAACACTCAAAAAATGGCCATATTCAAGGAATGTGTTTAGTGATGGCATCAGATTCCTAATTGATGGAGAAATGTCTGGTGGTAAGAAAAGCTGTTTCCAGGAGGTTGTCAAGTGTTTTCGCTCGGCGATTCCATTCTTGGGTGGTTGGTTTGGCCCTTGTTCCTGTAACTCGAACCTAGCCCATTATATCCCATTTTAGTTTTACACCATTGTGAACCTTACGCCTTTTTTACTCTCTGATCGAGGTTCTCGGCATTGAAAAATCTTCGTAAACTAAAACACGTGTATATGTTGACATTTAAAAGATATACCGTCAAGAAAATCAAGAGCAATGTTGATATATATGCGGATTGGACACCAAAAAATAAACACTAAAAAAATGGCTACAATTTAAGGAATGTGTTTAGTGACGGCATCAGATTCCTAATTGATGGAGAAAGGTCGGGTGGCACGAAAAGCTGCTTCCAGGAGGTTGTCAAGTATTTTCGCTCGACGATATCATTCTTGGGTGGTTGGTTTGGCCCTTGTTCCTGTAACTCGACTCCTAGCCCGATATATCCCATTTTAGTTTTACACCATTGTGAACCTTACGCCTTTTTTACTCTCTGATCGAGGTTCTCGGCATTGAAAAATATTCGGAAACTAAATCACACGTGTATATGTTGACATTTAAGAGATATACCGTCAAGAAAATCAAGAGCAATGTTGATATATATGCGGATTAGACACCAAAAATTATACACTAAAAAAATGGCTACAAATTAAGGAATGTAAAAAATATGATATATTCTTGTAGTAATTGTAAAAGTCATATTTTCATTTCCTTGAGGTCCAAAATATTATTTATCAAAATATACTTTGTGAATAATTTCTGGAATATTTTGTAAGTCTTATTCCATAGTTCGGTTTTCACCAATATTTTGTATACCACTTGTATATTTATTCCTTGGAATTTTGGTAATAGTTTGGATTGTGATTCTTGGTATTTTGATGTGTTATATTATTTCAAATCCTAAAATAATATAACTAATATACAAATAATCACACACATGGTGTCTTCTAAATATATATTTTCCTAAATATATACTTAGTCACTTTTATTTATGAAAACCAACCTCCAATGTTTATATTTTTGTAACAAAAATTATGGCAAAGTTTATGTAAGAATTTATGGTTTTAAATACACTTGTAAATACTTGTTTAGAAATATTTTTCTAAGTGTTTAGATTTTTATAAAATTTTGCCATAGTTTCCCATAAAAATGGAGGTTTCCATGCTTTCAAGCATATCATTTTCTTTTGTAAAATTCATCACAATCAATTCATAATCAATAATAAACAACCTCTACTTACCAATTTTGCAAAAATTATGCATAATCTAATACTTCATGAACTTGAAATTTCACCTAAAATTTGTAGTAACTTACTAGTGTTATTAGTAAGCCTTGTTATCCTTTAAAGTGTGAGTGATTCTTTAAAAACTTCATTTTTAAAGAAGATTGACCTTTACAACTTATGATCATGTTTTCTAAAATATTTTCTTATGACTTCTTCTTGTTTCACAAGTGTTTCTACAGTTGTTTAACCACAAAAAATAAGGTTTGTTTATGTAAGAACCAAGATTTAGAAAAACTTATATTTTTAACTTGGTTTCTTTAGAAATCATCCATCAGTCTTCTAGATCTACAAGTATTACTACTCACTTTGATCATTATTTTTCAAGAAAACATTTTGTTCTTTCAAGTTCATGCTTTATATGTGGATGATCTATCATCCTACAACATCTTCATCCTCTCATCTTGCTAGATTATGTTTCTAATCATGATCTAGCAAGATCATATGATTATCAATATCAAATACATGTATGAACAACAAACATCAAGCATAACAACTCATATTCATCAAGATCTCTTCATATTTTAAGCTTATGTTTAAGTTTACTTCTTGTGATTCTTAGTGCTCTTCAAGATTATGAGTATTATTCTTCTTTTAACCACTTAGAATGGAAGTAAAATAGCAAGATCAAGGTTCTTACCACTAGCACAAGGCTAGGGATGATCAAGTGAAGAAATGAAGTGGATAAAAGCAAACGGTGAAGGTCCTTGAACTTCCGAAAGCTCCTAGCTTCTTTATGCACCTTCTAACACTCTTGTATGTATGTAGATTTTATGGGACTTGAATGAAAATGGGTGTGTACAAGTGTGGGTGTTCGGCCGAGACTAGAAGGAGAGGAAGGAGAAGGATTTTGTTGGTGGATGATGGATGAAATGAAGGAAATGATCCTAAGGTTTAATTTCTAAATTTCCACCATCAAATAACCAATGTATTTTATGTTTAGTAAAGCATGAACAAGATCCAATTAATTAATCTAATAAAATCAAATGGGACCCACAAGATGGGCCGTGAACTAGGTGGGGGGGGGGGGTAGTAGACTAGGTTTAAACATTAAGTTGCTTCATAGTTGGAATGTAAGTATTCTAGTTAGGGACTTAGTTATTAGATGTTTATATGATGTGTTATGATGTTCGGGGACCATAGCTAGCTTGGAAATGTTAAAACAGTGCTTCTAGTGAAATTTGGTGTTTCGGGTAATGTCCGGTTGTTCGTTTGGCTATCGGTTCATTAAGGTGCCAAACTATGCAGTTTAGTTGTGCTTTATGTACCCTTTTGTGACAGTTTCGATTCCCGACACTTAGGAAAGTATTCAGGACCATTTAAGCATATTTCTGCATGATATTATGTTGTTTAAATGCTGAATTTTGCTGAATTCTGCAGTTTATGTGTTTTAGGCACTTTCTGGCACTTAAACTATCCCTAGGAAGGCAGTTTTGTGATCCTTACTTTCCTACACACTATACTAGTGTAATACTTAGTTTCTGGCACATTCTGTGTCTCAATACAATGTATGTCTATCTACTGAATTCTGTCAGCATTTTTCTGATTTGTTTGATAACTGTGCTATCTTTGTTTCGTGACCAAATGACTCAATAAAGTTTGCATGCAGTAATGTTATGTCATTTGCAATATATGATGCACATGTATGTATAATGTTAATGACCAGAAAGAAATTCAAGCAATTAATTGTAATTCAGCACAGTCATTAAGCACTAACCATTATTTAATAATTGCACGGATGCATGCAAATTTGACAGTTGTCACATTCTCCTCCTGTTAAGAAAATTTCGTCCTCGAAATTTAATCTACATTAACTCCTTAGGGTTACCTTATGCATGTATGGGTATGAACATTATCAAGGCGCTTAACCACGAAGCCGAATCAAATCTTATTCGAATCAGGTGAACCCAAAGACATATTATAACAATAGGAACCCAGCGGTTAAAAGGTATGTGTTCCAGAATTTGATCTCAAAAGATACGAGACGTATAGATGTATACTCTAGTGTAACTTAGTTAACAGGGGTGCAACAAAGGAGTTTCGACCAATAGAATTTCAAACGATTGATCACAATATGCAAACAAGTTTTCAGAAACAATAGTGTTATGGGTCATTTTCTACACATATATCCTGACTAATATTCTGGCTTTGATTGTTTATTTGTGATCAGGATACCGGATCAGGATATTGGTAACATCCTGATATAATATCCTGGTAGTAACTGATTTAACCACGTGCAGATTAGAAGGTGCGAGTCTCCAACGTTCAAGTGGACTTCTTCCCTCAAGACTCGGGCAAGTCAGTTGGGTTATAGACGTTGAACCCGGAAGACCAGGACTGCAACATTCAAGTGGACTTCTTCCCCTCAAGACTCGGGCAAGTCAGTTGGGTTATAGACGTTGAACCCGGAAGACCAGGACTGCAACGTTCATATGGGGAATATCCGCTGAATCCCGGAATAATAGGATATTTAGTTAGTTTCCTTTTACTATAAATAGATTGATCGGATCAGATTAAGGCACACACTCTTTCTCACACTTTTTCTCTCTGGCAGCAAACAATCACTACACACAAACACTTGTACTCGAATTACATTGTAACACCTAGTTGATCCGCATCATATCTTGCACTGTATCCTGATATTTGAAGTAATAGAAGAACAAGGCAGCTGCGATTGTCATCTCCCGAGGTTTTGTGACGACGATCTAGATTGATCAAGGGCTTTCCTCCTATATCTCGTGTCACCCTTTACATTTTTGCTCATTGTTTAATCATAGATATAGCCCAATATCCTGAGCTATATCCTGAACCTGTTTTTACAAACATCTTAACTAGCATATTTTCAACACACGTTTTTAGCACACTACCTCACTTAACTAATTTGATCACTTAATTGCTTCGGTAATTTTTGACCAAAACAATTTGGCGCCCACCGTGGGGCAAGTGGTGCTAATTCTACTAAAAGTTTTTGCAAAATCATTACTTGGTTTTTTATTTTCAAAACTTTTTGCTACATTATTTTCAATTGCATCGAGATCAAACATGAGCTCTTCCACCGTGTCTGCTACAACCTCTACAACAATTGGTCCGGTGCTTCCACCACCTCCTCCGAGAATGCAAGCCTCTTCACAAGGAACCGAAAGTCATGTGGCTCGGGATGTTATCCCCGCTCACAATATCCAGGGATCTGGTCCTGTTTTGGCTTCTAACGAAGAAATTCTAAATTTGTTTGGTAGTGTACAGGAACAGATGAGGCAGCAGCAGGAAACTAATCAGATGCTGATGAGAGAGATACAACTCTTGAAATCCGGCCCAAGTAGGCCTGCTGAAGATACAGTCAATCCCTTGCAACCCAGGGCTTTGAACTTCATTTCTGCAGTTTATACTTAGGATAACCGGGGGAATATTGTGCCTAGCCATTCCCAGAATCATACTCCTGAGATACCCTATTCAGTAAGAGTATCAACTGTGAGAAGCTCAGGATATGCTTCAGGATATGGCCAGAATCCCCAGACTGGTAATGTGTCTAATTATAATAATACTCTTGCTACTAATGGTGTTGGATCTTTGCAGGATGCAGATATGACCTCAGCATTTTCCAGGGAGCTTCAAAAACTGAAAGACATGATATCTAGTGTGCCTGGGGTGGTCCAGCCAATTCCAGAAGTGTCCCAGGATAGCCACAGGATATCACGATTTGCATATCCAATTTGTGATGCCGAAATCCCAAAAAGATTTCAAACCCCTCAACATGAAACTCTATGACGGAACGACGGATCCTGATGAGCATATTGCCCAGTATAGGGAAAGGATGGAAATCAACCCTATCCCTCCAGATCTCAAAGAAGCATGCTTGTGCAAGGGTTTTGGTTCTACCTTAACAGGACCAGCCTTAAAATGGCTCTTAAACGTTCCTCCTCACTCAATTACTTCATTTGCTCATTTAGTTAATTTATTTAATAGTCAATTTTCTTGCAGCCGGAGTTTTGAGAAACTAACCAGTGACCTTTACAGGATAACTCAAGGACTTCAGGAATCCTTGAGGGATTATGTGAACAAGTTTAGTCGGGAATCCTTGGATATCCCACATCTTGATGTTGCAACAGCTGTGCAAGCCTTCAAGATAGGGTTGCAAAAGGATTCTCAATTTTATCAGGATCTCGTAATGAATCCCTGCAGGAATCTGGACGAAGCTCGTAATAGGGCTTTAAGATACATTCGGCTGGAGGATGATAAAAAGATGCAAGAAAGGATGAATTCGTCCACAACCTATGAGTCAACCAACAGGAAATCAGAGTCCTCGTATAAACCATATCGCTCAAAGCCATATGGCAGAAATGATAGCAAGAAAGTGAATGTTGTCGAAGATGAGGATCCTGAGTTGTCTGAATATTGTTTTTCCGTTAATATACCAAAACTAATGTATGCTATGCAGGGTTTAGGAGACAAAGCAAGATGGCCCTGGAAAAATCAACAAAAAACTGATTGGAAGGACAAGTCCAAATGGTGTGCTTTTCATGAGGATTTCGGACATGTTACTAAGGATTGCATCGCTTTAAGAAAAGAAATAAGCTATCTCTTAAGCAAGGGATATCTGAAGGACCTCTTGGGAAGAAAGAAGAATAAGGGTCAGGATCCTTAACGTGCCGCATCACCTCCTGCAGATGCAAAAATAATTAACTTTATTTCAGGAGGATCCGACATCTGCGGTACATCATATTCTGGGGCGAAAAGACACGCGAAGGAAGCCAAAGTAGAGAGGGGAGATAAGACAACCAGGATGTCAACCCTCTCGACTGACAAACTGATCACGTTCGATAATGATGACAGGGATACTGTCCAGGATCCCCATCATGATGCTTTAGTAATAATGTTATATGTTGCTAACCATTTTGTACGCAGGATATTAGTGGATAATGGTAGCTCAGTCAACATAATTCAGCTGGAAATGTTGAAGAGGATGAATGTATCCCCAATGGATATTACTTCGAAGTCCACTGTGCTCGTTGGTTTCAGTGGAGAAGCTAGGAATACTGTAGGGGAGATAAAGTTGCCCGTGTATGTTGAAGGGGTCAACTCAATGCAGCGCTTTTGTGTCATGGACTCCGTATCCTGCTATAATATTATATTAGGTAGGCCTTGGATCCATGATATGAAAGCTGTGCCGTCAACTTATCATCAGTGTATCAAGATCCCTACCCCTTGGGGAGTAGTCAAGGTGGAAAGCGATCAACAGGAAGCGAAGGAATGTTATTCTTCCTCGATGAAATCCTCAACAAAGCCTAGTGCAGCATAGCAATTAAAGATGCGAGGCCAGGATATCATGGAGGCTTCAGAGCAGGATGTAAAGAAAATTATCTTGGATCAGGATAATCTAGATATCTCGGTGCTCGTGGGAACCAATATCCCTCAGGATATTGAAGATCAATTGACTAACTTTTTGAAGTGCAGGATGTCGACGTTCGCGTGGAAGCACGAGGATATGACAGGCATTTCCAAGGATATTATAACTCATAAGCTCGGTATCGACAAGTCATTCAAGCCTGTCCAACAAAAGAGAAGGAAATTTGCTCCGGAGCGAAATGTGATCATCCAAGAGGAAGTTGAAAGACTACTAAAGAGCAAGATGATTAGGGAAGTGAAGTTTCCTAAATGGCTGGTAAATGTAGTTGTGGTATAAAAGAAAAATGGGAAATGGAGAGTTTGTGTAGATTACATAGACTTGAACAAAGCTTGTCCCAAAGACCCATTTCCTCTTCCTCATATTGACTCAATGGTGGATGCTACTGCCGGCCATGAGATGTTAACCTTCATGGATGCATCCTAAGGATTCCAGCAGATCCAAATGGAACCTTCAGACCAGGAGGATACTGCCTTTATAACACCAACATGTATTTATTGTTACACTGCTATGCCCTTTGGTTTGAAAAATGCAGGTGCAACATATCAAAGATTGGTGAACATGATGTTCAAAGAGAAGCTGGGGGACACCATGGAGGTGTACATCAATGATATGGTAGTAAAATCCAAGAAGGCTGAGGATCACCTCCAGGATATTAAGGGAGCATTTGATATCCTGGACCAGTACAACATGAAATTAAATCCTGCTAAATGCCATTTTGGAGTGGGGGCAGGAAAGTTTCTAGGATACATGGTGACGAAAAGAGGGATAGAGGCAAGCCAGGAGCAGATTAAAGCTATCCTGGATATCAAGTCACCTTAAAATATGAAGGATGTTCAACGGTTAACAGGGCGAGTAGCAGCATTAAACAGATTTATTTCAAGATCCTCGAAAAAATGCAAGGAATTTTATGATATCCTGAAGAAGAATAAGACGTTCGAATGGGGAGTGATGCATGAAGCAGCCTTGCAGGATTTGAAGAAGTATCTTTCAACTGCACCCCTATTGATGAAGCCCGAAAATGGTGAACCATTATCCCTATACCTCGCAGTATCGGGGAATGCTGTAAGTGCTGTCCTTGTAAAGGATCATGAAGGTCAGCAATATCCTGTCTATTATGTTAGCAAAAGTTTATTAGATGCTGAAACTAGATATTCACACTTAGAGTAATTGATATTAGCCCTAGTTATGGCATCAACAAAACTTAGACATTATTTTGAAACACATAGGATTCATGTTAAAACTAACTATCCTGTTAAAAATGTGCTTAGGAAACCCGAGATGTCAGGTAGGATGACTAAGTGGTCAGTGAAATTAAGTGCCTATGATTTAGTATATGAGCCTAGAAATGCCATAAAGTCTCAAGCTTTAGCTGACTTTGTAGCTGATTTCAGTAGTGATATTCAAAATGAAGTAGACCTAGAAGTACAACAGCTAGGAGAAAACTTAGAATCCTGGACATTATATACTGATGGTGCGTCTAATGTAAGAGGTGTAGGTTTGGGTATACTACTAAAATCGCCACAGGGGGACATATTACCCCAGGCTATTAGATGTGAGTTTCCTGCCACTAATAATGAAGCAGAATATGAAGCTTTAATTGCAGGATTGGAATTGGCTAAAAGTATGAATATCAAGAGTTTGCAAGTATATGTTGATTCTTTGTTAATTACTAATCATTTTATTTGATCCTATGCAGTTAAAGGTGAGAAGTTAATCGAGAATCTCGAAATTCTAAAAAAATTAGCAGGATATTTCAATATTTTTACACTTGAACAGGTACCAAGAGAGGATAATGCTGAAGCTGATGCCTTGGCAAGTCTGGGATCATCAGTTAGGATACCGGAAGGAACCCGAATACCAATATTACATATCCTGTATCCTGTGACAGATCCTCAGGATAAGGAAGTGGTAAGTGTTCAGGATCCTGTTGATGGGTATCCTGAGCAGGATCCTAAGTCCTGGACGGCTCCAATCATGAGATATCTCAAGGAAGGACACATCCCAAAGGATGAGAATCCTAAGGCCTTTAGAATGAAGGTATCATGATTCACTATTATAAATAATGTTTTGTATAAGAAATCTCTTGCAGGACCATATCTGAGGTGCTTGGAGGACCCCGAAACTAAAAAGTGCTTCAGGATATACACGAAGGGGATTGTGGTAACCATACTGGGGCAGGTCGTTATTCTCAAAGGTATTAAGAACAGGATACTACTGGCCGACGATGAGAAGAGATGCTGCGAAGTATGCTCGAGGGTGTGATGCATGTCAAGGACACAGTAATATATTACATCAGCCTGCTGAACCACTTTATCCTATCGCTTCCCCTTGGCCATTCATGAAATGGGGAATGGATATAGTAGGAAAACTGCCAAAGGCTCCAGGAGGAAAGGTCTTCATGCTGGCAATGACTGATTATTTCTCTAAGTGGGTCGAAGCTGAAGCATTTGTTCAAGTTAGAGATCAAGAAGTAGTATCCTTCATAAAAAGGAATATCCTGACTAGGTTTGGAGTACCAGCTGAGATAATTTGTGACAATGGATCTCAGTTTATAAGTAAGAGGACTACTGACTTTTGCAAGAGTTGGGGAATCAAAATGATCACATCCACACCGGTACATCCTCAAGCAAATGGACAAGCAGAATCCTCAAACAAGATAATTGTCAACAACCTGAAAAAGAGACTAGGAGCTAAAAAAGGAAGATGGACAGAAGAGCTACCCTTTGTTTTATGGGCTGATAGAACAACGGTAAAAAGTGCAACTGGCCAAACCCCATTTTCCTTGGTATTTGGAGCAGAAGCGGTGATCCCGACAGAACTGATGATACCTACGGCAAGATCCAATCTTCGAGATCCTGAGCAGAATCCTGAAGCCCTTTGCCAGGAATTGGATACTATTGATGAAACAAGAGACGCAACAAGGCTAAGGATGGCAGCATATCAACAGAGGATATCTAAAGCATATAACAAGAATATAAGGACCAGAAGGTTCCAGGTTGGAGATTGGGTATTGAGGAAGGCTTTTCAGAATACTACTAACCCTGCTGATGGAAAGTTGGCTCCAAAGTGGGAAGGACCCTATGAAATCAAATCAGAATCAGGAAAAGGAGCATACCGACTCAAGAATATGGAGGGGGATATGCTACCAAGATCCTGGAATGCTATACATCTAAAGCTCTATTTCAAGTGAGTTTGGAATTTAAATTCTAACTCAGGATGGTATGGATTCTATCTCTTTTATTATGTTTTGATATTGTTTATTCTCTTGAACCCAGGGTGTTAGCCATGCTAACACCCACCTCAGTTTACAGTTGTTTTGCAGTATATGCTTTGGGATATAGCTCCAGGATACACACTTAGGATACTTCGAAATATTAGAGAATTGGCCCCCTCTCTCACGTTTAAGGGATCCTGATCCCTTCACCGGTTTAAAGGTATTCACCTTTCTCTCGAATTGGGTTTAAACACCCCGCCTGGAGCGCAAGTTATATAGGGATAGTTCAAGATAGCGGGACCAGTCCATGTAAAAGTGGCTGACAATTTCGTTATTGTTGGCTATATCCTGGATCCTAAAGGTATATGAGGATTGATCACCCTCTCTCATGGAAGGGTATTTTCATACTCTCTAAGGTTTAAAGGTTATCACCTTTCTAAGTCTTAGAGTTTATACACTCCCGCCTGTAGCGCATGAAAATTTGGGATTTTCCCCAGGATACCTATGGGTTTATCCCCATGATACTAAGGAATTATCTCCAGTATATTTTAGGGTTAACCCCCTGTAACACAAGAATTGTTCAAACAATTAGAACTAATGTTCATAAAATTTTTAAGTGTTCAAAAACTTTATGCACAGGGGACATTTCTTCTGAGGCGATTGTGTAGAGTTCAAAGGATCAAATATTGGACCTAGTGTACTAAGTATCTCAGGACTGGAGACATCTGACTGGAAGGAATTTGCAAAAGGATTGAAGCTTGAAAATAGGGTTACACTCTATTCCTGGTATGATCTTTCCTTTATAAACCTTATTTGAACTTTTGAAACTATGTTTGAAGAAGGCTCAAATATCCTGATTAGGATATATTCTTAGGATATATTCTCAAAATATGTTTTCGGGATATGTTTCAGGATATTTGATTGGAATATTTGGGATATAACACCTGGATTTAAAATCAAAATTGTGTTCATGACAAACATCTATTATCAAAACAAGGTTTATAAACTCTGAGTAAACTATCTTTCTCCTTTGAAAACTTTATGAGAGTTATTTTGAGTTATAAAAACCCTATTTGCACTAATTTTGGAAGGCTAAAATTTAAACTAAATGATGCATAACAAAAAATTAAAAGGCAACAACAAATAAGTTAAAAAGAGGTGGTAATATCCAAAATAAGCGATACTAGTTGATAACCAAAGGCTTCATCCTAAAACCTAGGACCCATCCACCTTTGGTTATCAAATTGTTTTAATGCAAGAAATAAAATTGTTCAAACAAACATGACCATCAAGTTTAAAAGAAATGAGTTTTAGGGGGCAACGCCTTCTTCGTTCGTGGCGTCTTCACCGGCACCCGCTTCAGGATTAGCTTGAACCTCCTTCTCAGCTTCGTTGTCAGCACCCGTTAGCTTTTCCATCGCTTTTGAAGACCCTACAGCCGCAGACTTAACAGGATGCTCCACGGGATTACCTCCAAGACTTCTTAGCTTAGTCTCCCAGGTGTCGACGTTCCAAGAAGGGAAATCGAAGCCCAGGGCTTTGGCTTCGTAAGCCATTTTTAGCCGAGCCTGCCGAAGGGAGATGACAACTGAGCTTTTGAGGCCTTCCCGGTAAGTGGTCATATCCTGCTCATGTTGGGCGTGGGCAGCGTCTAGATGGGCTTGGGCTTCATGAGTGGCTTTTTCGAGAGTAGCCTGATGCTCCTGAGTCATGGTCTTGAACTTGTCTTCGTAGTGTCGAGTTTTGGCAGCGGCTATCATACCTTGGTCGGAAATGGTAACCTCAGCTTTCTTCAACTTGGACTCGAGCATCTTGTTGAGCCCACAGGATTCCTGGTACAAATGAACCAAGTGTTCGAGGCCCTACACCGAAAGGCACAGGGATTATGATAACCAGGATATTGGTTTGATATATATGTGCAGGATATGGAAAAGGAATTTATACCTGGTTAAGAAAGGAAGTCATGAACCCGCTTGCCTTGATGAACCCATGATTCTCGTAGGGGAACGTGTCGGACATGGTAGGTGAGTCGGTCTCTTTCCTTTTGCGAGAGCTTGAACTCCGGGGCTTAGTAGCTGGCGAATGATTGGGAATGATGATGGCTTTGGAGCTGTTGGGCTTGGATGAGGCCGTAGCCTTGGGACTGGGCTCCTTCTTGACCTGAACGTGATCGGAATAACCGTCTAGCTCCTCAAGGTCGAAAACCTCTGGGATCTTGGCTGGTGCTGCGTAAAGGGGAAGTTCTAAATCCTTATTAATCTTTCATTATATTACGCTAATCAATTATTTACGAAATGACTCTTACCAGACATTTCAGATGATGAATATTGACTGGAACTTGGGATGTGAGTGGAAAAACTCCTGTCACCTTCCGGTAACTGGTAAATTGCTTCGATTCTTTTTTCGGATTCTGCAGTAGGAGGGGCTACTTCTTTAAAGTTCACTGCATAAAGACCAAATAAGAAGATATTAGCACAGGATAAAGGCCTGGAAGTATCTGGGGATATTCTTGAAATCCTAAACCCTACCGGTGGTTAACCACTCCACCGGAAGGCTAGCATCCTCGTAGATGGAGTCTCGCTTGACGAAGAAGAATTTACGTTGCCATCCATCCTCATTCTTGGTGGCTTTAAGAATGAGGGGTTTGCTGGAAGTTGAAAAGAGTAAGAATCGACTGGAACCGTGTGATCGGAGGCGGTAAGCAATCGGGATATCCTTGATGAAGAGGTCAGGACAATGAAGATTTTTTATTTGGTTGAGTACGATCAACACTCTCCAAACCATGGGCATTGTTTGGGCAAAGGAAATACCAGTGGTCCGGAAAAACTGCATCATGAATTCAGGAAATGGGTACCGAAGACCCAGTGAGAAAGGGTATGCCGGAAAACAGACCCAATCGGCAGAAGAAACATCCGATCGAATTGATCGATCAAATGGCCTAATGATTGTGCCATCGGGGAAAGCGCCGGAGGCTCTTAACGCTGCAATATCTGCGTTATCAAAGGCACAGATCTCATTCTCAGGATTTTTGAGAAGGTTTTGCTGGACGAAGGACTCCGACGATTCACCGGTTTGAGAGTAGATTCTAGTGGCCATTGGAAGTAGCATAAAGTTAACAGGAAATGAGGAAGGGATGAGTAATTACCTGGAGACTCTGTTGATGATATCTGGTTTTCAAACAAAAAGAGAGAAGATATAGGGGCGTAATAGATATCCATCGAGTGAAAACCGCGTTAGAAGTTACATAGTGCTATCTTGATCGTCGTTTCGATTTAATAACCTCGATTCGAGGGATAAGGTTTAAAATATATCCGTTGGAATTGGTATACCAACAGATATATTGTGGGGATAATTGTTATGTGTCATTTTCTTCACATATATGCTGACTAATATTCTGGCTTGATTGTTTATTTGTGATCAGGATACCAGATCAGGATATTGGTAACATCCTGATATAATATCCTGGTAGTAACTGATTTAACCACATGCAGATTAGAAGGTGCGAGACTCCAATGTTCAAGTGGACTTCTTCCCCTCAAGACTCGGGCAAGTCAGTTGGGTTATAGACGTTGAACCCGGAAGACCAGGACTGCAATGTTCATATGGGGAATATCCGCTGAATCCCGGAATAATAGGATATTTAGTTAGTTTCCTTTTACTATAAATAGATTGATCGGATCAGATAAAGGCACACACTCTTTCGCACACTTTTTCTCTCTGGCAGCAAACAATCACTACACACAAATACTTGTACTCGAATTACATTGTAACACCTAGTTGATCCGCATCATATCTTGCACTGTATCCTGATATTTGAAGTAATAGAAGAACAAGGCAGCTGCGATTATCAGCTCCCGAGGTTTTATGCCGGCGATCTAGATTGATCAAGGGCTTTCCTCGTATATCTCGTGTCACCCTTTACATTTTTTCTCATTGTTTGATCATAGATATAGCCCAATATCCTGAGCTATATCCTGAACCTGTTTTTGCAAACATCTTAACTAGCATATTTTAAACACACGTTTTTAGCACACTACCTCACTTAACTAATTTGATCACTTAATTGCTTCGGTAATTTTTGACCAAAACAAATAGCATCCGCTAGATGAACTCAAAATCAACAAGCTCAAATGTAATAGTGACACGAAAATGATCTATCAACTTTTGAACAAACAAATGAATAAAACTAGTGTGTTGACAGGATTGAATTGCGAGAATACACCGAAATGAAATACAATCGAACTTGGCATATCATTGTCTTAATATATAGTTGCATTAAGGATGTTTTAATGACAAGTCAAACAAAGGTAAGTGTAGTTTTGTGTGAAACGGTTGACCATGATTAGCACAAGCTACAAGTTTACACCGACACCACAAGGTGCCGTAATGACATAATTCAATAATAGCGGTGACCGAACAAGTCCACCGTGTTTGAAATCAAATGAAAGTGTAATGAAGCAATCCTGAGAATTTGATTCAAACGGCATCGTAGGATTTTTCAATTGAATATAGAACACCAAAAAACTACTGCTTTCGATCGAAGATGAAAACGCAATAAGTACCGCAAGGCATTCGATCGATAATGAAAGAACCGTTAGGAGGTACACTAGGGTATAAAATGAATTTATGTATCATTGTCTTAACACACAATTGTGTTAGGATTGCTTCAATCATGATAAAACAAAATGGATTTAGAGCAAGTCAAGAAATAAACAATTAAATCCGTGCATGAGATGCTTAAACGAGATTTGCGCAAGCTTCAAATTTAGTGAAGGCATCACTTCAAAGTGTCGAAATCAACAAGCAATTTAATGGAGTCGTAGACCAAACAAGTCTACTACGACTCGAAACAAAAGAACCTTCGCAAAAATAAATTTGAATATGATGCTCTCAATACATCATATGGCGTCTTGAATTGAATTTACGAAATGGACAAGTTCAAGCAATCGAACTTGGTTTCAGCGCAATCCAACAATAAATGTATGTATCAACAAGGGAATTTCGGCATGGTTACAAAGACAAACCATGTATGTAAGCTGAAAGAAAATAAGTTTCAAGAAAGTGTGTTGGCTTGATATCAAAGGAGCCAACATTTACAATAACGTAGGTCATCCGAATCACAACTCGAAAATTAGCTTTAGCAAATAATTTTTGAACTTTTGATGAAGCGTTTATTCGAAATGAAACCACATGCATAACAAATGGTGCATGCGTAACATATGAATTTCCAAGAAATGAAACAATGAGTATTTGCTAAAATGAAGAAATGATCAAGTATCAAGAAAAAGGAGTGTTCGCGTTAATGAAGAAAACTGTTATGATGCAACTATCATTAGGAGAAGTAGAGATGCAAAATTCTACTTGCTAGAAGCAAAAGTGGAAATTTCAATAGAAATTTGAGTGCTTTATCTGTTCGGTTAATTGAAATAGTATATATGTCAGAAATATGGGGTTTGCTCGAGTTAATAGACGTAGTTTCTATGTGATAACTTTTAATGAGTTTTGCCCTAAGTCCCCGATGGTCTTAAGTGCATGATTCCCGAACCCTCGAAGTTTTGTATTCTGTGCGTAACTATTTTGTGTATCGTGTATAAAACACAGTATTAGTGTATGTTTGTAACAAATTGCTGACTCACTGTTCTTTGGTATGTTTTTATCCTGAATTCACAGCTAATGATACTCAATCAACGATTAGTCTTAGAATAGTAGTGGGGGTCCTCACAGTTAGTTAAATAAATAATTTGTTAATCCTCAGCAAGAGTTACCGACTCTTGTTGGTTAGCTCGTTCGGCTCCTGGTAGTTGATGCCCATTTGAAAATCATCGTCGTTCTCCTTGATGAACAGCACCGAAACTCCTTAGGGCAAAAAGCTTGCCTTATAAATCCCCAATCTGGCAACTTCTGAAGCTGCGTTGGCAAATCTTGTATCTCAGGAAGTGCAAGTCGATAGGGTGCCTTGGCTACAGACGCAGCGCCTGGAACCAAATCGATGTGAAATTCAACTTGTTGTTGAGGAGGTAATCCTGACAAGTCCTTGAGGAAGACTTCAGGATATTACCTTGCCGCAGTGATATCTTCGAGCTTAGGTTTTTCGGATTCCTTGTCCATGACATGAGCCAAGAAGGTAATACACCTTTTTCGCAAAAACTTCCGTACCTTCAAACAACTAATATTTCGTAGAGGTGTATCCTGCTTCTGTCCATGAATCACGATCATCTCTTCACTCACCATTAGGATGCGGGTAATCTTCTCGTGGCAGACCATCTCTGCATGGTTACTCCACAGCCAATCCATTCCACTACGATGTCAAAGCTTCCTACTTTCGCTGGTAGAAGGTCTGACGAAATCTCACGTTCTCCAACTTTATATCACAGTCTCTAATCACTTCGTTGGCTTCTACTATCCTCCCATTAGCTAGTTTTATCGAGTATAGGATGTCTAACTTATTTGCTACTAAACCAAGTATACCCTTAAACCCTAGAGATACGAAGCCATATTCGTTACTAGTATTAAGCAACACAGATGCAAGCATTGGTTGATAGGGAACGTACCAGTAACCGCATCTGGATCCTGGCAAGCTCCACGGGCTCCAATGTTGAACGCTCTTCCATGGTCTTGGTTAATCTCCCTTGGGCAATCTTTCCTAAAGTGCCCCACGTCACCGCAGTTAAAACACCTTTGACCAGGTCCTTGATTGTTGCCATTTCCGCCTTGATAGTTACTGTTGTTGTTGTTTCCTCCGTGATTTCTGCTACCATCTTGACCTCGATTTCCACGTCTCGTCTGGTGCCAGCACGCCTCCTTGCAGTGTCTCACCTTGCCACAGTTATCACACTTTCCATTTCCACATTGCCCGGTATGATGACGTCGACATTTGTCGCACTTAGGTAGTTTACCCATGTACTCTTTTCCCTTTTTGTCTTTGTTGTTGTTGTTTGCCCGATCACCTCCTTGGAAATCAGTGAGCTTCCTTTTGTTCTTTCCAGATGACTCCACCTGAGTTTCCTTCTTCTTGTTAGGGGTCGAAAGTTTCTCCAATCTAAGTGCCTCCTTAGCGAGTGCCAGACTCAAGATACTCGTATCAATAGTTGTTGGTGGCGTTGATGCCGTCATCAAGCTCAGGACCTGAGGCGCCAGTCCCCAGATGAATTGCTTCATCCTTTTCAACTCTGGTTCCACCGGATATGGAACAACTCGTGACAAATCATGAAGTCTCTGCACGTACTCCACCACCTTTGGACCTTCCATCATCAGGTTCCGGAATTCAATTTCCAGCTTCTGGGTCTCCATCTGAGAACAATACTCCCTACGCATCATTTCTTTCAATTCATTCCATGTCAAAGCATACGCAGCCGCCTCGCCCATTATCTGAACCCGAAGGTTCCACCATAACATAACCTCATCTTGAAACAATCCTGATACGTATGGGGCTTATTGCTCTGGCGTACATCCGCTCATTCACAAAATAGAATCCATATTTTCGACCCATTTCACAAAAGCTACGGCACCTCCAGTGCCGTCGAAGTTCAGAGGCTCGCAGTCTAAAAATTGCTTGTAGGTACAACCTGTACCCAAGCAATCATCATCACAGGAGGCATTAGCTAAGCACACTTGGATTTATCCAAACATATTGTAATGTGTCTTAGGTGACTTAAACATTACCGTTAGGTGGGTTATTGTTAGGGATAGATTTTCTAAACCTAAGGATCACGGATCCTCAAATTCTGCCAGGATCACGGATCCTCAATTCTATTTGAATTAAGGATCCTCAGAAGACGTTGCAGGATCAGGATCCAGGATCCTCATTGTTATCCTTATACTAACGGTTGCTTTCATTATACTTAAGCTTGTTTTGCAGGAGTATACGCATTGGACTTGGTCTTGCCGATATTCTTGGGGAATATGCTCTCAATATTCCGCACGTGCAAAGCTTGATGACCGTTATGGAAGTCGTGGGTAGCTAGCGCCATTTGCGGGTTGTTAGTTATTTAGATTATTTTGATTTTTAAAGGGGATAACAAGTTTGAGTTTAGAACAAGTTAGCAGACACACACACTCTCGCAAGCTCTCAACAGTTCATTTGGCGATTTCATACACATTGCACTCTAGTGATCCTTGTAACAAGCTTGTTATCATCCCGAGTTGTAACAATCATTCGTTTAATTATAGTTGGTGATCGGTAGTTTCCATCACCCGAGGTTTTTTATGCCGGAGATCAACTCTTGATCAAGGGCATTTTCCTCGTATAAATCCTTGTGTCGCTTGTTCATTTCATCTGCAAGTTATTCATAAATTTGTTCATTGTTTCAAGCATCATTCCTCACAACAAAAATTTTGGTTGCATTATCTTAGCCTGATTTTTGACCAAAACAGTTTGGCGCCCACCGTGGGGTAATTGGTGCTTCATTCCTAAGAAATTTTTGTCATTGTGATCATTTCGGTTCATTATCTCCAAAGAACACATCAAGTTCCATGCCGATAATCACTTCTTCACAGGGCGTTCCACCTTTGCCTCCACCACCTTTTGGATCTCAGAAGAATGCTGAGAATCCTGCGAAGAAACCGACCCCCGTTTTCTCAAAACCACCAATTTCTGCTGTTTCTTCTAGCCCTACTAACAGTGATCTTTTTACTTTGATTTTGCAGATGAGGGATCACATACAAGAGCAGGATAAAACCAACAAAAGGATCCTCCAGGAGATTGGCGACATCAAGAAACAGAAGAAATCAGTGGAGGATCACTCTCCTCTGATACCTAGATCACTGGATTTTGACACTCCAGCTATAACCGCCCTGCAATCTGCAGCTCCGGACATCCAGTACCAGAGTGGACAATTGGGATGGCGTTATGGATCAACAACTATGAGTCAGGCTTTAGGGTCTCACTTCCAGCCTTCAGGATCCTGTTTTCAGCCTTCGGGATCCTCTTTCCAGCATCAGGGATTCTTCGTTAGCTCAGGAGGATATATGGGGACGCACACAGTTCAAGGATCCTCTCAGGTTCAAGGATCCTCTCAGGTTCAAGGGTCCTCCTTCCAGGTTCAAGGATCCTCATCTCAGGTTTACGGATCCATTGATTATCCTCCAAGACCCCCTGTCACAGCACATTAAGGATCCAACATCTTTCAGGATCAAGGATTCTTAAGGAATGTGCAACCCGGAAGTACATATGTTCATCAAGGAGACTTCATTCCAATGCAAACCATTGCTTCTTCTGGTTCTTCAGTCTTACCCGAATCTCGTCAATATGGATTCACATCTGGAATTCCAAACTTGAATCCTCCGGGAGATAACACTTTGAATAATTATTATAACACTAACCATGGCTTTATGCAGGATACAGGTATCAATCAAGATATGGCTAGGGAATTACAAAAACTGAAGGACATGATATCCAGCGTTCCAGGAGTGGTTTAGCCCATTCCTGAAATTGCAGATGGAAGCCATAAGATATCTCGCTTTGCACCACCCATTTGTGATGTAGAAATCCCAAAGAGGTTTCAATACCAACCATGAAGCTATATGATGGCTCGACGGATCCAGAAGAACATGTAGCTCAATATAGAGAAAGGATGGAGATCAATCCCATCCCGGAGAGGTTAAAAGAAGCATGTCTATGCAAGGGTTTCGGATCCACATTAACAGGATCTGCTCTTAAATGGCTGCTAAGTCTTTCCCCTTACTCTATTACTTCATTTGCTAATTTAGTTAATCTATTTAATAGTCAATTCTCGTGTAGTAGAAAATTTGAACGATTAACTAGTGACCTATATAGGTAACACAAGGTCAAAATGAATCACTTAGAGATTATATCACTAAGTTTAGTAAAGAATCCTTAGATATCCCTAATTTGGATATTGCTACGGCTGTGGAAGCCTTCAAAATTGTCACACCCCGACCACGTAAAACAACAAATCATGGCGGAAACGTCGGGGAGTGTTGTAACAGAATCATTGTTTCATAACACATGGAAATTTGAAATTTTGTTTTATTGATTAACTGAGTACAATGTCTAAACAAACAAAGAAGTTTAACAAAATTAACTAGTCTTGCATCTTTTATCGTCACTAAGGCCCAAGTCCGCCTAAGTGTATCTTGATCAATCCTATGCATCATTTCCTGAAACACATGCGAAAATAGGTACGTCAGCATAAAAATGCCTGTGAGATACATAGGTTTTGTGAAAAATAGGATTCATGACTTATAAGTTTAGAAAAAGTTGTTTAACAAAAGTCAGTCATGATCCTTGTAAAATGTTTTGTTTTATAAATCATTTGAAAATCGAGTATAAAGTAGATGATATGTAAAAGAGTAATGTAAAGTTAAATGAATAACTAAGTAAAATGAGTTTGTATAAAATGAGTTGTTTTGTAAAACAATTGTTTAGTGAAAATATGTCATTTGTGTAAAATGTAATATGTCAAATATTGAAATGGTTTAAATAACGCTACGATATGTAATACTATAAAAGCACTTATATATAGGAAGTACCAGCGGCGTATCCACCATGCTCTTATCTTATTACACACGCCTCGTTATTTAAATCACTTACCCAAACAAACCATCCATGTAAAAATGTTTATGTATAGTCAAATGTCAAATTTTTATGTAAAAACCATCATATGTAAACCATGTAATGTGTAAACAAAAGTTATGTATGGTAAGTAAAATGAGACTACTTAAACCACAAGTAAAAATGTACAAAACAAAGTATTTGAATAAATCAAAAGTTATGCTTTGTAGAATAATGCATGCTTTACTGATACAACATTTATGCGGTAATGTTAAACGCCTACATTCAAGCCTTGAGACAGACGGATAACCCTAAGTAAAGGTTATCAAAAGAAAATGTTTTCAGATTCGGTCATTCCATCCATCCAAACAAACCTAGGATTTTAGGAACGGGATTTGTCAAGTCCTATGGTACCATTACCTACTACCGAGCGGCATGATCGGGGTTAATGAATGTAATTTAGTCCCGTTAAACAAACCAAATGATATACCAAATGTAAGCATGTTTTATGAAAATAATGTACCTAGTATGCTAAGTAAACATACAAGGTAGAGATATAAAACAATGTGTCCATATGTTACGAGAACATATGCAACAAAGATGCAATGTAAAACAAATGTACTAAGTATGCTAAGTTAACATACAAAGCAGAAAAGTCATGTAAATCAATGTGCTAAATATGCTCAGTCAACATACATAGCAGAAAATGTAATGTAAAACAATGTGCTAATATGCCAAGTAAACATATATAGCAGAAAAGTCATGTAAATCAATGTGCTAAATATGCTCAGTTAACACACATAGCAAAAGCAGAAAAGTCATGTAAATCAATGTCCTATATATGCTCAGTCAACATACATAGCAAAACATAATGAAATCATGTACTAATAGTGTACTAATGAATATAATAAGTATATGATGTGAAAACATGGAAAGCATGAAAATAACAAGTAGGCACATGTGTTTCACCCCAAAACGTTTGGAAAACAGTAAAAGAGGTGTCTATGTACTCACTTGAGGGTGCTTAGAAGTCTTGAACAACAACCAAGCAAAGCTAGAGGGATCACGGAAGTCAACGGCACCTAATATAGATAACTACATAAATAACCGGACCTAAATCGGGAGATTGGATAGTATGATGTTTCGTAAACCAAATGAGTATTGGAACTCATATGATATGGTTTAACAAAGCCTACATACTAAAATGAAACCTAACCTAAGTGCTTACGACCCATTACGACCCGTTTAGGTAGCTTATGCTACTTTAACGCGTCGTTCGCGTAAAACGCGTTCGGACCGCTTAACTAGCCCTATGACAAGTAAGATATGCCTTAACATGTTTAATATTGTTGCTAAATCAGTTTAGATGTCAAAAGTTATGTTACATAGGCTTAAAAATGAATTTTGGTGCGAAAAAGGGTATTTTGGTAGTTTACCTAAGGCATAAGAACTACTTATCATACAACTACCTAAACGACGTGACCATAAGGTATAACCTCAGAAGGTTATTCCCTATACAACTATGGTCACCTAAAGTGTTTGGCCGGATCCTAATGATCGACCAAATGGGTCGGGTTCGAAAGTATAAGCGATTGATTAGATCGCTTACCTTTACGACCCTAGACAAGCACAAATCTAAAAGTGACGAGCTAAACATGCTAGAACATGTTTAGTCAAGTTAGAAAACAGGTTTTGATATCAAAACAAACGGTTTTGATACCCTAGAGTAGTTTGGTTACAAAATACGCAAGAACACATATTTTGGCCGAAACTACGACTCGTCACTGAGCCAAGATAACGTGGTAATCAGTAGGTATAGTTACTAGGGACTATAACCATCGTGATTACGCTCACGTTATGAAGTTCAAACGAACTTCGCATTGACCATAAACTGGTCAATGCAGAAAGTCAAACGCAGTTTGACTTTTAAGCTAAAAACGCATAAAAGAACGAAGGAACACTTACA
The DNA here is from genome assembly GCA_030545235.1 of Helianthus tuberosus. Lineage (NCBI taxonomy): Eukaryota > Viridiplantae > Streptophyta > Magnoliopsida > Asterales > Asteraceae > Helianthus > Helianthus tuberosus. The sequence continues at coordinate 32,811,115 of CM060404.1, read as the reverse complement.
AAAGGGTCCCCGCAAGATTGAATTTCCAAGTATTTCTCAGGTATGAAGTGTTTTCACACATCAACTTAGAGAAAATCTCAGAATTCAAGTGAGTTGCAAGTGAACTATGGAGGGGTATTTATAGATATGTTAGAACCGTTAAGATCGTTCCTCGTTAACCGAGATTCAGTCCTAGCCGTACACATCAAGCCCATAGTTTTAAGAAATCATTGGAGCCCCTAGATATAGCCTATTGTTTGCTAAAAACCAGTTGCAAGTGGATTACAAGGGTATAACAGCTGTTAACAGCTGGAAAAACAGATTTTTGCATATCTGGGAGGGCCCCGCGCCCCGCGTAAGAGACTGAGGAAGTCTACGCGCCCCGCCTGAGTGTCCCAGTTCAGCAACAGTTTGCAAAATGTCAGTTTCAGTCCCTGCACATGTTTTAAGCTCATTTCGACACTTATAGGGCCCGTTAAGCCAACTTTAAGGCCCTAAAATGATGCTTAAACATTGTGGACATGAAACATGCTCAAAAATATGCCGGGTGTCGGTTCGTTTGGCCGTATGATCGCGATATTCGCTTAATTACGACGAAATGCGCATAAGTGCGAAAAACGATCCAAATTGCGAGACGAATGGATTTTTCTTATGCCAAACACTAAATTAAAATATTTTAATGCTTACATAAATTTTTGGATGTCCGGATGTATTCAGAACGTATGTTATGCGCGAAAATGCAAACTTATGCACTTTTTGACGCTTTTAGTCCCTGAATGACCAAAAAGTTTATTTTAGCACACCGAACCCCTCAAAGCCTATTGCCAAGCTATGTAAAGGATATTCAGGGTGTGTTTAACTTATGATCAAGTTCCGGAATGTCCGTTACAGTACAAATCGACATACTTTCACAGTTTGTCGAATTTAGTCCCTGTAAGCGAATAAACTTGATTTCGGCACACCAAACCCTCCAAAACTTATTTCTAAGTTATGCAAAGGTTATTTAAGGTATGTTAAGCCTATTTCACTGTTCCGGAGTGTTTGTTCCATTAAAATGGTTATATTTACGCATCAGGGCGCGTATAACCTTCCAGAAAGCGATTTAGAGCCCGAAATCGAACAAGAGTTGATATGTGCAAATGATACACATATTTATACAAATACCAAGTATGAAATACAATATTTTATTGTTTTGGTGTTTGTTTGATGGTTGAAGTGACGCAGGTGTCACAGTCTCCCCTACTTCTGGAAATTTCGTCCCGAAATTTATTTTAGAGGAAACTTGTGAGAGCTTGAAACATGAAGTTGAAAAGATCAAACAACACTGGTTAAAGTCCTGAACTTCTAGTAACTTTGAATAACGTCATGCTTGCAATGTGAGAGGGACACTTATATACAAGTATATAAAGCGTTATTGGTGCGTCCACCGTACCTCTATTACATTGTTCACATTCCGTTATGGTTGCCACTATCGGTTCTTACACATAATAAGTCTTACTGTGGTTTCCATGCACTGAACTTCGCAATTATGTATGCATCCATAATTACGTAATTCCTTGCATAGTCACGTAGTGCATCTTATAATGTGTAGGGGAAGAAAATAATGAACGAACTTGTGATGATTGTGACTGGACCACCATAGGGTCCTTTTTAATTAAATCAATAAATGATTTAAATAGACTACTAAGGATTCTGTTCAGCCATATCACCACGTGTCGTTCTTAACCAGATTTTAAATCAATCTTTTTTTTACTAGACCACTAAAAGGGTCTTTTATGAATCATGGAGTGGTACTATATAATCCAAGGGTCTTGACTATCATGTAGAAGCCCAATAAGGATTTAAGGTAGTACCTTTTTGAATATCCTACTACGAATCCTTCATATGAAGATATGAAAAGGTTCTATGAGGATTTGGATAACGAATATCCAGAGTATACAAAAACATAAAATGCATAAAAGAAAACACAAAATGCATAAACACATAATTGTTTAACTTGATTTGTTATCATTTTGTTAATTTGTTTTTGTTAATGGTGCACATGTATTTAAAGTACACCAGATATCCGATTCGGGGATTTTGATTGGTGCTTTAAATATTTCCAAGAATCTAACTATGAAGATAGAAAGATTTTAAAGAGAAAATTCGATTTCGATTATAAGGAACCGAAATGTTCGAATTAAGGTACACAAGGAATCCAATTAAGGACTCTGATTTGAATGATAATCATCCACAAGGGTCTAATTGTGAAGATAAAAAGATCCCATATGGATTTTTTTGAAGTTGCAGATGTTTTGAAACCTTGCACTGGATGTGCTTAAGTCAAAATATGAAGTAAAAATGCTTATGAAGTTGGGATGCTAGATATGTCAAGGCGACATATGAAGCAGAATTTGAAGGTTAAGTCAATGTATGAGGAAAATATTTTGAAAACTATGCATGGGGTTTCTTTTAAAAATGTGTTTAATGTTTTTGAAACCTTATATATAATACTTTTGAAATCATAGAGTAGGTGTATTAGGTAAGTATATTTATAAAAATGTTTTAAAATCATGCGAGATGAATTTTGAAATTATGTATAAGGTTTTTGAAAACATGATTGATGCTTTTGAAATCATGCACTTGATATAAGTAATTATACTGTATTAATAACATTTTGAAATCATGAAGGTTGTTTTTGAAAATATAGGCAATGTTTTTGAAATCATGGAGATCGTTTTTGAAAACATAGACAATGTTTTTTTTTTTGAAAAATTGTTTTCAGACGATATGAAATGTTTTGAAATCATGAAGGTTGTTTTTGAAATATAGACGATGCATTTGAAAAATTGTTTTCAGACTATATGAAATGTTTTGAAATCATGAAGGTTGTTTTTTTTGAAATTCTCATACTATGTATGTTGAAAAATCAAAATGTAATGGGTATGAGATTTGAAAATACCCTTAGTTATCTAACCAAGGATTCAAAGGCACAGGTGTACAGAAGCATGATTACTAATAATGTCACTTTATTTTCTGTACTTCGTATCTTAGAATGACACGAGTACTTAGAATTTTCTAAGGGAATCATGAGTAAACACAAGAATGGGAAATATTCACAAGAGTAGTTTGTAAGGAACATAGTTCCTTAATATAGGTATTATAGGGAAATACCATACACACATGTAACTACACTTGTATATCAGAATTTGTGATCAACGATTTTTTTATAAACAAAACTGATTGTTTCACATTACAAGAAAAACAAAGAAACAAAAGCATAAGATTAAAACAACAACATCTTATACTCAGCCAAATACTCATCCGTGGGTCAGATTTGCATTGATAATCTTTGTTCACTTGTTCCTGAAATAGCTCGTCTCGCCGTAGTTGTACCAAGTACCAAATGGTAAATGAGCTGGAGCAGGGTTGACTTGGGGTTGGTTTGGACCACCTTGGATTGGGTTGAATTGACAAGCATTTGCCAGGTGACCGAGTCGTCCACATGATGCACACAGACGACACTGCAGGTAAGCTCGGTGAGGTGCATTACACTTGTTGCACATCAGTGCAGTACCGGCATAAGGTTTCCTAGCAGGAGGTTGAGCAGCAGCAAGGTTTATAACGGCTTTGTTTTGGATAGCAAAGCGGCATATGTTAACCAAATGTCCCCGCCGTCCACAGTAGGTACATTTGAAGCAGGGTATGAGGTTTGAATGATGACGGTTGCAACGTCTGTACCATGGGGCAGCTCCTAAGTACGGCTTCTTAGCTGGTGGCGTTGCCACTTGGCTAGGTCCCGCTTGATTTGGTGCACTCGCTGCGGGTTTCCTTGAAGCCTTATGCTTCCTTGATTTTAGTGCAGGCTTGACTTCTACTTCCTTCGGTGACTCTTGAGTGGCTTCTTCCTGGAGATGATACATGGCAGTAGCTAATTCAACAGTCTTTAGGACTACTTCGCCTATTCGCTGGGCAAATTTGGCTGTTTGCTCGGACATTTGACCGTTGCTGAGAGGAAGTGACATTCTAGAAGAAATGAAGGGCAGAGGAAGAAACAAGTGAAATGTTATCGGATAAACAAAACAGAATGGCAATGCATAAAAATTGCGATCATTTGTTTGTTACCTAATGAAAACAAATGAGACGATGACAAATCAAAGCAAGCGGGTCATAATAATGTATCGCTGAAGACAAGCTTGCCTATAAGTGAATACTCACCCCAAGAGTTCCCAGGTAAGAGTGACTGGTCCGATACTGCGGAATTGTACGAACACTCTAGCCTTAGACAGAAAACTCAGAGTACAGGCATTCACTCTTCCAGTTTACACGTGTTCACATTATTTAGAACCCAAAACCTTGACGAGATTTCGAAAACCTAGAAGGCACAAGGCCAAAATCAAACTGGAAGGGTTCAAAACCATATAATAAATCATCCTAGAACAGATGATTGGGTTTCAAAGCGGTTTTAAAATTTATATTCTTGTTGTGGTCGTCGCCTAAGGATAGGTGACGGTATTGTTTTAAGATCTAAACACAAGAATCTTGTGTTAGGGTCCTAGGAAGGTTATAGACTAGGTCAAAGCATTACCAATAACCTAATTCCCTATAACCATGAGCTCTGATACCAACTTTTCTGTCACACCCCGACCACGTAAAACAACAAATCGACACGGAAACGTCGGGGAGTGTTGTAACATAATCATTGTTTCATAACACATGGAAATTTGAAATTTTGTTTTATTGATTAACTGAGTACAATGTCTAAACAAACAAAGAAGTTTAACAAAATTAACTAGTCTTGCATCTTTTATCGTCACTAAGACCCAAGTCCGCCTAAGTGTATCTTGATCAATCCTATGCATCATTTCCTGAAACACATGCGAAAATAGGTACGTCAGCATAAAAATGCATGTGAGATACATAGGTTTTGTGAAAAATAGGATTCATGACTTATAAGTTTAGAAAAAGTTGTTTAACAAAAGTCAGTCATGATCCTTGTAAAATGTTTTGTTTTATAAATCATTTGAAAATCGAGTATAAAGTAGATGATATGTAAAAGAGTAATGTAAAGTTAAATGAATAACCAAGTAAAATGAGTTTGTATAAAATGAGTTGTTTTGTAAAACAATTGTTTAGTGAAAATATGTCATTTGTGTAAAATGTAATATGTCAAATATTGAAATGGTTTAAATAACGCTACGATATGTAATACTATAAAAGCACTTATATATAGGAAGTACCAGCGGCGTATCCACCATGCTCTTATCTTATTACACACGCCTCGTTATTTAAATCACTTACCCAAACAAACCATCCATGTAAAAATGTTTATGTATAGTCAAATGTCAAATTTTTATGTAAAAACCATCATATGTAAACCATGTAATGTGTAAACAAAAGTTATGTATGGTAAGTAAAATAAGACTACTTAAACCACAAGTAAAAATGTACAAAACAAAGTTTTTGAATAAATCAAAAGTTATGCTTTGTAGAATAATGCATGCTTTACTGATACAACATTTATGCGGTAATGTTAAACGCCTACATTCAAGCCTTGAGACAGACGGATAACCCTAAGTAAAGGTTATCAAAAGAAAATGTCTTCGGATTCGGTCATTCCATCCATCCAAACAAACCTAGGATTTTTGGAACGGGATTTGTCAAGTCCTATGGTACCATTACCTACTACCGAGCGGCATGATTGGTGTTAATGAATGTAATTTAGTCCCGTTAAACAAACCAAATGATATACCAAATGTAAGCGTGTTTTATGAAAATAATGTACCTAGTATGCTAAGAAAACATACAAGGTAGAGATATAAAACAATGTGTCCATATGTTACGAGAACATATGCAACAGAGATGCAATGTAAAACAAATGTACTAAGTATGCTAAGTTAACATACAAAGCATAAAAGTCATGTAAATCAATGTGCTAAATATGCTCAGTCAACATACATAGCAGAAAATGTAATGTAAAACAATGTGCTAATATGCCAAGTAAACATATATAGCAGAAAAGTCATGTAAATCAATGTGCTAAATATGCTCAGTTAACACACATAGCAAAAGCAGAAAATTCATGTAAATTAATGTGCTAAATATGCTCAGTCAACATACATAGCAAAACATAATGAAATCATGTACTAATAGTGTACTAATGAACATAGTAAGTATATGATGTGAAAACATGGAAAGCATGAAAATAACAAGTAGGCACATGTGTTTCACCCTAAGACGTTTGGAAAACAGTAAAAGAGGGGTCTATGTACTCACTTGAGGGTGCTTAGAAGTCTTGAACAACAACCAAGCAAAGCTAGAGGGATCACAGAAGTCAACGGCACCTAATATAGATAACTACATAAATAACCGGGCCTAAATCGGGAGATTGGATAGTATGATGTTTCGTAAACCAAATGAGTATTGGAACTCATATGATATGGTTTAACAAAGCCTACATACTAAAATGAAACCTAACCTAAGTGCTTACGACCCATTACGACCTGTTTAGGTAGCTTATGCTACTTTAACGCGTCGTTCGCGTAAAACGCGTTCGGACCGCTTAACTAGCCCTATGACAAGTAAGATATGCCTTAACATGTTTAATATTGTTGCTAAATCAGTTTAGATGTCAAAAGTTATGTTACATAGGCTTAAAAATGAATTTTGGTGCGAAAAAGGGTATTTTGGTAGTTTACCTAAGGCATAAGAACTACTTAAACGACGTGACCATAAGGTATAACCTCTGAAGGTTATTCCCTATACAACTATGGTCACCTAAAGCGTTTGGCCGGATCCTAATGATCGACCAAATGGGTCGGGTTCGAAAGTATAAGCGATTGATTAGATCGCTTACCTTTACGACCCTAGACAAGCACAAATCTAAAAGTGACTAGCTAAACATGCTAGAACATGTTTAGTCAAGTTAGAAAACAGGTTTTGATATCAAAACAAACGGTTTTCATACCCTAGAGTAGTTTGGTTACAAAATACGCAAGAACACATATTTTGGCCGAAACTACGACTCGTCACTGAGCCTAGATAACGTGGTAATCAGTAGGTATAGTTACTAGGGACTATAACCATCGTGATTACGCTCACGTTATGAAGTTCAAACGAACTTCGCATTGACCATAAACTGGTCAATGTAGAAAATCAAATGCAGTTTGACTTTTAAGCTAAAAACGCATAAAAGAACGAAGGAACACTTACAAAAGGGTCCCTGCAAGATTGAATTTCCAAGTATTTCTCAGGTATGAAGTGTTTTCACACATCAACTTAGAGAAAATCTCAGAATTCAAGTGAGTTGCAAGTGAACTATGGAGGGGTATTTATAGATATGTTAGAACCGTTAAGATCATTCCTCATTAACCGAGATTCAATCCTAGCTGTACACATCAAGCCCATAGGTTTAAGAAACCATTGGAGCCCCTAGATATGGCCCATTGTTTGCTAAAAACCAGTTGCAAGTAGATTACAAGGGTATAACAGCTGTTAACAGCTGGAAAAATAGATTTTTGCATATCTGGGAGGGCCACGCGCCCCGCCTGAGTGTCCCAGTTCAGCAACAGTTTGCAAAATGTCAGTTTCAGTCCCTGCACGTGTTTTAAGCTCATTTCAACACTTCTAGGGCCCGTTAAGCCAAATTTAAGGCCATAAAATGATGCTTAAACATTGTGGACATGAAACATGCTCAAAAATATGCCGGGTGTCGGTTCGTTTGGTCGTATGATCGCGATATTCGCTTAATTACGACGAAATGCGCATAAGCGCGAAAAACGATCCAAATTGCGCGACGAATGGATTTTTCTTATGCCAAACACTAAAATAAAATATTTTAATGCTTACATAAATTTTTGGATGTCCGGATGTATTCAGAATGTATGTTATGCGCGAAAATGCAAACTTATGCACTTTTTGACGCTTTTAGTCCCTGAATGACCAAAAAGTTTATTTTAGCACACCGAACCCCTCAAAGCCTATTGCCAAGCTATGTAAAGGATATTTAGGGTGTGTTTAACTTATAATCAAGTTCTGGAATGTCCGTTACAGTACAAATCGACATACTTTCATAGTTTGTCGAATTTAGTCCCTGTAAGCGAATAAACTTGATTTCGGCACACCAAACCCTCCAAAACTTATTTCTAAGTTATGCAAAGGTTATTTAACGTATGTTAAGCCTATGTCACTGTTCTGGAGTGTTTTTTTGCATTAAAATGGTTATATTTACGCATCAGGGCGCGTATAACCTTCCAGAAAGCGATTTAGAGCCCGAAATCGAACAAGAGTTGATATGTGCAAATGATACACATATTTATACAAATCCCAAGTATGAAATACAATATTTCATTGTTTTGGTGTTTGTTTGATGGTTGAAGTGACGCAGGTGTCACAAAAATGGGTTTACTTAGGGATTCATTGTTCTATGATGATCTTGTCATGACCCCATGCAGGAACCTTGATGAAGTGAGAACCAGGGCCCTTAGATTCATCCGATTAGAGGATGATAAAAGGATCCAGGAAAGACTGGCAGGATCCTCGAAACATGAAAAACAAGGATCCTACTTCAGGAACAACAAGTCCAAGTCTTACAACAAGACTGACAACCAAAGCGTGCATGCAGTAGAACAGGAAGAGGATGATGAGGATTATCCTCCCATTTCTGAATATTTTTTTTCTGTTGATAACAATGAACTAATTCTTGAAATGTAGAATCTAGGTGAGAAAGCAAGATGGCCAAGGAAAAGTGATAAACCAACCGCAACAAAAGACAAGTCCAAATGGTGTTCATATCATGAGGATTTCGGACATCTCACTGAAGAATGTATTGCACTTAGAAAAGAAATCGGTTACTTGTTAAGCAAGGGGCATTTGAAGGAGCTTTTGGGAAGAAAAAAGTCAAGGATCCAAGATGCTGAAAAGGTTACAGAAAAGAGCTCCTGCTCCTCCGGCAGATGCACAAGTTATAAACTTCATATCTGGTGGATCAGACATTTGTGGTACTTCCTTTTCAGCGGCCAAGAGACATGCCAAGGAAACCAAGATGGATAATGGGGACAGACCCATCCGAACCTCTACTGTTACACAGGAAAAAGTTAAAACTTTTGATGAGGATGATCGTGTTGATGTCCAGGATCCTCATCATGATGGTCTTGTTATTTCCTTATTTATATCTAACCATTTTGTTCGCATGATCTTGATAGATGGAGGGAGCTCAGTAAACATCATTCAGCTTGATGTCCTCAAGAAAATGAACATCCCTGAATCGGATATTGTCCCAAGATCCTCAGTTCTTGTGGGATTCAGCGGAGAAACCAAGAATACATTGGGGGACATTAAACTTCCCATCTACATTGAAGGACTTAATTCTTATAAAAAATTTTGTGTTATAGATTGCTTATCCTGTTGCAATGTTATCCTTGGCAGGCCATTGATACATGACATGAAGGCAGTTGCATCTACATATCATCAATGTGTGAAGCTTCCTAGTCCATGGGGGGTGATAAAGATTGAGAGTGACCAACAAGAAGCAAAGAATTGCTATACCTCATCAATGAAGCCAACCTCAAGACCAAGGGAGCAATAGCAACTAAAGTATCCTCCAACGGACATCTTGGAGGCAAGAGAACAGGATATGAAAAATATCCTTATGGATCCTCATGATCCTGAATCCAAAGTCTTCATAGGATCAGGGATCCTCAGCAACATTGAACAGGATCTAGTATCCTTCCATAAGAGGAGAAAAACTACCTTTGCCTTGAAGCATGAAGACATGACAAGTATCTCTAAAGATATAATTACTCACAAGCTTGGTATTGACAGGTCATTCAAACCCATACATCAAAAGAGGAGGAAGTTTGCACCTGAGAGGAATGCCATTATCCAGGAGGAGGTAGACAAGTTGCTCCGAGCATGTATGATTAGAGAGGTTAAGTATCCAAGATGATTAGCCAATGTGGTTGTTGTTCAAAAGAAAAACGGAAAGTGGAGGGTATGTGTCGATTTCACTGATTTAAACAAGGCATGTCCCAAGGATCCTTTCCCATTACCCCACATTGACTCCATGGTGGATGCTACCACGGGTCATGAGTTGTTGACTTTTATGGATGCTTCATCTGGATTTCAACAAATTCAGATGGAACCATCTGACCAAGAGGATACAGCCTTTATGACCCCAACTGGTATCTATTGTTATATTGCTATGCCATTTGGACTAAGGAATGCAGGTGCTACTTATCAAAGGCTAGTCAATATGATGTTTAAGGAACAAACAGGACACACTATGAAAGTCTATATTGATGACATGGTGGTTAAGTCCAAGAAAGCTAAGGATCACCTTAGAAACTTGGAGGAAGCATTCGATATCCTTGATAAATTTAACATGAAATTGAATCCTTTAAAGTGTCACTTTGGTGTTAAAGCAGGGAAGTTCCTAGGCTATATGGTAACAAAAAAGAGGCATTGAAGCAAGTCCAAAGCAAATTAAGGCAATTGTGAATATCAAATCTCCTGCCAATGCCATGGATGTGCAAAGGTTGACAGGGAGGATCGCGACCTTGAATAGGTTCATATCAAAGTCATCAGAAAAGTGTTTTGGTCAAAAATCAAGCAATGATAATGCAACCAAACTTTCTGTTGTGAGGTATGATGCTTGAATCAATGAACAACACTAAGGATCACTCAGAAATAAAATGAATAAGTGACACAAAGATTTATATGAGGAAAAAGCCCTTGATCAATAAATGATCTCCGGCATAAAAAACCTCGGGTGATGGAAACTACCGATCACCAACTCAGATTAAACAAGAAATGTATTACAACTTCGGATGATAGCGAGCTAATTACAAGGATCACTATAGTGTATTGTGTAAAAAAATGTGTAATCGCCAAGTGAATTGTCAAGAGCTGGTGAGAGCAGTTGCGAGTGTGTGTGTTAAGCTAAAAATAGCCAAGTGTTTCTATTTAGCTCGCTATCCCGTTTAAAAATGGAAAATATCTAAGCTAACAAACATTTCGCATTTGGTGCAAGTCCTCCACGATCTCCATAACGTCCATTTCAGCCATGCACGTGCGGAATAAATATGGAATATGCTCCAGGAATATCGCCAAGACCGAGTCCAAGCTCGTACTCCTGCAAAACAACATCATATTCAAAGTAGACAATCGTTAGTATAAGGATCCTTAAGATGATCCATGATCCTGATCCTGCAACACTTCTGAGGATCACTAATTCAAACAGAAGCGAGGATCACTAAGCCCAACAGTAATTGAGGATCACTGATCATTGGAAAATCCTCCCCTAACAATTGCCCCAAAATATAAGGAGTAATTTGTAAATAAACGAGTTATATTTTCTCGTTCTTATCTGCAATAAATCAACGGATAACTAGCTGTTGTAGTCGGACTAGCCGTTACCATCCTGACGTCACTGAGGTGACTATCCTGCAAAATCATCATTATAAATTGAAGTTAGAGATAAGGGTTAGAGAGCATTTAAATTCGTGCGTTTCCTTCTTTAAATCTTCACTCGAAGACTTGATCAGGTATTTCTCTTTCCTTTCTCTCTTCATCTTCTTTCTCTGTTCCTTCTTTCTTCACCTTCTCCATAATCGAGATGATGCTAAGATCCTCACCGGCTAAGGATCACAAGAAGGACAGCCCCTTGAAAAGCCAAGGGATCATAAAAGATTTTGCAAAAGAGCGATGCTGCTTCACTGATCCACAGATAGACAGAATCCGCCATTGTTTTCCGGCAAACACCGATTTCAAACCATTTGATCCCACCGTTCTAAGTGATTATGTTTCTAAAACCTGGGTAGCTTTTCCGGTTACACCATTCACAATAGGATACTCATATCCTTTTCCAGATTTCACCCAATCCTTCTTCTCTCTCACGGCATCTCCTACATTCAAGCGATGCCAATGATCTGGAGGGTCTTATATACCCTTGAAAGGATCATTGAACATGAAGGAATTAATCTGGGAATGTCGGAGTTTGCAGAGATGTATGACCTCGTTAGCCATGGATCCCATCGGTATCTACTCAAACACAAACCTGGTGAAGAACACCCCATCTTCAATGCCACTAAGAATGATACCAACTGGAAACGACGATTCTTCTTTGTCAGGAGGGATTCTATCCCTGATGGAAAGGATTTGCCATGGAAGTGGACCACCCATGGTAGGATAGAGGATCCTTAGAAGGATCACCAGATGACCTTGTTTTTGTTTTAGGATCACTAACGTCCTTTTGTTTCTATTTTTCAGCTATTACTGTTGCACACCTCATCACAACACCTGCAACAAAGGAAAGGCTTGCCGCTTTCCGGAGACTTGATCCTGCAAGAAGATCATTTAAAACAAATACCCAGGATTCTCAAGAAGTATCCTCAGGTTCTGTCACTATGTCGAGTAAGTATCCTGTTTTTTTTTTTTGCATAATTAAATGTTTAAATGAATAGTTAAATAGAAATAGGATAAGGATACTTATCTGTTTTGGGTGTGTAGGCGTTGGAAAACCTTCAAGATCTGCCTCCAAATTCAGTGTCACTGACCTTGACACTGTCCGATCCTCAAAGAAAAAGTCTGCTGCTAGCCCCCCCGTCATAGTCCCCAAGGCAACCACTTCAAAGGGAAGAGGTGGAAAGAAAAGGAAGACCTCTGAAGCTGACAACCTAGAAGGCTTGCCTCTGATCCGCCATCAGTTCCTCGAGTACTTTGCTGATGTAAGGATCACTGACTTAGCTTAGTTATCCTACCCACTTGAGGATCATGTGATCCTAAACTTTACATTGTCTTCTTTGCAGAAATTTGCTGAAATCGAGGACTATGTTGGGAACGTCGAAGAGCTTGAGGAGAAATACTCTGATCTCCAAAAAGTGGCAGTGCTCAAGGATCACAAGATTGCCTCCCTCGAAAAGGACCTCAATGATGCCAAAACTTAAGCGGTTGCAGCTCAGATCAATGCTGACTATGAGAAGCACGAGATCACGAAGGATGCTAAAGTCTCCGCCGCCATTGCCATGTACAAGACCAAGTTGCAGATGTCCCAAGAAGCTCAGGATCCTAATTTTGACAGGAGCAACTGGGACATGGAGGGCTGGAAGGCTAGGCTGGCTGAGTTGGAGGACGAAGAAGAGGCCGATGAGGTTCTGGCAATCGAGGCTGGTGGCAGTGGCAAGGATCATGTGAAGGATGCTGGAGCTGGAGGAGATGGTGATGCAACGAAGGTGTAAGCTACAGGAATGTGCGATGAAGGACATTTCTAGACGTTGCCGGAGCCCATTTTTTTAAGTTTGGTTGTTTGGTTATGATGTTTTTGTTGAACAATGATGGGTTGTAATAACTTTAGACAATAGTTTCTAGGATGAAGGATCATGGATCCTTGAACAATAGGCAGGATAATGGGTGGTGGATGGATCCTCTGTTTGGGGGATGAAGCCACTCGTTATCCTTCCGTCTTTTATTTCCTGCACTACATAGACCCGTAAACAATGGACACCCTTTGCCAACCCATGTGGACGGGCCACGTTTTGCTGGTAGAAACGTGGGTTGGCAATTTTGACAACCTTAAAGGGGTTAATCTTTTGTGAATAAAATAACTTTAACTTTTTGGCTATCTCCCGTGTTACTATCCTTGTTAGTACTTTACTTTTCAATTGTTGTGATATTCATTTTGTCTAAGGTTATCAAATAAAGAAAAAATTTAATAAATATCGTCAAAAAATTTAGGATATGATCAAGGATCACATACCCTTTAGTTGGTAAGTTTTGAAAAGTAACATAATTTAAGGATCATAAATTCAGTTGTCAAAGGATAAGGGTCGCTCAAATGAATAATGAATAAAACCAAAACAGTTAAGGATCATACCTGAGAATCCAAGTTAGGATCCTAACCTTTAACACTTAAAATCAGGATAACCAAAAGACAAACCTTAGTAGAAGGTAAGAATCATGGATCCTTGATCGTTTGTCTCCATAAGCCTGAAATAGGATACAACTTGGGACTAAGCCAATATTAGATAAGAGTTAGTAACTGGGGACAAGCCCAACAATTCTGGGGACAAGCCCAAAGGATAACTGGGGACAAGCCCAAAGGATAACTGGGGACAAGCCCAAAAGATCGTGTGTAAACTGGAGTATGGCCCTCACTAGCGACTATCCAAACTTAGTGACATGAAAATGCCAAAACCTTAGCTAACGTGAGAACGTTAGAAACCTTAGGAACGGATGTATGGTACGTCTACCATTATACGTAGGATCCTGAATATAGCCAGTACAATGAAATTTTCAGCCCCTAAAGCGAGTACTGGTCCCATTGCCATGAACTATACCAGGATCATCGTGCGCTACTGGCGAAACTGGGGACAGGCCCAAACTGGGGACTAGCCCAAATAACTGGGGTCAAGCCCAAATAACTGGGGTCAAGCCCAAATAACTGGATACTTCTGTGGATAATCATTCCTTTGTTAAGGATACCTAAACCTTCAAAACTCAGAATCAAGTGAAAGAAGGATAAAGGATACAGGATCCTTACCCTTATATAAGATAATTAAAAAATGAAATAATTTGAGATTAGATCATTACCAAAATGAGGATCATCTGCCCTGTAAGAATCCTTCAAGGATACTTGTCGTGTAAGGATCATGGATCCTTGTCACATGAAATACTTCTTTAAATAGACAGCATTCCAAGCTCTTGGTAGCAAATCACCTTCCATTGTTAGCAATCGATATGCCCCCTTTCCTGCCTCAGCTTCAATCAAATATGGGCCTTCCCACTTTGGTGTAGCTTTCCATCAGCAGGATTGGTGGTATTTTGAAATGCTTTCCTTAATACCATATCACCAACTTGGAATTTTCTGATCCTGACATTTTTGTTGTAGGCTCCAGCCATCCTTTGTTGATAACTAGCCATCCTTATCCTTGCCAAATCCCTGATTTCTTCTATAGTATCCAAGTCTTGAACCAAGTTTTCAGCATTTTCTTCAGGATCACGAATGCTTGTTCTTGCAGTTGGAACCACCATCTCTGTAGGGATCACTGATTCTGCCCCAAATACCAAAGAAAATGGAGTTTGGCCAGTAGTGTTAGGGGAGGATTTTCTAACAATTAGTGATCCTCATTCGTTATCCTAATTAATGATCCTTATTTCTGTGACAGATAGTGATCCTCAGAAGAGCTTCAGGATCAGGATCATGGATCACTTTAAGGATCCTCGTACTGACGATTGTTTATTTGTGTTTTCTATTATTTTGCAGGAAGTTCAAATTGGACCTAGTCTTAGCGACATTCCTGGAGAATATTCCTTGACTATCTCGCACGTGCTTGGCCAAAAATAGACGTTGTGGAGAACGTGGAGGCATGGCACGAAAGTCGGAAAGTTTGTTAGCTAGTTATTTTCTTATTTTAAAGGGGTAACGAGCTAGTTAGTAACAGTTAGTCATTTCGGAGTTACACACACACTCGTACAAACGTTCATACCAGCTCTCGTTCAAACACTTAGCAATTTCATACACCTTTTGCACGTTACATTCTTGTGATCCTGGTACCTAGCTCGTTACTATCCGAAGTTGTAAACATTTATTGATTTATTTGAGCTTGGTGATCGGTAGTTTCCATCACCCGGGGTTTTTTGTGCCGGAGATCAACTCTTGATCAAGGGATTTTTCCCCGTATAAATCCTTGTGTTGTTTGTGCAATTTACATTGAAGTGATCCTCATCGCTGTTACACATTTTAAGCATCATTCCCCGTAACATAGAGTTTGGTTGCAATATCCTCAACAGATTTTTTGACCAAAACAGTTTGGCGCCCACCGTGGGGCCATTGGTGCTTTGTCCTTAGAAAAATACGCATCTCTGTGCTCATTTCGGTTCACTACAACCAAGCAAATGGCTTCCTCAGCGAAGAATGCTTCAAATTTGATGCCCTCATCCACTTCTTCACAAGGCGTCCCTCCTTTGCCTCCACCACTTTCTGGATCCCAGAAGAATGCTGAGAATGCTGCGAAGAAACCAACTCCCATTTTCTCAAAACCTCCAACTTCTTCTGCTTCTTACACTCCCACTACTAGTGACATGTTTACTTTGATTTTGCAGATGAAGGATCAGATACGGCAACAGGATAAGACCAATGAGAGGATTCTCAAAGAAATCGGAGATCTCAAGAAACAAAAGACAACGGCAGAGGATCATTCCCCACTAGTGCCGAAATCCTTGAATTTTGATACTCCGGTGATTACTTCCCAGCCATCAGTGGTTCCAGACGTTCAATATGTGGGTGGATCGAAAGGAGTGCACTATGGAACAACAACAATCACCCAGGCAGCAGGCTCATATTTCCAGCCAGCGGGATCCTATCCTCAGCATATGGGATCCCTCACGAATTCAGGAGGATATTCAGGAATGCAGCAGGTTTAAGGATCCTCCTTTGTTCCAGGATCATCACAGGTTCAAGGATCCTCCTTTGTTCCAGGATCATCCCAGGTTCAAGGATCCTCCTTCCTCCCAGGATCATCCCAGGTTCAAGGATCCTCCTTCCTCCCAGGATCATCCCAGGTTCAAGGATCCTCCTTTGTTCCAGGATCGTCCCAATTTCAGGGATCCTTCCAGATGCCAGGATCTTTGAGGAGTTTGCAAACAGGAAGTTCAGATGTCCATCAGGGAGATTTTATTCCAATGCAGACCAATGCTTCTACTGGTCCCTCGATCATTCCAGAGCCCCAACAATATGGATTAACATCCATTCTTCCTAACTTGAATCCAATGGGAGGTAACACTTTTAATAATTCTTATACTACTAACCATGGTCTTATGCAGGATCCAGGTATCAATCATGCCATGGCCAGGGAATTGCAAAAGTTAAAGGATATGATATCAAGTGTTCCAGGAGTGGTCAAACCTATTCCAGAAATTGCAGATGGGAGCCACAAGATATCTCGTTTTGCACCACCAATCTGTGACGCTGAGATACCCAAGAGGTTCCATGTGCCAACAATGAAACTGTATGATGGTTCGACAGATCATGAGGAACACATAGCACAATACAGGGAGAGGATGGAGATCAATCCAATTCCAGAAAGGTTAAAGGAAGCATGCCTGTGCAAGGGATTCGGATCCACTCTTACTGGATCAGCTCTCAAATGGCTGCTAAGTCTTCCTCCCTATTCTATTACCTCATTTGCTAACCTAGTTAACTTGTTTAATAATCAATTTTCTTGTAGTAGAAAATTTGAACGATTAACTAGTGATTTATATAGGATAACACAGGGTCATAATGAATCATTAAGGGATTACATTACCAAATTCAGTAAAGAATCCTTAGACATTCCCAACTTAGATATAGCCACGGCTGTTGAGGCCTTCAAAATGGGATTGCTTAGGGACTCATTGTTCTATGATGATCTTGTTATGACACCATGCAGGAACTTAGATGAGGTAAGAACCCGAGCACTTAGGTTCATTCGGCTAGAAGATGACAAGAGGATCCAGGAGAGGTTAGCAGGATCCTCAAAGCAGGATAAGCAAGGATCCTCATTCAGGAACAACAAGTTCAGATCCTATAATAAATCCGATAACCAGAATGTGCATGCTGTTGAACAAGAGGAGGATGATGAGGACTACCCTCCAATATCTGAATATTGTTTTTGTGTTGATAACAATGAACTAATCCTTGCTATGCAGAACCTAGGTGATAAAGCTAGATGGCCGAGAAAAAATGATAGGCCAGCTGCAACTAAGGATAAATCTAAGTGGTGTGCATACCATGAAGACTTCGGGCATCTCACAGAAGAATGCATTGCATTAAGAAAGGAAATTGGATACTTGTTGAGCAAGGGGCATCTAAAAGAATTGTTGGGAAGAAAAAAGTCAAGGACTCAGGATCCTGAAAGGATCCCTGAGAAGGCTCCAGCCCCTCCAGCAGATGCACAAGTGATAAATTTTATTTCTGGAGGATCTGACATTTGCGGCACATCCTTCTCAGCAGCTAAAAGGCATGCAAAGGAAACTAAAATGGATAATGGAGAAAGACCTGTTCGAACATCAAGTGTCTCCGAAGGAAAAGTCATAACCTTTGATGAGGATGATCGTGTTGATATCCAGGATCCTCATCACGATGGTTTAGTTATTACTCTTTTCATTTCTAACCATTTTGTTCGTAGGATCCTTATAGACGGAGGGAGTTCAGTGAACATTATCCAGCTTGATGTTCTAAAGAAGATGGGTATCCCTGAATCAGATATCATACCAAGATCCTCCGTGCTCGTGGGATTTAGTGGCGAAACTAAGAATACCCTGGGGGACATTAAACTCCCAATATACATTGAAGGCCTACACTCTTATCAAAAATTTTGTGTTATTGACTGTTTATCTTGTTGTAATGTTATCCTTGGCAGGCCTTGGATACACGATATGAAAGCAGTCCCATTTACCTACCATCAATGTGTGAAGCTCCCTAGTCCTTGGGGAGTAGTGAAGATTGATAGTGATCAGCAGGAGGCTAAGAATTGCTACACTTCATCGATGAAACCAGCCTCGAAGTCAAGGGAGCAATAGCAATCAAAGCATCCTCCAAGGGATGTCTTGGAGGCAAGAGAGCATGATGTGGTAGAAATCCTCATGGATCCCGATGATCCTGAATCCAAAATCTACATCGGATCAGGGATCCTTGGCGAAATGAAAGAAGACATCGTATCCTTCCTCAAAAGGAGAAAGACTACCTTTGCATGGAAACACGAAGACATGACTGGTATATCCAAAGATGTAATCACTCACAAACTCGGGATTGACAGATCCTTCAAACCAATCCATCAAAAGAGAAGAAAGTTTGCACCGGAAAGAAATGCCATTATCCAGGAAGAGGTAGAGAAATTGCTCCGGGCAGGTATGATTAGGGAGGTCAAGTATCCAAGATGGTTGGCCAATGTGGTTGTTGTTCAAAAGAAAAACGGAAAGTGGAGGGTATGTGTCGATTTTACCGATTTAAATAAGGCATGTCCCAAGGATCCTTTCCCATTACCCCACATTGACTCCATGGTGGATGCAACTGCGGGTCATGAACTGTTAACTTTTATGGATGCTTCATCTGGATTCCAACAAATCCAAATGGAACCATCCGACCAAGAGGATACAGCCTTCATGACTCCAACTGGTATATACTGCTATATTGCTATGCCGTTCGGATTAAGAAATGCAGGTGCAACATATCAAAGGCTGGTGAATATGATGTTCAAGGATCAGATTGGACAAACTATGGAGGTGTACATAGATGATATGGTGGTAAAATCCTTAAAAGCTGAGGATCACCTAAGAGACTTGGAGGAAGCATTCGATATCCTTGACAAATATAACATGAAACTTAATCCTTCAAAATGTCACTTTGGTGTTAAAGCAGGTAAATTCTTAGGATATATGGTGACAAAGAGAGGCATTGAAGCTAGCCCGGAACAAATCAAAGCAATAGTGAACATCAAATCTCCGGCCAATTCTAAGGATGTTCAAAGGCTAACAGGCAGGATCGCAGCTTTGAACAGATTTATATCCAAATCCTCCGAGAAGTGTAAAGAATTCTATGATATCCTAAGGAAGAACAAGAAATTTGAGTGGACTGAGAAGCATGAAAATGCTTTAAGAGCCCTCAAAGATTACCTATCCTCAGCCCCGGCTTTGATGAAACCAGAAAAAGGCGATGTGCTATCCTTGTATCTTGCAATATCCTCAAAAGCAGTAAGTGCGGTCCTTGTTAAGGATCACGAAGGTACACAACATCCAGTCTATTATGTAAGTAAAAGTTTACTTGATGCCGAATCCAGGTATTCACACCTTGAGAAGCTTATTCTTGCATTAATTATGGCATCTACTAAGTTAAGACATTATTTTGAAACTCATGTTATCATTGTTAAAACTAATTTTCCAATTAAGAATGTCCTCAGGAAACCAGAGATGTCAGGAAGGATGGCTAAGTGGGCAGTGAAGCTAAGTGCATATGATATAACATATGAGCCTAGGACAGCCATCAAATCCCAAGCATTAGCTGACTTTGTGGCTGATTTCAGTAGTGATTTACAAAAAGAAGCTGAGCTAGAAGTCCAGCAGCTAGAAGAGACCAAGGATCCTTGGAAACTCTATACTGATGGATCCTCAAATGTCAAAGGCACAGGGCTTGGAATACTACTAAAATCGCCACAGGGGGACATAATACCCCACTCTATAGCTTGTGAGTTCCAAACCACTAACAATGAGGCTGAATATGAAGCCTTAATTGCTGGTTTACAAATTGCAAAGCATATGGGGATCAGGTATCTTGAGGTACATGTAGATTCATTGTTAATTACAAACCACTTTAATGGATCCTATGCTGTTAAAGGTGAAAAGCTAACCAAATATTTGGAGATAGTCAAAAGTTTGGCACTCTCTTTTGTTTCCTTTAGTTTGACGCAGGTACCAAGGGAAGAAAATACAGAAGCTGATGCATTGGCTAACTTAGGATCATCTTTGAAGATCCCGGAGGATATCAAGATCCCTATTATCCATATCCTGACCCCGGCTATCGAGAATCATGCGGCTATGGAGATAGGAAATGATTCTGCAATTATCCCTAGTGAGGATACTCAATCCCACTCAGGATCAGGATCATGGATCTCACCAATTATGAGATACTTACAACATGGAGAGATTCCTACAGGAGAAAACCCTAGGGCTTTCAAATCTAAGGTATCTCAATTCACAATTTTAAATAATATGTTGTATAGACGATCTCTTGCAGGACCATACTTGAGATGCATTGAGGATCCTGAAATCCAAGAAGTTTTAAAAGACTTCCATGAAGGAGATTGTGGAAACCACACTGGGGGCAGGGCATTATTCTCAAGGATCCTGAGGACAGGATACTACTGGCCAACCATGAAGAGAGATGCTGTGGAGTATGCTAAAAGATGTGATCCTTGTCAGAGACACAACAATATCCTTCATCAACCAGCTGAATTATTGCATCCTATATCCTCCTCTTGGCCATTTATGAGATGGGGAATGGATATAGTTGGTAAGCTCCCTAAGGCACCTGGTGGAAAAGTATTCATGCTTGCTATGACTGATTACTTCTCCAAGTGGATAGAGGCTGAAGCTTTTGCCCAAGTCAGAGAAAAGGAAGTTATATCCTTCATTAAAAGAAATATTATAACTAGATTTGGAATTCCTTCTGAGATTATATGTGATAATGGTTCCCAATTTATTGGGGGCAGAACCACTAACTTTTGTGACAGCTGGGGGATTAAGATGATAACATCAACACCAGTCCACCCACAAGCTAATGGTCAGGCAGAATCATCCAACAAGATCATTATCAACAATTTGAAGAAAAAGCTTGGATCCAAGAAAGGGAAATGGGCAGAAGAACTACCCTATGTGCTTTGGGCTGATAGGACAACCCCCAAGAATGCTACTGGTCAAACACCATTCTCTTTGGTGTTTGGGGCAGAATCAGTGATCCCAACAGAAATGGTGGTTCCAACTGCAAGAACAAGTACCCGTGATCCTGAGAAGAATGATGAGAACTTGGCTCAAGACCTGGATACTATTGAAGAAATCAGGGATATGGCTAGGATATGGACGGCCAGTTATCAGCAAAGAATGGCCGGTGCTTACAACAAAAATGTCAGGATCAGGAGGTTTCAAGTTGGAGATATGGTATTAAGGAAAGCATTCCAAAATACCACCAATCCTGCTGATGGAAAATTGGCTCCAAAATGGGAAGGCCCTTATTTGATTGAAGCTGAAGTAGGAAAGGGGGCATATAGATTGCTAACCATGGAAGGTGATTTGCTACCAAGAGCTTGGAATGCTATCCACTTGAAGAAATATTTCATGTAAGCAGGATCCTCAGGGCACAGATGATCCTCACGATAGGGATATCCTTAAAGGATCCCCAAAGTATCGGTGATCCTTACTTAGGTAATATCCTAAACTTGAACTATTTCATTTCTTTATTTTCTCATATAAGGATAAGGATCATATATCCTTTATCCATCTCTCACGTGAGTTGAAGTTTTGAAAGTTCAGGTATCCTTAGCATAACATTGGTTATCCGCTGAAGCAATCCGTTCCTTGGGTTTAACCCCAGTTATTTGGGCTTGACCCCAGTTCCGCCTGTAGCGCACGATGATCCTGGTATAGTTCAAGGCATTGGGACCAGTACTCGTTTTAGGGGCTGATAATTCCATTGTACTGGCTATGCTTAGGATCCTACGTATAATGGTAGACGTACCATACATCTGTTCTTAAGGTTTCTAACGTTTTCACGTTAGCTAAGGTTTCTAACGTTTTCACGTTAGCTAAGGTTTTGGCATTTTCATGTCACCAAGTTTGGATAGTCGCCAGTTAGGGCCATACTCCAGTTTACATACGATCCTTGGGCTTGTCCCCAGTTATCCTTGGGCTTGTCCCCAGTTATCCTTGGGCTTGTCCCCAGTTATCCTTGGGCTTGTCCCCCGTTATCCTTGGGCTTGTCCCCAGTTGCTAACTCTTTTCTTATGATGGCTTAGTCCCAAGTTATGCTCTATTTCAGGTTCTTGAAGATAGTCAACTAGGGATCCTTGATCCTTACTTTATTCCAAGGTTTATCTTATAGTTATCCTTATTATGGTTAGGATCCTAACTTGGATCCTCAGGTATGATCCTTAACTATTAATACTCCTATTCATTATTTATTTGAATAACCCTTATACTTGACAACTGAACTTGTGATTCTTAAACCATATCACTTTTTAAAATTTATCGGTTATGGGATATGTGATCCTTAATCATACCCTAAACTTTTTGGATATCTTTTCTAATTTTTCAAGGCTTGATAAGTATAAACAAAATGAACGTTACAACAGTTAGAAAGTAAGATATTATAAAGGATAACAACACAAGATAAGCGACAAAAGGTTAAGTTTTTATTTATTAACAAAAGACTAACCCTTAAAAGGTTGTCAAAATTACCTACCCGAGCATCTACCAGCAAAACGTGGCCCGTCCGCTGGGGTAGGTAAAGGGTGTCCATGATAATGAGTTTGAAAGTAGTGCAGGAATATAAAGGCGGCAGGATCACAATGGTTTCATCCCCCAAACAGAGGATCCCTCCACCATATGCAATCCTGCCTATTGTCCAAAGGATCATACATGATCCTTAATCCTAAAACCTATTGTCCAAGTACAACCCATCATTGTTCAACAAAAAACACCATAACCAAAAACAAACTATCAAACTTAAAAAATGGGCTCCGGCTACGTCTAGAAATGTCCTTCATCGCCCATTCATGCAGCCTATGCCTTCGCTGCATCCTCATCCCCTCCAGCTGCGGTATCCTTCGTCAGATCCTTTCCACTGCCACTTGCCTCAATCGCCAAGACCTCAGTAGTCTCCTCCTCATCATCCTCGAGATCAGCCAGCCTTGCTTTCCAGCCCTCAACATCCCAACTGCTTTTATCAAAGTTAGGATCCTGAGCTTCCTGGGCCATCTTCAATTTTGTCTGATACATCGTGATGGCAGCAGAGACCTTAGCATTTTCTATGAGATCATGCTTCTCATAGTCAAGGTCAATCAGAAGCTTAGCCGTCTTGGTCTTGGCATCTTGGATTTCCTTCTGAAGATCAGCAATTGCAAGGTCCTTGAGCACGGCAACCTGTTGGAGGTCAGCAATCTTCTTGTCCTGCTCCTCAACATTCCCCACATAATCTTCAATCTCAGCAAATTTCTGCAAAGAAAAGGATAAAGCAGTTCAAGATCAGGTGATCCTCATACGAGTAGGATACTTAGGCAGAATTAGGGATCCTTACATCATTGAAGTATTCAAGGAACTGGTGGCGGATCAGTGGTAGGCCTTGAAGGTCCTCAGTGTCAGAAGTTTTCCTCTTCTTGCCACCCTTTCCTTTGGTGGGTGCTTTGGGAATGGAGATGCTAGGACTGGTAGTGGACCTCTTCTTCCTGGGTCGAACAAGATCAAGATCAGCTGTGTTGAACTGGGATACAGGCTTGGCAGATTTTCCAGCGCCTACACATTCAAAGCAAGATGAGTATCCTTATCCTATTTCAATTTATTTATTTATTTATTTATTTTAATATTCAAACTATGTGAAAGGCAGGATGCTTACTTGACATGGTAATGGAACCTGAGGATACTTCTTGTGAGTCTTGGGTGTCTATCTTGAATGTCCTTGTTTCAGGATCAAGCTTCAAAAAAGCAGCAAGCCTATCCTTGGTTTCAGATGACGTGATGATGTGTGAAACAGCAATAGCTGCATAACATAAGACAAAAAGGGGTCAGTAATCCTTATACAAAAATAAGACTACCTGGTGATCCTTCTCAGGATCCTCCGGCCTACCATGGGTGGACCATGTTCTTGGTAAATGCTTTCCGTCTGGAATGGTATCTCTCCTGACAAAGAAGAAGCGACGTTTCCAATTTGTGTCATTCTTAGTGACTTTGAGAAGAGGGTGTTCTCCACCGGGTTTTCGTTTGAACAAATATCGATGGGATCCAAAGGTAGTAAGATCATACAATTGTGTCAGCTCTGACATGCCTAAATCAATGCCTTCCTGTTCGATGATCCTCTCCAGGGTGTACAAAACCCTCCAAATCATCGGCATGGCTTGAATGTAAGAGATGCCGGTAAGGGAAAAGAAGGATTGTGTAAATTCTGGGAAAGGATAGGTGTATCCTATGGCAAAGGGAGTAACTGGAAAGGCAACCCACGTTTCTGAAACATAGTCGCTCAGAATAGTAGGATCGAAGGGTTTGAAAAAAGCATTCGCCGGAAAGCAATGACGAATCTTGTCTATTTGAGCATCATTAAAGCAACACCTCTCATTTGTGGAGTCTTTGATGATCTTTTGACTCTTCAAGGGACTATCCTTCTGGTGATCCTTGGCGGGGGAGGACCGAAGCATCATTCTCAAAGTGATGGTGATAAAGAAAGAAAAACAGAGTAAGAGAAGGAAGAAGATGAAGAAAGAGATACCTGATTGATCTTCGACTGAGAATATAAAGGGAGTTTCTTTCGAATTTGAATGCATATTGATCCTATCTATATCTCTATTTATAATTATGATTCTGCAGGATTGTCACTTCTGTGACGTCATGATCGCAACGGCTAGTTCTATTTTAACGGCTATATATCCGTTAGTTAGTTGCAGATAAGATTAAGAAAACATAACTCGCTAATTTTACATTTCACTCCTTATATTTTGGGGGCAATTGTTAGGGGAGGATTTTCTAACAATTAGTGATCCTCATTCGTTATCCTAATTAATGATCCTTATTTCTGTGACAGATAGTGATCCTCAGAAGAGCTTCAGGATCAGGATCATGGATCACTTTAAGGATCCTCGTACTGACGATTGTTTATTTGTGTTTTCTATTATTTTGCAGGAAGTTCAAATTGGACCTAGTCTTAGCGACATTCCTGGAGAATATTCCTTGACTATCTCGCACGTGCTTGGCCAAAAATAGACGTTGTGGAGAACGTGGAGGCATGGCACGAAAGTCGAAAAGTTTGTTAGCTAGTTATTTTCTTATTTTAAAGGGGTAACGAGCTAGTTAGTAACAGTTAGTCATTTCGGAGTTACACACACACTTGTACAAACGTTCATACCAGCTCTCGTTCAAACACTTAGCAATTTCATACACCTTTTGCACGTTACATTCTTGTGATCCTGGTACCTAGCTCGTTACTATCCAAAGTTGTAAACATTTATTGATTTATTTGAGCTTGGTGATCGGTAGTTTCCATCACCCGGGGTTTTTTGTGGCGGAGATCAACTCTTGATCAAGGGCTTTTTCCCCGTATAAATCCTTGTGTTGTTTGTGCAATTTACATTGAAGTGATCCTCATCGCTGTTACACATTTTAAGCATCATTCCCCGTAACATAGAGTTTGGTTGCAATATCCTCAACAGATTTTTTGACCAAAACAAGTAGCATTCTTGGGAGTTGTCCTATCGGCCCAAAGCACATAAGGTAATTCTTCTGCCCATTTTCCTTTCTTGGATCCGAGCTTCTTCTTCAAATTGTTGATGATGATCTTGTTGGATGATTCTGCCTGAACATTAGCTTGTGGGTGGACTGGTGTTGATGTTATCTCTTAATCCCCCAGCTGTCACAAAAGTTAGTAGTTCTATTCCCAATAAATTGGGATCCATTATCACAAATAATTTCAGAAGGGATACCAAATCTAGTAATAATGTTTCTTTTAATAAAGGATATAACTTCCTTTTCTCTGACTTGAGCAAAGGCTTCAGCCTCTATCCACTTGGAGAAGTAATCAGTCATAGCAAGCATGAATACTTTTCCACCAGGTGCCCTAGGAAGCTTACCAACTATATCCATTCCCCATATCATAAATGGCCAAGAAGAGGATATAGGATGCAAAAGCTCTGCCGGTTGGTGAAGGATATTACTATGTCTCTGACAAGGATCACACTTCTTGGCATACTCCACAGCATCCTTCTTCATAGTTGGCCAATATTATCTTGTCCTCAGGATCCTTGAGAATAATGCCCTGCCCCAGTGTGGTTTCCACAATCTCCTTCATGGAAATCCTTTAGGACTTCTTGGATTTCAGGATCCTCAATGCATCTTAGATATGGTCCTGCAAGAGATCGTTTATACAACATATTATTCAATATTGTAAATTGAGATACCTTAGACTTGAAAGCCCTAGGGTTTTCTCCTGTAGGAATCTCTCCATGTTGTATGTATCTCATGATTGGGAGGATCCATGATCCTGAATGAGATTGAGTATCATCACTAGGGATGATTGCAGAATCTTCTCCTATCTCCATAGCTACGTGATCCTCAATAGCAGGGGTCAGGATGTGGATAATAGGGATCCTTATATCCTCCGGGATCTTCAAGGATGATCCTAGATTGGCTAATGCATCAGCTTCTGTATTCTCTTCCCTTGGTACCTGTGTCAAACTAAAGGAAACAAAAGAGAGTGTCAATTCTTTGACTATCTCTAAATATTTGATTAGCTTTTCACCTTTAACAGCATAGGATCCATTAAAGTGATTAGTGATTAATAATGAGTCTACATGTACCTCAAGATACCTGATCCTCATATGCTTAGCAATTTGCAAACAAGCTATCAAGGCTTCATACTCAGCCTCATTGTTGGTAGTTTGAAATTCACAAGCTATGGAGTGGGGTATTATGTCCTCCTGTGGCGATTTTAGTAGTATTCCAAGTCCCGTTCCTTTTACATTGGAGGCTCCATCAGTGAATAGTATCCAAGGATCCTTGGTTTCTTCAAGCTGTTGGACTTCTAACTCAGCCTCCTTTTGCAAATCACTACTAAAATCTGCCACAAAGTCAGCTAAGGCTTGGGATTTGATGGCAGTCCTTGGTTCATATCTTATATCATATGCACTCAGCTTCACTGCCCACTTAGCCATCCTTCCTGACATTTCAGGTTTCCTGAGGACATTCTTAATTGGAAAATTAGTCTTAACAATAATGGCACGAGTCTCAAAATAATGTCTTAATTTAGTAGACGCCATTATTAATGCAAGGATAAGTTTCTCTAAGTGTGAATACCTGGATTCAGCATCAAGTAAAATCTTACTTACATAATAAACAGGATGTTGTGTACCTTGGTGATCCTTAACAAGGACCGCACTTACTGCTTTTGAGGATACTGCTAAGTATAAGGATAATATATCCCCTTTTTCTGGTTTCATCAAGGCCGGGGCTGAGGATAGTTAATCCTTAAGAGCTTTAAGGGCACTTTCATGCTTCTCAGTCCATTCAAATTTCTTGTTCTTCCTCAGGATGCCATAGAATTCTTTGCACTTTTCTGAGGATTTGGATATGAATCTGTTCAAGGCTGCAATCCTGCCTGTTAATCTTTCCACATCCTTAGCATTGGCAGGAGATTTGATATTCACAATAGCCTTGATTTGCTCTGTACTTTCTTCAATGCCCCTCTTTGTCACCATATAGCCTAAGAATTTACCTGCCTTAACACCAAAATGACACTTGGAAGGATTTAGTTTCATATTAAATTTATCAAGGATATTGAATGCTTCCTCCAAGTCTTTAAGGTGATCCTCAGCTTTCTTGGACTTAACCACCATGTCATCAATATAGACTTCCATAGTGTGTCCAATTTGTTCCTTGAACATCATATTGACTAGCCTTTGATAAGTAGCACCTGCATTCCTTAGTCCAAATGGCATAGCAATATGACAATATATACCAGTTGGGGTCATAAAGGCTATATCCTCTTGATCAGATGGTTCCGTCTGAATTTGTTGAAATCCAGATGAAGCATCCATAAAAGTCAACAACTCATGACCCGCAGTAGCATCCACCATGGAGTCAATGTGGGGTAATGGGAAAGGATCCTTGGGACATGCCTTGTTTAAATCAGTAAAATCGACACATACCCTCCACTTTCCATTTTTCTTTTGAACAACAACCACATTGGCTAACCATCTTGGATACTTAACCTCTCTAATCATACATGCCCGAAGTAGTTTGTCTACCTCCTCCTGGATAATAGCATTCCTTTCAGGTGCAAACTTCCTCCTCTTTTGATGTATAGGCTTGAATGACCTGTCAATGCCAAGCTTATGAGTAATTATGTCTTTAGATATACCTGTCATATCCTCATGTTTCCAGGCAAAGGTAGTTTTCCTTTTTTTGAGGAAGGATACTACCTCCTGTTCAATGTCGCTAAGGATCCCTGATCCTATGAGGATCTTGGATTCAGGATCATCAGGATCCATGAGGATTTCTTTCAAATCCTGTTCTCTTGCCTCCAAGACATCTCTTGAAGGATACTTTAATTGCTATTGCTCCCTTGGTCTTGAGGCTGGCTTCATTGATGATGTATAACAATTCTTAGCCTCTTGTTGATCACTCTCAATTTTCACCACTACCCATGGACTTGGAAGCTTTACACACTGATGATAGGTGGATGGGACTGCCTTCATATCATGTATCCATGGCCTGCCAAGGATAACATTACAACAAGATAAGCAATCTATAACACAAAATTTCTGAAAAGAATGGAGTCCTTCAATATAAATAGGGAGTTTGATGTCCCCCAATGTGTTTTTGGTTTCCCTACTAAATCCCACAAGGACTGAGGATCTTGGGACAATACCAGACTCCAGTATATTCTTCTTCTTGAGGACATCAAGCTGAATGATGTTCACAGAGCTTCCTCCATCTATAAGGATCCTGCCAACAAAGTGGTTAGAAATAAATAATGTAATTACAAGACCATCATGATGAGGATCCTGGACATCAACACGATCATCCTCATCAAAAGTTATGACTTTATCCTTGGTGACGGTGGAGGTCCGGATGGGTCTATCCCCATTATCCATCTTGGTTTCCTTAGCATGTCTCTTGGCTGCTGAAAAGGAAGTACCACAAATGTCTGATCCACCGGATATGAAGTTTATAACTTGTGCATCTGCTGGAGGAGCAGGAGCCCTTTCTGGGATCCTTTCAGGATCCTGGATCTTTGACTTCTTCCGTCCAAAAAGTTCCTTCAAATGCCCCTTGCTCAACAAGTAACCAATTTCCTTTCTAAGTGCAATGCACTCTTCAGTGAGATGCCCGAAATCCTCATGATATGCACACCACTTGGACTTATCCTTTGTAGCAGCTGGTTTATCACTTTTTCTCGGCCACCTAGCTTTCTCACCTAGATTCTGCAATGCAAGGATTAGTTCATTGTTATCAACAGAAAAACAGTATTCAGAAATAGGAGGATAATCCTCATCATCCTCTTCTTATTCCACTGCATGCACATTCTGGTTATCAGACTTGTTGTAGGACTTGGATTTGTTGTTCCTGAAGTAGGATCCTTTTTTCTCCTGTTTTGAGGATCCTGTCAATCTATCCTGGATCCTTTTGTTATCCTCTAAGCGGATGAACCTAAGAGCCCTGGTTCTTACTTCATCAAGATTCCTGCAAGGTGTCATAACAAGATCATCATAGAATAATGAATCCCTAAGCAATCCCATTTTAAAGGCTTCTACAGCCGTAGCAATATCCAAGTTAGGAATATCCAAGGATTCTTTACTAAACTTAGTGATGTAATCTCTAAGTGATTCATTTTGACCTTGTGTTACCCTATATAGATCACTAGTTAATCGTTCAAATTTTCTACTACAAGAGAATTGACTATTAAACAAATTAACTAGATTAGCAAATGAAGTAATAGAGTAAGGGGGAAGACTTAGCAGCCATTTAAGAGCAGATCCTGTAAGTGTGGATCCAAACCCCTTGCACAGACATGCTTCTTTTAACCTCTCCGGGATTGGATTGATCTCCATCCTCTCCCTGTATTGAGCTACATGTTCCTCTGGATCCGTTGAACCATCATATAGCTTCATGGATGGTATATGGAATCTTTTGGGTATCTCAGCATCACATAAGGGTGGTGCAAAACGAGATATCCTATGGCTACCATCTGCAATTTCAGGAATGGGTTTAACCACTCCTGGAACACTAGATATCATATCCTTGAGCTTCTGTAACTCCCTGGCCATAGCCAGATTGATACCTGTATCCTGCATTAAGCCATGGTTAGTGTTATATGAATTATTAAAAGTGTTACCTCCCACAGGATTCGTGTTTGGAATTCCAGATGTGAATCCATATTGACGAGATTCTGGTATGATCGAAGGACCAGATGAAGCAATGGTTTGCATTGGTATCAAGTCTCCTTGATGAACATCTGAGCTTTGAGGCTGCATACTTCTTAAGAATCCTTGATCCTGAAAGACGTTGGATCCTTGAAGTTGAGATGATCCTTGAACCTGAAAGGATCCTGGAACCAGAGAGGATCCTAGGACATGGGATGATCCTTGGACCGAGAAGGATCATTGGACCTGGGAGAATCCTTGGACCGGGGAGGATCCTTGGACCTGGGAGGATCCTTGGACCTGGGGGGATCCTTGGACCTGGGAGGATCCTTGAACCTGAGAGGATCCTTGGGCCTGGGAGGATCCTTGAACTGCATGCATTCCCAAATATCCTCCTGACGTGAAGTATCCATGATGCTGAAAAGAGGATCCCGATGGTTGAGAAGAGGATCCTTGAGGCTGGAAGTGAGAGCCAAATGCCTGACTCATAGTTGCTGTTCCATAACGCCTTCCTGGTAATTCACCCAAGTGTTGCACGTCCGGAGCTGCTGAGTGTGCTGGGAAGTTATGACTGGAGTGTCGAAGTTCAGCGACCTTGGCATCAGAGGAGAGTGATCCTCCACTGATTTCTTCTGTTTCTTGATATCACCAATCTCCTAGAGGATCCTTTCATTGGTTTTGTCCTGCTCTTGCATGCGATCTATCATCTGCAAAATCAGAGTAAAAAGGTCATTAGTGGTAGGATTAGAGGAAACAGAAGAAGTTGGTGGTTTTGTGAAAATGGGGGTTTGTCTTTTCGCGGCATTCTCAGCATTCTTCTGGGATCCAGAAGGTGGTGGAGGCAAAGGTGGAACGCCTTGTGAAGAACTAATTGCCGGCATAGAACTTGATGTATTCTTTGTTGAGGAAGCCATCTGCTTGGTTGTTATGAACCGAAATGACCACAAAAGTATGAATCTTCTTAGGAATGAAGCACCAATTGCCCCACGGTGGGCGCCAAACTGTTTTGGTCAAAAATCAAGCAATGATAATGCAACCAAACTTTCTGTTGTGAGGTATGATGCTTGAATCAATGAACAACACTAAGGATCACTCAGAAATAAAATGAATAAGTGACACAAAGATTTATACGAGGAAAAAAGCCCTTGATCAATGAATGATCTCCGGCATAAAAAACCTCGGGTGATGGAAACTACCGATCACCAACTCAGATTAAACAAGAAATGTATTACAACTTCGGATGATAGCGAGTAATTACAAGGATCACTATAGTGTATTGTGTAAAAAAGTGTGTAATCGCCAAGTGAATTGTCAAGAGCTGGTGAGAGCAGTTGCGAGTGTGTGTGTTAAGCTAAAAATAGCCAAGTGTTTCTATTTAGCTTGCTATCCCGTTTAAAAATGGAAAATATCTAAGCTAACAAACATTCCGCATTTGGTGCAAGTCCTCCACGATCTCCATAACGTCCATTTCAGCCATGCACGTGCGGAATAAATATGGAATATGCTCCAGGAACATCGCCAAGACTGAGTCCAAGCTCGTACTCCTGCAAAACAACATCATATTCAAAGTAGACAATCGTTAGTATAAGGATCCTTAAGATGATCCATGATCCTGATCCTGCAACACTTCTGAGGATCACTAATTCAAACAGAAGCGAGGATTACTAAGCCCAACAGTAATTGAGGATCACTGATCATTGGAAAATCCTCCCCTAACAAAAAGTGCAAGGAATTCTATGACATTTTGAGAAAGAACAAGAAATTTGAGTGGACTGAAAAGCATGAAAATGCTCTCAAAGCCTTTAAGGATTACCTATCCTCAGCTCCTGCCTTGATGAAACCAAAAAAAGGGGATATATTATCCTTATATCTAGCGGTATCCTCTAAAGAAGTAAGTGCAGTCCTTGTTAAGGATCACGAAGGTACACAACATCCTGTTTATTATGTAAGTAAGAGTTTGCTTGATGCTGAATCCAGGTATTCACATTTAGAAAAACTTATCCTTGCTTTGATTATGGCATCTACTAAACTAAGACATTATTTTGAAACTCATGCCATTATTGTTAAGACTAAATTTCCAATTAAGAATGTTCTCAGGAAACCTGAAATGTCAGGGAGGATGGCTAAATGGGCAGTGAAGCTTAGTGCTTATGATATAAGATATGAACCAATGACTGCCATTAAATCCCAAGCCTTAGCTGACTTTGTGGCAGATTTTAGTAGTGACTTACAAAGAGAAGCTGAGTTGGAAGTTCAGCAGCTTGAAGAGACTAAGGATCCTTGGATACTCTTCACTGATGGAGCCTCTAATGTCAAAGGAACAGGACTTGGAATATTACTAAAATTGCCACAGGGGGACATAATACCCCACTCAATAGCTTGTGAGTTTCAAACTACTAATAATGAGGCTGAATATGAAGCCTTGATTGCTAGTTTGCAAATTGCCAAGCAAATGAGGATCAGGTATCTTGAGGTATATGTAGATTCATTGTTAATTAATAATCACTTTAATGGATCCTATGCTGTTAAAGGTGGAAAGCTAATTAAATATTTAGAGATAGTCAAAGAATTGGAACTCTCTTTTGTTTCCTTTAGTTTGACACAGGTACCCAGAGAAGAAAATGCAGAAGCTGATGCATTGGCCAACCTAGGATCATCCTTGAAAATTCTAGAGGATATCAAGATCCCTATCATCCATATTTTGGCTCCTGCTATTGAGGATCACATAACTATAGAGATAGAACATGATTCTGCAATGGTTCATAGTGATGGTGCACAGTCTCATTCAGGATCATGGATCCTTCCAATCGTGAGATATATACATCATGGAGAGATTCCTACAGGAGAAAACCCCAGGGCTTTCAAAATCAAGGTATCTCAATTTACAAGATTGAATAACATGTTATATAAACGATCTCTTGCAGGTCCATATCTAAGATGCATTGAGGATCCTGAAGTTCAAGAAGTTCTAAAGGATTTTAATGAAGGAGATTGTGGAAACCACACTGAGGGCAGGGCATTGTTCTCAAGGATCCTTAGGACAGGATATTATTGGCCTACTATGAAGAAGGATGCTGTGGATTATGCCAAGAAATGTGATGCTTGTCAGAGACACAGTAATATCCTTCATCAGCCAGCCGAGCTCTTGCATCCTATATCCTCTTCTTGGCCATTCATGAGATGGGGAATGGATATAGTTGGTAAACTTCCCAAAGCACCAGGAGGAAAAGTGTTTATGCTTGCCATGACTGATTACTTCTCCAAGTGGATAGAGGATGAAGCCTTTGCTCAAGTCAGAGAAAAAGAAGTGATATCCTTTATTAAAAGAAATATTATTACTAGATTTGGTATCCCTTCTGAAATTGTTTGTGATAATGGATCCCAATTTATTGGGAGTAGAAGTACTAACTTTTGTGACAGCTGGGGGATTAAGATGATAACATCAACACCAGTCCACCCACAAGCCAATGGTCAAGCAGAATCATCCAACAAGATCATCATCAACAACTTGAAGAAGAAGCTTGGATCCAAGAAAGGAAAGTGGGCAGAAGAACTACCTTATGTACTATGGGCTGATAGGACAACTCCCAAGAATGCTACTGGCCAAACTCCATTTTCTTTAGTATTTGGAGCAGAATCAGTGATCCCTACAGAGATGGTGGTTCCTACTGCAAGAACAAGCATCCGTGATCCTGAAGGGAATGCTGAAAACTTGGTTCAAGACCTGGATACCATAGAAGAACTCAGGGATTTGGCAAGGATAAGAATGACTAGTTATCAACAAAGGATGGCTGAAGCTTATAACAAGAATGTCAGGATCAGGAAGTTTTAAGTTGGTGATATGGTGTTGAGAAAAGCATTCCAAAACACCACAAATCCTGCTGATGGCAAGTTAGCACCAAAATGGGAAGGCCCCTATCTTATTGAAGCTGAGGCAGGAAAGGGGGCATATCGATTGCTGACAATGGAAGGTGATTTGCTACCAAGATCTTGGAATGCTGTCCACTTAAAAAGATACTTCATGTAATAAGGATCCAGGATCCTTAGCAATATTCATGACCGATATCCTTGAAGGATCCTTAGAGGATAGATGATCCTCATTCTGGTAATGATCTAATTTCAATCTATTTAATTCTTTAATTATCTTATATACAAGGAGAAGGATCCTGGATCCTTTATCCTTCTTTCACTTAGTTCTGAGTTTTGAAGAAGGTTCATATATCCTTAACAAAGGATTGAGTAGCCACAGAAGTCTCCAGTTTTTAGGCTTGTCCCCAGATTTTGGGCTTGTCCCCAGTTGTTTGGGCTTGACCCCAGTTATTTGGGCTAGTCCCCAGTTTGTTGGGCCTGTCCCCAGTATCGCCAGTAGCGCACGATGATCCTGGTGCAGTTCAAGGCAATAGGACCAGTACCCGCTTTAGGGGCTGACAATTTCATTGTACTGGCTGTATTCAGGATCCTATGTATAATGGTAGACGTACCATACATCCGTTCCTAAGGTTTCTAACGTTTTCACGTTAGCTAAGGTTTTGGCATTTTCATGTCACTAAGTTTGGATAGTCGCCAGTGAGGGCCATACTCCAGTTTACACAAGATCCTTTGGGCTTGTCCCTAGTTTTTGGGCTTGTCCCCAGTTTTTGGGCATGTCCCCAGTTTTTGGGCTTGTCCCCAGTTTTTTGGGCTTGTCCCCAGTATATTGGGCTCGTCCCCAGAATTGTTGGGCTTGTCCTCAATTGCTAACTCTTCTCTTATATTGGCTTAGTCCCAAGTTATGTTCCATTTCAGGTTTTTGAAGTTAAACAGCTAAGGATCCTTGATCCTAACCTTTTATTAAGGTTTGTCTTTTGGTTATCCTGATTGTAAATATTAAAGGTTTAGGATCCTAACTTGGATTCTCAGGTATGATCCTTGATCACTTTAATATAATTCTTTATTTGTCTAAGTTACCCTTATTCTTTGACAACAGGATACATGATCCTTAAGTTACATCACTTTTTTGAATTTTTCAATTATAGGATATTTGATCCTTGATCATATCCTAAACTTTTTGACATAATTTACTAAACTTTTATTCTTAACTTATGAATTCAAACAAAGTATATCCTAGCAACTGAAAGGTAAAGTATTCACAAATGTAACAACACATGAGATAGTCAAAAGATTAAGTTTTTATTTACCAAAAGTTAAACCCTTAAAAGGTTGTCAAAATTGCCAACTAAAGTTTCTACCAGCAAAACGTGGCCCGTCCACTTGGGTTGGCAAAGGGTGTCCATATTAACAAGGTCTAAGTGCAGGAAATAAAGGCGGCAGGATAACAAGTGGTTTCATCCCCCAAACAGAGGATCCATCCACCACCCATTATCCTACCTATTGTCCAAGGATCCATGATCCTCAACCCTAAAAACTATTGTTTAAGTACAGACCAACCATTGTTCAAGAAAAACACCATCAAACAAAAAACAACTACCAAATCATAAAAAGGGCTCCGGCCTCGTCTAGATAAATCCATCATCGCCTATTGTTGCAGCCTACACCTTTGCTGCATCACCATCACCTTCAACCCCTGCATCATCAGCATGATCCTTCGCCCCGCTGCCGCTTGCCTCAATCATCAGGACCTCTCCAGCCTCCTCTTCATCATCCAGCTCAGCTAGCTTAGCCTTCCAGCCCTCCTGGTCCCAACTGGTCCTGTCGAAGCTAGGATCCTCAGCCTCCTTGGCCATCTGCAGTTTGATCTTGTACATAGTAATGGCGACAGAGAGCTTAGCATCCTCCATCACCTCATTCTTCTCTTGATCAGCAGTAATGTGGGCCATAACCAGCTGCTTTTTCACCAAGTTAAGCTCCTTCTCGAGGGTAGAGATGGTTTGATCCTTAGCCAGGAAGATCTTCTAGAAGTCCAGCTCCTTCTACTCATCCTCTTCAACATACGCGTCAAGGAGCATCTGGATCTCAGCAAATTTCTGCAAAGAAAGCAAGATACAATTCAGGATCCGTTATCCTCAAATGGGCAGGATAGAATTAAGGATCAGGGATCCTTACCTCAGCAAAGTATTCTTCAAACTGATGCCGGATGAGGGGCATGCCTTCAAGATCGTCAGCGGTCTACCTCTTTTTTCCGCCCTTGCCCTTGATGCTGACAGGCTTGGGGATTGTGATACTTGGGCTAGCAGCAGATTTCTTCTTTCCGGATCGGGCAGAGACAACATCAAGATCAGTGACGCTGAAGCGAGTGGCTGACTTTGAAGACTTTCCAGCGCCTATGAACAGCAAACAACAGATAAGTATCCTTTATCTAAATCTATTTAATCATACGTAAAAATACACACTTACTTGACATTGTGACTAAACCAGAGGATACTTCTTGAGAATCCTTTGTGTTTGCCTGGAATGATCTAACTGCAGGATCAAGGCTCCAAAAAGCAGCAATCCTTTCTTTTGTTGCAGGTGACTGAATGAGATGAGAGACCGAGATAGCTGCAAAACAGAAAAGGATCAGTTATCCTCAACAGAAACAGGGTTATCCTATGATCCTTCTATAAGGATCCTCTGTCCTACCATGGGTGATCCACTTTTTGGGGAGATATTTCCCGTCTGGGATAGAGTCTCTCCTAACAAAGAAGTAACGCTTTTTCCAGTTGGTGTCATTCTTTGTGGTCTTAAGGATTGGATGAGGATCACCAGGATTATGTTTGAACAAGTAACGGTGTGAACCATGGCTCACAAGATTATACAGCTCAGCCAGTTCCGACATCCCCAACTCTATGCCTTCCTGCTCAATGATGTTCTCTAGGGTATATAAAACCCTCCACATCATCGGCATGGCCTGGATATAGCACATACCGGTGAGTGCAAAGAAAGATTGGGTGAAGGTAGGGAAAGGATAGGAGAATCCTATCAGGAATGGGGTGGCCGGAAAAGCAACCCAAGTGTCGGAGACGCAGTCACTTTTGGCAGTAGGGTCAAAAGGTTTGAAAACGGTATCCGCCGGAAAACAGTGGCGAACCCGGTCAATCTCCGGGTCAGTGAAGCAGCAGAGTTCCTTCGAAATATTTTTAATAATGCCTTGGCTTTTCAAGGGACTATCCTTCTTTGAATCCTTAGCCGGTGAGGATCTAAGAACCATCTTTGCCATGGGTGGTGATAAAAAAGAAGAACAGCGTAAGAAGATGAAGAGAGAAGGAGGAGAGAGTTACCTGGTCGATCTTTGAATGAGGATTTAAAGGGAAGTATCGCTCGAATTTAAATGCAAATTGATCCTTATCTCTAACCTATATATAATGATGATTCTGCAGGATTGTCACTTCGGTGACGTATGATGTGTAACGGCTAGTTTGACTCAAACGGCTATATTTCCGTTGGCTAGTTAGTTGCAGATAAGATTAAAAATACGACTCGTTAATTTACATTTTACTCCTCATATTTTGGGGGCAATTGTTAGGGATAGATTTTCTAAACCTAAGGATCACGGATCCTCAAATACTGCCAGGATCACGGATCCTCAATTCTGTTTGAATTAAGGATCCTCAAAAGACGTTGCAGGATCAGGATCCAGGATCCTCATTGTTATCCTTATACTAACGGTTGCTTTCATTATACTTAAGGTTGTTTTGCAGGAGTATACGCATTGGACTTGGTCTTGTCGATATTCTTGGGGAATATGCTCTCAATATTCCCCACGTGCATAGCTTGATGACCGTTATGGAAGTCGTGGGTAGCTAGCGCCATTTGCGGGTTGTTAGTTATTTAGATTATTTCTATTTTTAAAGGGGATAACAAGTTTGAGTTTAGAAAAAGTTAGCAAACACACACACTCTCGCAAGCTCTCAACAGTTCATTTGGCGATTTCATACACATTGCACTCTAGTGATCCTTGTAACAAGCTTGTTATCATCCCGAGTTGTAACAATCATTCGTTTACTTATAGTTGGTGATCGGTAGTTTCCATCACCCGAGGTTTTTTATGCCGGAGATCAACTCTTGATCAAGGGCTTTTTCCTCATATAACTCCTTGTGTCGCTTGTTCATTTCATCTGCAAGTTATTCATACATTTGTTCATTGTTTCAAGCATCATTCCTCACAACAAAAGATTTGGTTGCATTATCTTAGCCTGATTTTTGACCAAAACAGTTATTCCCTGAGGTACTTTCACTGCGTTTGTAGCGAAGAACCTCGTGCCGAGCTATGGCCCATGAGACGTGCGCTTACCATTCTGCCTTGGTCAGCCGAATGATCTCTTGATGAGACATCTTCTAAGAAGAAGTTCGGATTGGTCAGGTCTTATTTGTTCAAGGAATGTATATAGTTGTTTAGAGGTCGTATATTCACACACATATTAAATCATCATCTCAATCAGTCAAACATCAGCACAATCATGTCATAATCAAGTAATTGGGAATATGTTTAATGAGAACATAGCAAACAAGTACGTTGTTGATTTTCATGTTTAATGAGAACATGACGATTGGTCTTTCATTAATCATCGACCACAAGGTATTGTTACATGTTTTACAAAGTGTATCATATCAAAAGGGAACACAGGGTCACACTACCCTTGTCCAACAAGTCTAACAAATCTACATAGGTCATACAATCTGAAGTGATCTCCAAAAGGCTTCACAAGCTCAGCTCAATGGTGGTGCTCTCATCACAGGTAATGCATCTGCATAAGACCAAAAAGCTACTGTAC
Source organism: Helianthus tuberosus (assembly GCA_030545235.1). Classification (NCBI taxonomy): domain Eukaryota; kingdom Viridiplantae; phylum Streptophyta; class Magnoliopsida; order Asterales; family Asteraceae; genus Helianthus; species Helianthus tuberosus. The sequence goes on along the minus strand of CM060404.1, from coordinate 32,771,823 downwards.
TGATGGCGGAGGAGGTGGAGGGAGGAAAATCAAACTGAGAACATGTGCGAGCTGATGCGTTGTCGAGTGTTATATATATTAGGTGTATATTTTAAGCCCCTTTAACACTTTTTTAGTCAAGTTTTAAATTTATAAAACACGATATTTACTAACACTAGACACACATATGGGCAAGTGCACCCATCGTGAGCGTAGTATAGTGTTGGTAAGATACCGAGGTCATCCAAGGACACAAGAGCTTTTAGTACCGGTTTATCCTCAACGTCTAATCAAATCAAAAAGTTTAGAAAAATGTTTTAAGCTAAGAAAAATAAAAACTAACTAAAAATGCTGAAAATAAAAATAAAAATAAAAACAGATAGACAAGATGAATCACTTGGTTCCGACTCGTATCTAGTGTAACCTTTGATTATTTCCGCACTTTTGCACTTTTTAAGAGATTATCTTAGTTATTGTAGTAGGCCCCTCTTTTGAAGGTGACGTTACCCTCACCCCAGTAGTTTGAGTCAGCAAGGATACAATCCTAAAAGGGTGGATTATTGAAAGATAATTAATTAAGTTATTAATGCAAATTATGGTAGGCCCCTCTTTTGGAGGTGACATTACCCTCGACTAAGTAGTCTGAGTCAGCAGGGATACAGTCCTAAATAGCCGGGTTATAGTATTAATAGTAGTTAACTTATGAGGGGATCAAAGAGTTTGGACCCCCGCCATCCAATACCGTTAAGTATTGAAGGAGGTCCTACTAAATTTGACCCAGATCCATTGCAGGACCTCTAAACGCTGAACAATGGCAAGACCTTTACCAAACCGTTCCCTTAACCCCCGACCAGGTAGCCAACATACCTCCATATAGACCGTGGAGATATGAATGGTGAAAATCTTTTATTTTATATAGACAGTAAAATAATGTCAAGACACCACGGACAAACGATAAGGAAAGATCACCTTCAACATAAGAAACTAGTTATTAAAGTCATTAATACAAAACCAAGTAAAAAGTGCGAAAAGATTAAAAATAAAAAGTATTACACTAGACACTTTGTCTTCACCAAGTGATGTAAGAGACTTAGGCAAACATGGCCTTGATTGTCAAGAACTCTTACGATCAATCTTGGATCCCGAGACGACTCACACACTCTACGATGGATAATGGATGATGGTGTTATGGTGGTGGTGGGTGGTGGGTGAAGTGTGAGAGAGGTGGTGTGCTAAGGGATGGTTTGAGCTTGAGCCAAGCACTCCTATTTATAGGCTGAACAGAAGCTCGGGCACGGCCCCATGTCCAGTGGACACGACCCCGTGTCCACATCCTTCTCTTTCTTCATTTAATGCAGCTTGTCTTATTAGTTGACCACGCCCCCGTGTCCGCTGAGCACGACCCCGTGTGCAGAAGAATCTTTGTACTATGAAGATTTACCTAGATTGTGCGAATCTTATAGTTGACCACGGCCCCGTGTCCGCTGAGCACGGCCCCGTGGTGGGCAATAGAAGCTTCTACAACTTTGTCTTTTCTGCTGACACTTGGGCACGCCCCCATGCTGGCTGAGCACGGGGCGTGTTCAGTCTTCTGTCTTCTTGTTTTGCTTGGGAAGATACTGTCGTGGGGTCGGGCATGTCACGTCTTGTTCCTTTTCTTGTATTTATGTTAGATTTTGATGTCTTTTTGCTTCTTTTGTTAATTTGAGCTTATTTAATCCTGAAAATACAAAAGGAAGAAAAAAACACACTTTTTCCAACATTAGTACTAAAAAAGGGTTAGTTTTATGCCACAATTGATGAAATTTATATGTTGCATTTTGCACACATCAGAGCTCTTCCTCGAGCTTGTGCACGTGACGAAACAAATAACGGACCTACTGCTCGACGGTGAGGAATCGAGCATCAAACTCTGGAAAAGGAGTAAGAGGAGCAGGTGGACGTGCAAAAGGAGGCGGTGATGAACAAGGGGGAACGGAAGCATGCTGACAAGGACACGGTAATGGACGCGGTATCGACTCAAGCTCCAAGACTCTGTGACTCATAACCTCCAGTTGAAGCTGAAGCGAATAAAGTAACTCATCCTATGTATAGCCTACAAAATTTGAGGGATGGTAGGGGTCTGAGGTCGGCATGGAATACGGCGGGGACCCTCTGAATGGCTCATCAGTTGGTGAAGAAGTAAAAGAAGCAAAAGGTGCAGACTGGGGAATGTGTGGATAAGCTGCTGAAACATGGAGATCCTGACTAGTCTGCTGGCCTGAAGTGCCTTCCCCTTGATGGGGAGCGGGTATGTTCTGCAAGAAATTGATAGGTAAATCATCACGATGGATATTAGACTCCACAGTATGAGAAGGAGCAACATCAGTGGGTGCAGGTGCAGGTGCAGGTGCAGGTGGAGGAACAAATGTCTCAACAACAGGAGGTTCAACTGGAGCAGGGGCTGGATCAGGTATGAGGGGTGCAATGTTAGGGATGCCAAAAGGAATAGGGTCATGGTCAGGTAAATACTCAAGATCAGCAGGTGCAACATCTGGCTGATCATCAGGAACAAAATCTAGCTCAAGATCAAGCTCAAGCTCGTATGGAGGGGATGGTGCAACTGACATGACCGTATCATCATCAAAATCCGTGGCATAGCGTCGTAATCTAACTTCCTGCAAGGCGGAGAGCGTCGCAGACTCAAAGGAATCTGGGACGAAGTGTAAACTAGAGTCGGAGGAAATCTCAATAACCGGGATCTTAAAAAGTGGAATAGCAACAATGTCCTCATCTGACTCTTCAACACCATGGACATCATCAGGAGGTTCATCAACAAACAAATCAATGTCGACATCAATCAAATTGCCAAATGGCAAATCCTTGAGAGGAATGGCCACCAAAGGATCGGGAGCGAGGATCGGTGCCACGACATGCTCACCATCGGGATGATCGATGATAAGATGATCATGGACAGGAATTGGAATGACAAAAGGATCCTCGTCTGGAATGCCATCAGTAGTCGGCATATCATCTCCCAAGTCGGGCAGCGCAAATGGCTAAAAATCGTCATCGTCGTCGGACAGCATCTCTGGGTCGCTCTCTGTATCTGAAGTAAGGATCTTCGGCTCTGGCATAACCTCGTCGTCGGAGACTACTGCCATGGGATCATGGTCGTCGGACATTCTGCTACCAGACGAAGACATAGTGTCTGTAACAGAACAATCACAACATATGCACATATATTATCTAACATTAAGCATGTAATCAAAGACAATGTAATCATGTAATCATGTATCCTCGTGATTCGTCATGAACCCTTTCTATCCTTCCTAGTCTCCCAGACTAGTCCACCCAATCTCCGAGACTAAACCACCTAGTCTCCCAGACTGAACTACCTAGTCTCCCAGACTAAACCACCCAGTCTCTCAGACTGAACCACCTAGTCTCTCAGACTGAACCACCCAGTCACTCAGACTGAACCAACAAAGTAACCGTTCATTGTGTTTCCTGTCTTTTTATTTTGTAAAAATGTTTGTTTTCCTGGATCTGGGCGTTTTGTGTATGCAATGAAAACATGTTGTGAAAACATTTTCATGGGAGCCCTAATGATTGTAGTCTAGACTCAAGAAGGAATCCTAGTTCGTTACAATCGAAGCTCTGATACCAAACTGTCACACCCTGACTTTTGCGGAAGCGTTATTTGGTGTGACTTGCTTAAAATCATTGCATTCAATCATAACAACAACTATATGATAAATACCGAAAGTGATCATCCATTGATTTAAAACATAACAACATTTTTTTTGAAACATAGACATCAAATTCGAGTACAAACCATGCAACTTGTTTTTAGAGTTCACAAAGACTCGACAAAAGACATTAATTAAAAACCGGGCTTTGGGATGTGCCTTATCTAGGATAAGACACACAATCCAAATCCTCAGATACAGGACGACACGTTTTATTCTCAACTTCACTTGAAACATCCAAACGCCTGCCAGATCCATACTTAATTACATGAAATACTTGTATTTTGAAAACATCAACAAAAGTTGAGCGAGTTCATGTGATTTGTATGTGTGCACGAATAATCCTTGGAACCATTTGTGAGTTTGTATGTATGTATATATTTGTAAACTGGTATGAAACGACAAGGAATAGATCAATTAATGTGTAGCTAATACATTATCATGTGTGAAACGGCGTAGGAAGGCTCAAACCTAGCAAATTTGTACCGAGCCTCTGGCTGTAAGACATAGTCACCTCATGAGCCAAACCCCGGTCCACATAGGTGTGGGCTAGCTATACCCAAATAGATTTATCACTCATGTCCCTCGGCACTAAAACGAGGATTAATGGTCTTAAGAGTGTACCTACCCTTTCACATGATCTAATAGTATTTTCCTTAGCTAACCATACCATTTGTAATTGTTTGTAAACATTTAGTAACATGTACTTCACCCCCGAAGTTATAAAACAAAACAATTTAAAGAAAAGGGGGACATGAACTCACAGTTTTGCGTTCTTCGTATCCAACTGTAACTCAAAGTTTCATCTGGAGTACACGACTACCTACAACGTGCTATAATCCATTCGGCGAGTAGGTCATGCCTTGACTTAGTATTAATGTCTTTGAGTTACGTTTCTTTTGTGTCCTTGATATTATTCCAAGTTATGTAATTATTTGTTAAAATAATTAATATTTTAACTTAAACTATATTTATTAAATTTTGGAATAATTGTTAAATCAATTATTTTAACTTAATACTTCCCAAGTATTTGTACTTGTGTATCCTTATACTTGTATATTTTTGTCATGCATTAGGGTCGTATTCCGGTGTGTATTTATACGTATGTGAGTACGTATTTTTATTGTATTTATTAAGTATTTGTATACTTAATTTCGTATTAATTTTTCCGGAATATTATCTTTAATAAAAGTCCACAAATATATATTCCCAAAATATATATTGTAGTAAATATTACTTAGAAAAATTTATTTATAATTATTCTTTTGGCAAAAATATTTGTATTTTCTCATAAGTTTCAAAATTAATATATTTTCATGCCTAACTTTGAAAATATACATATAAACTCATTTTTCTCCAAAAATGATATATCTCATATTTATTCGAGAAAATATATCTTTCACCTCAAAATATTGTATCCTGTGTTTGTGTAGGAAAATATATATTTCTTAAAAATAATATATCTTCTAAAAATCTCAAGAAAAATATATATTCATACATGCCAAAAATAATATATTTTTTCCTTGTAAAAAATATGATATATTCTTGTAGTAATTGTAAAAGTCATATTTTCATTTCGTTGAGGTCCAAAATATTATTTATCAAAATATACTTTGTGAATAATTTCCGGAATATTTTGTAAGTCTTATTCTATAGTTCGGTTTTCACCAATATTTTGTGTACCACTTGTATATTTATTCCTTGGATGTTTGGTAATATTTTGGATTGTGATTCTTGGTATTTTGATGTGTTATATTATTTCAAATCCTAAAATAATATAACTAATACACATAATATACAAATAATCACACACATGGTGTCTTCTAAATATATATTTCCCTAAATATATACTTAGTCACTATTATTTATGATAACCAACCTCCAATGTTTATATTTTTGTAACAAAAATTATGACAAAGTTAATGTAACAATTTATGGTTTTAAATACACTTGTAAATACTTGTTTAGAAATATTTTTCTAAGTGTTTAGATTTTTAGAAAATTTTGCCATAGTTTCCCCTAAAAATGGAGGTTTCCATGCTTTCAAGCATATCATTTTCTTTTGTAAAAATCATCACAAGCAATTCACAATCAATAATAAACAACCTCTACTTACCAATTTTGCCAAAATCATGCATAATCTAATACTTCATGAACTTGAAATTTCACCAAAATTTGTAGTAACTTACTAGTGTTATTAGTAAGCCTTGTTATCCTTTAAAGTGTGAGTGATTCTTTAAAAACTTCATTTTTAAAGAAGATTGATCTTTACAACTTATGATCATGTTTTCTAAAACTATTTTCTTATGACTTCTTCTTGTTTCACAAGTGTTTCTACACTTGTTTAACCACCAAAAATAAGGTTTGTTTATGTAAGAACCAAGATTTAGAAAAAACTTATATTTTTAACGTGGTTTCTTTAGAAATCATCCATCAATCTTCTAGATCTACAAGTATTACTACTCACTTTGATCATTATTTTTCAAGAAAACATTTTGTTCTTTCAAGTTCATGCTTTATGTGTGGATGATCTATCATCCTACAACATCTTCATCCTCTCATCTTGCTAGATTATGTTTCTAATCATGATCTAGCAAGATCATATGATGATCAATATCAAATACATGTATGAACAACAAACATCAAGCATAACAACTCATATTCATCAAGATCTCTTCATATTTTAAGCTTATGTTTAAGTTTACTTCTTGTGATTCTTAGTGTTCTTCAAGATTATGAGTATGATTCTTCTTTTAACTACTTAGAATGGAAGTAAAATAGCAAGATCAAGGTTCTTACCACTAGCACAAGCCTAGGGATGATCAAGTGAAGAAATGAAGTGGATAAAAGTAAACGGTGAAGGTCCTTGAACTTCCGAAAGCTCCTAGCTTCTTTATGCACCTTCTAACACTCTTGTATGTATGTAGATTGTATGGGACTTGAATGAAAATGGGTGTGTACAAGTGTGGGTGTTCGGCCGAGACTAGAAGGAGAGGAAGGAGAAGGAGTTTGTTGGTGGATGATGGATGAAATGATCCTAAGGTTTAATTTGTAAACTTCCACCATCAAATAACCAATGTATTTTATGTTTAGTAAAGCATGAACAAGATCCAATTAATTAATCAAATAAAATCAAATGGGACCCACAAGATGGGTCGTGAACTAGGTGGGGTGGGGGGGGGGGTAGTAGACTAGGTTTAAACATTAAGTTACTTCATAGTTGGAATGTAAGTATTCTAGTTAGGGAATTAGTTATTAGATATTTATATGATGTGTTATGATGTTCGGGGACCATAACTAGCTTGGAAACGTTAAAACAGTGCTTCTAGTGAAGTTTGGTGTTTCGGGTAATGCCCGGTTATTCGGTTGGCTACCGGTTCGTTAAGGTGCCAAACTATGCAGTTTTGTGTGCTTTATGTACCCTTTTGTGACACTTTCGATTCCCGACACTTAGGAAAGTATTCAGGACCATTTAAGCATATTTCTGCATGATATTATGTTGTTTAAATGTTGAATTTTGCTGAATTCGGCAGAATTCTGCAGTTTATGTGTTTTAGGCACTTTCTGGCACTTAAACTATCCCTAAGAAGACAGTTTTGTGATCCTTACTTTCCTACACACTATACTAGTGTAATACTTGGTTTCTGGCCTATTCTGTGTCTCAATACAATGTCTGTCTATCTACTGAATTCTGTCAGCATTTTTCTGATTTGTCTGATAACTGTGCTATCTTTGTTTCGTGCACCAATTGACTCAATGAAGTTTGCATGCAGTAATGTTATGTCATTTGCAATATATGATGCACATGTATGTATAATGTTAATGATCAGAAAGAAATTCAAGCAATTAATTGTTATTCAGCACAGTCATTAAGCACTAACCATTATTTAATAATTGTACGGATGTATGCAAATTTGACAGTTGTCACATTCTCCCCCTGTTAAGAAATTTGCGTCCTCGAAATTTAATTTACATTAACTCCTTAAGGTTACCTTATACGTGTATGGGTATTAACATTATCAAGGCGCTTAACCACGAAGCCGAATCAAATCTTATTCGAATCAGGTGAACCCAAAGACATATTATAACAATAGGAACCCAACGGTTAAAAGGTATGTGTTCCAGAATTTGATGTCAAAAGATACGAGACGTATAGATGTATAATCTAGTGTAACTTAGTTAACATGGATGCAACAAAGGAGTTTCGACCAATAGAATTTCAAACAATCGATCACAATATGCAAACAAGTTTTCAGAAACAGTAGCATCCTCTAGATGAACTCAAAAGAAGCAAGCTCAAATGTAATAGTGACACGAAAATGATCTATCAACTGTTGAACAAACAAATGAAAAAACTAGTGTGTTGACAGTATTGAATTGCGAGAATACACCGAAATGAAATACAATCGAACTTGGCGTATCATTGTCTTAATATATAGTTTCATTAAGGATGTTTTAATGACAAGTCAAACAAAGGTATGTGTAGTTTTGTGTGAAACAGTTGACCATTATTAGCACAAGCTACAAGTTTACACCGACACCACAAGGTGTCGTAATGACATAATTCAATAATAGCGGTAACCGAACAAGTCCACCGTGTTTGAAATCAAATGAAAGTGTAATGAAGCAATCCTGAGAGTTTGATCCAAACGGCATCGTAGGATTTTTCAATTGAATATAAAACACCAAAGAACAACTGTTTCCCATCGAAGATGAAAAAGCAATAAGTACCGCAAGGCATCCGATCGATAATGAAAGAACCGTTAGGAGGTACACTAGGGTATAAAATGAATTTATGTATCATTGTCTTAACACACGATTGTGTTAGGATTGCTTCAATCATGATAAAACAAAACGGATTTAGAGCAAGTCAAGAAATAAACAATTAAATCCGTGCACGAGATGCGTAAACGAGATTTGCGCAAGCTTTAAATTTAGTGAAGGCATCACTTCAAAGTGTCGAAATCAACAAGTGATTTAATGGAGTCGTAGACCAAACAAGTCTACTGCGACTCGAAACAAAAGAACCTTCGCAAAAATAAATTTGAATATGATGCTCTCAATACATCATATGGCGTCTTGAATTGAATTTGCGAAATGGACAAGTTCAAGCAATCGAACTTGGTTTCAGTGCAATACAACAATAAACGTATGTTTCAACAAGGGAATTTCAGTATGGTTACAAAGACAAACCATGTATGTAACTTGAAAGAAAAGAAGTTTCAAGAAAGTGTGTTGGCTTGATATCAAAGGAGCCAACAATTACAATAATGTAGGTCATTCGAATCACAAGTCGAAAATTAGCTTTAGCAAATAATTTTAGAACTTTTGAGGAAGCGTTTATTCAAAACGAAACCACATGCATAACAAATGGTGCATGCGTAACATATGACTTTCCAAGAAATGAGACAATGAGTATTTGCTAAAATGAAGAAACGATCAAGTATCAAGACAAAGGAGTGTTCGCGTTAATGAAGAAAACTGTTATGATGCAACTTTCATTAGGAGAAGTAGAGATGCAAAATTCTACTTGCTAGAAGCAAAAGTGGAAATTTCAATAGAAATTTGAGTGCTTTATCTATTCGGTTAACTGAAATAGTATATATGTCAGAAATATGGGGTTTGCTCGAGGTAATAGACGTAGTTTCTATGTGATAACTTTTAATGAGTTTTGCCCTAAGTCCCCGATGGTCTTAAGTGCATGATTCCCGAACCCTCGAAGTTTTGTATTCTGTGCGTAACTATTTTGTGTATCGTGTATAAAACACAGTATTAGTGTATGTTTGTAACAAATTGCTGACTCACTGTTCTTTGGTATGTTTTTATCCTGAATTCACAGCTAATGATACTCAATCAACGATTAGTCTTAGAATAGTAGTGGGGTCCTCACAGTTAATTAAATAAATAATTCGTTAATCCTCAGCAAGAGTTACCGACTCTTGTTGGTTAGTTCGTTCGGCTCCTGGTAGTTGATGCTCATTTGAAAATCATCGTCCTTCTCCTTGATGAACAATACTGAAACTCCTTAGGGTAAAAAGCTTGCCTTATAAATCCCCAATCTGGCAACTTCTGAAGCTGCGTTGGTAAATCTTGTATCTCAGGAAGTGCAAGTCGATAGGGTGCCTTGGCTACAGACGTGGCGCCTGGAACCAAATCGGTGCGAAATTTGACTTGTTGTTGAGGAGGTAATCCTGACAAGTCCTTGAGGAAGACTTCAGGATATTACCTTGCCGCAGTGATATCTTCAAGCTTTGGTTTTTCGGATTCCTTGTCCAGGACATGAGCCAAGAAGGTAATACACCTTTTTCGCAAAAACTTCCGTGCCTTCAAACAACTAATATTTCGTAGAGGCGTATCCTGCTTCTTTCCATGAATCACGATCATATCTTCACTCGCCATCGGGATGCGGGTAATCTTCTCATGGCAGACCATCTCTGCATGGTTACTCCACAGCCAATCCATTCCACTACGACATCAAAGCTTCCTACTTTAGCTGGTAGAAGGTCTGACGAAATCTCACGTTCTCCAACTTTATATCGCAGCCTCAAATCACTTCGTTGGCTTCTACTATCCTCCCATTAGCTAGTTTTATCGAGTATAGGATGTCTAACTTATTTGCTACTAAACCAAGTATACCCTTAAAGCCTAGAGATACGAAGCCATATTCGTTACTAGTATTAAGAAACACAGATGCAAGCATTGGTTGATAGGGAACGTACCAGTAACCACGTCTGGATCCTGGCATGCTCCACGGGCTCCAATGTTGAACGCTCTTCCATGGTCTTGGTTAATCTCCCTTGGGAAATCTTTCCTAAAGTGCCTCATGTCACCGCAGTTAAAACACCCTTGACCAGGTCCTTGATTGTTGCCATTTCCGCCTTGATAGTTACTGTTGTTGTTGTTTCCTCCGTGATTTCTACTACCATCTTGACCTCGATTTCCATGTCTCGTCCGGTCACAGCATGTCTCCTTGCAGTGTCCCACCTTGCCACAGTTATCACACTTTCCATTTCTACATTGCCCGGTATGATGACGTCGACATTTGTCGCACTTAGGTAGTTTACCCATGTACTCTTTTCCCTTTTTGTCTTTGTTGTTGTTGTTCGCCCGATCACCTCCTTGGAAATCAGTGAGACGTTGCAGGATCAGGATCCAGGATCCTCATTGTTATCCTTATACTAACGGTTGCTTTCATTATACTTAAGCTTGTTTTGCAGGAGTATACGCATTGGACTTGGTCTTGCCGATATTCTTGGGGAATATGCTCTCAATATTCCGCACGTGCATAGCTTGATGACCGTTATGGAAGTCGTGGGTAGCTAGCGCCATTTGCGGGTTGTTAGTTATTTAGATTATTTCTATTTTTAAAGGGGATAACAAGTTTGAGTTTAGAACAAGTTAGCAAACACACACACTCTCGCAAGCTCTCAACAGTTCATTTGGCGATTTCATACACATTGCACTCTAGTGATCCTTGTAACAAGCTTGTTATCATCCCGAGTTGTAACAATCATTCGTTTAATTATAGTTGGTGATCGGTAGTTTCCATCACCCGAGGTTTTTTATGCCGGAGATCAACTCTTGATCAAGGGCTTTTTCCTCGTATAAATCCTTGTGTAGCTTGTTCATTTCATCTGCAAGTTATTCATACATTTGTTCATTGTTTCAAGCATCATTCCTCACAACAAAAGATTTGGTTGCATTATCTTAGCCTGATTTTTGACCAAAACAGTTATTCCCTGAGGTACTTTCACTGCGTTTGTAGCGAAGAACCTCGTGCCGAGCTATAGCCCGTGAGACGTGCGCTTGCCATTCTGCCTTGGTCAGCCGAATGATCTCTTGATGAGACATCTTCTAAGAAGAAGTTCGGATAGGTCAGGTCTTATTTGTTCAAGGAATGTATATAGTTGTTTAGAGTTCGTATATTCACACACATATTAAATCATCATCTCAATCAGTCAAACATCAGCACAATCATGTCATAATCAAGTAATTGGGAATATGTTTAATGAGAACATAGCAAACAAGTACGTTGTTGATTTTCGTGTTTAATGAGAACATGACGATTGGGCTTTCATTAATCATCGACCACAAGGTATTGTTACATGTTTTACAAAGTGTATCATATCAAAAGGGAACACAGGGTCACACTACCCTTGTCCATCAAGTCTTACAAATCTACATAGGTCATACAATCTGAAGTGATCTCCAAAAGGCTTCACAAGCTCAGCTCAATGGTGGTGCTCTCATCATAGGTAATGCATCTGCATAAGACCAAAAACCTACTGTACTGATGGCGGAGGAGAAGGAGGGAGGAAAATCAAACTGAGAACATGTGCGAGCTCCTCCTCGAGCTTGTGCATGTGACGAAACAAATAACGGACCTACTGCTTGACGGTGAGGAATCGAGCATCAAACTCTGGAAAAGGAGTAAGAGGAGCAGGTGGACGTGCAAAAGGAGGCGGTGATGAACAAGGCGGAACGGAAGCATGCTGACAAGGACACGGTAATGGACGCGGTATCGACTCAAGCTCCAAGACTCTGCGACTCATAACCTCCAGTTGAAGCCGAAGCGAATAAAGTAACTCATCCTATGTATAGCCTACAAAATGTGAGGGATGGTAGGGGTCTGAGGTCGGCATGGAATACGGCGGGGACCCTCTGAATGGCTCATCAGTTGGTGAAGAAGTAAAAGAAGCAAAAGGTGCAGACTGGGGAATGTGTGGATAAGCTGATGAAACATGGAGATCCTGACTAGTCTGCTGGCCTGAAGTGCCTTCCCCTTGACGGGGAGTGGGTATGTTCTGCAAGAAATCGATAGGTAAATCATCACGATAGATATCAGACTCCACAGTATGAGAAGGAGCAACATCAGTGGGTGCAGGTGCAGGTGGAGGAACAAATGTCTCAACAACAGGAGGATCAACTGGATCAGGGGCTGGATCAGGTATGAGGGGTGCAATGTTAGGTATGCCAAAAGGAATAGGGTCATGGTCAGGTAAATTCTCAGGATCAGCAGGTTCAACATTGGGCTGATCATCAGGAACAAAATCTAGCTCAAATCAAGCTCAAGCTCGTATGGAGGGGATGGTGCAACTGACATGACCATATCATCATCAAAATCCGTGGCATAGCATCGTAATCCAACTGCCTGCAAGGAGAAGAGCGTCGCAGACTCAAAGGAATCTGGGACGAAGTGTAAACTAGAGTCGGAGGAAATCTTAATAACCGGGATCTCAAAAAGTGGAATAGCAACAATGTCCTCATCTGACTCTTCATCACCATTGTGACAACCGGTGATTTACGGCCCTTAATTACGTGATTAACAGGCAATTAACGCGATATTAAATAGTGTTTGCAGCGCAAATTAAATTAATTAGGCTTTTGGAGTGCCTAGAAACGGCTAACCGGCTTTACAGGGCGTGAACGGTGGTTTACGGAAAAATCTGCTGAATGATAAGCGACAACGGATTGAAACCGAACAGAACACTGACAACGCCGACAAATATTAAATTTTTACGTTATATTTTAGCTTCGTAATTAAATTTTAGTGACTACAGTCGAAATCGGATCGAAAAATGGATTAAAGACGACAACGAAACAATTTTTTTTTCGCGATTATTATCGTAATCGACGAACGGGCGTGCAAACAACGACTACCGACCGTATTTTTGTATTTTAATTTTTGACGATAAACGGAGTTCAGGATTTGACAACGGGTCTCGTAGGAATTACGGACCGCTTAAACACAAGGATTGAGCTTGTGGGCCCTGGGCCCAAGCCCAAAACCCACAAGCCTAAACCTGCACATAATATATTAAAGATTTTCCTAAAAAAAAAAAAATCTCTGCACAAGATCTAATCTAAATCTTAGGAAATCTTTCCAAAATCTTATAATATACTAAAAAATCTCTACAATATATTTTCAAGATCCATAAGATCTTTAAGGATCTCAACACCAATTATAAAAGGGGTCACACCCCTTCCCTTATTCTTCACTTGTGCAGACAAACACTACATAATATATGTTGTTGAATTCCCCTTTTTGTTGAAACCTGAGCACCCTCACCTCTCAACCCCTCCCTCTCGATTTCCCCTGCACACCCACATTAAAACTTAGCATCTCTCAAATACACATACAACAACATAGGAGCACACCCTTACCTTCTCTCTCAAACCGGCTGACAACTCAGGTACCCGCCCCCCTCTCCTTTCTGCTCCGACGAAGCAAGACAGCGGCGCCGCCGCAGGCGACGGCGGCGACGAGTATTTCAGCAAGACACCCCCCTTCATTTCTGATTATCGGCTGCCACCACCAGGTGGTGGTGGCGTACGGCAGCTGCAAATAGAGAGGAAGATAGAGAGACGGGATGGGAGAGAGAGGACCAAATTGTGGTGGTGAGCGAGAGAAAGGGGCAGCGCCGCCGCTCACGGCGGTGGCAATAGCGGCGACGGTGGTGGTTCGGCTCGACGACAGAAGCTCCGGTGAGCCCTTTTCAGTTCATTTTATTTACATCTCAGTTTCTTTCCTTTTTGTTCTTTCTTTCGCCGGCCGATGTGATATTTCAGGCGGGGTGGAGCTTTCCGGTGACAATCGAAGGACATGATGGTGTTGATGATGATCAATTGGTGGTGTCGGCTGACGGAGGCTCTCGCCGCCGGGGCCACGCCAGCGATGGCATTAGTGGTGGTAAAGCTTATTTCTACTCGGGTCCTTATTATTCCAACTTCAATTGATAGTGGTTCTAATTTGGTTCAAGAATTGTTTCAGATTTGGGTTTCGCTTGGTGTTCGAGTCGACTCGGTCAAACCCGAGTCAACTCAGTCAACAGACCGGTTCAGGTTCGGTCAAACCCGGTCAGTAGCAGACAAGTTTAGTTCGGGTCAAGCGCGGATCAGACGGGTCAGATTCACTCGGTCAACTCAGCGAGTCGACTCGGTCAAACCCGAGTCCACTCAGTCACAGCGAGTCAAATCAGTTGACCCGGTCAACTCAGTCAACTCATTTAGCGCTTCGACACGAGAATTTTGGTAATAGTTTAAAGACGTAATTTCATTATAGTGTGTATTTTTAATGTTGCGATAACACGAAAACGAGCTCGAACCGAATAAGTCGACAAACTACTAGTTAAAGTTTACTTTTGTATTGTTTATATAACTTGCTCACAGACATACATTGTTGATATAGTGTTGAATTTTGAAAAATAACGACAACTTGTGCTGTCGGGGGGCGTCCAAAAACAGAGGAAACTCTGCCCGTTTTTCGAGAAAAACCACAAACAAAATGTATTTTACAATAAAGCGAACTTTACGGATCCGAATCTAATTACGAAACGAATATGTCTAGCACGAATGTTTTTAAACAAAACGACGATACGGATACTGTTCACAACAATAAATATGGATATTATATTTATTCTAAACTTCGAAATGTCGACGATTATTTTATAAAAATGAATATAAACATAGTTTATTTCAAACGACAAACACTTTACAACTTTCGATATCAACGATTCGGAAATTATTTACAACAAATAAATATAGTTATTATATTTATTTTAAAACTTCGAATATTCGACGAATCTTTTACGAAATCAATATAATTATTTGTATTGTTTCAAACGCTGAACACGCCTTCGGTTTATAAAATAAATGTAGTTTTATATTTATTCCAAATATCAAACGACACGAAATCGTTTTTAGAAAAAAAAAATATAGTTTGTGTATTTATTTCAAGTATCATACAATACGAATTCTCTTATTAAAATAAATATGGTTTTATATTTATTTCAAATGCCTAAACGACATATACACATCTTTTGATACTTTTCACGGGAGACGCGATACATAATACGGTAGTGTTATGTGATGTTTTCTTATAAATATTCTTTATATATACGCACGACTTCTCGAAACGACTAACCTTATTTTTCTGGTGTATTTATACATTTATATATATAAATACTCATATACTTTAAATCTCTCGAGAAAGTAAGCCTTTCCAAGACTTAGTAATCTCACCGACATTAGACGAGCCTTAACAAGCTTAACCTATTCGTTTCTTTCAAGTTAACAACTTACCGTCTAATCGTTCGGCTAACGATTCGGTAGAGCTTGGTGACACGTAGTTAGTTACCGCTTTTAGAAACTTATTAGATATTCCATGTTAGGAATATTGTAGAATGCACGCTAGCGAGTCTCGTCTTAGAAACGACATCACAAAGTCGTATTTAGCTAGCTTTGCACAGGAATATTCAGGTGAGTTCATAACCCCACCTTTTTACGGTTTTACATTTTTATGAATGTTTTCGAGGTGGAAAGACATGCACGTTTTTCAGACACATACAAAGTTTTCGATAAACAAAGACTGCATATTTTTAGACAAAGCACGTTGTGCAAGAACATACAAAGCTTTTGAACGAACGAAAACTCATATTTCTAAATCATATTACGAATGGGTTTCGAGGAACTCAAATGGTTTACGAATGGATTATACTAAATATACCGGTTTTTACAAAACAAATGCGTATTATCGAAATATAAATGATTTTCTTGACTAGGGATGGATCGTTTGGTGATAATATATAGAGAATGGGGAATTGGCCTTAGAGGCTGGGGAGGTTCAGCCTTAGAGGCTGGGGTAAAATACATGTTACAATTATTACATACATTTTATACATGGTATGGTTAGCTTAAGGAGGGACTTTTCATACTACTTAGATCATATGAGTGGGTAGGTGGTACTTGAGGCCATTAATCCTCGTTGTAGGACCGAGGGACATGAGTGATAGATCTATTTGGGTGTAGCGAGCCCCACTCCTGAGTCCGCTGAGTGGACGAGGTGGTGACTATGTGCCCGACGCACAAATTTGCAAGGTTTGAGTCTTCCTGCATCACTTCACACATATCATTGGCTTTGCAACCCAATGGTGATCTCTTTTTCCTTATTGCTACATACCAGGGACATTTATACATACAAATCATATTTCAAAGGTTTATACATACATACTTACAGAAATACTTGATTTATACAAATTAAATACCATGTTTTATACAAATTCAAAGCTTAGGATTTATGCGGGCGTGGGGTCAAAGTCAGGGTGGGCATTGACAGTTATACGAACATTACAAATACAAGAGTTTACAAATACATGGTTTTACGAACATAATACGTTACAAATACAAAGTTTCCATATAACTTGACAAAAAAATGATTTCTAAATTCGTTTTCTCAATAATATTTCATAAACCGGTTATTCAAAAAGATTTATTTTAAATCTTTTACAAATAAACTATGAACTCGCTCAACTTTATGTTGACTTTTTCGCATGTTTCTTTCTCAGGTTACTTTTCAGAAACCATGGCACGGTGGGAATAGGAGCACCATTGGGGATTCGAGTACTTAGCGGACGTTCACTTTCTAAAAGACTTAGCTTATTTGCTTCCGCTGTGCAATGAAGATACCAGTCCAGTCACGCCAGCTCTGATAATTTCGGGGTGTGACAGATTGGTATCAGAGCCATAGGTTACAGCCATAGGTCACCCCAGCTCTGATCACAGATTGGTATCAGAGCTATAGGTTACAGCGAATAAGGTTTTCTGTAGGAATACCTAGGCTCTAACCTCACTTTTCTCTGGGACTTAGACTATTAAGGCGTTGAATACATACAGAACGCCTAGTACTCGAATATGGTCTCCAACCGTTGCCGAAAAACAAACAGTCAAAATCTTGTTTTCAAACATACACTATTGTGTTGTTTTATACATGGTACACAAAAACAGTCGCATACAATACCCAAATATCTGAGAGTTTAGAAAACATGCATTTAAGACCTTCGGAAACTTATGTTGAAGTTCATTAAAGGTCATCGCGTAGGAGTCGCGAATATTAACTCGGGCACACACTATTATCCATATTGTCTATGATATTTTAACTTCCCGAGCAGGCAGCTGTCACACCCCTTTCTGCGGCGGAAGCACGAGGTGTGATCATGAAAGGTTCTCATTGCATACGAAAGGTAAACATACTACATGCTCATAAAAAAATACTTCAAGTACCAAACATTTCATAACTTGAAAACATAAGTTTAGCGTTTACATCACGAGATAGCATAAAACATTGTCTTGAAAGTTTACAACTTCATTTAAAGATAAACATAGGCGACATCCACAAGCATGAGTAAAACCGCGCGCACATCCACTTCTAGTTACCTGAAATACATGTGAGTTTTGGAAAAACGTCAACATAATGTTGGTGTGAATTCATGCAGTGATTGTTTTGAATGTTTAAACACTTGAATGAAAACATGGTATGTAACTCGTAGAATGTATGAATGTTTGAATGTAATTTGTAAAACGTATCTGTAACTGAGTACTATGAATGTTTGAATGTATCTGTAACACGTATCTGTAACTCTGTACTATGAATGTTTGAATGTGTGAGATCGCTAGTGGTTTGCAAGGCCACTAACATGTGTCACGACATAGGAAGCCACCAAACCTAGGCATTTTTGTCGACTTTGACTGAGACACAGAAGCACTCATTGGTAGAAGTAGGCCAAGAGTGGGGTTGCCTGAAACCCATTAGATCTAACCTTTTGTTCCGCGGTCTGAATGTATACGTTGATTAATGGTGCTTATGGTACCCTATTCGGGACATGATCTAGAATGTTTCACTTGAATGTTTTTGTACTCCATTATACCATATGTAAACAATGTAACATTTGTAACATGTATTTCACCCCCGAAGTTATAAAACCAAAAACAGTTAAAGAAAAGGGGGAGCATGAACTCACAACTTTGCGTTCCTTGTGTCGTAAACTTCACCGGATTTGCTTAATTAACGTCCTGACCTATACGAGTTTTCTTATCGTCAGTCACTAGACTTGTTTCGTACAAGCACAAGTCACTATCTTTCGTATTTGTATTGTTGTGTTAAAAATATTCTATATTTTTAACTAAGTATTTTACTTATATCATTTTCTCAAAAATTAACATAAGTATATTGTGTTTTGCACCCGAATTATGTATCTTGTATGTTGTATGTGTATTTTTGTGTTTTTATTTCTCATGAGTATTTAGTGTATTTTTAAGTCCTAATACACTATTACGTATAACACATACTACATACACTTAGCACAAAGTTTGGTGATCAAATAATATATATATTTTTTCTCAAAAAATATACATACTTAATATAAATTTTAATCTGGAAGAAATCATCATTTCTTATCACCAAAAATTAGGGAAACCTTGGTAATATTTTTAGATACATTTTTAGGGAATAAGTTTCTCAAAAACTTATATTTTTCTAAGTGTCAAAATTTATAAAATTTTGACAGAGTTTCCCCTAAAAATGGAGGTTTCCCATGTTTTCAAAACATGTGTTTATTTTCTTTTAAAATCATTATCACTCAATTTCAACAACAATCATCAACAATATACATTAATTTCTCCATTTCAGTTTTAATATACAAAACGGGGCTGTTTTTGGACATTTTAATAAAATAGTTATCTTATTCTAAAAATTCTCAAACCTTTACAGAATGTCTTAAACGATCCAAATATTATTGTGTAAAAATCTCGGGATCCAATTCATTACCAATATTTTATAAAAATTCATTTTCCGAACTGCAATCAGATTCATCTTTTTCTGACTACAGTCCACGGAATAATTTATTTAAAATTCACCGTAAGTCCGATTTATGAAATTCCAGTGGGAGAATTACAAATACATCAGTGGTCATCTACAGTACAAATTTCATGAGCTAATTCTACACGGAACTCAAGTTATGACTAAAAACATTTCGCCCATTTACTGCAGAAAAAACTCAGCTCTAGTTGCTGTTACAAAAAGGGTCTTTAAAAATAGTAAACAAAGTCCAAAAATTATGATTCCAGTGCCATTAGAACCGTATTTCATAATACCACGTGATAGACTCAAGAAAATCAAGTTTTTGTCAAGTTACGATCTCGTTACAGCCAGTTGAAGTTGGCTGGAAACTTTACTCATCATACTTTTTATAGTCTAGAAGCCACTAAAATGTACATATACGATTACCATTCATTCTAATAACGATTTATATCATTACGTAAGTCATTTATAGCAGATTATTGTTTATATAATTCAAATTTATCAGGTATTACATCTCTCATCTCATGTTTTATGCAAAGTTCTATGTTCATGACTTCTTTACAAGATTCATTAGCGTTCTTATTATTTTGACCATTAAACATCATTAACCACTCAAACAAGATGTAAAATGCAAAGATCTAAGTTCTTACCACTAGCTCAAGGCTAGGGATGTTCAAGAGAAGGAAATGAGTGGATAAAAGCAATCGGTGAAGGTCCTTCGAACTCCGAATGTTCCTAGCTTCGTTAACCACCTCCTTGCACCTTAATACAAGCTTGGAATGGATGATTGAAGGTTGAAGATGGTGGTGATGGGGCTGCTTGGTTTCAGCCGATTGGAGAAGAAGGAGGAGAGAAGAAGTGTGGGGTGTTATGTGGTGTGAGAGTTATGAAGCTCATGGTCCCCTAGTCTTACTTATAATCCATTTTAAGTGTTCTACCATTGTGTAATATGTCCAATATCAACACAACATATCAAATAAATTATTAAAAGAAATCAAGGGGTGTACCCCCTTCTCTAGAACCGGTTATGGGGGGGGGGGGGTAGCTAGTTAGGTTTCAATTCACAATTACATCTTCTAGTTACCTTTCAAGTGTTGATTTTTAGTGTTAAATGTGTTTAGGTGTTTTTAGGATATGATATGATGTTTAGGGACCAGAACTAGCTTGGTAATGTTAAAATAATGTCTCTAATAATATTTTGATGTTCCGGGTAAAGTCCGGTTGTTCGATTAGATACCGGTTCGTTAAAGTGCTAAATTGCACCGTTTAGTGTCTTTTAAGTATCTTTTTGTGACACTTTTAATTCCCGACACTTAGGGAAGTATTCTGGTTGATAAATCATAATTTCTGCATAATACTTCAATGCCATTATGCTGATTATAGCTGATTTTAGATAAGTTCTGCACTTAAAGTGCGTTTCGGGTGCTTTTTAGTGCGTATTTTAGCTTCCGTAAGGTATATATGTAAACCCTTGTATGTATTCTGGGGTTTTAATGTATTCTTGTTGTTGGACCTACACCTAGGCCTCAATTTTAATGTCTGACTGCTTTCTGCAGTTCTGTTGACACAATGTATCTTACTGGTGAGTTTACTAGTATTTCTGACGCAACGCTCTTGTTAATGCATAAAGCAATATTTTGTAGTATAAAACATGCATGAATTCACTTGCTTAGTATGAAATCAGACAATGTTGACATCTAAGCACATAATTACAGTCATTAAATAATAATTTAAGTGTACGGAAATTACCGGTTTCGTGCCAGTTGTCACAGCAGCCTACGCATAACAAAACGCTAGTGCACGGGAATACATGGAACTCAAATTTTACGTCAACGGATGTCAGAGTACATCACATTCTACGCGAAACGTAACGCTAGTGCACAGGTATACGTGAAACTTAAGCTATACATCAACGGAGGTTGAAGTACGACACATACGACTATCGAGGCGAGGCCTTTGAAAAGACACGATGGCGCAATTTAACGACGACGCTAGATTCCTGTCAGCAGGAGAACTATCGATCAGGATGCGACGGCTTGGCACGCGATCCTGCAACGACACGAGTTATGCTAAGGAGAAGACGCATGCCTTCGTATTCCCCTTAACTCATAACGACAGATACGCTATGTTCGACATTCCATGGTAATGTCACCTAACAATTGGTCGTCACACGAAACCCCAGGTAAAGTCCTCAAATTTTTTTTATTGAAATTTCGACTTTCGCATTTACTGAGTAGATTTTTCGTATCTCTACTCATCTTAATGGTCATCATATCACGATCATTTGTTTCAGTATAGCGAATATTCGTTTGCTTCATTTCTTAAAAATTCATATGTTACACATGCATCGGTTTGTTACGCGTGTGGTTCCGTTTCTAATAAAGCGTTTCATTAAAACTCTCTAAATCTAATTATTGATTTGTGATTCGAATGACCCACATTATTGTACTTGTTGGCTTCCTTGTTATCAAGTCAACACATTTTCTTGAAATTTCTTTCCAAGTTACATACATGGTTTTCGTAGTGACCATGCCGAAAGTCTTTATTGTCGATACATGTATTTATGGTCGGATTGCGTCTAAACCAAGTCCGTTTGTTTGAACTTGTTCATTACACATATTCAATTCAAAACATCATATGATGTATTGGGAGCATCATATTCAAAATTCGTTTTAACAAGTGTTTCATTTGTTCCGAGTCGAAGTAAACTTGTTTGGCATTCGACTCCATTAAATTGTTTGTTGAATTCGACACCTTGTGGTGGTATTTTCACTTATTTAAACCTTGTGCTAATCTCGTTTACACATCTTATGCACGGATTTAATTAATTATTTATTGATTTGCGTTAAATCCGCTTTGATTTATCATATTAAGACGGTCTTAATACAATCGTGTGTTAAGACAATGGTACACAAATTCATTTTTTTTATATATTTCGGTGTACCTCTTAACGGTTCTTTCAACAACGATCGAAAGTTTTGCGATATTCATTGCTTCTTCATCTTCGATCGAAAACATTATTTCTTTGATGTTCCGTTTTCAATTGAAAATCTTTTGATGTTTGTTGGAACAAACATTCATATTTACTTCATTGCGCTTTGAATTGACTTCAAACACGGTGATACTTGTACGGTCACCGCTATTATTGAATTATTTAAATCACTACGACACCTTGTGGTGTCAGTACAAACTTGTAGCTTGGGCTAATCATGATTGAGCGTTTCATGCAAAACACAGGTGATACTTGTTCAATCACCCCTATTATTGAATTGTTTCATTCATTGCGACACCTTGTGGCGTCGGTATAACTTGCAGCTTGTGCTGATCACGATCGAGCGTTCTCATGCAAACTAGTACATTTTAGATTGTTGATTCTAAGTTCATCCAGTGGATGTTATTGCTTCTAGAACTCATTTACTTGTGAACGTTCATATGGAATTCGATTGGTCCAAGTTCCTGTTCATTGTTGGATCCTTGTTAACTTAGTCACACTGGTGACTGTATCAGTATGTCTTGTTTCCTTTGACATCAATTTGTGAAACGCATTTCTTTTAAACCGTTGGGTTCTTATTGTTGAGGAATGTCATTAAATTCATATGATTCGAATAAGTCTTGTTTCGATTACGCGGTCATTCACTTTGTTATTATTCGGACTTACCTGCGAACAACATAATTCTGAGGAGATAACATAGTCTAAATTTCGAGGACGAAATTTCTGTAACAGGGGGAAAATGTGACAACCGGTGATTTACGGCCCTTAATTATGTGATTAACAGGCAATTAACGCGATAATAAATAGTGTTTACAGCGCAAATTAAATTAATTAGGCTTTTGGAGTGCCTAGAAATGGCTAACCAGCTTTACAGGGCGTGAACGGTGGTTTACGGAAAAATCTGCTGAATGATAAGCGACAACGGATTGAAACCGAACAGAATACTGACAACGCCGACAAATATTAAATTTTTACTATATATTTTAGCTTCGTAATTAAATTTTAGTGACTACAGTCGAAACCGGATCGAAAAATGGATTAAAGACGACAACGATACAATTTTTTTTCGCGATTATTACCGTAATCGACGAACGGGCGTGCAAACAACGACTACCGACCGTATTTTTGTATTTTAATTTTTGACGATAAACGGAGTTCAGGATTTGACAACGGGTCTCGTAGGAATTACGGACCGCTTAAACACAAGGATTGAGCTTGTGGGCCCTGGGCCCAAGCCCAAAACCCACAAGCCTAAACCTGCACATAATATATTAAAGATTTTCCTAAAAAAAAAAATCTATGCATAAGATCTAATCTAAATCTTAGGAAATCTTTCCAAAATCTTATAATATACTATAAAATCTCTACAATATATTTTCAAGATCCATAAGATCTTTAAGGATCTCAACACCAATTATAAAAGGGGTCACACCCCTTCCCTTATTCTTCACTTGTGCAGACAAACACTACATAATATATGTTGTTGAATTCCCTTTTTTGTTGAAACCTGAGCACCCACACCTCTCAACCCCTCCCTCTCGATTTCCCCTGCACACCCACATTAAAACTTAGCATCTCTCAAATACACATACAACAACATTGGAGAACACCCTTACCTCCTCTCTCAAACCGGCCGACAACTCAGGTACTCGCCCCCCCTCTCCTTTCTGCTCCGACGAAGCAAGACAGCGGCGCCGCCGCAGGCGACGGCGGCGGCGAGTATTTCAGAAAGACACCCCCTTCATTTCTGATTATCGGCTGCCACCACCAGGTGGTGGTGGCGTACGGCGGCTGCAAATAGAGAGGAAGAGAGAGAGACGGGATGGGAGAGAGAGAGGACCAAATTGTGGTGGTGAGCGAGAGAAAGGGGCAGCGCCGCCACTCACGGCGGCGGCAGTAACGGCGACAGTGGTGGTTCGGCTCGACGACAGAAGCTCCGGTGAGCCCTTTTCAGTTCATTTTATTTACATCTCAGTTTCTTTCCTTTTTGTTCTTTCTTTCGCCGGCCGATGTGATATTTCAGGTAGGGTGGAGCTTTCCGGTGACTATCGAAGGACATGATGGTGTTGATGATGATGAATTGGTGGTGTTGGCCGACGGAGGCTCTCGCCGCCGGAGCCACGCCAGCGATGGCATCAGTGGTGGTAAAGCTTATTTTTACTCGGGTCCTTATTATTCCAACTTCAGTTGATAGTGGTTCTAATTTGGTTCAAGAATTGTTTCAGATTCATATTTGGGTTTCGCTTGGTGTTCGAGTCGACTCGGTCAAACCCGAGTCAACTCAGTCAACAGACCGGTTCAGGTTCGGTCAAACCCGGTCAGTAGCAGACTAGTTTAGTTCGGGTCAAGCGCGGATCAGACGGGTCAGACTCACTCGGTCAACTCAGCGAGTCGACTCGGTCAAACCCGAGTCAACTCAGTCAACACAGTCGCAGCGAGTCAAATCAGTTGACCCGGTCAACTCAGTCAACTCATTTAGCGCTTCGACACGAGAATTTTGGTAATAATTTAAAGACGTAATTTCATTATAGTGTGTATTTTTAATGTTGCGATAACACGAAAACGAACTCGAACCGAATAAGTCGACGAACTACTAGTTAAAGTTTACTTTTATATTGTTTATATAACTTGCTCACACACATACATTGTTGATATAGTGTTGAATTTTGAAAAATAACGACAACGTGTGCTGTCGGGGGGCGTCCAAAAACAGAGAAAACTCTGCCCGTTTTTCGAGAAAAACCACAAACAAAATGTATTTTACAATAAAGCGAACTTTACGGATCCGAATCTAATTACGAAACGAATATGTCTAGCACGAATGTTTTTAAACAAAACGACGATACGGATATTGTTCACAACAATAAATATGGATATTATATTTATTCTAAACTTCGAAATGTCGACGATTATTTTATAAAAATGAATATAAACATAGTTTATTTCAAACGACAAACACTTTACAACTTTTGATATCAACGATTCGGAAATTATTTACAACAAATAAATATAGTTATTATATTTATTTTAAACCTTCAAATATTCGACGAATCTTTTACGAAATCAATATAATTATTTGTATTGTTTCAAACGCCGAACACGCCTTCGGTTTATAAAATAAATGTAGTTTTATATTTATTCCAAATATCAAACGACACGAATTCGTTTTTAGAAAAAAATAAATATAGTTTGTATATTTATTTCAAGTATAATACAATACGAATTCTCTTATTAAAATAAATATGGTTTTATATTTATTTCAAACGCCTAAACGGCATATACACATCTTTTGATACTTTTCACGGGAGACGCAATACATAATACGGGAGTGTTATGTGATGTTTTCTTATAAATATTCTTTATATATACGCACGACTTCTCGGAACGACTAACCTTATTTTTCTGGTGTATTTATATATTTATATATCTAAATACTCATATTGTGACAACTCGCACTTTCAGATTACCACTGTTTCCTTATTGATATTACTTTGTCTAGTCCAGTTAAGCTCAACATTCGTCCGCACTAACTTTTCTCATAAATGGGGGTTACGTTTATCTTATATAAATATAACAATAATAACGACTGGTGGCACAATGATATGATATAGGTACGATTACATGTATGAACAAGTTTTGCGAGTCTCATTATGGAAACTGTGATATGCATGTTTATGTGATGTGTTATATATGAAGCTTCACCTTGATTGTGTTTATAAGATTACATGAACGAGCATGATTATATGATTGTGAGTTGTTACACATTAAATGATACACGTTTAGAGTTTATGTATATGCAACCCCACACTTGTACTCGGAACCGTAGAACCCGTCTGACCACACTCCCCAATCCTGTTCTTAGCCCACCTTCCCTAAGCCCAAACTATCTAAGCTAAGCCTAAACATCCGAAGCCCAAAACAAATCCCTGAGCCCAAAAACGAAAACTAAAGTGGGCCTGGCCACTCATTCGAAAATATACACACACAAGGGTGTACGGGACTTGCATCATTCCACAAGAATTCCTGGACGTGAAACCCTAGCACTCCTCTCTTGGAGCGACGACAGCTTTTCCCATCGAAACCCTCCCATGTTCGAAACGGCATCTCTCGCGTTCATGCCCTCGGTTAGTATAATACTATGATTTCTTGATTGATTGCTTGGGTTATGTTCATGGTTATCGATTTTAGAAGCATGTATGTTGTAATATCTTTATGTGATGAGAATCAGGACCTAGAGTGTCGTCATTAAATGCCATCTGAATGATAATTTGCTGAATGTTGTGTGAGTGTGGTTTGATGAACTCGGCTGATGTGATGTTCGTAAATTATGAATTCGCAATAGGCTGTCATGGAATGGATTGCATGTTAAGCACTGAATTATATTGACACATAAACGGGACTGGTATCGATTTAATATACATGAGTTGGATTATAGAGTAAAACATGAATTGGAATATAATATTGCTAGGTAGTATTATAGGGGTGAAGGGTTAGTTTAGTAATGGCCGACATATTAGTTATTATCACACATGATCCTGACAACTTAATCACCATACTCACATGCTAACATTATTGATTATTCAGGTATAAATGGCCGACAATAATCAGTTCATTGGAATGCAACTTATCTCCTTAAACACTTTGACTTTATGTGACCATCAAATGCCATCTTAGGTCATGAAAAACCTAGGAAATAGCCTATATTATGCAAACTGTGACGATTTATTAGATGTAATATGCAAACTGTTGGTGGGTTTAAGAAATTGCCGAATGATAGAAATTGTTAATGGACCGACTGTTAGTGATTATTGAAACTTGGATTTGTGGTTTGAACTTGCATGAGAACTGGACACATGTTTTGATAGCCTTAAGAACCGCATGATTGATTGGGTTTGAGACCGGGCCTGAAGCCCAGCTGAGTTGCGTGGTGTTCTGGGCTGCATTAGTGGGCCGCACGGAAGGTTGGTTTGGGCACGGGTTTAACTAGGCCGCACACAATTACCGCACACACACACACCCATTATGGTTGGACTATTGGTCTTGGGCCAGCAATGCTGGACGGACAATGGATGTTTAGAATATGTGATTGTGATACATACATGCCTTATTTTTGGGACATATATGTTTGATAGCTGGATTGAAGGGTGTACTAGCAGATTATGTATGTATACACATAACAAGCTTGAGCGATTACTTGTTAAGCATTTGGTTGGTGTCCTAGATGGATGAAATAAACTGCCGTGAATTTAATTACATGTGCGTGTTACTTGAGCAATGAATATGCTTGATGTGAACCTTGTATGCGTTAATTAGTTGCACGCAAAATGCATGAAAAACTGACCGTTATCGGTAACCCTTTTTAGGCCGAGTTTGTTCAACTGTTAATCAAGTAAACAATCTTGCCGAGCAAAACTAAGGTGAGTTCACTACATTCGAGCATGCGTCCCAGTGGTTGGGGACAGTCAGTGGTCTGGGTAAAAACGGGTATATTGGTTAATATTCTCACCTATCATTTTTGTAAGTCCCTTATTATGTTACCTGGAGGGTAACGGGTATTAGTTGGTAGCGCTACTTAGGTTTGGCACCCTCACACCGCTCCTAGATAGGACGGATGTGAACTAATGACCCAGTCGGGGCCCAGTACTAGATAGGAGTACGTGGGAAGGGCAGTCATGTACATCAGGAGCCGTCTTGTTCGGAATTGAGATATTAACAATATTACTTGCATTTGTCAGTGAACTGTTTTACATACAACTGGTAACAAACGTTTTCTAAAACTGTGAACTCGCCAGCTTTGTCTGATACACTTGTTACATGCTCGCAGGTCGTTAGGTACTTAGGAACAGGAACTTGCTGGCTGGAGGGCGTGAGTGGTCATGGTGGCATTGATGGGTTTATTTATCAAACATTTATTTACTATGGTTGTTGGAAAGTAGTTACATTATGTTACGTTAACGCTTCCGCTGAACTTGATGGTTTTCGAATTACTTATGTTTGGATTTTATTACTATTAAACGATGAAACTTTATTTTAAACTTATGGATTCAATGTAATTGGTGGCTCATTACTAGTGGTCACACGCCTAACAGGGACATTCCCTAAGTGGTAATTTGAGGGTGTGACACATATACTTTAAATCTCTCGAGAAACTAAGCCTTTCCAAGACTTAGTAATCTCACCGACATTAGACGAGCCTTAACAAGCTTAACCTATTCGTTTCTTTCAAGTTAACAACTTACCGTCTAATCGTTCGGCTAACGATTCGGTAGAGCTCGGTGACACGTAGTTAGTTACCGCTTTTAGAAACTTATTAGATATTCCATGTTAGGAATATTGTAGAATGCACGCTAGCGAGTCTCATCTTGGAAATGACATCACAAAGTCGTATTTAGCTAGCTTTGCACAGGAATATTCAGGTGAGTTCATAACCCTACCTTTTTATGGTTTTACATTTTTATGAATGTTTTCGGGGTGGAAAGACATGCACGTTTTTCAGAAACATACAAAGTTTTCGATAAACAAAGACTGCATATTTTTAGACAAAGCACGTTGTGCAAGAACATACAAAGCTTTTGAACGAACGGAAACTCATATTTCTAAATCATATTACGAATGGGTTTCGAGGAACTCAAATGGTTTACGAATGGATTATACTAAATATACCGGTTTTTACAAAACAAATGCGTATTATCGAAATGTGAATGATTTTCATGACTAGGGATGGATCGTTTGGTGATAATATATAGAGAATGGGGAATTGGCCTTAGAGGCTGGGGAGGTTCAGCCTTAGAGGCTGGGGTAAAATACATGTTACAACTATTACAGACATTTTATACATGGTATGGTTAGCTTAAGGAGGGACTTTTCATACTACTTAGATCATGTGAGTGGGTAGGTGGTACTTGAGGCCATTAATCCTCGTTGTAGGACCGAGGGACATGAGTGATAGATCTATTTGGGTGTAGCGAGCCCCACTCCTGAGTCCGCTGAGTGGACCAGGTGGTGACTATGTGCCCGACGCACAAATTTGCTAGGTTTGAGTCTTCCTGCATCACTTCACACATATCATTGGCTTTGCAACCCAATGGTGATCTCTTTTTCCTTATTGCTACATACCAGGGACATTTATACATACAAATCATATTTCAAAGGTTTATACATACATACTTACAGAAATACTTGATTTATACAAATTAAATACCATGTTTTATACAAATTCAAAGCATAGGATTTATGCGGGCGTGGGGTCAAAGTCAGGGTGGGCATTGACGGTTATACGAACATTACAAATACAAGAGTTTACAAATACATGGTTTTACGAACATAATACGTTACAAATACAAAGTTTCCATATAACTTGACAAGAAAATGATTTCTAAATTCGTTTTCTCAATAATATTTCACAAACCGGTTATTCAAAAAGATTTATTTTCAATCTTTTACAAACAAACTATGAACTCGCTCAACTTTATGTTGACTTTTTCTCATGTTTCTTTCTCAGGTTACTTTTCAGAAACCATGGCACGGTGGGACTAGGGGCACCATTGGGGATTCGAGTACTTAGCGGGCGTTCACTTTCTAAAAGACTTAGCTTATTTGCTTCCGCTGTTCAATGAAGATACCAGTCCAGTCACGCCAGCTCTGATAATTTCGGGGTATGACAACCATGGACATCATCAGGAGGTTCATCAACAAACAAATCAATGCCAACATCAATCAAATTGCCAAAAGGCAAATCCTCGAGAGGAATGGCCACCAAAGGATCGGGAGCGAGGATCGGTGCCACGACATGCTCACCATCGGGATGATCGATGATAAGATGATCATGGACAGGAATGGGAATGACAAAAGGATCCTCGTTTGGAATGCCATCTGTAGTCGGTATTTCATCTCCCAAGTCGGGCAGGGCAAATGGCTGAAAATCGTCATCGTCGTCGGACATCATCTCTGGGTCGCTCTCTGTATCTGAAGTAAGGATCTCCGGCTCTGGCATAACCTCGTCGTCGGAGACTACTGCCATGGGATCATGGTCGTCAGACAATCTGCTACCAGACGAAGACATAGTGTCTGTAATAGAACAATCACAACATATGCACATATATTATCTAACATTAAGCATGTAATCAAAGACAATGTAATCATGTATCCTCGTGATTCGTCATGAACCCTTTCTATCCTTCCTAGTCTCCCAGACTAGTCCACCCAATCTCCCTGACTAAACCACCTAGTCTCCCAGACTAACCACCCAGTCTCCCAGACTGAACTACCTAGTCTCCCAGACTGAACCACCCAGTCTCTCAGACTGAACCACCTAGTCTCTCATATTGAAGCACCCAGTCTCTCAGACTGAACCACCCAGTCTCTCAGACTGAACCACCCAGTCTCTCAGACTGAACCAACAAAGTAACCGTGCATTGTGTTTCCTGTCTTTTTATTTTGTAAAAATGTTTGTTTCCCTGGATCTGGGCGTTTTGTGTATGCAATGAAAACATGTTGTGAAAACATTTTCGTGGGAGCCCTAATGATTGTAGTCTAGACTCAAGAAGGAATCCTAGTTCACTACAATCGAAGTTCTGATACCAAACTGTCACACCCTGACTTTTGCGGAAGCGTGATTTGGTGTGACTTGCTTAATATCATTGCATTCAAACATAACAACAACTATATGATAAATACCGAAAGTGATCATCCATTGATTTAAAACATAACAACATTTTTTTTGAAACATAGACATCAAATTCGAGTACAAACCACGCAACATGTTTTTAGAGTTCACAAAGGCTCGACAAAAGACATTAATTAAAAACCAGGCTTTGGGAGGTGTGCCTTATCTAGGATAAGACACACAATCCAAATCCTTAGATATGGGACGACACCTTTTATTCTCAACTTCACTTGAAACATCCAAACGCCTGCCAGATCCATACTTAATTACCTGAAATACATGTATTTTGAAAACATCAACAAAAGTTGAGCGAGTTCATGTGATTTGTATGTGTGCACGAATAATCCTTGGAACCATTTGTGAGTTTGTATGTATGTATATATTTGTAAACTGGTATGAAACGATAAGGAATAGATCAATTAATATGTAGCTAATACATTAACATGTGTGAAACGGCGTAGGAAGGCTCAAACCTAGCAAATTTGTACCGGGCCTCCGGCTGTAAGACATAGTCACCTCATGGGCCAAACCCTGGTCCACATGGGTGTGGGCTCGCTACACCCAAATAGATTTATCAGTCAGGTCCCTCGGTTCTAAAACGAGAATTAATGGTCTTAAGAGTGCGCCTACCCTTTCACATGATCTAATAGTATTTTCCTTAGCTAACCATACCATTTGTAATTGTTTGTAAACATTTAGTAACATGTACTTCACCCCCGAAGTTATAAAACAAAACAATTTAAAGAAAAGGGGGACATGAACTCACAGTTGTGCGTTCTTCGTATCCAACTGTAACTCATAGTTTCCTCTGGAGTACACGACTACCTACAACGTGCTATAATCCATTCGGCGAGTGGGTCACGCCTTGACTTAGTATTATTGTCTTTGAGTTACGTTTCTTTTGTATCCTCGATATTATTCCAAGTTATGTAATTATTTGTTAAAATAATTAATATTTTAACTTAAACTATATTTATTAAATTTTGGAATAATTGTTAAATCAATTATTTTAACTTAATACTTCCCAAGTATTTGTACTTGTGTATCCTTATACTTGTATATTTTTGCCATGCATTAGGGTCGTATTCCGGTGTGTATTTATACGTATGTGAGTACGTATTTTTATTGTATTTATTAAGTATTCGTATACTTAATTTCGTATTATTTTTTTTGGAATATTATCTTTAATAAAAGTCCACTAATATATATTCCCAAAATATATATTGTAGTAAATATTACTT
This sequence comes from Helianthus tuberosus, assembly GCA_030545235.1. Taxonomy (NCBI): domain Eukaryota; kingdom Viridiplantae; phylum Streptophyta; class Magnoliopsida; order Asterales; family Asteraceae; genus Helianthus; species Helianthus tuberosus. The sequence continues at coordinate 32,739,581 of CM060404.1, read as the reverse complement.
AGAAAAATTTATTTATAATTCTTCTTTTGGCAAAAATATTTGTATTTTCTCATAAGTTTCAAAAATAATATATTTTCATGCCTAACTTTGAAAATATATATATAAACTCATTTTTCTCCAAAAATGATATATCTCATATTTATTTGAGAAAATATATCTTTCACCTCAAAATATTGTATCCTGTGTTTGTGTAGGAAAATATATATTTCTTAAAAATAATATATCTTCTAAAAATCTCAAGAAAAATATATATCTAGCCATGCCAAAAATAATATATTTTTCCCTTGTAAAAAATATGATATATTCTTGTAGTAATTGTAAAAGTCATATTTTCATTTCCTTGAGGTCCAAAATATTATTTATCAAAAAATACTTTGTGAATAATTTCCGGAATATTTTGTAAGTCTTATTCTATAGTTCGGTTTTCACCAATATTTTGTGTACCACTTGTATATTTATTCCTTGGAATTTTGGTAATATTTTGGATTGTGATTCTTGGTATTTTGATGTGTTATATTATTTCAAATCCTAAAATAATATAACTAATACACATAATATACAAATAATCACACACATGGTGTCTTCTAAATATATATTTCCCTAAATATATACTTAGTCACTTTTATTTATGAAAACCAACCTCCAATGTTTATATTTTTGTAACAAAAATTATGACAAAGTTTATGTAACAATTTATGGTTTTAAATACACTTGTAAATACTTGTTTAGAAATATTTTTCTAAGTGTTCAGATTTTTAGAAAATTTTGCCATAGTTTCCCCTAAAAATGGAGGTTTCCATGATTTCAAGCATATTATTTTCTTTTGTAAAAATCATCAGAATCAATTCACAATCAATAATAAACAACCTCTACTTACCAATTTTGCCAAAATCATGCATAATCTAATACTTCATGAACTTGAAATTTCACCAAAACTTGTAGTAACTTACTAGTGTTATTAGTAAGCCTGGTTATCCTTTAAAGTGTGAGTGATTCTTTAAAAACTTCATTTTTAAAGAAAATTGATCTTTACAACTTATGATCATGTTTTCTAAAAATATTTTCTTATGACTTCTTGTTTCACAAGTGTTTCTACACTTGTTTACCACCAAAAATAAGGTTTGTTTATGTAAGAACCAAGATTTAGAAAAACTTATATTTTTAACTTGGTTTCTTTAGAAATCATCCATCAATCTTCTAGATCTAGAAGTATTACTACTCAATTTGATCATTATTTTTCAAGAAAACATTTTGTTCTTTCAAGTTCACGCTTTATGTGTGGATGATCTATCATCCTACAACATCTTCATCCTCTCATCTTGCTAGATTATGTTTCTAATCATGATCTAGCAAGATCATATGATGATCAATATCAAATACATATATGAACAACAAACATCAAGCATAACAACTCATATTCATGTTGGTGCATACATCTGTCGACTTCGTCTTATATCGAGTCTTGGATTCGTTGCGGATCTGAACAAGCAAGATGTCATCATTCTTGATGATGACATCATACTTGTGACATCACATCTTACATCATGAGATAATATGCACATGAAATAGGATGATTTAATGTAATTTCGTTTGAATGGTCATTGGATAATTTCATTTGAAAGTCAATAGGTATTTTCGTTTGAACTGATCATCTTATGGTTCAAACGAAATTAGGTGTCCTATAAATAGGCTTGTTGTTTTCTCATTTGTAACAAAATTAGGAATCGATACCGAGGTGCTGCCGGTATTTCTTGTGACTGTAATCGTTGTTAATTCAATATACAAGAAGTTTAAAGTGATATTCAAGCTGTTTCGAGTCTATACGTCTGTTTTCGCCTCTCGTATAGTCTAAGAACTCTTCTGAACGACTCGGTTGGGTCACGATTCGATCCTACAAGTGGTATCAGAGCTCAGGACGAGGAGTTCATACCAAATTCAGGTTGATTTTACCGGATTCTCTCACTTCTACTCTTTCTTTTCTGATTTGAACAAGTTTTCACGGTTGAAATGGCTTAAAACTCTCACATATCAAGAGAAACATAGTGTTAACTAATCCTTGAAAGTTTTGGACTAAAATTCGACTTAAAACTGATAAAAACCTATAATTTCGTTTGAAAAACTTTGCGAATATGCTGATGCATACTGATCTCGTTGGAAATAACTTGATAATCTCGTTTGAAAAAGCACATTTATCTGATTTCGTTTGAAGTTTTTGGGTAATCTCGTTTGAAAACACATATTTACCTGATTTCGTTTGAAAATGAGGACTTAATCTCGTTTCAGAGTGCATGCTATTGTGATTTCGTTTGAACGTGAAACTATTTGATTTCATTTGAGATTTGAACAGTAATCACGTGATCAGTATTATCGGCCCAATAGGATTTTGTAGTGAAAGATTGTTGTCGGCCATTTTCAAATTGCATGAGATCTCATAGGTGGATGTCATAAAATGTCACGAGTTAAGTGCATGTGATCATCGGCCCAATAAATTGTTTGACAGAATAGCTTGTGATTTGTATCAGAATACATGTGAAAATGAATTAAAGTTTGTCAGGCCACCATTTGTAAAGATCAAGAATTTGCATGTTTAAAAATTGTCGACCATCTTTAATGATATCAATCACCGGTCCTTACATGTGATATTGTAGTTCATTAAAACAATCGGCCCAATCAAAAGATTTAAATAAAGTTTATCGGCCCATCATTACACGTGATATACATGATTTGATCTTATCAAAGTTTCGGTCCAATAGAATTTTAGTTGGTAATTGTGTTTGTCGGCTCTTGACTGAAACATTGCATGTGAAGTATCGTGTGATTCATTAACTGCAAGTTAGTGTGCATGTGATGTTTGTAATTAAAAATCCTATGAGTCAAGTAAAGTCAGTTGGTATAAAATTTGAGGTCCAATTAGCGTCCAAGTGAATTAAAGTTCTCAGCCCAATATTAAATATAATATCATTGGCCCAATCAGTGAAGGCCCAATTGAATCCATTTCATTTTGATCGGCCCATTCATTCAGTGATTTCACCCGAACTACATTGAACGAGTCCGTGAATCTTTGACACGAGTCCTAGATTGATTCCATCGTCACACACTCTTACATATTCAGTTCGTTTAAAACTAATCGTTTGTTTGTCTGCAGGTGTTTTACGAGGTGATCCAGCTCGTTTGAGACCAGTATTTTTAAAAACAAGAAATTTGTGTTTGTGAAGCCTTGAATTTGAAACATGGCTGAGGAATTCTACAATGCATTTGCTACACTGGTTGCACCAGTTACTGCTGCTGAAACTTTATACAGTGAGAATGAAACTGGAACTCATCAGAAACCACCAAAACTGATGTACATTGAAGATTTCAAAGGTTGGCAGAATCGTTTTGAAACTTGGGTGCAAGCGTATAAGTTTGACGCATGGTGTGCTTTACACAAAGATTATGAAAAACCGAAAAACGAGCGTGGGATTGTAAAAGCTATTTGTGACTACTCAGAGGGTGACAAATTGAAATTCACGCGTGAGAAAATGATGATTAATTTTCTTCAACAAGCGATTAAAGAAGATATATTTGTTTTGCTCCAACATGAGGGTACTGCTAGATCGATTTGGAATGCATTGATTCAGAAGTTTAAAGGAAGTGCAGATATGATTAAAAATAAAAAGGCTTTATTGAAGAAATCATTTGATATGTTTACAGCTTTCGACCATGAAACAACAAAGGAGACTATTGATAGATACTGTCACTTGGTATTGGAAATGGAAAGAATGGACATTGAAAAGGATGATGAGGAATGGGTTGATAAACTTGCTCATGCATTACCACAACAAAAATGGGGAACTTATCTGATGATTCTGAAACACATGAGAAAGTCTGAGAATATGAATTTGGCACAGTTCATTCAGAAAATTGAGGAGCATGAATTGGATATTCAGAAAACTGCTATCATGACAAATCCAAATGCTAAACAAGATGTCAGTCTGTATTACAGAGGGAACAAGTTTGAGGCTACCCCCAGACCTAGCCCAAAGATTCAAACTGGTTTTAGTGCTGACAGCTCATCTGGAACAAAGGGTAGTAGTATGACACAAAGTGGTGGATCTTCATCCTCGTATTCAAGTTTTGATCCAAACTTTACAACATCAAGTCCTCAACAACCGAATTCAACAAATCTTCAATGCAACGTCACTTTGAACATTCAAAATGGTCAGAATTTGTCTCCAGAAATAGCCAAATAACACATGGCATCTCTCCTTGCTATGTTGGAATCTTATGAAAGTTTGATTGATGGCAAGATTGGAAATCTGATGCTTACAAAAGAAGATTTATTGTCTGATGTGAAGTACGTGAAAGAGTCGTATGATGTTCTGAACAAAACATTAGAAAATTTGAAAAAGCCAAAAACATGATAAAATCAAAAATGAGTTTTGTTGTATAAAAGAGGAAATGATAGTACATCAGTGGACAATCACGGCATGCTAAAGAAATGGAAAGTTAAAAAGTGACAAACGGTCTCACTGATGATATGCTAGTAGGTTTTTGCACATTTAGTATATTGTGACGAGATATAAACCTAAATTCAAACTTGCTTATATCGTGGGTAACATCTCTCGGATATATGGGTAACCCCCGAAATCTTGTTTGAAGGACCCCTCTCTCTGAGATACTAGGTCTTTATGCTTAGTGATATCTGGGGTATTATCCCGGGACTTCTGATAATGCGGAAGCAATGGCCTAGTCCCCGGAGAATACTTTACGCTTGCTTGAAAAATAGCGCCGCCCTTAGCATAAATGATGAGACAATAAAATTGCTTATCAATGTTGTTGTAAAAAAGATCTTCTAAAGGGGACCCACCAAAAGTCGAACTGTCATCTCTCTGCTGAACGGAAGTTCTGAACTGAGCTCTCACGGTTTCGCAATTAACCCCTTACAGATATCATCTAGGTATACTCACCTGTAAGACTGAATATTGGGATCTGGATACGGGAGTATATTCTGAGGTGGGACACGCGAATAAGTTTAAGTGATTAAGACATTAATCTCGTATCTCGAAACAGTTGAACTTTGTGTGAGAATTTAAGTGGTTCATCAGTGACTTACATGATAAATCTTTTTGTTCGATACTTGAAAATGATGTATTCAGGGTTGTGTCTTCAAGTGATTAGCAAAGTTTCTAAATTTGTTATATGTTATCTTTTATGAAACTTATGTTTTGGGTAGAGAATATGCAGGTGAGTCAGGTTACGATACCTGAACATGTGAAAGCCAGACTACGATCCCAGTACAAGTTGAGGGGGAGTCTGTTAGAGAAAGAAAGTCGGAAGTTGCTAGAGCCAGCTGTTGATCCTGAAGAATACAAGAGAGAGTTACATCATTCGAGGAGGAGATTAGTTGAAGAATGTTAGAGTGAGGCAAGAGTGAGATCGAAATTTTGTAAAGAGCACAAAGACTGATAAAGACTGAAGATTGAGAAGACTCGACACTTAAGACTCGTCAACATCTGAGGAGGAGTCTGTTGGTGCATACATCTGTCGACTTTGTCTTATATCGAGTCTTGGATTCGTTGCAGATCTGAACAAGCAAGATGTCATCATTGTTGATGAAGACATCATACTTGTGACATCACATCTTACATCATGAGATAATATGCACATGAAATAGGATGATTTAATGTAATTTTGTTTGAATGGTCATTGGATAATTTCGTTTGAAAGTCAATAGGTATTTTCGTTTGAACTGGTCATGTTATGGTTCAAACGAAATTAGGTGTCCTATAAATAGGCTTGTTGTTTTCTCATTTGTAACGAAATTAGGAATCGATACCGAGGTGCTGCCGGTATTTCATGTGACTGTAATCGCTGTTAATTCAATATACAAGAAGTTTAAAGTGATATTCAAGCTGTTTCGAGTCTATATGTCTGTTTCCGCCTCTCGTATAGTCTAAGAACTCTTCTGAACGACTTGGTTGGGTCACGATTCGATCCTACAATTCATCAAGATCTCTTCATATTTTAAGCTTATGTTTAAGTTTACTTCTTGTGATTCTTAGTGCTCTTAAAGATTATGAGTATGATTCTTCTTTTAACCACTTAGAATGGAAGTAAAATAGCAAGATCAAGGTTCTTACCACTAGCACAAGGCTAGAGATGATCAAGTGAAGAAATGAAGTGGATAAAAGCAAACGGTGAAGGTCCTTGAACTTCCGAAAGCTCCTAGCTTCTTTATGCACCTTCTAACACTCTTGTATGTATGTAGATTGTATGGGACTTGAATGAAAATGGGTGTGTACAAGTGTGGGTGTTCGGCCGAGACTAGAAGGAGAGGAAGGAGAAGGAGTTTGTTGGTGGATGATGGATGAAATGAAGGAAATGATCCTAAGGTTTAACTTGTAAACTTCCACCATCAAATAACCAATGTATTTTATGTTTAGTAAAGCATGAACAAGATCCAATTAATTAATCAAATAAAATCAAATGGGACCCACAAGATGGGCTGTGAACTAGGTGGGGGGGGGTAGTAGACTAGGTTTAAACATTAAGCTACTTCATAGTTGGAATGTAAGTATTCTAGTTAGGGACTTAGTTATTAGATATTTACATGATGTGTTATGATGTTCGGGGACCATAACTAGCTTGGAAATGTTAAAACAGTGCTTCTAGTGAAATTTGGTGTTTCGGGTAATGTCCGGTTGTTCGGTTGGCTACCGGTTCGTTAAGGTGCCAAACTATGCAGTTTAGTGTGCTTTATGTACCCTTTTGTGACAGTTTTAATTCCCGACACTTAGGAAAGTATTCAGGACCATTTAAGCATATTTCTGCATGATATTATGTTGTTTAAATGCTGAATTTTGCTGAATTCGGCAGAATTCTGCAGTTTATGTGTTTTAGGCACTTTCTTGCACTTAAACTATCCTTAGGAAAACAGTTTTGTGATCCTTACTTTCCTACACACTATACTAGTGTAATACTTGGTTTCTGGCCTATTATGTGTCTCAATAAAATGTCTGTCTATCTACTGAATTCTGTCAGCATTTTTCTGATTTGTCTGATAACTGTGCTATCTTTGTTTCGTGCACCAATTGACTCAATAAAGTTTGCATGCAGTAATGTTATGTCATTTGCAATATATGATGCACATGTATGTATAATGTTAATGATCAGAAAGAAATTCAAGCAATTAATTGTAATTTAGCACAGTCATTAAGCACTAACCATTATTTAATAATTGTACGGATGTATGCAAATTTGACAGTTGTCACATTCTCCCCCTGTTAAGAAAATTTCGTCCTCGAAATTTAATCTACATTAACTCCTTAGGGTTACCTTATGCGTGTATGGGTATGAACATTATCAAGGCGCTTAACCACGAAGCCGAATCAAATCTTATTAGAATCAGGTGAACCCAAAGACATTATAACAATAGGAACCCAGCGGTTAAAAGGTATGTGTTCCAGAATTTGATGTCAAAAGATACGAGACGTATAGATGTATAATCTAGTGTAACTTAGTTAACAGGGGTGCAACAAAGGAGTTTCAACCAATAGAATTTCAAACAATTGATCACAATATGCAAACAAGTTTTCAGAAACAATAGCATCCTCTAGATGAACTCAAAATCAACAAGCTCAAATGTAATAGTGACACGAAAATGATCTGTCAACTGTTGAACAAACAAATGAATAAAGCTAGTGTGTTGACAGTATTGAATTGCGAGAATACACCGAAATGAAATACAATCGAACTTTGCGTATCATTGTCTTAATATATAGTTGCATTAAGGATGTTTTAATGACAAGTCAAACAAAGGTATGTGTAGTTTTGTGTGAAATGGTTGACCATGATTAGCACAAGCTACAAGTTTACACCGACACCACAAGGTGTCGTAATGACATAATTCAATAATAGCGGTGACCGAACAAGTCCACCGTGTTTGAAATCAAATGAAAGTGTAATGAAGCAATCCTGAGAATTTGATTCAAACGGCATCGTAGGATTTTTCAATTGAATATAGAACACCAAAGAACAACTGTTTCCCATCGAAGATGAAAAAGCAATAAGTACCGCAAGGCATCCGATCGATAATGAAAGAACCGTTAGGAGGTACACTGGGGTATAAAATGAATTTATGTATCATTGTCTTAACACACGATTGTGTTAGGATTGCTTCAATCATGATAAAACAAAACGGATTTAGAGCAAGTCAAGAAATAAACAATTAAATCCGTGCATGAGATGCGTAAACAAGATTTGCATAAGCTTCAAATTTAGTGAAGGCATCACTTCAAAGTGTCGAAATCAACAAGCGATTTATTGGAGTCGTAGACCAAACAAGTCTACTATGACTCGAAACAAAAGAACCTTCGCAAAAATAAATTTGAATATGATGCTCTCAATACATCATAGGTCTTGAATTGAATTTGCGAAATGGACAAGTTCAAGCAATCGAACTTGGTTTCAGTGCAATACAACAATAAACGTATGTTTCAACAAGGGAATTTCGTCATGGTTACAAAGACAAACCATGTATGTAACTTGAAAGAAAAGAAGTTTCAAGAAAGTGTGTTGGCTTGATATCAAAGGAGCCAACAATTACAATAATGTAGGTCATCCGAATCACAAGTCGAAAATTAGTTTAGCAAATAATTTTAGAACTTTTGATGAAGCGTTTATTCGAAACGAAACCACATGCATAACAAATGGTGCATGCGTAACATATGACTTTCCAAGAAATGAAACAATGAGCATTTGCTAAAATGAAGAAATGATCAAGTATCAAGACAAAGGAGTGTTCGCGTTAATGAAGAAAACTGTTATGATGCAACTATCATTAGGAGAAGTCGAGATGCAAAATTCTACTTGATAGAAGCAAAAGTGGAAATTTCAATAGAAATTTGAGTGCTTTATCTATTCGGTTAACTGAAATAGTATATATGTCAGAAATATGGGGTTTGCTCGAGTTAATAGACGTAGTTTCTATGTGATACCTTTTAATGAGTTTTGCCCTAAGTTCCCGATGGTTGTTGGTGCATACGTCTGTTGACTTCGTCTTGTATCGAGTCTTGTTTGTGTTTAGATAAATTAGGGCACGTTATTCGAGAAAATGTGAAAGGTGGGTATTTCGCACGAAATGGGAATGGGGTATTTCGCACGAAATCAACTAGGCATTTCACACGAAATAGCTATTTCGTGTGAAGTTGATTTCGCGTGAGCCGTTCCGTGCGAAATAGCCATACCTATAAATATCTGCCTTGAGATCTCATTTGTAACTTTTCGGTTTCAGTGCCGAACTGCTGCCGAAGTGTCTCCTCACGGTAAAACGTTGTTATATCAATCAAAAGACAGTTTAAGTGAATTGCAAGATGAATTACCTCAATACATTTGTTTCCGCCTCTCATATTGAGCAAAAACTCTTATGAACGACTCGTTTGGTCGTGAAAACGATCCTACAAGTGGTATCAGAGCTCAGGAGGAAGAGTTCTTACCATTTCAGCTGCAAATTCTGATTTCTACACCTTCTTTTCAAAATTAAACTTGATTTAACGGTCAAAATGATTTGAATTTCTCACATTATATGCGAAACTGTATTTTAACAAAGCCTTCAGAGAATTGGACTTAAAATTGGACTAAAACCTGATCAATTTGACAAAAACATGGCTGAGTTGATGACATCAGTAGTATTTCGCATGGAATAGCATCAGTTTCATCTATTTCGTACGAAATAGCTTTCTCATTTCTTTTGAAATTTCTGGTATTTCGTACGAAACCAGTTATTTCGCATGAAATCAGCTTATTTCACATCAAATTGGTATTTCGCTTGGTTATTTCGCACGAAATCACTCATTTCGTGTGAAAAGGGTATTTCGTGTGAACTGTTTTTCATTTGAAGTTGTCTTCCAGGGTATTTCGCTTGAACATGGTATTCCGTTTGAAGAGGTTATTTCGCTTGAGATTGGTATTTCGTTTGAAAGTTGTGAATTTTTTAAACTTGTTGCCGAAACATGGAAGAGGAATTTTATAACGCCTTTGCTACCCCGATTACTGTGCTAAGAGCACTATGTTAGAATACGAAACGGGGACCATGCAAAAACTGCCAAAACTCATGAATATTGAGGAGTATAAAGGATGGGAGGAGCGTTTTGAAAATTGGGTTCAAGCAAATTATTTGGGTGCTTGGGAATGTGTTGAAACGAAATATATCAGACCATTGAATGATGATGAAGAGGAGATTGCTATTAAAGATCTAAGTGTTGATGATAGAAAGAAATACAAAAATGAAAAGATGATGATCAGTCTATTGCATCAAGCTGTTAAAGAAGATATCTTAGTTTTACTGCAACACAATGGGAGTGCGTATTCAATTTGGAAAGCATTAAAATCAAAGTTTGTAGGAAGCCAAGAGATGATTAAAAACAAAAAATCGCTTTTGAAGAAGGCGTTTGATCTATTTCGTGGTTTAAAAAATGAAAGCACCAAGCAGATCATAGAAAGATATTGCAATTTAATTGTTAACATGAAACGGTTGAGCATCACAAAGGATAATAAAGAGTTGATTGAAAAATTGGCTGATGCGTTGCCACATGAAGTTTGGGGCACATATCTTATGATGTTAAGAAACAAGAAAGGGTTTAGCAATCTAACACTGAGCAAGTTTATTGAAAAACTTGAAGCTCAAGAGATGGAACAACGGAAGATCTCTAGAATGAAAGATTTTGATGGTGAACAAGACATTGGTCTATATTACAAAGGAGGGATCAGTGACAAAACCAATCTTTCACCAAAGATCGAAACTGCTTTCAATGCAAAAAGTTCATCTAGAGAGTCATCTCAAGGATCAAACAGCAAAACGGGATTTTCTTCATATCCATCATTTGATCCAAACTTTTCAGCAACTAAGAATGGAAAGATGTTACAATGCAACATTGCATTAAATCTTGAGAATGGTCAGAATTTCTCGGAAGAGGTTGCAAAAGGTCACATGTCTTTGTTGGTGACTGTGTTAGAATCATATGAAAGTTTAGTTGCAGGAAGGATCGGAAATCCAATGTTGACTAAAGAGGATTACGATCAGATCGATGCTGAAGAGATGGAGTTAATGGATATTAAGTGGTGTTTGGCTAGTGTGTTGAGAAGAGCTGAAAAATTCAAACAGATCACGGGAAGAGATGATTTCCGTGATGCAAATGTTTCTACTTTAGGTTTTGATAAATCTAAAGTTACTTGTTTTCGTTGCAGGGAAAAAGTGTTGGTGAATGCGTCTGTCGACTTCGTCTTGTATCGAGTCTTGTATGTTTATAGATAGATCAGGGCACGTTATACGAGAAAAATGTCAAATATAGGGTGAAAGGCAACTTCAAACGGAATTAGAAGTTGTAATTCCGTTTGAAATTACCATGCCAAGTTCAAACGAAATTAACTCTAGTAATTTCGCTTGAAGCTAATCCCGTTTGAACTAATTCCGTTTGAGTTAGGTTCAAGCGGAATTAGCTGGCCTATATATAGAGAAGTCCTGATTTCGTTTGAGTCATTCTTGTATGTGTGTTTCCGGAGCAGAAGTGCTGCCGAAGTGTCGTCTCGCTGCAATACTTTGTCAAATCAATCAAGAGACAGTTTAAAGTGATATTCTACCTGAATTGAAATCGATACGTATGTTTTCGCCTTTCATATTGAGAAAAACTCTTCTGATCGACTCGTTCGGGTCTAAAAACGATCCTACAAGTGGTATCAGAGCTCAGGAGGAAGAGTTCTTACCAATTCAGCTGCAATTTCTGATTTCTACACCTTCTTTTTCAAAATTAACAATTTTTCACGGTTAAAATCAGCTAAATTTCTCACAGTATGTGCGCAATTGTGTTTTAACAAATCCTTGAAAGAATTGGACTCAAATTCAATCTAAAATTGGTAATAATTGTAATTTCGCTTGAAAATCAGCTCGAGATGATGACATCGGCAGCAGTTCATACGGAATTAGACGGTTAATTCCTCTTGAAACCGGTATTCTGCTTGAGAAGTTGGTTGATTTCGTTTGAATTAGGTTATTCCGCTTGAGTGATTTCGTTTGAACTTGCTATTCCGCTCCAACTTGTAATTCCGTTTGGGTATTTCATACGGAATTAGTGATTCTGTTTGAAAGGGTATTAGTTCAAACGAAATTAGATATTCCATTTAAAAGTGCTGATTTCGCTCCAAAGGTTATTCCGTTTGAAGTTGGGATTTCGCTTGAAGTTGATTCCGTTTGAACAAGTAATTTCGCTTGAGAGAGAATTTTGTTTGAAACTGATTGTTTGTACATTTTTTAAAATCAAAACATGGAAGATGAATTTTATAATGCTTTTGCTACTACCCCGACTACCCCGGCTAGTGTTACCCAGAACTTGACCATGGAAAATGAAATGGGCACTATGCAAAAACCGCCAAAGCTTATGAACATTGAGGAGTATAAAGGATGGGAGGAACGATTTGAAAATTGGGTGCAAGCAAATTATTTGGATGCTTGGGAATGTATTGAGATGAAATATGTTAGACCAACAAATGATGACGAAGAGGAGATTGCTATCAAAGATATGAGTGTGGATGAGAAAAAGAAATACAAAAACGAAAAGATGATGATCAGTTTATTGCAACAAGCTATTAAAGAGGATATTTTGGTCTTATTGCAACACACTGGATGTGCATATTCAATATGGAAAGCATTAAGATCCAAGTTCGTTGGAAGTCAAGAAATGGTAAAAAACAAAAAATCGCTTTTGAAGAAAGAGTTTGATCTATTTCGTGGTTTGAAAAATGAGAGCACAAAGTAGATCATTGAAAGATACTGCAACTTGTTAGTAAACATGAAGAGAGTAAGCATTACAAAAGAAAATGAGGAATTGATTGAAAAATTAGCTGATGCTTTGCCACATGAAACTTGGGGTACATATCTCATGATGTTGAGGAACAAGAAAGGGTTTAACAATTTAACTTTGAGCAAATTCATTGAGAAATTAGAAGCTCAAGAGATGGAGCAAAGGAAGATTTCAAGAATGAAAGATTTTGATGGTGAACAAGATATCGGTCTTTATTACAAAGCAGGTATCAATGACAAGACTAACATGTCACCAAAGGTTGAAACTGCATTCAATGCAAAAAGTTCATCGGGGGGTTCATCTAAAGGATCAAACAGCAAAACAAGTTTTTCATCATATCCATCATTTGATCCAAACTTGTAAACAACAAAGAATGGCAGAAAATTACAATGCAACATTGTATTGAATCTTGAGAATGATCAGGATTATTCAGAAGAAATTGAGAAAAGTCACATCTCTTTGTTAGGGACTGTATTGGAGTCTTATGGTAGTTTAGTTGCAAGTCGGATCGGGAATCCAATGCTTACAAAAGAGGATTATGATCAGATTGATGCTGAAGAGATGGAATTGATGGATATAAAATGGTGTTTGGCTAGTGTGTTGAGACGAGCTGAGAAATTCAAACAGATCACAGGAAGAGATGATTTCCGTGATGCATGTGTTTCTAATTTGGGTTTTGATAAATCTAAAGTTACTTGTTTTCGTTGCAGGGAAAAAGGACACTTCAAGAGGGAGTGCACTAATCGCGAAGCAAGTGGAGCCCAAAATCCGTTCAACAACAATGATTACTACCGGAAGGCCATCTATCATCAAGTTGCTCAACAACAACAAGAACCACAAGTAGCACATGGTAGAAAAACAATTGAAGAATCATCAAAGAGAGCATGTTTGGTGAATCAAGATGATCAAAAACCTTCAACAGGTTTCAGTTGGGACAAATATATTTCTGCTGACAACAAAGCATGTCTGATCAGTCAAGATGATGAAAAGTTACCAGAAGGCTTTAGTTGGGAAAATTTCAGTTGGGATAATTACTGTCCGGATAAAGAAATGCTAAAAGCCAAAGCTTTTGTGGCTTGAATTGAAGAAGATAGTGATGATGATAATGATTATTATGCAAAAAAGAATGACAAAGCATTTGAAAATGATGGCAAAAAGTGATAGTGAAGATGAAAAGGCTAAAAAGAAAAAGAAAAAGGTCAAAACACCAGTCAGCAGTGATGATGAAGAAGCTTCAGTGATCAAAAGGAAAGTAAAAGAAGTTCCAGTTTTCAAAGTTGATGCAGAAGCTGACGCTAAAAATGTTCCGGTGATTTGTGAAAATTGTGAGATTATAAAGAAGAAAAACAGTGAATTGGTTAATAACATGAACAGGTTGAAGGAATCTTACGATGTTTTGAACAAAGCCATGAATATGTACAATGAAACAAGCGACGAACAAGCAACAACAATGAAGACACTTCAGGGAGCTTTCATGACAAAGCAGAAAGTTGTGAACAACTATATTGAGAAATGTGTTGTTTTGGAACAAAAACTGGAAACTCAAAGAATTGAAACAGAAAGAGTTAATCGATTGTTAAAAAGTTACTCATGTACTTCTTATGTCATTGACAGGATTTATCCAACTATTGAAGGGATGAAGGCATTTGAGAATGATGAAGTAACCGAAGAACAGAAGGTTTCTGAAGAAAAAACTCTTGAAAAGAAGAAAGAAAAGAAGAAGGATACTAAAGTAAAGACATCTGGTAAGAAACAAGGTGTCAGATACAACAAGTGTCCACCCCCGCTTGAAAATGGATATTCTCCGAGAAATCCAAATTCAGAAAGAGTCGAAAAGGCAACAAATTTACAGTGGGAGTCGGATTCTTCAGTTAACTTGCTAGAAAATATTGATGTTACGTTTACATCGTCTGACACTGATCAACAATCTCAATTAATGAAGAAAGCAGTGGATCATGTGTTAGATAACGATGAAACTGAGGAGTCAAAGTCGGAGTCTATGTCAGAGTCAAAGTCTGAGTCCAGCACTCCGAGTTAAACCGTCAAACAGGGCAAAAGAGTTTACAATAAAGAATTCCTTCTATCAAAATCTAATTTGAATGACGAAACATTCAAAGTTGCATATACATTGAATGATTCCGACAAATTATATTCTAATGAGGAATTTCCAATAAGAGGTGTCAAAACTGAATTGATCAAAAAGGTTTTCAAATTGACAGAAATTAATATTTCTGAAATAAAAGATGTAAATCTTTCTGAAAAACCTAAAAAATACACCTCAAGAGTTCAACGAAGATTAAACAAGAAAAAGGGTTACAGTTCTGGTTCTGGTTTTCAAAAGAAACCAAACCATAACGGTAATTACAAAAAGAAAGGTCTCGGTTTTATTCCACCAGAAAATTATAAAAATGAAAAATATGTTCGAGATTTTAAATCAAAAATGATATTTGTTTCAGGTACATCTTCTGAAGAAGAAAAAGAAAAATTATTCAGAAAACAGTCGAACAAAGATTTCCTTGCAAAGAAGCAAGAAGAGATGCAGACTGTTGATCAGAAGAAGGAAACTCGAACCTGTTTCAAATGTGGAAAAAGTGGTCATATTGCAATAAAATGTTCACAAAAAAATCAAACTAAACAGGGAGTTTCTAAACTGAAAGATGAAGAGGTTGTGTTTGAACCACCAATTGAGAGAACTAAACTTTTCAAAAATTCAAAATTTGAAATTGGTGAATGTTCAAACAGGTTTTACAAGAGAAGTGCAAATCTTGACAACCAAAAGTGGGTTGTTAAGAAATCTAATGATGAGTCTAGCAATGATTCTGATTTATCAAAATCAGAGGAGCTAACTTATGGCGATGAATCTGTTTCCACAAAGTCAGAGGAGCCACATGTTGAGTTTGTGACAACCCTCACCAAACCAGGTATCCGTACAAATTAATTAATATTTAATTACTGCTTAATTACTGTGCTTGCTTACAACTGTGATTAAACTGCTTACTGATTTCTGATACATACATACTCATGCATCACATCTTATACTGTCACTCTATTATTTACACACAAACCTTAGTGACAACCTTGTTGCACAAGAGCACAGTGAGCACACTATACGGGATACCCAGTAAACATGCAGACATAGCCAGCATCAGACAGTTACTGTCTCTGAGGCCAGTATGAGCCGGGAATAGATTACTACACTAGTAGGGAGTGTAGGGAGGTGAGGATTGTAGAACTGCGTCACTAGGTGATAATTATAGTGACCGGATGTGCCTAAAACGTACTTTGAGTACAAAATTTTGCACTTTAAATAAAAATTCAGCATTAAGCTAACTAGTAAAGTGCCAAAACATGAGAAAAATAATACTAGACACTTTCCAAAGTGTCGGGAATTCTTTGTGTCACTAAAAATAATATTAACGACACTTTAAATGCTTATGTAGCACATTAACGGATTGATATCCAACCGAACGACCGGACTTTACTCGGAACCTAAAAATATTGACATTGGCATTATTTTTCTTTTTCTGAGCCAGTTAGGGTCCCCGAATACCATAACACCCGTTATAAATTACTACACACATAATACTCTAATTTAAAAATCTAATTAACTAACTATAACTTATCTAGTTAGTTGAAATCCAATTGGTTACCCCCCACCCCTTGAACCGAACGGTTCCCTTGGGGAACACACACCACTTTTGCATGATTATTTTAATCTAGTGTGCTTAATATCATGGGAACACATTATCCTATGGTTAAAATAGTTGGAAGGACTATAAGTATGCTTATAGGATAATCATCATTCATTTACAAAGCACTTCAAAAAAAAAAATTACTTTCTTTCTCCCTTGTCTTGCTTACGGCCGAGAGCCACAACACACCCACCAACATCTTTCAATTTCAATCAAGCCATTCCACATACATATCAAGGTGTTAGAGCTCATACGAGGAGACCCGGTGCTTACGGATTGCCAAGGACCTCACCACAACGCTATTAACCACCCGTTTTTCGTCTAGTTTCTTCCCTAGCCACGAGCTAGTAGTAAGTGACTCTAAACACCCTATTGATCTTGTCTAAAGTGGTTAATAAGAGATTGGTCAGATAAAAATCATAAACACTAGAAATCAAAACTTAAAGTCTAGTAAGAATAATAAACATGGTGGTTAATGAATGAACGTTAGTGTAAAACTCTTGGATCTTGTTTTGTTATGATTATTTTATGTTGTTTGATGCTAGTAGTAGTTTTGATCGTCATCTAACCCTGCTAAGTCATGTTTATGGAACATGAACTAGTGTATGTTTAAGTGTGAAAAATGATTAGATGACGAACACTACTACTTATTAACATGAACTTGTGTAAAAAGAGTTTTTCTTATAAAATAGAGTCCAAAACTAGTAGATCTAAAGATCTACAAGTGGTATTTTCGAAGAACCAAGTGTCAAATCAAAGCATGTTTAGAAGCCGGATCTTTCTTGAAACAAAGGTGTTTTTGTGAGCAAACTAGTGCGTAGACACTTATGTAACAAAAGGTTTTACCAAAGAAATATGTTCGTAACTTTTGACCGAGAAGTTGTAAACTTACACTTTCTTTAAAAATAAGATTTTCAAGAACCAATTCTAATTACAAAGACAGAAAGATCTACTAAGAATATTGGAAGATTACTACACACTTTTACATAAACCACAAGTTCATGTGTTTGCGATTTACGTATATTCTTGACTAGTTTGATGTTGAAACATTGTTTGTTGATGTTGGGAATATTGTTGATTGAATTTATAAAAGAAAATGATACGCTTGAAAGCGTGGCCACCTCCAGTTACAGAGGAAACTCTGGCGAAATTTTTCCAGAAATATAACACTTGGAAAATATTTTTACGACAAGTGTTATGAATATATTTTCGACTTGTTTTTCCAAACAAACCTCGCCATGAATTTTTATTACAAAATCTCCAAGTGTCGGAGGTGGGATTTTCATAAATAAAACTTGTTAAATATATATTTTTCATAGTAACACTTGTGTAATTTTTATGATTATTTTGTGAAATATGTAAATATTATTTTTAGGGTAAAAATAATATTACTAGAATACACTGAATATTCACGGCTCCAAAATAATACGAACGCCTTCACAATAAATATTTAAGTTACACCGGTATTATTTATACCACCCGAACCTTACAACGTAACTCACGTATTTTCAGAAAATACTCATAAGTGTGTATTTTGACAAGGATATTATTTTGGAAAATTATATGGAATAAAATATAATATTTTTGGGAAAAAATATTTATATTTTGGAAGTAAAGTATTTTATACAAATGAAATAAAATATATTACATTAAGTGAGACTTAATAATATATTTCGAAGTTATACGAACGCACATGTATTAAAACCCCCATCCTTGGGAAGGAATATATTTACAAAATAATTACGAAGTGTAATTACGAAATAGTTGCCTAACTATTTCCCAAAAACATTAAACCTTAAGCTAAGGCACGACCGTCCGTCTAATAGAAGTTAGTACGTGTAGGTCGTCGCACAGCAGGTTGACTGGGAGATTTCTAGTTAGAGACGCACTTCGGTGAGTTCATGCCCCCCTTTTCTCTTAACTGTTTTCAGTTTTTAAACTGCGTGGGTGAAATACATGTTACTGTGATTACGAATACTTTACACATGGTATGTTTAGCGTAAGGAGGGTTACTACTTAGATCATGTGAGTGAGTAGGCCGGAACTGAAGGCCATTAATCCTCAGTGTAGGACCGAGGGACAATAGCGGTAGATCTATCTGGGTGTAGCGAGCCCAGCCCCAGGCCCAACAGTACGGACCTCGGGGTGACTTGGTGCCCGACGCAAAAATCTGCTAGGTTTGAGTCTTCCTACTGCACTTCATACATATCAATGGCCTTGCAAACCATTGGTGATCTCTTTATTTCCTTATTTGCTACATACCAAGATTTTTATACTTACAAAGGTTTTACATACTCACTACACATGAACTCGCTCAACAATTTTTGTTGATTTTTCCAACTTACATGTATTTCAGGGAACTAAGGATCTGGCACGGTATGCTACGTTTTCACGCTGCGTTAGAGTTATGGGATCATTCAAGTTTAGGGGTTGTGGCTTTTACCTGGACGAGTCACAGTTCTTAAACTACGTTTATTTTAGGTTTGTGGTTGCGTCTTAAGAACAATGTTTTATTTGGTGGTGTTGTAAACTCGAAGCATGTGTCAGCTTTTCAAACAATATTATGGTATTTTGTTTTTAAGACTTTAATTTATGGATGATTCTGCATGGTTTTACTTTCATATAGCTTTGTTGTGATTAAGCTATGGCATTAAGAAGTCACACCAAATAAACCCACGCTTCCGCAAAAGCCAGGGTGTGACAGAGTTAAAATTGGAAACATCAGTACCTCCAATGGATGATGTAAATTTTCCACCATTGAGGGCTGAAAATTTTAAACAAAAGGTTGGTAAAGTTGAGATTTCAAATCAATTTTTCTCTGAGAAGAAAGAATTTGATATTGAGAAAGCTTTTAATCCTAAAGTGCAACATATTTTTTGTAAAATGGTTGATGGGAAGGTCAAAGGGGTGAAGGAGTTTTATGAGAAAGCTTTTAATCCTAAAGTGCAACCAGGTAAGGGTGTTTCCTCCCAGGTTTGTGACTGGGATGGAACCTATTATGATGAATGAAATTCTGGACTTGCCGGAGCTCCCAGGTTGGTAAGTGTGGAGCAGGTATCGGCATCTTTCTTGAGAAATTCACGAAAGTGATTTCAACTTACAAGTGGTAAATCAGGGACATTAAGTTGTACTTGATTTTCTACTAGTAGTATTTGATGGTTGAACTTAAAAATGTTAAAAAATTTTCAAGTGGTTGAAAGAACAAAGTGATGAATGAATCCCCTAACCTACAAGTGGTTTTATGAAATCAACAAAACTTATTTTTCGGAAAAACCATTGTGATTAAAACAAACTTAAGTGTTTTGAAATCAAATGGGAAAATAGTTTATTGTGAGGGGGAGTTCTGATTGTTTATGCCAAGTGGATGGCGAATTAAAGTGATTTGATATCAGTTGTCACTTTACTTGTATAGTTTGTTTTCAAATTTCTTTTAAATGTGTTTGAATTTTAGGGGGAGTAAGAATTTTCAGAAAATCTAAAAACATTAGAAAATTTGAAAAAGTGATAAACATGATAAAATGAAAAATGAGTTTTGTTGAGAAAAAGAGGAAATGATAGTACATCAGTGGACGATCACAACATGCTAAAGAATTGGAAAGTTAAAAGTGATAAACGGTCTCACTGATGATGTGTCAGTAGCTTTTTACACACTTAGTAGATTGTGACAAGATATAAACCTAAATTCAAACTTGCTTATATCGTGGGGAACATCTCTCGGATATATGGTAACCCCCGAAATCTTGTTTGAAAGGTCCCTCTTTATGAGATACTAGGTCTTTATGCTCAGTGATATCTGGGGTATTATCCCGGGACTTCTTATTTTGCGGAAGCAATGGCCTAGTCCCCGGAGAATACTTTACGCTTGCTTGAAATATAGCCCACCCTCAGCATAAAAAATGATGAAACATTGAAAAAATATGTAAATCATGTGCTGTTGAAGAAAAGATCCTCTAAAGGGGACACACCAAAAGTCAAAGCCGTCATCTCTCTGCTGAACGGAAGTTTTGACCTGAGCTCTCACGGTCTTCGCAATTTAGCCCCTTACAGATATCATCTAGGTATACTCACCTGTAAGACTGAATATTGGGATCTGGATACGGGAGTATATTCTGAGGTGGGGCACGCGAATAAGTTTAAGTCTCTAAAACACTAATCTCGTATCTCGAAACAGTTGAACTTTGTGTGAGAATTTAAGTGGACCAGTATACTGACAATCTAAGTGAATCGTTTAGAACTTAAAATGTTTAAAGCTTAACGGTGTTGGTGATTTGTATCAAAAACTGATATGATCCTCTTACACAAACTCACAAAAATATTGTCTGTAAATATTTCTTTATTGCATTTCATTTAATTCAAAATTTCAAAAGATTTTAGTGTGTTTTAGCATAAAATTTTGAAAAAATCCAAAAAGATTTTCGACAACTGATGTTGGAGAGCTGATTTTCAAAATTCCGAGTGCTAAACATGATGAGCAGGTTTGGGAGAATCTGTTTAAATTGAGAAAAAGATTTTGAATATCTTTCCTACAAGTGGTCATCAGAAGTTTGTAAATGATAAATCATTCTATTCTTACAAGTGGTTAACAGAGATTAAATTTGTTAAAATTTTAAAATTTGTGAAATTTATTTCTGGGTTAAGATTTGTGCAGGAAACAGGATACGAGCCAGTCACAGATTTTGGGATACAAAATTGAAAGCCAGGATTCTGATCCTGAAATAAGTGAGCCAGATTTCGATCCTGTGAAACTCAGATTATGATCCTAGCATAACTCGAGGGGGAGATTAGTTGATAAAGAGAAGACAGAGATTGAGGATGCTTTACACTGTCAGATACTTCAGAAAGAGCAGACTGATAAAGACTAAAGTTTGAAGACTTGACACTGAAGACTCGTCAACATTCGAGGGGGAGTCTGTTGGTGCATGCGTTTGTTGACTTCGTCTTGTATCGAGTCTTGTATGTTTATAGATAGATCAGGGCACGTTATACGAGAAAAATGTCAAATATAGGGTGAAAGGCAACTTCAAACGGAATTAGAAGTTGTAATTCCGTTTGAAATTACCATGCCAATTTCAAACGAAATTAACTCTAGTAATTTCGCTTGAAGCTAATCCCGTTTGAACTAATTCCGTTTGAGTCAGGTTCAAGCGGAATTAGCTGGCCTATATATAAAGAAGTCCTGATTTTGTTTGAGTCATTCTTGTATGTGTGTTTCCGGAGCAGAAGTGCTGCCGAAGTGTCGTCTCGCTGTAATACTTTGTCAAATCAATCAAGAGACAGTTTAAAGTGATATTCTAGCTGAATTGAACTCGATACGTCTGTTTCCGCCTTTCGTATTGAGAAAAACTCTTCTGATCGACTCGTTCGGGTCTGAAAACGATCCTACAAAAAGGGCATTTCAAGCGAGAGTGCACAAAGCGCGAAGCAAGTGGAGCTCAAAATCCATTCAACAACAATGATTACTATCGAAAAGCGATTTATCATCAAGTTTCTCAACAACCACATCAACTGTTGGATCGTCGTATGACCCTAAATAGTCAGTATGAGTAGTTCATCATCAAGTACAAAGGCGAAATCAATGTAAAAGATGTCAACACAGCTTGTTCCTTTCTAATTATCCTTTTATTGATCAATCCTGAGCTTTTTACACATTCAAATGACAAACGGACAGCACCTCGACTCAGAGACCAATGACCAGATTCCACTCCAAATGAACACAGCACACACATATATATAGTGATGAGATTCCGCTCCAAATGACACAGATTGTTACAAGCGAAATCACATGTGTTGATTTCGCTTGAATCGCACATATACACTTTCAAGCGGAATCACTTACATTTACATGTTAAACCCCAATTTCTAACCCTGTTGTGTGCTCGTTTATCCTATCTAGACATAAGACTCGATTAAGACGAAGTTAACAGACACTAGATGCACCGACAGACTCCCCCTTGGATGTTGACGAAGTCTTCGGCGTCGAGTCTTTAGTCTTTGTCTTTCTATCCAAATTGTCCTTGACATTGTAAAAGCTTTCTTCAATCTTCATCTTCAATCTCCCCTTTGAGTGTTGATCCAGAATATGAACTCCCCCTTTCGTAGAGTCCCCCTCTCGATAAGCTAGGGCTCAAATTCTGATTCAAACTTTGACACTTTCTTTGCCATGGGGATTTTAATTCTTGTTTCCTGCACAATCTCTACCTAAATATAAGATATATGACAATAATAGTTTCAATTCATAATTATCATTTAAGCTCATTCGATATTCTAATCAGTGTTTAGAAATCCACTTAAGTATTCAGGTCCAAGTTAATGACCCTGATTACTCAATTTATCTACCAAGTCCAACTTAATGACCTTGGTTGACCAGAGATAATTCACTGACATTTTGTTCAATCTTTTTCAAACATTTTTCTGAAAATTACAAGTTTCAAATTAATGAACTTGTTTTGACTTTTCAACTCTCACAAACCTATCATGATTAGTTCCAAACTCATCCTCCAGCCCAGAAACTTCCTGCATCTGCTTCAATTTGAATCTGAAGATCAACTCTCCACTTTGGTTTGTCAAAAATAAAGCAGAAATGTAAAATCTTTTTGAATTTTGAATAAAGTTTCTAAACTAGGAAAGAAATACAGAAATAAAATGCAGTCAATGTAAACTATTTACAAACATATTTTTGATGAGCGTGTTAGGGAATCATATCAGCTATCCGACAAGTCACAAGTACCGTTAAGCTTTAATTACATATTCAGAATTAAACAATTCGCTTAGATTTTCGATATACTGATCCATTTAAATTTTCACACACATTTCAATCTGTGCAGGATACGGATTTAGTGTTTTAGGAACTTAAACTCATTCATGTGTCCCACCTCTTGAATATACTCCTGTATCCAAATCACAATATTCAGTCTTACAGGTGAGTATACCACAGATGATATCTGTAAGGGGTTAAATTGCGAAGAACCGTGAGGGCTCAGGTCAGAACTTCCATTCAGCAGAGAGATGACGGTTCGACTTTGGTGTGTCCCCTTCAAGGCCGGCCCTAGGGGTGGGCGGGGAGGACCACCGGCCAGGGCCCGATATTTCGAGGGGCACGTTTTTTATGAAAATAAAGCCGATATGTATATTTAAAATATTTTTTAATAGGGTACACCCATACAAACACCAACATAGGTCTCCTTACAAAACTATTCTTATGGTTTAGATTAGTTATTAGCCCCTTTGGCATTAGATTTAGACCATTAGTGACCCAATACCCAATTTCGTTAAGGCCTAAGGGCACATTTTTTCAAGCTCGAACAGGGTACACGAATTCTTAGGGCCGGCCCTGGTCCCCTTTAGAGGATCTTTTTTACAACAACCATGATTAGCATTTTTCAATGTTTTATCATTTTTTAGCTGAGGGCGGCGCTATATTTCAAGCAATGCAGAAAGTATTATTCGGGGACTAGGCCATTGCTTCCGCATTATCAGAAGTCCCGGAATAATACCCCAGATATCACTGAGTATAAAGACCTAGTATCTCAGAAAGAGGGATCTTTCAAACAAGATTTCAGGGGTTACCTATATATCCAAGTAGTGTTCCCCACGAAATAAGTAAGTAAAGATTTAGGTTTATATCCCGAACAAACCTACTAAATGTGTAAAAACCGATCGGCACATCATCAGCGAGACTGTTTAACGCATCTAAACTTTTCATTTCTTTAGCATACCGTAACTGTCAAGCCAATGTACTATCATTTTCCCTTTTTACACAAGCTCTTTTCTGGTTTTCTAATGTTTTTGGATTTTGAAAATTTTTTACTCTTTTTGAATTTTCTGAAAATATTACCCTATATTCTCCCCCTAAATACCAAAACAAGTAAACAATCGACAAACCATTGCAGATTGCTTCTTAACATCATCTACAATGTCTCCTTCATCAACGCAAAGAATCTCCTCCAACACCGATAAAAGCTTTATACCGTTCAATTTTAGCAAATATTGAAAACGTGTTTTATCAAATGCTTTGGTATGTAAATCAGCTTTTTGCTCGTTGGTGTGGATTTTCTCAATTCGTATCAACTTCTTCTCGAAACAATCTCGAATGAAGTGATGATGAATTTCAATGTGTTTGGTTTTAGCGTGATGAACAGGATTTTTAGTAATGTTAATCGCTGCCTCATTATCAACAAAGATAGGGGTGTTTAGAAATTGCAAACCGTAGTCGCACATCTGTTGCTGCATCCACAAGATCTGAGAGCAGCAACTGCTAGTAGATACTGTAACACCTCGAAAATTCACGTCCTATAATGTATTGACACGGGTCATAAGCGTTGAACGTGTAAAAGAATACTCTAGAGGGACTAAAGTTGACAAACAAGGAAAGTATGTGAATATAAGAGTTCAAAATGTCAACAATGGATAAATATACTTTACGATAACCCTACATGATGTTTATACCCTTAAACGAATAAATCATGGATCATACGAAGCTAATTGTGAAAGAAAATGAGAGATTACAAACTACAGGGGTTAAATGTGTCGACATGTTTAAAGTATACCTCTGAGTGACCTTTTAACAAACCCGAAGCTTTGTAACGATTAATTATGCTCATTAGAATGTATGATAAAAATTTCACCAAGTTTCGTTATCGTATGAGAAAGTTATGATAAAATTCGTATACGAGGGGTTAAAAGCGTCAACGTTGAAATTTAAGACTTTTTGGTGATTGTATGAATAACCGGGGACCTAACAAAGTTGGTTTATGACTTGGAGTCCTTAAAAGTCAAGTTTAGGGTTACAAGTGCAAGAAACCATGTTAAAAATCAAGTTTAGAAGTTCAGGGGCTAAACGTGTCAACTTTTAAAGAATTCTGGTATGCTGGCTGGTCCTTACGGACCGTAAGCTGGGAGCCTTACGGTCCGTAAGCTTCTCCCAGATGCAGAAACTCGGACAGAACGCCTGTTCAGCCATCTAAACGACATGTATTGCCCTTAAACACTTCCAAGAGCTGCCTAAACTAATTCCTTAGGCTTAGGGACACTTGCTAATGATTTGGATCACCCCATAGACTTGGTTGTCATCATTACAGTGGATCAAATTCACTATAAAAGGCCTTCATAGTTGCAACATTGTGATCATTCATTCCATCTGCTTTCTTGGAGCTTCCTGGAGCATAAGAGCAGACCCAAGCCAGCTCTAATAGTGCATTAGACTTTGGTAAGTACCCTTGACCTTCCTTAATCGTTTTTTGCTTAGTTATTAGCTTAAAAGTTAAACCGTCGTAATTAACGGTTGACTTAGCGATTAATCAATAATGGTCCAGTGATTAGTCAAATTGAAGGTAGTTATAAGTTGGTAATTATGTGGGCAATAAACCCTTAAAAGGGCACCCACTGATTCCCGTTCTAACTAGATCAAATGTCGGGTCAAAGTTGATTAGAAAAAGTCAACAGAATGCTAATTTGAGAATTAACATGTAATTAGCAATATAGAAGGCATGTAACCTATTTTACCACTCATATAACTTAGTAATAAATGTAAGAACATGTCTAAGCATGTTCGACCCGACAATTTTCTGTTTAGACCCGGTTCGGAACCGAAAGTCGCAAAACTTTGACTTTAGCTTTGACTCCAGTTCTGACCCGATTTGGTATGATTTAGAAATGCCTTAGGACTTCCTTAGGACCAGGTTACATGTTAGTATAACCCTCTGTGGTTGGTTCGTTGATTGTCCGTTTCGTTTACACGTTTCCGTTAATTGCTTAATGTTGACCATAATGCCCTTTTGACCATAAAACGAGAATTTTAGAAATGTGAAAGGACAATAATCTTTACTACTGATTTATAAACATGTCCCTAAAATTTCACATCAGTTGGAGGTCTAGATTAGGAGTTATGCTCATTAGCGTAATTATAACGCCTTTTAGTAATTAAACGGCGCAATTAGCATAAAGCCTATCTAAACCCAATTTTTGACACCAAACCTTTTACCCACTGATGTAATATAATATTTTGAGATTTTTAAAGATTTTTAATTATTTTTAAACTGATCATAACCTAAGGTTATCGCCTTAATTCGGTAAATACCGATTATACCCTTTTTGCTTGTAAAATGAGTTTTACAAAATATTTTGACACCAATCCAATTGCTACTGATTTTATATAATAAATAAAGTATTTTGAACTTTATAACCAGATCAGAAAACTCCGATTTCCTGTATAACCCGGAAATAGCTTAAAATGGCATTTTACGCGTATTAAACGCATAGTTTGGGTTTAAAACCATTTTGCCATATAAGACCTAATACCAACTGATATGACCTAATAAAATAAGTTATTCTACTGATGTATTCGGACCCGAATCTCAGAATTTTAATTTACCTCTTTTATAATCTTTTAAATGACCAAAATACCCCTACGGGGCTTATATTGAGATTAAACTCGTTTTGGGCATAATGGAAGGTATCCTACTAATATCACAACATGTTTAAGGCATATTAACTTAGGAAACCTGTATAGGACCCATATGGTTACCCGTTACGCTTCTTACGCGTTCGGTTTGGTTTATATAACTTGTTTGCATAAGTTAGCCGAAACGGGTCAAACCTTATCATTTTTATCTCAAAATCCAGAAGGTGTTTAGATTACCCATATTATACAAGTCTTCAAACTTTTCGGGTCTAAAACAAATTCTATTCCGGTCTTCACTTAATCATGCGTTTGAACCGTATATTTCCTTAAAACTAACCGGTCTAAGTTTAGGCTTAATTAAAGACCCGTTAGTATTCTAATTGGTTATTTATACCATCATTCCAGACTAGAGCCTTCCGGTAAATTGTACCTACGCTTACTTAAGTGAATACGGCTGAGTTATTATAATTCTTGCTATTTAAGACATGAGCTAGCTCAGGTAAATACTCTTAACTTATTTTCCCTAATATGGGCTTGGGATACGGTAATATAAATACCGCATGGTCAGGTATGGGATTCAAAGACCAATAAGTCGGGAAATCCAAATAACCTGTTTTAATTCGTATTGCTTGACTGAAACATTGGGGATTAATGCGACCGTGTCCTGGATATCCTTGACTCATTAAATGCAATGGCCACGACCTAAGCACGGGGTGTAGGCATACACCCGACAGATGCCATATGCTTATTAATTAATTATACCCAATATGGGATTCCCAATAAGGGAATAGTGGTGTGTCGGTTAATCTTGAACCGGCATAGAACCGGGCCCCGTATGTAGAGCAAGTTATGTAAAACTGATAACATGAGATATAGTTTGTCCCAAGTATAAAAGATTAATTTTGCCTTGAGCATTTTAATCAAAGTGTCAACATATTTTCGTGCCTTGTGCACCTAAACCAATTTTCTTAAAATCTTTTCAAATGAGTCAGTTGAGTGTATTTACCAGTGAAAACTGACGTATTTTCCAAAGTCTAAGTGACAGGTACAAGTACGTAATAGGCTGGAAGCTGCTCAGGACTTGTTAGATGAGGACTTTGCAACTCCTTCACATAAGCCATTAGTCTGATAACTTCTTTTGTTGTTTTGATCCGCCTATGGATTATTACAAGCTAGTCTGTACAAAATACTTTTATATTATCAGACATTTGTGTTTGTAATAATATTTTATATTTCAAGACTTCCGCTGTGCATTTAAATTGTGTTGTTTGACTATGATGATATCAACTACGTCACGATACTCCCCACCGGGCCCACCGGTAATACGTGGAAATATCGGGGTGTGACAGGTTGGTATCAGAGCCAACGTTGAGTGAATTAAACACTAGCCTTTTGTGTTTAATCTCAATGACACATTAGCACATTCCTTGACCTTCTGAGTCTAGACTTAACATAGGAATAATCTCAATCCTAATCTGGAAACTTTGCTTCCAAATTTTTTATATATTGGATACGTCGCCAAGCGAAGAAGCTGTAATAGGAATTCTCCACATCCGGAGCCTTGAAATGCTGAGCTTCGTACCGCGGCCAGGGTGGAACGTACAACCAAGGAGAAAGCATTCAGAAATAAAATGAAGAAGAAACTCCTTTTTGCTGAAGATCGTTTCCTTAATAGTCCTTCTAAGGACATATTTATTTTTCAGTCCCTTCAAGGACAACATTATTCCTTTCAAGTCCCGCTTAGGGCAACTCTGTACTTTTATTTTCATATAGTGGATTGATTAAATTTAAGTTTTCATTCTAAACATGAAATATGAAATAAATGGAAAATAACATTCCTTTTATATGATCTACCTTTATAATAAAATGACAAAATCTAAAAAGGACAAGACCTAGCCACGTGTTATTTTGAGACAGGGCCAAGATGGTAGTTCCTCAACTAGATTCAGATCCTTGTTAACACCTCAATTTAGGATTGTTCTGCGTTAAATATTAAAAAGAATCTTAAAGGTAAAACCTAGCCTAAATGTCACTGCAGACAAGGCCAAGATGGTAGAATCTGTTCAAAAGATTCAAACCCTTGTTAACATCTGTAACATGTTAACATTCCTGGCAGACATGGTTTGATAAAATCGCATGAGTTATCCTTAAATAAGATTACTCCAATTTCCCTTATTTATATAATCATCCCTTAAGGATGAAGTGCCTACAGGCTATAATTAACGTCCTCTGAGACTAAAGACAGTGGTAGCCTACAACTCCCTGTCAAGAAAAGGTAATGAACTTTGATTCAAACCTTAATGCCTCGATTCTCTGAAATCATGGCTTATATCATCCTATAAGATGATCATATTATAAACATCCCTTAGAAGGGAAGTGCCTACGGGCTATAGTTAATGTCCTCTGAGACTAAAGACAGTGGTAGCCTACAACTCCCTGTCAAGAAAAGGTAATGAACTTTGATTCAAACCTTAATGCCTCGATTCTCTAAAATCATGGCTTATAAATTAAACTTGTCTACGCGATAGGCCATTTGTGCTATTATTAACTTGTAAATTAGGATTTATGATAAGAATCCTGAATAAAATAAATATCCTTCCTTCCCTGCCAGTATACATATTAAAAAGAATCTTAAATGTACGACCTAGCCTATATGTCATTCCAGACGAGGCCAAGATGGTAGAACCTATTCAAAGGATTCAAATCCTTGTAACATTGTAAATATGTTAACACTCCTGGCAACAGTGAAGCGATAAAATCACACTTGTCATCTTTATATTAGGATTTTCCATACCCCTTATTTTTAGCGTAAATGATAAAGAGGAATCATGGCTAATAAACGTTGAACATGAACACATCAAAACATCCATTGGGATGTATACCTACGGGAAAAGATGTATAAATGAAAAGATAGTTTTATTTCATAACTTCTTGTCAAGACAATGAATTATGAAATTTTCCGATCGAAAGGAATCATTGATTATGTTTTAAAATTTCCCTAGTGACAAGGCCTCTGTGCCATCAAAAAGTCCTTGGGACAAGCCCTTATGCTATATAAAATGTCGGTACTACATTGACAGTCATGACTTATGTCCCCTGTCTAATAAATATGAAGGAGTATGTTCCGTTTAAACACCAAAGATGGTTTATCTAAAAACCTAGGCCAAGCATAATCAAATAAATTTAATACTATCTATTGGTCTATATGGTTGAGTTACACCATGGCTATTTAATCGTCAAGTTCGACAATTCGCTATGTAATTAAACAAATTATTACTACTTGGATAGTAGCCTTCAAACCTTCACCACGGCTGACTCCTCTGAAGTTCACAATCATCCAGTTAGTCGGAATGATGTCCATTGACCAGCCTTTGTGGCAAAATAAATTATCTCCAAAGAGATGACGGCTGTAGTCTTTGACTCTCTGTCCAAAGGTGAAGAACTATGTTCGAACCTTAAGATCTCTGATCCAATAAGATTGCGGCTTATATATTAATGCCTTAAGTGCCATATCCTATATGTCCTTTGTGACAAGGCCTTCGTGCCTATGATTATTAATGTCCTTCATGACAAGCCTTCCAACTATCTAAAGATTGTCGTTATGACAAGGACAGTTGTGACATTATGATCCCCTGTCAAAAGGTAATGGACTCGGTCCAAACCATAAACATGATTGATGGTCCTTTTTGACCTAGGATAAATATAATTGACGTACTTTCTAGTAGCATACTATAATGAAGTTAAAAACCTAACAGCCATTATGGTTTAATAATACCATGACTTATAAATCATCCATTACGATGATTCCATAATAGTTTGTGGCTAAGGATATGTTATTATTGGTGTTTAGTACCAAAGCTCCAGTATGGTGGATTCCGACGAAGCACACAGTAGTGCTGCGGCTAAAAACAAGGATGCCAATATAAATATAAATGTTAATGGCACTACTCTTCAGGCCTTGATTAGCGCAGCAATTAGTGAAGTTGTGGATAAGATCCATGAGAACAAAAAGGAACCGAGTGACACTCACTCAAAGGTCTATACGAAAACACATACATCAGCTCGTAAGGAGAGCGCCGTTCACTCTTCAAATGAAAAGAGCGAACCTCAGGAGTTAGTACTCTATGATAAGCCCTGTTCAACTGAAGACGGGTGCACCTACAAATACTTCATCTCATGCAAACCCAGAGATTTCAATGGCGAAAAAGGAGCAATTGATGCTATGGAATGGCTTGAGGAAATGGAAACCGTTGTGGACATCAGCAATTGTGCTGATAAGGACGTAGTAAAATTTGTTTCACAATCTTTCAAGGGCGAGGCTCTTGCATGGTGGAGGTCCATGATGCAGTCCTCGGGGAAGATTCCCCTACACAATATGGGATGGTCCAATTTTGTGGACCTTATCAAAGAGAACTACTGTCCACAACACGAAGTGGAAAAGGTGGAGACAGATTTTCTGACTCTCACAATGAAGAACCTAAATTGTCAACAATATGTTACCAACTTCAACTCCCTATCTAGATTGGTACCCTATTTAATTACCCCTGAACCAAAACGCATTGCGCCTTTCATCGGTGGTTTGGCACCCGAAATAAAAGGGAATGTTAAGGCTTCAAGGCCAATCACCCTCAGATCAGCTGTAGATCTATCCTTGTCTCTCACTCTAGATATAGTGAG
Source organism: Helianthus tuberosus (assembly GCA_030545235.1). Classification (NCBI taxonomy): domain Eukaryota; kingdom Viridiplantae; phylum Streptophyta; class Magnoliopsida; order Asterales; family Asteraceae; genus Helianthus; species Helianthus tuberosus. The sequence continues at coordinate 32,707,977 of CM060404.1, read as the reverse complement.
ACAAAAGTCAATCAAGAATGAAACTAATGAGACAAGACAAAGGGAGGAGGATAACTCCCAGAATCCTAAGAAGAGCAAATCCGAGTTCAACAATAACCAACAGGATTCCAACAAAAAGCCTACATGCAAAACCTGCAAAAGAAGACACTAGGGACAGTGTCGATCAAACCAAAAGATAAAGCAATGTGGCATCTGTAAAAGAACTGGCCACCAGTCCCACGAATGTAGGGACATAAAGAATGCAAACTGTTTCAGCTGTGGCGAAAAGGGCCACATCAGTACTAATTGCCCTGAGGCTGCCAAGGAAGGAGCAGATAAGTCTGGGAAGGATAAGAAAGGAAATGCCTGAACTATCGGTTGAATGCCAGAGACAGTGCATATCAATAATAGAATTAGGTACGTCCTTACCATTTAGCATTGATAATGTCTGCTAAGTATCTTACGTTAATGCAAGGGATAATGGGCCTTTAGTAAACCATAAGCTTAGCAACTTTTGATTACATTCATAAAGAACTCCAGATATTAAATATAAGGTATAATTTACCAATGGGATCTTTAATGACCCTCTCTCCCATCCTTGGAGATAATCCTTTCATAAGAATCTGGAGTACTCTTCCCCAAAAAAGAGTACGACAATATATATTACTTTATTTTAATTTTCTCATTGTTTTCTATCGCCTGCGAATGCCAAACTATGTTTGATAAAAGTGTCATATGAGGATTGGCGTATCCTAGTGTGTCCCATAGATTGCTTCCATGCCTGATCAGTATGGAGGTTTAATGCATGGAATCCCTGAGATATCCCAATGGTCATATCGTACTAAAATCGACTAGTAGTATTCAAAGAAGATATCCAATATAAAAATGTCCTTATAAGTATATCTACTTAGGGCATCCTTGCAATTGTAAAGAGAATGTCTTATTTATCTGATACCGACATCGATAGATGAACCAAAGCCTGAGAATACGGACACCTCTGACATCTATGTGTGTCGTAATTATCTTCTTTATAAGAATTACCATGTTTACCTCCTGAGAGGCAAGTGGATGTTAGGACAAACATCCCGCTTAGGACTGCAATTATTGTAAAAGCCTTATATCTGTTAGTACCAATGGAATAGGAAGAACTAAGAGTCAAATCGATAAGTTTTTAGAGAAGGTTTCATAAAGCCAAAATTCAAAGTTCTAAGAACTCCGATTTATATATAAATAAGAAAGACGGATCATCTTGCTTATGCATTGATTACCGCAACCCTATTTAAGCAACAATTAAGAATCGCTATTACCTGCCCAGGATCGTCGATTTGTTCGACTAATTGTAAGGATTAGCTATTCCTTAAGATTAGTTTTGAGCAATGGTTGGAATAACCATCTCACCTTAAGATAAGCTTTTCTATAATAGTTGATATATAAGTATCAAGGCTACTCCTTTGGAGACCTTGTATAGTTGGAATGTTAAACAATCTATTGTTAGGACAATAGATTGGTAAGTCCAATTATCAGAATCTGAAAGTTGTATTGGAAACAACAAATAAGGTCACGCAAATTCATAATCATCTGTAAGATGCCAGTATTCGGCAGAAAATCAAGGATTAATGAAAGTAGCAACCCTCCTAAATTCTTGTTAAGGAATAAGGTTCAACAAAAGATTTCACCCAGGAAGGGTGTGCCAAATTTGTTAAATTATCAGTCTAGTTAAGCTCTGAATATATAGAATCATTCGAAGGAAATTGAATGTATCAAGATCAAGTAGCTTATAAGCTAAAACCTATTTAAGGAGCTTGGCGGAGCTCGCAATACATTGCACACTAGTGACTGAAGGATGTATTTCGCCAATAAGTTAAGAAGCACTATCGCATAATGATATGTAGATTTATGAGCATCCTGTATCGATTGAGGATCGACAGGTTAAGAAGCTCCAAAAGGGTACATGTACATAATATAAGGGTCACTTTGGGAGCTTGGAAAGACTCCAGATATGTTATAGAAGTTAAGTCCATTATGCGACAAAAAGTACTTCCATAATTTTAGAAAATCTCGAGGTCGAGATTTCTTTTAAGGGGGTGAGGATGTAACACCTCGAAAATTCACGTCCTATAATGTATTGACATGGGTCATAAGCGTTGAACGTGTAAAAGAATACTCTAGATGGACTAAAGTTGACAAATAAGGAAAGTATGTGAATATAAGAGTTCAAAATGTCAACAATGGATAAATATACTTTACGATAACCCTACATGATGTTTATACCCTTAAACGAATAAATCATGGATCATACGAAGCTAATTGTGAAAGAAAATGAGAGATTACAAACTACAGGGGTTAAATGTGTCGACATGTTTAAAGTGTACCTCTGAGTGACCTTTTAGCAAACCCGAAGCTTTGTATTGATTAATTATGCTCATTAGAATGTATGATAAAAATTTCACCAAGTTTCGTTATCGTATGAGAAAGTTATGATAAAATTCGTATACGAGGGGTTAAAAGCGTCAACGTTGAAATTTAAGACTTTTCGGTGATCGTATGAATAACCGGGGACCTAACAAAGTTGGTTTATGACTTGGAGTCCTTAAAAGTCAAGTTTAGGGTTACAAGTGCAAGAAACCATGTTAAAAATCAAGTTTAGAAGTTCAGGGGCTAAACGTGTCAACTTTTAAAGAATTCTGGTATGCTGGCTGGTCCTTACGGACCGTAAGCTGGGAGCCTTACGGTCCGTAAGCTTCTCCCAGATGCAGAAACTCGGACAGAACGCCTGTTCAGCCATCTAAACGACATGTATTGCCCTTAAACACTTCCAAGAGCTGCCTAAACTAATTCCTTAGACTTAGGGACACTTGTTAATGATCTGGATCACCCCATAGACTTGGTTGTCATCATTATAGTGGATCAAATTCACTATAAAAGGCCTTCATAGTTGCAACATTGTGATCATTCATTCCATCTGCTTTCTTGGAGCTTCCTGGAGCAGAAGAGCAGACCCAAGCCAGCTCTAATAGTGCGTTAGACTTTGGTAAGTACCCTTGACCTTCCTTAATCGTGTTTTGCTTAGTTATTAGCTTAAAAGTCAAACCGTCGTAATTAACGGTTGACTTAGCGATTAATCATTAATGGTCCAGTGATTAGTCGAATTGAAGGTAGTTATAAGTTGGTAATTATGTGGGCAATAAACCCTTAAAAGGGCACCCACTGATTCCCGTTCTAACTAGATCAAATGTCGGGTCAAAGTTGATTAGAAAAAGTCAACAGAATGCTAATTTGCGAATTAACATGTAATTAGCAATATAGAAGGCATGTAACCTATTTTACCACTCATATAACTTAGTAATAAATGTAAGAACATGTCTAAGCATGTTCGACCCGACTATTTTCTGTTTAGACCCGGTTCGGAACCGAAAGTCGCAAAACTTTGACTTTTGCTTTGACTTCAGTTCTGACCCGATTTGGTATGATTTAGAAATGCCTTAGGACTTCCTTAGGACCAGGTTACATGTTAGTATAACCCTCTGTGGTTGGTTCGTTGATTGTCCGTTTCGTTTACACGTTTCCGTTAATTGCTTAATGTTGACCATAATGCCCTTTTGACCATAAAACGAGAATTTTAGAAATGTGAAAGGACAATAATCTTTACTACGGATTTATAAACATGTCCCTAAAATTTCACATCAGTTGAAGGTCTAGATTAGGAGTTATGCTCATTAGCGTAATTATAACGCCTTTTAGTAATTAAACGGCGCAATTAGCATAAAGCCTATCTAAACCCAATTTTTGACACCAAACCTTTTACCCACTGATGTAATATAATATTTTGATATTTTTAAAGATTTTTAATTATTTTTAAACTGATCATAACCTAAGGTTATCGCCTTAATTCGGTAAATACCGATTATACCCTTTTTGCATGTAAAATGAGTTTTACAAAATATTTTGACACCAATCCAATTGCTACTGATTTTATATAATAAATAAAGTATTTTAAACTTTATAACCTGATCAGAAAACTCCGATTTCCTGTATAACCCGGAAATCGCTTAAACTGGCTTTTTATGCGTATTAAACGCATAGTTTGGGTTTAAAACCATTTTGCCATATAAGACCTAATACCAACTGATATGACCTAATAAAATAAGTTATTCTACTGATGTATTCGGACCCGAATCTCAGAATTTTAATTTATCTCTTTTATAATCTTTTAAATGACCAAAATACCCCTACGGGGCTTATATTGAGATTAAACTCGTTTTGGGCATAATGGAAGGTATCCTACTGATATCACAACATGTTTTAGGCATATTAAGTTAGGAAACCTGTATAGGACCCATATGGTTACCCGTTACGCTTGTTACGCGTTCGGTTTGGTTTTTGTAACTTGTTTGCATAAGTTAGCCGAAACGGGTCAAACCTTATCATTTTTATCTCAAAATCCAGAAGGTGTTTAGATTACCCATATTATACAATTCTTCAAACTTGTCGGGTCTAAAACACATTCTATTCCGGTCTTCGCTTAATCATGCGTTTGAACCGTATATTTCCTTAAAACTAACCAGTCTAAGTTTAGGCTTAATTAAAGGCCCGTTAGTATTCTAATTGGTTATTTATACCATCATTCCAGACTAGAGCCTTCCGGTAAATTGTACCTACACTTACATAAGTGAATACAGCTGAGTTATTATAATTCTTGCTATTTAAGACATGAGCTAGCTCAGGTAAATACTCTTAACTTATTTTCCCTAATACGGGCTTGGGATACGGTAATATAAATACCGCATGGTCAGGTATGGGATTCAAAGACCAATAAGTCGGGAAATCCAAATAACCTGTTTTAATTCGTATTGCTTGACAGAAACATTGGGGATTAATGCGACCGTGTCCTGGATATCCTTGACTCATTAAATGCAATGGCCACGACCTAAGCACGGGGTGTAGGCATACACCTGACAGATGCCATATGCTTATTAATTAATTATACCTAATATGGGATTCCCAATAAGGGAATAGTGGTGTGTCGGTTAATCTTGAACCGGCATAGAACCGGGCCCCGTATGTAGAGCAAGTTATGTAAAACAGATAACATGAGATATAGTTTGTCCCAAGTATAAAAGATTAATTTTGCGTTGAGCATTTTAATCAAAGTGTCAGCATAAACCAACTCTTTTCAAATGAGTCAGTTGAGTGTATTTACCTGTGAAAACTGACGTATTTTCCAATGTCTAAGTGACAGGTACAAGTACGTAATAGGCTGGAAGCTGCTCAGGACTTGTTAGATGAGGACTTTGCAACTCCTTCACATAAGCCATTAGTCTGATAACTTCTTTTGTTGTTTTGATCCGCCTGTGGATTATTACAAGCTAGTCTGTACAAAATACTTTTATATTATCAGACATTTGTGTTTGTAATAATATTTTATATTTCAAGACTTCCGCTGTGCTTTTAAATTGTGTTGTTTGACTATGATGATATCAACTACGTCACGATACTCCCCACCGTGCCCACCGGTAATACGTGGAAATATCAGGGTGTGACAGATACATACTCCGCTTCACATGTGGATAAAGCCACAGAGGTCTGCTTTTTGCATTGCCAGGTGACCAATCGTGATCCAAAGAACTGGCACCCCGCTGTTGTTGATTTAGCGTTAACTTTGCAGCATCCGAAATCTGAATCGGAATATCCTTCGAGTATGAATTCGCCATCTTTTGGATACCACAACCCCAACGATGGAGTTCCTTTAAGGTAGCGAAATATCCTTTTGTCGATTACCATGTGCGAAGCTCTCGGGTTAGATTGAAATCTTGCTGCGAGGCAGGTTGGATACATAATATCGGGTCTTGAAGCTGTCAAATACATCAGCGATCCGATCATGGAACGATACATCGTTTCATCTACCTTCTCTTCGGTGAGATCAGGGTTTATCCCATGATTCGTTGCTAATGGGGTGGAAGCTGGAGTAGAACCTGACATCCTGAATTTCTCCAAGATATCATGAACGTACGTCGTTTGATGTATGAAAATTCCTTTGGGTAGTTGATCAACCTGAAGTCCCAAGAAGAATTTCATCTCACCCATCGATGACATTTCGAATTTCTACTTCATAACCTGTTCAAAATCTTTGCACAAATTTTCATTTGTAGACCCAAATATGATGTCGTCCACGTAAATTTGAACTATCAGAAGATGACCATCGACCTCTTTGGTGAAGAGAGTGGCATCCACTTTTCCACGAATGAAGTTGTTGGCTAGTAGGTGTTGAGACAATGTCTCGTACCAAGCTCTCGAGGCCTGGTGTAAACCATACAACGCTTTGTCTAGCAAGTAGACCTTGTCTTTGTGGATTGGATCGGGGAAGCCCGGTGGCTGATCGACATAAACCTCCTCTTTTACCTTCCCGTAGAGAAACGCCGATTTAACATCTAACTGATATACTTTGAAATTTTTCCAAGATGCAAATGCCAGGAAGATTCTGATCGCTTCTAGTCGAGCAACCGGAGCATACACTTCAGTGAAATCTATACCCTCCTACTGACTAAAGCCCTGGACTACGAGTCGAGCTTTGTTATGAACAACAACTCCTCTATCGTCTCTCTTGCACTTGAACACCCACTTGGTGTTTATTTTCCTTTGACCATCAGGAAAGTCTACTAACTTCCACACACCTAACTTCTCAAACTGACTCAACTCTTCTTGCATAGCATTGAACCAAGAATCTTCAGTTAGCGCCTCCTTGTATGTTCGCCGTTCGATCTGCGAAATAAAACAACTAAGTGAAAACTCAGTTTGTAAAGGTGCTACTGTAGAATAAAAACAAGTAAGGCCTTGGTCAATTTGACGTCTAGTGTGAACGCCTGATTGCAATTCTCCAATGATCAACTCCTCTGGATGGTATGAAAGAGTTCTCGGCATCATCTCGCCTGGAACATCTACTTCACTTTCCAGATTTGTGATATTCTGATTTGCCCCTTGTTCACTGACTGAGTTTGTTTGACTTGAAATCTGAATTTGCTCCCCCTCAGAATCTGAATCACCATGATCAAATACTGGCATATTCTCAGATTCTTGATTATCATTCTGTGCCGTCTGATTATCATGAGCAACTTCATTTTGTTGAATATCATCATGTTCTCCAGCATTGCTTGGACCTGCTTCATCATCATTTGAAGTATGTTGTGGTCGACTTGAATACTCAGCTGGGAACCTTTCCTGCGATTCTTCATACTCTCTTAGAATATCCAACTCGTCAAAGAAGTCTTCTTCTTCTTCTTCTTCCTTTTCTTCTTCCATGTCAATCGAATCCCACAAAGTATCATAATGAAAACGCCATGAATCTCTAGGATTCTGCGGTGGCATTGTGTAACTTTGACACTCAACATTGTGTGCTTCAATAATCCGCTTCAAGCTTGGAACAAAGACTCATTTCAATGGACTTGTGTAACCCACGAAAATTCCTTCGATACTCTTTGGACCAAATTTACCAAAAGGCTCTAGAACTGTGCAGGGAGACCCAAACTGTTCTAAATACTTCAGATTCGGCTTGCGGTTATTGATCAACTCGAAACACGTCTTATTGAATTTCTTCACTGTGAGAACCCGGTTGAGTGTATAGCATGCGGCGGATACTGCTTATGCCCAAAAATTTACTGGTAGCTTTGAATCAGCAAGCATCGTCCTGGCCGTTTCAATTAGCGTCCTGTTCTTTCTTTCAGCTACTCCATTCTGCTGCGGAGTGTAAGGAGCACTAAATTCTTGCAATATACCTCTTTCATCACAATATTCTTCCATCTTGTTGTTCTTGAACTCTGTACCATTATCACTTCTGATTCTTTTGATACGCCTTTGGTACAAGTTTTCAATTTTTCTGAACAACGCCATCAAACTATCAAACGTCTCATCTTTCGTCTTCAGAAATGATACCCACGAAAACCTTGAATAATCATCAGTTACCACTAGACAGTAGAGATCCCCTGTAATACTTTTGACGTTTACTGGACCAAACAGATCCATATGGAGTCTCTCTAACGGTCTTGAGACTGAGTTGACTTTCTTTTTAAGATGTGATTTCTTTTTCTGCTTGCCTTTGATGCAGCTAATGCATTCTCCCTCAAGATGAAAACCTTTGACATGAACACCAATAACTAAATCATTGTGCACCAAGTGATTCATTTTTCTAAGATGTATATGACCCATCTTCCAGTGCCACAATTGCGATTCCTTCTCAATTGCTCTAGACACAAAACAGTGTGCTTGACCCGTGGTTGTAGTTGCTACACTCATGTCCAATACATACAGATCATTCACTCTAGGTGCCCTCATGATAATCCGTTCTTCAGGAATAACAAATCCGGGTTTCAATATCAAACATTCTTTGTCAGTAAAGTGAGTGGTATACATGCGACCACAGATCTGAGAAATACTCAGAAGATTGTTTTCAAGCTCGGTGTTGTAGTTAACTCTTTCAAACGTTACAATCCCATTGGATAACGTTCCTTCACCAACTATTCTACCACCTTGATTTCCTGCGAATCCCACGTAACCTCCATTGAAATTTCTAACATCGTACAGCAAGGTTGTTTTCCCCGTCATGTGCCGAGAAGCTCCACGTTCCATAATCCATCCTGAAACGGATCTTGGAAGCTCCTGCACATATCAGAAACATTTAGTGAGATTTTAATGCTACCCAAGCCTCTTTCGACTCAGGTAACTGAACTTTAATGTGAGATTTTGTAGTGTAAAGTGGCGGAAAGTTTTTATCATTCATCTTCAAGCTCTCTGTAGACCCAACCTCAACCTCTTTGTATAAGAAAAATTTGTCTTTTTGAGGTTGACCAGATGGTTGGTCTTTCTTGAAAACTACCTTCTTCTCAGAAGTAATAGCCTCTTTTGGATCAAGTTTCTCATAATAATCCAAAGGAACATCCATCTTTACCGGTGTGGTAGAAGACGATTGTTTTTCTGACTCTGAAACCTTTGGTTTTTGAACACTTGATTTCTTTTCAACCACTTTTGGCTTCCATGTTTGTTGAGACGATGCAACCCGTTTGTAAAATTTGTCATTTTTAGTTACCATATTCTTAACAGGTTCAGTTTTGATCTTGGCGTTATCATTTTTCAAAACCTTTTTCTCAACAACCAGTGGAGCTTTTCCTTTCACATCATTTTTCTTTATTGAATTCATCACAACTTCAGTCTTAGGCTTCAAGTTGGTACACTTTCGTGCAATATGTCCAACTTGATTGCATTTGAAACATGTTCGGGTGTCGACTACCCGACTTGTGCCTTCAGACCGAGGTTGCAATGCTTTCTTCTCAAAGAACTCTTTGTTTGAATTTGAAAAAATCTCAGACTCTTCATCAGAAAGTGAACTCGAACCATTCACAAACACCTTTTTCTCAGCAAACTTCTTGTTTTGAACATTCTTTTTCTGATAATTCTTACCACCCTGATAACCACCTGACCATCTGTTTTGATTGTTGTTATAAAAACGCGGTGGAACAACAGGTTTCCTGTAGTAAGCTTTATCTTTTTCAAAATTCATTTGCCTCTTTGTCTGATTCAAACATTCTACTTCAGACAAATCAATTTCAACCAGTTTGAAAACTTTTTTCAACTTGTCCATATTAACATTTTCCCGAGGAAACTCATAATCCGAATACAACTTATCCGATCCCGACATCTTGTACATGACAAAAGTAGATTCTTCATTTAAGTTGTTTTTGGATTTTGGTTTCGGAATGTAATTGTTCAGAAAACACTCTTCATCCTCAACTGAATCACTATCAGACTTCAAAACACTTTCAGCCATGCCTTTCACAATATCAGTTTGAACACTATCATCGGAGGAAGAAAATGTAACATCAATTGACTCTGGAAGTTTTATTTCATTTGTTTCATCTTCATCATTAACCAACCCGGACTTTTTCTTTGAGAAATTGTTTAACACTGGAGGTGGAACCTGATGAAACCCAACCCCAGTTCCATCCGAGTAAACATCTTCGCCTGCTTTGTTTTTCCCGATGGGTTTGGGAACAATGTGTTGCAAAACAAAGCTTGCGGAGCTGTAACTGGTTAATTTTAGATTGATCAATCTTAGCTTCTTCAAACAGAAGCTTCAATTTAGCAATCTCATCCAGTTGTTGGTTAATTTGCTCTTCTTAGTATCTTAGAACGACCGTTAAATGCTCATTTTCTTTATTAGTTTTACTGTTTCTTTCGTCAGAATCTTTTACCGTTCGTTTTAGTTTGTCAAAATTTTCTGAGATTTTACGATTTTCAAGAACCAATTTTTCATTTTCTTTCTTAATTCTTTCTACTTCAATTTTATCATTTTCAATTTTCTCAGTTAAATTTTTAGCTCGATCATTTGAAGCTTTGAGCATTTTATCATGGTCTAGAATCTGATCTTCAACTTTTCTGACTCTTGTTGTCAGTTCTACAACCTTTGTATCACTAAGGTAAGTGAGTGTACTACAAAACTTGTAGTTTTTCATGCAACTTTTGCAGTCACTATCACCTTTGACTTTCTTACCTGTCTCACTTGTTGAAATGTTTGGACTGACCTTGCTTTTAGACTCAATGTCAGACTTAGAGTCTACCTCAAGTTCCTTTGCAGCAAGCACTTTGTCAGCCATCTTTCCCAAGTTTTTAGCGGTAAATTCTTTTGAAGTTTCAATAATCCCATCATCAATCTTCTTAGACTGCAGCTTTTTCTCTACTTCTTTTTCTTCTTTCCCTACAACTTTCTCTTCTTCACCTCCCCACCATTCTCTCTGTCTGCCTTCTTCTTCTTCTTCTTCTTCAGTAAATTACTCAATGAAAGCTTCTATACTAAGAGTTTTCGCATCAATAGCAATGTTTCCTTGAGGATCCATATAACATTCTCTATTAGCATCCCATCTTTTTGCTTTCCCAGCTTCACTGAACACCCTAGATAATCTCATCATCTTGAATTCTGCTTTCTGGCTTGGTATTTTTGTTCTTCAGTTCTTGTATCTTTGAAAGGAACTTCTTCTGCTATGAAAGCATATCCTACTGCATCTTCCTCCGGTAACACATCACTCCAATCGTATCCCTCATCATCATGAATGACAGCAATAGCTCTTGATTTTTCTTTGGGGATATCTTCAAGCTACTTCATTCTGGGGGTTCAGATTTGTTTTGATGGTAGATCGCTCTTTTGTAGTAATCTTCATGGAATGGATTTGCAGTATCATCAGCAGGAGCATTACGACACTCACGTTTAAAGTGTCCTTTTGTTTACATCGGAAGCACGTGACCTTTGATTTGTCAAAGCCCAATTTGGTGGAAGGTCTGCCAATTGAATGTCTCCGGGTAATCTCCATAAATCTTTGCGCTCTCCGGACTGCACTGGCCATACACCACCTGATATCGATCAGTTCCATCTCTTCAGGATCTATTTGACCATAGTCCTCCTTAGTCAGGTTGGTATTTCCAATCTTGCCCGCTATGAGGCTCTCGTACGATTCTAACACCGAAGCTAAGAACACCATCTGCTGTTTTGCTGACTCTTCACTAAAATTTTGAGCGTTCTTTAGATCCACAGCGATGTTACATTGGAACAGATTCTTTGATGCAGATTGACTTGGAGTTGTTGAAGAAGAACCACTATGAAAACCACAGTGAGGAGTTTCTTGATTCACATTTGTTGAACTTTCTACAGAAAATGCTGTTCTTGGAGAACCAGTCTTTGGTAGATTTCCTCTGTAGTAAAACTCTACATTCTGCTGATACGATGAATTGTTGACTTTGCTAGATTTCTTGATCTCCAACTCGTGACTCTCTAGTCTTTCGATAAGCAGATCCACTGTCAACTCTTCAGACTTGATAGTATTCTTCATTATTAATGCAAAGTACTGCCAATCTTGTTCATTCGGCAGCGAGTCGAACAATTTGTCAACCAACTCTTATTGGGTATACATAATTTTGTGTCTTGCCAGCTCCAATTTTAGATGCCCAAATCTTTCAATCATCTTGGAAACAGATTCGTTCTTTAAACAACCAAATAAATCAAACTCTTTTCTTAGCAGTTTCTTTTTGTTTTTTACTATCTCAGTACTGCCTACACACTTAACCCTCAGTTTTTCCCAAAGATCTTTTGAATTTTCATATTCAATCAATGAAATTATATCATCTCTCACTGACTGATGAATCAACGCGATGTACTTCTGTTCAGCAATATATCTTTCAATATCATCAGTATCCGTTAGACTTTCACCAAAACGATTTCCTCTAATGTAACCAATCTTTAAACTTTTCCAGCTTTGATATGCAAAGGCTTGAAGCCACTCGTCAAATCTTGTAGCCCACCTATTGTAATCTTCTACCGCCAGCAACTTTGGAGGTTTGTTGTACGTCCCATACGCACTCTCAACACTTAATGTATCCGAAAGAGTCTTTCTCGCACTCGGAGCTTTCTCGTTTGTGTTGTTTGATGTGTCGTTTGAAGTATCATCTCCACCATTTCTAGCAAAAGCAAAAATGTCACAAAACGGATTGAAATCATCCATCTTCACGTACCTGAAATGATCAACAAACACTTAAATTTTTTTTTGAAATTTTGAAAACAACAATTTCAAGCGGAATAAGCTCTCAAGCGACATCAGCTTTTTCAAGCAAGATAGCTTTTCAAGCGAAATATGTTCAAGCGAAATAATGTTTTGATGCGAAATCTCTTATTTCGCTTGAGCTTTCAAGAGAAATCTGATTTTCAAGCGAAAACAGACAATATCTTCAAGCAAAATCTGATTTCACTTGAAATCCACAACGGTTTCAAGCGAAATCATGATGACATCAGCATTTTTCGAACCGTTTTCGAGCGATATTATCAAATTTTATCAGATATTGTTCGATTTAGGGTCCAATATTCTCAAGGATTAGTTAGAACAGTGTTTCGCTTGATATATGTGAAAATCAGGCCATTTCAACCGTTGAAATTTGTTCAAATCAGAAAAGAATGAGTAGAAGTAAGAGAATCCGGTAAAATCAAGCTGAATTGGTATGAACTCCTCGTCCTGAGCTCTGATACCACTTGTTGGATCATCGTATGACCCTAAATAGTCAGTATGAGTAGTTCATCATCAAGTACAAAGGCGGAATCAATGTAAAAGATGTCAACACAGCTTGTTCCTTTCTAATTATCCTTTTATTGATCAATCCTGAGCTTTTTACACATTCAAATGACAAACGGACAGCACCCCTGTAACATCTGTGCTTGTAATCATTGTGAATAGTACCGTTATCAATAAAACGAAGTTATTTGATCCCAATGTTTGTTTATTTATGTTTGACATTTTTTCATGTTTTGACTTTTGTGTAATTTCAAACTCTATATCACTTTCTTGAGAGTTATACGCAAACTGGTGCGTAAACGTACTCAGTTTAACGCGACAAATACTCCAAAACATCAACATATGCTTAAAATACCTTAAATAACCTTTACATAACTTAGAAATAAGTTTTGAAGGCTTTGGTATGGCAAAAACAAGTTAATTCGCTTACAGGGACTAAACTTGACAAACTGCGAAAGTATGCCAATTTGAACTATAACGAACATTCCAGAACATGACCATAAGTTAAACATACCATAAATATCCTTTACATAGCTTAGAAATAGGCTTTGAGGGGTTCGGTACGCTAAAATAAACTTTTGGGTCATTCAGGGACTAAAAGCGTCAAAAAGTGCACAAGTTTGCACTTTCGCGCATAACTTACGATCTGAAAACATCCGGACATCCAAAAATTTATGTAAGCACTAAAATATTTTATTTTAGTGTTTGGCTTGATTAAAATCCATTCGTCGCGCAATTTGGATCGTTTTTCGCACTTATGCGCATTCCGTCGTAATTAAGCGAACATCGCGATCGTACGACCAAACGAACCAACATCCGGCATATTTTTGAGCATGTTTCATGTCCACAATGTTTAGGCATCATTTTAGGGCCTTAACTTTGGTTAAACGGGCCTTAAACATGTCGGAAATGGCTTTAATACACAACAGGGACCAAAGCTATCATTTTTGAAACTTGGTTTCTGATCAGAAGGCCCAGGCGGCCCGCGTAAGCCCAGGGAGATCTCTTACGCAGCCCGCATCAGACTTCCAGACCAGATTCAATGTTTAAACAGCCTGTTATCAGCTGTTATGCACTCCTAATCCTCTTGCACATGGTATTTCTCAATACTAGGGGCTCAAATGGTTTTGTAAAACCATGTTCTTGAGGTGTATGGCCAAGATCAAAGCACGGTTTCCAAGAAACGATCTTAACGGCTCTCCGAATACTATAAATACCCAACCCCCTTCCTTGCAAAACCCACAAAATCTGATTTGAGAAGCTCTAAGTTGAAACCATTGTTTCATACCTGAGCTACTTGGATCAAGATTAGCTTTCGGGGACCCTTTGTAAGTGTTCCTTCATTCTTTTATTGTTTTTCGAGTCCGAAAGTCAAACTTTGTTTGACTTTCTGCATTGACCAGTATATGGTCAATGCGAAGTTCGTTTGAACTTCGCAACGTGATTGTAATCACGATGGTTATAGTTCCTTGTGACTATGCCTACTGATTACCACGTTGTCTAGGGTCGTAAGGGTAAGCGATCTAATAAATCGCTTATACCTTCGAACCCGACCCATTTGGTCGATCATTAGGATCTGACCAAAAACATTAGGTGACCATAGTGTATAGGGAATAACCTTCCGAGGTTATACCTTATGGTCGCTTCGTTTAAGTAGTTGTATGATATGTAGTTTATATGCCTTAGGTAAATTACCAAAATACCCCTTTGATGCCAAAATTCATTTTAAACATATGTAACATTACCTATGACCTCTAAACTGATTTATCAACAATATGAAACATGTTAAGGCATATTCTACTTGTCATAGGACTAGTTAGGCGGTCCGAACGCGTTTCACGCGAACGACGCGTTAAAGTAGCATAAGCTACCTAAACAGGTCGTAATGGGTCGTAAGCACTTAGGTTAGGTTTCATTTAGTATGTAGGCTTTGTTAAACCATATGACACGAGTCTCCATACTCGTTTGGTTTACGAACCCTCATTCTATCTAATCCTCCGATTTAGGTCCGGTTTATTAACATAGTTACCTATATTAGGTGCCGTTTGATATCCGTGATCTCTAGCATTGTTTGGTTGTTACTCAAGGACTACTAAGCAATCTCAAGTGAGTACATAGACCCCTCTTTTACTGTTTTCCAAACATTTTGGGGTGAAACACATGTGCCTACTTGTTACTTTCATGCTTTCCATGTTTTCATATCATATACATGCTATGTTCATTAGTACACTATTAGTACATGATTTCATTGTGTTTTTGCTATGTATGTCCTTTGTTGCATACTTAGTACATTGTTTGTTGCATACTTAGTACATTGTTTTACATTACATTTCATGCTATGTATGTCCATTGTGTGCATACTTAGTACATTGCTTTACATTACATTACATTACATTTCATGCTATGTATGTTCATTGTTGCATACTTAGTACATTTGTTTCACGTCACATGCTATGTATGTTCATTTGTTACATACTTAGTACATTTGTTATTTATCACATGCTATGTATGTTCATCATACTTAGTACACTTGTTTTATATCACATGCTATGTATGTTCATCATACTTAGTACATTTATTATTCATTCACATGCTTACATTTTGATATGACATTTGGTTTGTTTAAATGGATCAATATACATTCATTAACACCGATCACGCCGTTCGTTAGTAGGTAGTGGTACCATAGGAATTGACAACCCCCGTTCCTGACATCCTAGGTATGTTTGGATGGAAGGAATGACCGAATTCGATATACATTTACTCAGATAAACCTTTAATTCGTTAGGGGTTTATCGCCTCAGTTGCAAGGCTTGGATGTATGCATTTTCACAACACCATATAGATGTTTGTATCAGTATAGCATGCATTTCCACAAAACATAACTTTGATTTAAACCAAGTTTTACTTCAATGCTTTGTTTTGTGCGTTTTATCTATGGTTGAGTTGATGCATTTCACTCGCCATACATATCATTTTGGTTACACATTACATGATTTACATTTGACACATAAACATTTTTGACATTGGTTATACATTACATGATTTACATCTTGACATAAACATTTTGACATATTATTCAATACATTTGGCAATTGGTTTAAACATAGACATCTTACATTGGTGGTTTGTTTGGGTAAGTGATTTAAGTAACGAGGCGTGTGTAATATGATACAAGCATGGTGGATACGCCGCTGGTACTTCCTATATATAAGTGATTCTATGGTATTACATATCGTAGCGTTATTTGAATCATTTCAATTTAGACATATAACATTTTATACAAATAACATACTTTTCACAATACATTGTTTTACAAACAACTTAATTTATACAAACTCATTTCACATGGTTATTCACTTAACCATGTATTATTCTTTTATACATATATATCATTTGGTTTATTTATCACTTTTCAAATGATTTACAAGACAAAGCAAATTACAAGGTTCGTGACTAAACATTTTCTTCAACATAAGTCATGAATTCTATTTTCACAAAAACCTATGTATCTCACAGGCATTTTTATGCTGACGTACCTATTTTCACATGTGTTTCAGGATATGATGCATAGGATTTATCAAGATACACTTAGGCGGACTTGGGCCTTAGCGACAATAAAAGATGCAAGACTAGTTATTTATGTTATGTTTCTTTGATTGTCAAGACATTGTAACTCTTTTAATCAATAAAACAATATTTCAATTTCCATGTGTTATGAAACAATGATTCTGTTACAACACTCCCCGACGTTTCCGCCACGTTTCGTTGTTCTACGTGGTCGGGGTGTGACAACCTCGAATCAGAGACCAATGACCAGATTCCACTCGAAATGAACACAGCACACACATATATATAGTGTTGAGATTCGCTCCAAATGACACAGATTGTTTCAAGCGAAATCACATGTGTTGATTTCGCTTGAACCGCACATATACACTTTCAGGCGGAATCACTTACATTTACGTGTTAAACCCTAATTTCTAACCCTGTCGTGTGGTCGTTTATCCTATCTATACATAAGACTCGATTAAGACGAAGTTAACAGACACTAGATGCACCAACATCAACAACAGACACAAACTGCACCTGCTAGGAAGGTGATTGAAGAGGAATCATCAAAGAAAGCATATTTGATGAACAAAATGATAAATCAAGATGATGAAAGACTTCCAGAAGGTTTCACTTGGGAAAATTTCATTTGGGATGATTATGATCCTAACAAGAAGTCAAATCATAAAGCATTTGTTGCTCGAGTTGAGGAAGATAGTGATAATGATGATTATTATGCAAAAAGAATGAAAGAGCATTTGAGAATGCTAGAAGAGAGTGACAGTGATGATGAAAAAGTTCGAGTGAAAAAGAAGAAAGTTAAAAAACCAGTTAGCAGTGATGATGAAGAAGTTCGTGTGATAAGGAAGAAAATAAAAGACATTCCAGCTTTTAAAGTTGAAGCAGAAGTTGATGCACAAAAGATTCCTGTGAAATGTGAAAATTATGAAGCAGTGAAGAAGCAAAACAGTACTTTGATTCATAACATGAACAGATTGAAAGAATCATATGATGTTCTAAATAAAGCAATGAATTAGTACAATCAATCGAGTAGTGAACAAGCAACAACCATGAAAACACTTCAAGGAGCTTTCAAGACAAAGCAGAAAGTCGTCAACAATTATATTGAGAAGTGTGCTGTACTGGAACAGAAACTGGAAACACAGAGGATTGAAACAGAAAGAGTAAATAGATTGTTAAAAATTTACTCATGTACTTCTTATGTTATTGACAGGATTTATCCAACCGTTGAAGGCAAGAAGGCGTTTGACGAAGAGGAAGTATCTGAAGAAAAGAATTCTGAAAAGAAGAAGGATACTGAAGTGAAGATTTCTGGTAAGAAACAAGATGCCAGTTACAACAAGTGTCGACCCCTGGTTGAAAATGGATATTCTCCACGAAATCCAAATTCAGAAAGAGTCAAAAAGGCAACCAATTTACAGTGGGAGCCTGAGTCTTCAGAAAATTTGCCAGACAACATCGATGTCACTTTCACATTGTCTGATACTGATCATGAGTCCGAATTAATAAAGAAAGTGGTCGACCAGGTGTTGGATAACGATGAAACCGAGGAGTCAAAGTCGGAGTTAAACTCAGAGTCAAAGTCTGAAACGTCAAGTCAAACCGTCAAAAAGGACAAACGGGTTTATAATAAAGAATTTCTGCTATCGAAAAATAATTTGAATGACGAAACATTCAAAGTGGCTTATACTTTGAATGATTCTGACAAATTGTATTCTGATGAAGAATTTCCAATAAGAGGTGTTAAAACTGAAATGATCAAAAAGGTTTTCAAACTAACAGAAATTAATATTTCTGAAATAAAAGATGAAAATCTTTCTGAAAAACCTAAACCTTACACTTCAAGAGATCAACAGAGGTTAAACAAGAAAAAGGGTTACAGTTCTGGTTCTGGTTTTCAAAAGAAACCAAACCATAACGGTAATTTCAAAAGGAACGGTCTCGGTTTTATTCCACCAAAAAATCATAAAATGAGAAAACTTATAAAACAAAAACTGTGCTTGTTTCAGGAACATCATCTGAAGAAGAAAAAGTGCAATTGTTCAGAAAGCAGACAAACAAAGAATTCCTTGCTAAAAAGCAAGAAGAAATGACAAGAATGAGACAAGGACCTGTTTTCAATGCAAAACAATTGGTCATATAGCCAGGAACTGTGCTAAGGCAATTCAAATAAAACAGGGAGTGTCTCTTAAAATGAAAGGAAAGTTGATTGAGAATGAATCACCAATCAAACCTTTTAAAGTTTTCAAAAACTCGAAATTTGAGGTTGGTGAATGTTCAAAAGGTTTTTACAAAAGAAAAGCAAATCTTGACAACCAAAAATGGGTTGTTAAGAAATCTGATGATAGAACTAGCAATGATTCTGATTCATCAAAATCAGAGGAGCTATTTTCTGGCGATGAGTCTGATTCCACAAAGTCAGAGGAGCCAAAGGTTGAGAAAAAGGGTGAAAAGTCAGTACCACCAATGGATGATGTAAATTTTCCACCATTGAGGGCTGAAAATTTTAAACACAAAGTTGGTAAAGTTGAGATTTCGAATCAATTCTTTTCTGAAAAGAAAGAATTTGATGTTGAAAAAGCCTTTAGCCCCAAAGTTCAAAATATTTTTTTGAAAAATGGTTGACAGGAAGGTAAAAGGGGTAAAGGAGTTCTATGAGAAGAAAAAGAAGAAACCAGGTAAAGGTGGGTCATCCCAGGTTGGTAACTGGGATAGAACCTATTATGATTAAACTCTGGACTTGCCGGAGCTCCCAAGTTGGTAATCGTGGAGCAGGAATCGGCATATTTCTTGAATTTTGTGTGATTGGGAAATCCTACAAGTGGTGAATCAGGGACATTAAGTTGTACTTGATTTCCTACAAGTGGTATTTGTTGATTGAACTTAAACTGTTATATTTTTCAAAAGGTTGAAGATGAAAAAAAACAAGGTGATGAACTAATCCCCTAACCTACAAGTGGTTTTATGAAATCAACGAAACTAATTTTCCAGAAAAACCATTTTGATTAAAACAAACTTAAGTGTTTTGAAATCTTAATGGGAAAATAGTTTGTTGTAAGGGGGAGTTCTGATTGTTTATGCCAAGTGGATGGCGATTTGAAGCAATTCACAACAGTTGTCATTTTATTTGTACAATTTGTTTTCATATTTTCTTTAAATGATTTTGAATTTTAGGGGAAGTAAGAAATTTCAGAAAATCCAAAAACATTTGAAAATTTGAAAAAGACAAAAACATTGAAAAATTCAAAAATGAGTTTTGTTGTGAAAAAAGAGGAAATGATAGTACATCAGTGGACATTCACAGCATGCTAAAGAATTGGAAAGTCAAATGTGATAAACGGTCTCACTGATGATGTGCCAGTAGGTTTTTACACACTTAGTAGATTGTGTTCGAGATATAAACCTAAATTTCAAACTTACTTATCTCGTGGGGAACATCTCTCGGATATATGGGTAACCCCCGAAATCTTGTTTGAAAGACCCCTCTTACTGAGATACTAGGTCTTTATGCTTAGTGATATCTAGGGTATTATCCCAGGACTTCTGATTTTGCGGAAGCAATGGCCTAGTCCCCGTATAATACTTTCTGCATGCTTGAAATATAGCACCCCCTCAGCATAAAAAATGATGAAACATTGCAAAATGCTAATCATGTGCTGTTGAAGAAAATATTTTCTAAAGGGAACACACCTAAAGTCGAAGCCATCATCTCTCTGATTTTGCGGAAGCAATAGCCTAAGCTCTCATGGCCCTCGCATTTAACCCTTTACAGATATCATCTAGGTATACTCACCTGTAAGACTGAATATTGGGATCTGGATACGGGAGTATATTCTGAGGTGGGACACGCGAATAAGTTTAAGTCTCTAAAACATTAATCTCGTATCTCGAAACAGTTGAACTTTGTGTGAAAATTTAAGTGGATCAGTATACTGACAATCTAAGTGAATCGTGTAGAACTTAAAATTATTAAAGCTTAACGGTGTTGGTGATTTGTCTCATAAACTGATATGATCCTCTTACACAAACTCACAAAAATATTGTTTGTAAATATTTCTATACTACATTTCGTTTATATCATAATCCAAAAAGATTTTCAGTGTGTTTTAGCATAAATTTTGAAAATTCAAAAAGATTTTTGACAACTGGTGTTGAATAGCTGATTTTCAAAATTCCAAGTGCTGAACATGATGAACAAAAGATTTGGGAAAGTTTGTTTGAGATGAAAAATTGTTTGAAAAGAAAAATGTTATTTCTACAAGTGGTTCATCAGAGATTAACATTGTAAAATCATTTATTGATTGATTAATACCTGCATGAGATTTCTAAATTTTTAAAATTTATAAATTTGTGAAATTTAGTGTGAGGTAGAGAATGTGCAGGAATAAAATTTGGGAATAGACAGGTTACGATCATAGAGCCTGTGAAAGTGATAAGAGTCAGGTGTTCGATCCAAAGCCTGTGAGAGTATTTTTTCAGGCTGCGATCCCAGCTTATTGATAGCGGGAGTTTGAAAACTGCCAAGAAAGAGTTTGAATGATAAAGAACCAGATTCGAGTCTTGAGGTTCATGCAAATTGCTGATGCTGATGAACTTAAGGAATCAAGAGATCTGATCAAGAGAATATAGAGTCAGGATGAGATCCTGGAAGAAAGAGAAAGAGATTGATTGAGGATGTGTGACACCCTGTTAAAACGCTCTCACTTTTACTAGCTTGTCAGTGGCTGCTTTAACTTTCGGGACGAAAGTTCTTAAAACTTGGGGATAATGTGACAACTCTAGGTTTTCCCGAGCAAAAATCTTGTATTAGCATTATGTGTATATACGTTATTAAATGTTAGTGCGTGTTATCTCGATGATTTTATGTGATCCTTGTGCTAAATGTGATGAATATGTGTATATTATATATGTATGTGTGTTATATAAGTGAACCGAGAACACCATGGACCCGACTCGAGACCACCTTCGGTCTCGAGTGAACCGTAAACACTTGGGCTAGTTGGGCCGTAACCTTAGCCCACCCGGAAACCCCCTAACCCACTCGATATATATATGACCAACCCTCACAACTTCACCATTTTTGCAACATCACTCTCTTGCATCCTCTCACTCACACTCTCCCTCTCTCTCTCTAAAAACCCTAAAACCCTAAGGTTCTAACATCAAACTCACCTCCTCTCCTCTCCCTCTCTCGGGTCAACCGGTAACAAGATCACTCTCGGATTCTAGCTCGAGATCATCATTTGGAGCTTGGTTCATTGATTCCTTGTACCCCTACTTCCAACCGGTTAGCATGAATATCTTCATAGTTGTTTTGCTTGTTTGTCTTGTTACTAAAATGCTTGATAGTGCTTGATTGTTGATGTTTGTTGCTATAAAATGCTTGTTTGATGATAAAAGTGGTTGCTTGAAATGATTTTTGTGTCTTAATGAAAATGATCCGGTTTTGTGTTTAAAGGTTTGCTATTCGGTTGTAGTAAGGGTTGGTTAGGAGGTTTTAGGCATAAATGTTTGGGTTTATAAGATGAATCTTATTCGTGTGCCTTGATATTGTCCGAGAAGTATATAGAAGGTTTGAACAGGATTTTTGGGTTGGATTGTTGATAAATGAGGTTTGAATGTTCATAAATAATTGCTTGAATGTTATATGAATATGATGATGAACAGCATGAATGTCACTTAAATATTTTGAATATGCCTTGTTTGATCCGATTTAGACACAAAATAGACAAACAGACATGTTTAGTGTGGATAGTACTATGTTTCATGAAAATGCAATATCATTGGTTAGTACATGTCAGGTTCTAGAAGATCTTCAGTGCACGTAATCACGGTTGCGAGTCGCAACCTTTGGTAGCGACTCGAGACCACAGCGAGTTTTGTCGAGATCTCCGCGTTGCGAGTCGCAATCAACACGAGTCGAATCCGGTTGCGAGTCGTAATCACCGCTGTCAAGTCGGAACCGCCGGTTGCGAGTCGGAACCTCTGGTTGCGACTCGTAACCAAAACGTGATAAACCGAGACCTCGGTTGCGAGTCATAACCTCGGTTGCGAGTCGCAACCACCCTTGTCTCGACTGGGCTATTTTGGCGTTATTGGACTTTGACTGTTGGGTTTTCTGTTGACTGGGCTACGTGTTTGTTGCTGCTGATTGTATGGGCTGACCAACTGTTTGTTGTTACGCATGTTATACGTGTTTGATATATGTGTTTGCCGTACGTGTTCGCTATGTGTTTATTTGTACCCAACTTGACCCATACTTGGTAACCATGCTAGGACGTGGTGACCAACATACTTGACCGGGTAAAATAATCTACCGAGCAACCCAAGGTGAGTTCACAACTATCAAAGCATGCTTCCCGGTGGTTTGGGAAACAGAAACTTAAACAACGCTATCCCCTCGTAAGGGATACAAACCTACTTTTCTCCCTTAAACGGGAACTCTTAGTTAATTATTGTTTATACGGTAATGCAACAAGCAACACTAAACGAAACTCTATCGCTTAAGTCCTCACTACATGATACCGATTAATCGCCGGGGCCTGGCGAACGGGTTATTAGTTGATAGCGCTATTTAGGTGTAACCAGCCTCACACCGACCCTTGTTATTGGGAACGGGAGTGAACTAATGTACTCTGGCAAACCGTCAATGACGATAGAACATTGACAAACGGGGCACTGCGGAAACGTACGGTTAAGTAAGTATTCGGTATTGTTAAACAGTTTAGTCGCTTACCTATGGGGTAGCTCCCCATCGCATGTATAAACGGATAAATTAACTAGTGAAACAAGTTTTTGGTAATTAAAACTGGACAACACGTGAACTCGCCAACATTTTTGTTGATACCCTACTGCATGCTTTGCAGGTACCCAGTGACTCAGGAGCTTGCAGCTTGGGAAGTGTAGTGGTCGTCAAAACCCGCGTGTTGGGTTCTAAATAACCTGAACTATGAACTTTGTTTAAACTGTTTTGCCTATGCTTCCGCTATTTACCTAAACTGATACTTGAACCTAACTATCGAACTTTAAACTATGATATTTTACTTACCATTGTGGTTGGTGAATATTCTTACTATTAAACATTGCTCAGTATAATTGGTGGCTGGATCCTGGTCAGTCACGCCTCCAAGCGGTAGTATTCCGCATGTGGATTTGGGGGTGTGACAGATTGGTATCAGAGCCATTGGTTATAGTGAACTTGGTTTTAAAAAGGAAGTCTTTTTGAGAAAAACCAGACTATAACCCGTGACTCGTGACGACACTACACTCCAAGTGCAAGACTCAACGCATTAGACCTCATAGCTCTCACTTATGTTTACTTACTGTTTGTTAAAGTGCTATGTGCTAAAATACATATTAGTGTGCCTAGCTAGATGTATACACACTCTTCCCCCACACTCTTGTTTCACTACGACGTCTTTTCTCACTATGTGTCTTCTGAACATCAAGATAATGACCGGACTCGATGGAGACAGCATAACCCTGACAAGGTACCAGCTGGCGGCCCTGATAGACGCTCGGGTCGCTGAAGCCTTGGCAACCAACCCAGAAGGACCATCCACATACACCCAACCCCGAGTTGGCACCCTCAGGGCGTTTTTGGAATGCAAACCACTCCCATTCGATGGCACGGAAGGAGCAGTAGGTCTTTTACATTGGTTTAGAAGGATCGAGTCTGCGTTCGAAGAAGGTGAAAGCCCATGTAGCAAACGAGTAGAGTACGCCACTAGCACGTTTCAAGGAAAAGCGTTTTCATGGTGGAACGCGCAAGTCCAGATGCTCGGATTGGCAGATGCAAAGGCCACTCCCTGGGATGATTTCAAGGATCTAATCAGGGAAGAATTCTGTCACAGGGATGACATGCTGAAGCTGGAAATGGAATACTATGGGTTAAAGATGGTTGGCTCGGAGATCGAAGCATACACGAAAAGATCCAATGACTTGGCTGCTTTGTGTCCTAACCTATCGCAGCCTCCCTACAAACGAATCGCACTCTACCTTAGGGGCTTAGTCCCAGAAATCCAGGGTTCAGTGATCGCAACCAAACCCCCTACAATCCAACAAGCCATCCGTCTAGCACACCATTTCACGAACCAAGCAGTGGAAGAAGGCAGGTTGCCCAGGCGTTTAACTACTACAGCTAATGCTTTTGGTTTCAGCAAACGCAAGTGGAATGACTACCAAAGTGGGAGTCCCAGCACTATGCCACCTCAAGCTCAACAAAGGAAGGTCATTGGGAGCGAGGGCCCTGACCCGCAAACGGGTGGTTATCAAGGAAAACTACCCAAGTGTAACAAGTGTGGCCGGCATCACAGCGGGCCCTGTGCCAGGAACAAGTGTCAGCAATGCAACAAGCCTGGGCATGGAGCAAAGAATTGTAGGAACCCACACCCAGCCAAGCAGGTCCAGCTACGGCAACCGCAGCAGCAACCCCAAGGGATCAACAAGGGATGTTATCAGTGTGGAGTAGGTGGGCACATGAGGAAAAATTGCCCGCAACAAGGTAACATTAGAGGGTGTTTTCGGTGCGGGAATACGACGCACATCAGGAAGGATTGTCCACAATTGAATCAAAGCGGTAACGACAACGAACAAGGTGCTGGTGAAGCCCGGGACAACCCCAACGTAATAACAAGTAAGTCCCTACTTAACGATCATTGTGTGGCCATACTTTAATTCTGAAACCAACGATAGACACGTATTAATACGCATAAGTAGACGCCTAGGCCGACACCAAACTCTAAACCCGCTGTCGAAGTGGCTTATGGTAGAAACTTTGAGGCCTCACCCGTCGTCAGTAACTGCAACCTCGTGATGTCTAGTCAGACCTTTTCCATCGACCTCCTTCCTATCGTTCCTAGGAAATCGTTTGTATTCCACGTCCTTCGGGCAAACCCCCCCCCCCATCGTTCAAGGTGACAAAGGCGTAAAAGTCACCTGCATCATTTCATACTTAAAAGCCCAGAAGTGTCTATGAAAGGGACACACCGCTATCTTAGCACTCGTTGCCGACACAGGATTGAAGATTTTCCAGTTGTACGCGACTACCCTGAGGTATTTCCTGAAGAACCACCTGGACTTCCTCCTCACCGTCAGGTCGAATTCCAAATCGAGCTAGCTCCCGGAGCAGCACCTATAGCTCGCGCACCTTATCAACTGGCTCCCACAAAACTGAAGGAACCCTCTACGCAACTACAAGAACGGTTAGGCAAAGGATTTATCCGTCCTAGCTCGCCGCCCTGGGGAGCACCAGTGTTCTTTGTTAAGGAGAAGGATGGCACTTTGTGTATGTGCATCGACTATCACGAGCTGAACAAAGGTTACCATCAAGAATCGCTATCCACTTCCCCGTATCGACGACCTGTTCGACCAGCTGCAAGGGTCGAGCTATTATTCCAAGATCGATCTACGATCGAGTTATCACCAGCTGAGAGTCCGCGATGAGGACATCT
Source organism: Helianthus tuberosus (assembly GCA_030545235.1). Taxonomy (NCBI): domain Eukaryota; kingdom Viridiplantae; phylum Streptophyta; class Magnoliopsida; order Asterales; family Asteraceae; genus Helianthus; species Helianthus tuberosus. Next base: position 32,681,876 of record CM060404.1, on the reverse strand, counting down.
CTAAGACTGCTTTCAGAACCCGCTATGGTCACTACGAATTCCTTGTTATGCCTTTCGGAATGACCAACGCACCTGCAATATTCATGGATCTCATGAACCGAGTGTGCAAACCCCACCTCGACAAGTTCGCGACTGTGTTTATCGACGACATCTCAATCTACTCAAAAGGTCAAGAGGAGCAGGAACAACACTTGCGTCTTACTCTCGAGCTCATCTGCAATGAACAACTGCACGCCAAGTTATCAAAAATGCGACATCTGGCTTCGAGAAGTCCACATTCCTTAGACACGTGGCCAATAAGGACGAAATTCACGTCGATCCAGCTAAGATCGACTCTATAAAGAATTGGCCTACCCCTAAGACACCGACCGAAGCTCACCAATTCTTGGGATTGGCAGGGTACTATCGTAGACTCACCAAGGGATCTTTCGAAGATCGCTCAACCCCTCGCGACTCTCACCCAGAAGGGCATTGCTTACAAGTGGAATGATGCTCAAGAGTCTGCCTTTCGGAAGCTAGAGGAAAACCTTTGTGGTGCTCCTATCCTTTCATTACTTAAAGGAACGAACGACTTTGTGGCTTATTTGTGACGCATCTATTCATGGACTCGGTTGCGTGTTGACGCTACGCGAGAAAGTTATCACCTATGCTACTCGACAACTCAAGATTTACGAAAGGAACTACACGACGCACAACTTGGAACTCGGAGCAGTCGTCTTTGCACTCAAGATATGGAAACATGACTTGCACGGTACCAAGTGCACGATTCACACCGACCACAAGAGCCTCTAGCACATCTCGGATCAGAAGGAGTGGAACATGAGGCAATGCAGATGAGTAGGACTCCTTAACAACTACGAATGCGCAATTTAGTATCATCCCGGCAAGGCCAATGTGGTGGCTGATGCCCTCAGCAGGAAGGAAACCAAACCTAAGCATGTTCATACTTTACAGCTCACTATCCACTCGAACCTCCCTAACCGAACTTGAAATGCTCAGGGTAAAGCATTGAAAGAAGAAAGCATCAGGGCTGAGACCCCACGAGGATCAAGGAAACGTTTAGAACAAAAAGGAAGACGGCGCTTACTACGTAACAGGGCATATATGGGTCCAGCTTTATGGAAACCTGCGTGAACTTGTGATGAACGAAGCACACAAATCTCGTTATTTACAGCCTGGTTCGGGTAGGATGTACCACGATCTCAAGATTACGTATTGGTGGCCTGTTATGAAGGCCAACATAGCCACCTACCGTCAGGCTTACTACAACAACCAGAACTGCCAAAATAGTAATGGGAGCGCATCCCTATGGATTTCGTCACAGGCTTACCAAGATCTCGGAACGGGAACGACACTTACCATTGGTGGAGTTCTCCTACAACAATAGTTACCACACCAACGTTCAGGCGGCACCCTTTGAGGCATTGCACGGCCGTAAATGCCGATCGCCCCTCTGCTGGGCGGAGGTTGGTGACAGCCAGATCACAGGTTCGGAACTTGTGGTAGGCACTACAGAAAAGATTGCCCAGATTAGGCAACACATGGCGGCAGCCCGTGACCGTCAGAAGAGCAACGCTGATAAGGATAGGAAACCGCTAGAGTTCCAGGTTGGTGAACGGGCTCTACTTAAGGTCTCACCCTGGAAGGGTGTGGTTCGTTTTGGAAAACGAGGCAAGCTTAACCCAAGATATGTCGGACCCTTTGAAGTTACCGAAAAGATCGGCACGGCCGCCTACAGATTGAATCTGCCTGAAGAACTGAGTGCTGTGCACAACGTCTTCCACGTGTCTAATCTGAAGAAGTGCCTGTCAGATGAAACACTCGTCATTCCTTACAAGGAACTTACTATTGACGAACAGCTACACTTTACTGAGGAACCGGTTGAGATCACGGATCGTGAGATCAAAACCCTCAAACGTAGCCAGATACCCCTCGTACGAGTTCGTTGGAACTCACGCCGTGGCCCAGAGTTTACCTGGGAGCGGGAAGACCAGATGAAGCACAAGTACCCCCAACTGTTCCCAAATGAAACCCCCAGCACTGAAGCTACAACTGAATTTCGGGACGAAATTCCGAACTAACGGGGGGATGATGTGACACCCTGTTAAAACGCTCTCACTTTTACTAGCTTGTCAGTGGCTGCTTTAACTTTCGGGACGAAAGTTCTTAAAACTTGGGGATAATGTGACAACTCTAGGTTTTCCCGAGCAAAAATCTTGTATTAGCATTATGTGTATATACGTTATTAAATGTTAGTGCGTGTTATCTCGATGATTTTATGTGATCCTTGTGCTAAATGTGATGAATATGTGTATATTATATATGTATGTGTGTTATATAAGTGAACCGAGAACACCATGGACCCGACTCGAGACCACCTTCGGTCTCGAGTGAACCGTAAACACTTGGGCTAGTTGGGCCGTAACCTTAGCCCACCCGGAAACCCCCTAACCCACTCGATATATATATGACCAACCCTCACAACTTCACCATTTTTGCAACATCACTCTCTTGCATCCTCTCACTCACACTCTCCCTCTCTCTCTCTAAAAACCCTAAAACCCTAAGGTTCTAACATCAAACTCACCTCCTCTCCTCTCCCTCTCTCGGGTCAACCGGTAACAAGATCACTCTCGGATTCTAGCTCGAGATCATCATTTGGAGCTTGGTTCATTGATTCCTTGTACCCCTACTTCCAACCGGTTAGCATGAATATCTTCATAGTTGTTTTGCTTGTTTGTCTTGTTACTAAAATGCTTGATAGTGCTTGATTGTTGATGTTTGTTGCTATAAAATGCTTGTTTGATGATAAAAGTGGTTGCTTGAAATGATTTTTGTGTCTTAATGAAAATGATCTGGTTTTGTGTTTAAAGGTTTGCTATTCGGTTGTAGTAAGGGTTGGTTAGGAGGTTTTAGGCATAAATGTTTGGGTTTATAAGATGAATCTTATTCGTGTGCCTTGATATTGTCCGAGAAGTATATAGAAGGTTTGAACAGGATTTTTGGGTTGGATTGTTGATAAATGAGGTTTGAATGTTCATAAATAATTGCTTGAATGTTATATGAATATGATGATGAACAGCATGAATGTCACTTAAATATTTTGAATATGCCTTGTTTGATCCGATTTAGACACAAAATAGACAAACAGACATGTTTAGTGTGGATAGTACTATGTTTCATGAAAATGCAATATCATTGGTTAGTACATGTCAGGTTCTAGAAGATCTTCAGTGCACGTAATCACGGTTGCGAGTCGCAACCTTTGGTAGCGACTCGAGACCACAGCGAGTTTTGTCGAGATCTCCGCGTTGCGAGTCGCAATCAACACGAGTCGAATCCGGTTGCGAGTCGTAATCACCGCTGTCAAGTCGGAACCGCCGGTTGCGAGTCGGAACCTCTGGTTGCGACTCGTAACCAAAACGTGATAAACCGAGACCTCGGTTGCGAGTCATAACCTCGGTTGCGAGTCGCAACCACCCTTGTCTCGACTGGGCTATTTTGGCGTTATTGGACTTTGACTGTTGGGTTTTCTGTTGACTGGGCTACGTGTTTGTTGCTGCTGATTGTATGGGCTGACCAACTGTTTGTTGTTACGCATGTTATACGTGTTTGATATATGTGTTTGCCGTACGTGTTCGCTATGTGTTTATTTGTACCCAACTTGACCCATACTTGGTAACCATGCTAGGACGTGGTGACCAACATACTTGACCGGGTAAAATAATCTACCGAGCAACCCAAGGTGAGTTCACAACTATCAAAGCATGCTTCCCGGTGGTTTGGGAAACAGAAACTTAAACAACGCTATCCCCTCGTAAGGGATACAAACCTACTTTTCTCCCTTAAACGGGAACTCTTAGTTAATTATTGTTTATACGGTAATGCAACAAGCAACACTAAACGAAACTCTATCGCTTAAGTCCTCACTACATGATACCGATTAATCGCCGGGGCCTGGCGAACGGGTTATTAGTTGATAGCGCTATTTAGGTGTAACCAGCCTCACACCGACCCTTGTTATTGGGAACGGGAGTGAACTAATGTACTCTGGCAAACCGTCAATGACGATAGAACATTGACAAACGGGGCACTGCGGAAACGTACGGTTAAGTAAGTATTCGGTATTGTTAAACAGTTTAGTCGCTTACCTATGGGGTAGCTCCCCATCGCATGTATAAACGGATAAATTAACTAGTGAAACAAGTTTTTGGTAATTAAAACTGGACAACACGTGAACTCGCCAACATTTTTGTTGATACCCTACTGCATGCTTTGCAGGTACCCAGTGACTCAGGAGCTTGCAGCTTGGGAAGTGTAGTGGTCGTCAAAACCCGCGTGTTGGGTTCTAAATAACCTGAACTATGAACTTTGTTTAAACTGTTTTGCCTATGCTTCCGCTATTTACCTAAACTGATACTTGAACCTAACTATCGAACTTTAAACTATGATATTTTACTTACCATTGTGGTTGGTGAATATTCTTACTATTAAACATTGCTCAGTATAATTGGTGGCTGGATCCTGGTCAGTCACGCCTCCAAGCGGTAGTATTCCGCATGTGGATTTGGGGGTGTGACAGGATGCTTTACATTGTCAGATACTTCGGGAGAGAACGAGAAGACAAATAAAGGCTGAAGATTGAAGACTCGACACTGAAGACTTCATCAACATCCGAGGGGGAGTCTGTTGGTGTATACGTCTGTCGACTCCGTCTTGTATCGAGTCTTGTTTGTGTTTAGATAAATCAGGGCACGTTATTCGAGAAAATGTGAAAGGTGGGTATTTCACACGAAATGGGAATGGGGTATTTCGCACGAAATCAACTAGGTATTTCACACGAAATAGCTATTTCGTGTGAAGTTGATTTCGCGAGAGCCGTTCCATGCGAAATAGCCATACCTATAAATATCTGCCTTGAGATCTCATTTGTAACTTTTCGGTTTCAGTGCCGAACTGCTGCCGAAGTGTCTCCTCGCGGTAAAACATGGTTATATCAATCAAAAGACAATTTAAAGTGAATTGCAAGCTGAATTACCTCAATACGTTTGTTTCCGCCTCTCGTATTGAGCAAAAACTCTTCTGAACGACTCGTTTGGTCATGAAAACGATCCTACAATGGTCTTAAGTGCATGATTCCCAAACCCTTGAAGTTTTGTATTCTGTGTGTAACTATTTTGTGTATCGTGTATAAAACACAATATTAGCGTATGTTTGTAACAAATTGCTGACTCAGTGTTCTTCGGTATGTTTTTATCCTGAATTCACAGCTAATGATATTCAATCAACGATTAGTCTTAGAATAGTAGTGGGGTCCTCACATTTAGTTAAATAAATAATTTGTTAATCCTCAGCAACGACTCTTGTTGGTTAGCTCGTTCGGCTCCTGGTAGTTGATGCTCATTTGAAAATCATCGTCCTTCTCCTTGGCGAACAACACTGAAACTCCTTAGGGCAAAAAGCTTGCCTTATAAATCCCCAATCTGGCAACTTCTGAAGTTGTGTTGGCAAATCTTGTATCTCAGGAAGTGCAAGTCGATAGGGTGCCTTGGCTATAGACGCGGTGCCTGGAACCAAATCGATGCGAAATTCGACTTGTTGTTGAGAAGGTAATCCTGACAAGTCCTTGAGGAAGACTTCAGGATATTCCCTTGCCGCAGTGATATCTTCGAGCTTAGGTTCTTCGGCTTCCTTTTCCACGACATGAGCCAAGAAGGTAATACACCTTTTCTCGCAAAAACTTCCGTGCCTTTAAACAACTAATAATTCGTAGAGGCGTATCCTGCTTCTCTCCATGAATCACGATCGTCTTTTCACTCGCCATCGGGATGCAGATAATCTTCTCGTGGCAGACCATCTCTGCATGGTTACTCCACAGCCAATCCATTCCACTACGACATCAAAGCTTCCTACTTTAGCTGGTAGAAGGTCTGACGAAATCTCACGTTCTCCAACTTTATATCGTAGCCTCTAATCCCTTCGTTGGCTTCTACTATCCTCCCATTAGCTAGTTTTATCGAGTATAGGATATCTAACTTATTTGCTACTAAACCAAGTATACCCTTAAACCCTAGAGATTCGAAGCTATAGTCGTTACTAGTATTAAGCAACACAGATGCAAGCATTAGTTGATAGGGAACGTACCAGTAACCACATCTGGATCCTGGCATGCTCCACGGGCTCCAATGTTGAACGCTCTTCCATGGTCTTGGTTAATCTCCCTTGGGCGATCTTTCCTAAAGTGCCCCACGTCACCGCAGACTCCCTTGGCGACAATCAAGGATGTGGTCAAGGGTGTTTTAACTACGGTGACATGGGGCACTTTAGGAAAGATTAGCCAAGGGAGATTAACCAAGACCATGGAAGAGCGTTCAACATTGGAGCCCGTGGAGCATGCCAGGATCCAGACATGGTTACTGGTACGTTCCCTATCAACCAATGCTTGCATCTGTGTTGCTTAATACTAGTAACGACTATAGCTTCGTATCTCTAGGGTTTAAGGGTATACTTGGTTTAGTAGCAAATAAGTTAGATATCCTATACTCGATAAAACTAGCTAATGGGAGGATAGTAGAAGCCAACAAAGTGATTAGAGGCTGCGATATAAAGCTGGAGAACGTGAGATTTTTTCAGACCTTCTACTAGCTAAAGTAGGAAGCTTTGACGTCGTAGTGGAATGGATTGGTTGTGGAGTAACCATGCAGAGATGGTCTGCCACGAGAAGATTATCCGCATCCCGATGGCGAGTGAAGAGATGATCGTGATTCATGGAGAGAAGCAGGATACGCCTCTACGAATTATTAGTTGTTTGAAGGCACAAAAATTTTTGCGAAAAAGGTGTATTACCTTCTTGGCTCATGTCATGGACAAGGAAGCTGAAGAACCTAAGCTCGAAGATATCACTGCGGCAAGGGAATATCCTGAAGTCTTCCTCAAGGACTTGTCAGGATTACCTCCTCAACAACAAGTCGAATTTCGCATCGATTTGGTTCCAGGCGTCGCGTCTATAGCCAAGGCAACCTATCGACTTGCACTTCCTAAGATACAAGATTTGCCAACGCAACTTCAGAAGTTGCCAGATTGGGGATTTATAAGGCAAACTTTTTGCCCTAAGGAGTTTCAGTACTGTTCATCAAGGAGAAGGATGATGATTTTCAAATGAGCATAAACTACCAGGAGCCGAACGAGCTAACCAACAAGAGTCGGTAACTCTTGCTGAGGATTAACGATTTATTTATTTAACTAACTGTGTGGACCCCACTACTATTCTAAGACTAATCGTTGATTGACTATCATTAGCTGTGAATACAGGATAAAAACATACCAAAGAACAGTGAGTCAGCAATTTGTTAAAAACATACACTAAGACTGTGTTTTATACATGATACACAAAATAGTTACGCACATAATACAAAACTTCGAGGGTTCGGGAATCATGCACTTAAGACCATCGAGGACTTAGGGAAAAACTCATTAAAAGTTATCACATAGAAACTACGTCTATTAACTCGAGCAAACCCCATATTTCTGACATATATACTATTTCAGTTAACCGAACAGATAAAGCACTCAAATTTCTATTGAAATTTCCACTTTTGCTTCTAGCAAGTAGAATTTTGCATCTCTACTGTTCCTAATGATAGTTGCATCATAACAGTTTTCTTCATTAACGCGAACACTCTTTTGTCTTGATACTTGACCATTTCTTCATTTTAGCAAAAACTCATTGTTTCATTTCTTTGAAAGTCATATGTTACGCATGCACCATTTGTTATGCATGTGGTTTCGTTTCGAATAAACGCTTCATCAAAAGTTCAAAAATTATTTGCTAAAGCTAATTTTCGACTTGTGATTCGGATGACCTACATTATTGTAATTGTTGGCTCCTTTGATATCAAGCCAACACACTTTCTTGAAACTTCTTTTCTTTCAAGTTACATACATGGTTATCTTTGTAACCATGCCGAAATTCCCTTGTTGATACATACGTTTGTTGTTGGATTGCACTGAAACCAAGTTCGATTGCTTGAACTTGTCCATTTCGCAAATTCAATTCAAGACACCGTATGATGTATTGAGAGTATCATATTCAAATTTATTTTTGCGAAGGTTCTTTTGTTTCGAGTCGTAGTAGACTTGTTTGGTCTACGAATCCATTAAATCGCCTGTTGATTTTGACACTTTGAAGTGATGCCTTCACTAAATTTGAAGCTTGCGCAAATCTCGTTTACGCATCTCAAGCACGGATTTGATTGTTTATTTCTTGACTTGCTCTAAATTCGTTTTGTTTTATCATGATTGAAGCAATCCTAACACAGTCGTGTGTTAAGACAAAAATACATAAATTCATTTTATCCCCTGGTGTACCTCCTAACGGTTCTTTCATTATCGATCGAATGCCTTGCGGTACTTATTGCTTTTTCATCTTCGATTGGAAACAGTAGTTCTTTGGTGTTCTATATTCAATTGAAAAATCCTACGATGCCGTTTGAATCAAATTCTCAGGATTGCTTCATTACACTTTCATTTGATTTCAAACACGGTGGACTTGTTCGGTCACTGCTATTATTGAATTATGTCATTACGACACATTGTGGTGTCGGTGTAAACTTGTAGCTTGTGCTAATCATGGTCAACCGTCTCACACAAAACTACACATACCTTTGTTTGACTTGTCATTAAAATATCCTTAATGCAACTATATATTAAGACAATGATACGCCAAGTTCGATTGTATTTCATTTTGGTGTATTCTCGCAATTCAATCCTGTCAACACACTAGTTTTATTCTTTTGTTTGTTCAAAAGTTGACACATCATTTTCGTGTCACTATTACATTTGAGCTTGCTGATTTTGAGTTCATCTAGCGGATGCTATTGTTTCTGAAAAAAAATTGTTTGCATATTGTGCTTGATCGTTTGAAATTTTGTTGGTCGAAACTCCTTTGTTGCACCCCTGTTAACTAAGTTACACTAGATTATACATCTATACGTCTCGTATCTTTTGACATCAAATTCTGGAACACATACATTTTAACCGTTGGGTTCCTATTGTTATAATATGTCTTTGGGTTCACCTGATTCGAATAAGATTTGATTCGGCTTCGTGGTTAAGCGCCTTGATAATGTTCATACCCATACACGCATAAGGTAACCCTAAGGAGTTAATGTAGATTAAATTTTGAGGACGAGATTTTCTTAACAGGGAGAGAATGTGACAACTGTCAAATTTGCATACATCCGTACAATTATTAAATAATGGTTAGTGCTTAATGACTATGCTGAATTACAATTAATTGCTTGAATTTCTTTCTGATCATTAACATTATACATACATATGCATCATATATTGCAAATGACGTAACATTACTGCATGCAAACTTTATTGAGTCAATTGGTGCATGAAACAAAGATAGCACAGTTATCAGACAAATCAGAAAAATGCTGACAGAATTCAGTAGATACACAGAATGGGCTAGAAACCAAGTATTACACTAGTATAGTGTGTAGGAAAGTAAGGATCACAAAACTGCCTTCCTAGGGATAGTTTAAGTGCTAGAAAGTGCCTAAAACACATTTAAACAACATAATATCATACAGAAATATGCTTAAATGGTCCTGAATACTTTCCTAAGTGTCGGGAATCGAAACTGTCACAAAAGGGTACATAAAGCACACTAAACTGCATAGTTTGGCACCTTAACGAACCGGTAGCCAACCGAACAACCGGACATTACCCGAAACACCAATTTCACTAGAAGCACTGTTTTAACATTTCCAAGCTAGTTATGGTCCCCGAACATCATAACACATCATATTAATATCTAATAACTAAGTCCCTAACTAGAATACTTACATTCCAACTATGAAGTAACTTAATGTTTAAACCTAGTCTACTACCCCCCCCCCCACCTAGTTCACAGCCCATCTTGTGGGTCCTATTTGATTTTATTTGATTAATTAATTGGATCTTGTTCATGCTTTATTAAACATAAAATACATTGGTTATTTGGTGGTGGAAGTTTACAAATTAAACCTTAGGATCATTTCCTTCATTTCATCCATCATCCACCAACAAACTCCTTCTCCTTCCTCTCCTTCTAGTCTCGACTGAACACCCACACTTGTACACACCCATTTTCATTCAAGTCCCATACAATCTACATACATACAAGAGTGTTAGAAGGTTCATAAAGAAGCTAGGAGCTTTCGGAAGTTCAAGGACCTTCACCGTTTGCTTTTATCCACTTCATTTCTTCACTTGATCATCCCTAGCCTTGTGCTAGTGGTAAGAACCTTGATCTTGCTATTTTACTTCCATTTTAAGTGGTTAAAATAAGAATCATACTCATAATCTTGAAGAGCACTAAGAATCACAAGAAGTAAACTTAAACATAAGCTTAAAATATGAAGAGATCTTGATGAATATGAGTTGTTATGCTTGATGCTTGTTGTTCATACATGTATTTGATATTGATCATCATATGATCTTGCTAGATCATGATTAGAAACATAATCTAGCAAGATGAGAGGATGAAGATGTTGTAGGATGATAGATCATCCACACATAAAGCATGAACTTGAAAGAAGAAAATGTTTTCTTGAAAAATAATGATCAAAATGAGTAGTAATACTTGTAGATCTAGAAGATTGATGGATGATTTCTAAAGAAACCGAGTTAAAAATATAAGTTTTTCTAAATCTTGGTTCTTACATAAACAAACCTTATTTTTGGTGGTTAAACAAGTGTAGAAACACTTGTGAAACAAGAAAAAGTCATAAGAAAATATTTTTAGAAAACATGATCATAAGTTGTAAAGATCAATCTTCTTTAAAAATGAAGTTTTTAAAGAATCACTCACACTTTAAAGGATAACAAGGCTTACTAATAACACTAGTAAGTTACTACAAATTTTGGTGAAATTTCAAGTTCATGAAGTATTAGATTATGCATGATTTTGGCAAAATTGGTAAGTAGAGGTTGTTTATTATTGATTGTGATGATTTTTACAAAAGTAAATGATATGCTTGAAAGCATGAAAACCTCCATTTTTAGGGAAACTACGGCAAAATTTTCTAAAAATCTAAACACATAGAAAAATATTTCTAAACAAGTATTTACAAGTGTATTTAAAACCATAAATTGTTACATAAACTTTGCCATAATTTTTGTTACAAAAATATAAACATTGAAGGTTGGTTTTCATAAATAAAAGTGACTAAGTATATATTTAGGGAAATATATATTTGGAAGACACCATGTGTGTGATAATTTGTATATTATGTGTATTAGTTATATTATTTTAGTATTTGAAATAATATAACACATTAAAATACCAAGAATCACAATCCAAAATATTACCAAAATTCCAAGGAATAAATATACAAGTGGTACACAAAATATTGGTGAAAACCGAACTATGGAATAAGACTTACAAAATATTCTGAAAATTATTCACAAAGTATATTTTGATAAATATTATTTTGGACCTCAAGGAAATGAAAATATGACTTTTACAATTACTACAAGAATATATCATATTTTTTTACAAGGGAAAAATATATTATTTTTGGAATGTATGAATATATATTTTTCTTGAGATTTTTAGAAGATATATTATTTTTAAGAGATATATATTTTCCTACACAAACACAGGATACAATATTTTGAGGTGAAAGATATATTTTCTCGAATAAATATGAAATATATCATTTTTGGAGAAAATGAGTTTATATATATATTTTCAAAGTTGGGCATGAAAATATATTATTTTTGAAACTTATGAGAAAATACAAATATTTTTGCCAAAAGAAGAATTATAAATAAATTTTTCTAAGTAATATATACTACAATATATATTTTGGGAATATATATTGGTGGACTTTTATTAAAGATAATATTCCGGAAAAATTAATACGAAATTAAGTATAAGAATACTTAATAAGTACATAAAAATACGTACTCTCATACGTATAAATACACACCGGAATACGACCCTAATGCATGGCAAAAATATACAAGTATAAGGATACACAAGTACAAATACTTGGGAAGTATTAAGTTAAAATAATTGATTGAACAATTATTCCAAAATTTAGTAAATATAGTTTAAGTTAAAATATTAATTATTTTAACAAATAATTACATAATTTGGAATAATATCGAGGACACAAAAGAAACGTAACTCAAAGACATTAATACTAAGTCAAGGCACGACCCACTCGCCTAATGGATTGTAGCACATTGTAGGTAGTCGTGTACTCTAGAGGAAACTTTGAGTTACAGTTGGATACGAAGAACGCAAAACTGTGAATTCATGTCCCCCTTTTCTTTTAACTGTTTTTAGTATTATAACTTCGGGGGTGAAGTACATGTTACTAAATGTTTACAAACAATTACAAATGGTATGATTAGCTAAGGAAAATACTATTAGATCATGTGAAAGGGTAGGCGCACTCTTAAGACCACTAATCTTCGTTTTAGGACCGAGGGACATGAGTGATAGATCTATTTGGGTGTAGCGAGCCCTCACCCACGTGGACCAGGGTTTTGGCCCATGAGGTGACTATGTCTTACAGCCGGAGGCCCGGTACAAATTTGCTAGGTTTGAGCCTTCCTACACCGTTTTACACATGTTAATGTATTAGCTACACATTAATTGATCCATTCCTTGTCGCTTCATACCAGTTTACAAATATATACATACATACATACATACATACATACAAACTCACAAATGGTTCCAAGGATTATTCGTGCACACATACAAATCACATGAACTCGCTCAACTTTTGTTGATGTTTTCAAAATACATGTATTTCAGGTAATTAAGTATGGATCTGGCAGGCGTTTGGATGTTTCAAGTGAAGTTGGGAATAAAAGGTGTCGTCCTGTATGTGAGGATTTGGATTGTGTGTCTTATCCTAGATAAGGCACACCTCCCAAAGCCCGGTGTTTAATTAATGTCTTTTGTCGAGTCTTTGTGAACTCTAAAAACAAGTTGCATGGTTTGTACTCGAATTTGATGTCTATGTTTCAAAAAAAAAGTTGTTATGTTTTAAATCAATGGATGATCACTTTTGGTATTTATCATATAGTTGTTGTTATGATTGAATGCAATGATATTAAGCAAGTCACACCAAATCACGCTTCCGCAAAAGTCAGGGTGTGACAGTTTGGCCCTTGTTCATGTAACTCGAATCCTAGCCCGGTATATCCCATTTTAGTTTTACACCATTTTGAACCTTACGCCTTTTTACTCTCTGATCGAGGTTCTCGACATTGAAAAATCTTCGTAAACTAAATCACACGTGTATATGTTGACACTTAAGAGATATACAATCAAGAAAATCAAGAGCAATGGTGATATATATGCGGATTAGACACCAAAAAATAAACACTCAAAAAATGGCTAAAATTTAAGGAATGTGTTTAGTGACTGCATCAGATTCCTAATTGATGGAGAAAGGTCTGGTGGCAAAAAAAAGCTGCTTCCAGGAGGTTGTCAAGTGTTTTCGCTCGACGATTCCATTCTTGGTTAGTTGGTTTGGTGTCACAACCACCGATCCCTAATCCCCGGGAACGGGGGACCGTGAGCCAGTTTCGGTGGTATCGCGTGTTTGTCTAATTTGGCAGTGGAATTTTCATCAGGACTGTAGTTAGGAAATATTGAATCAGAGTAAAATACCACATTTTCATAATATTAAACACATGGGATAAAACCCAAGTTTGCAGTGCACACATTTTCATATGAATAAATCCTATTTTGTTTAATAAAAACATATATTTTATTTTAGGTAACTTTATTGCCACTTTTTCAAGCCCTCGGTGCTGTCTAGCTGGCTTCTATTTGTCTTTCACAGTTTGTTACCTGAAACGCGTTTAAAAACATTTTGTCAGTGGGAAATACTGGTGAGTGAATCCCAGTTTAAAAAACCATTGTACTGTATTGAGGGCGATCTTGCAATTATATTTGTTTCCCAGTCATATCAATTATCACCCGTGGTACTGTTAGACCCGACTTGTGGAAATGTTACCCCTCCAGTAACAAATTTTGTATACAAAACCCCAAGATACCCACGATAATTGTATCCTTACAAATACTCAATAACTGTTTAATATATAATTAATCGTATTAGGTTTTGTAAAAACAGTTAACAAAAAGTTTACAAAAAGCGGATCAACTCACGTTGCTGTCTTAGATTATCCTTTAGGGTTTCCTGAGAATTATCTATAATTTACACAAAAGCACACGTGTTAGTATAATAACCCATTTTAACATTAGTAATACCCTCCCCGAGACGGCATTCCAACGACTACGTCGGGCAGAACCACGACAGCCGTTACGGAACCCTAGATCAATCGGGCAGAGTATCTAATACGTATCCAGGGGTTATGATACTTACAACGGAGCAAAACTTCGCTAATTAGGGGGTATTAGACCCGAGTATAACTTCTACTATCAGAAAATTCGAGTGAGAAAGAAAGATTTGAGCGATTTGAGACTGAAGCCCGAGCTCCCATTATATAGGGGATGATCTTGACTTGTACGCGGCCCGCGTAAGAGTAGTCAAGGGGCTACGCGGCCCGCGTCAAATACGGTCAATGGCGTAGGTGATTCGGGTCACAGGGTAGGTTCAACACGCGTCGACCACGTGTCAACACCGGAGCTCGCCTGGTTTTTAAGTTGTCGCGACCTGCGTAAGGGTTGAGGTGTGGCTTACGCGGCCCGCCTCAAACCCAAAAATATGATTTTTGATTATTTTTAATAATATTTAAGGTATTCGGGGTCCGTTTGGGGTGTATTTTTGGACATATTGGCATATTTTAAAATATATTAGGGTGTCTGAAAATTTATGAGGGTGTCGGTTTAGAGTTGTTATATCCTCCCCACCTTGTTTTAGAGCTCGTCCTCGAGATCTACTGGAACAAGTGTGGATATTTCTTCTGCATTTCAGATTCGAGCTCCCATGTGTACTCAGGTCCTCTTTTGGAGTCCCACTTCACTTTGACCAGAACTAATCTCTTATGTTTGAGGTTTTTGACTTTCCTGTCTTCAATCTGTAGAGGTCTTTCTACAAATTTGAGTTGTTCATTTACCTCTATATCCTTAAGAGGTATTACCAGTGATTCATCGGCTAGACATTTCTTGAGATTAGATACATGAAATACATCATGTATTCCTGCCATTTCCTCTGGCAATTGTAGCTGATAGGCTACAGGTCCTATTCTTCTAATAATCTCAAAAGGTCCAACATAGATGGGACTTAGCTTTCCTCTTTTGATGAGTCTTACTATTCGTTTCCAAGGAGAGACTTTCAACAATACTTTGTCTCCTACTTGAAATTCCAATGGTTTTCGTCGGTTGTCAGCATAGCTCTTTTGTCGATCACGTGCTGTTTTCAGTCGTTCCTTGACTTGAATGATCTTGTCAGTTGTTTCTTGTACTATCTCAGGTCCAGATAGTTGTTTTCCCCAATTTCTGCCCAACAGACTGGGGTTCGGCACTTTCGTCCATAAAGTGCTTCGAATGGTGCAGCGTTGATACTTGTGTGATAACTATTATTATAAGAAAATTCTATTAAAGTTAAGTGATCGTCCCAATTACCTCCGAAATCAATTACACAAGCTCTAAGCATGTCTTCCATCGCCTGAATTGTTCTTTCGCTTTGTCCATCCGTTTGAGGATGATAAGTTGTGCTTAGATTCAACTTGGTTCCCATTGCTTTTTGGAAACTTGACCAAAAATGAGAGGTAAAATGGCTATCTCTATCAGAAACAATTGATAAAGGAATTCCATGTAGTGAAACTATTTCATTTACATATAATTTAGCTAGCTGTTCCATACTGAAAGTTTCCTTCATTGGTAGGAAATGAGCTGACTTGGTTAGCCTATCTACAATCACCCAGATTGTATCATTACCTTTTCTTGTTTTGGGTAATTTGGTAACAAAATCCATTGTTATCAATTCCCATTTCCACACTGGCATTTCTAACTGTTGTAACAAACCTGAGGGTTTCTGATGTTCAGCTTTAACTTGTGAACAGGTTAGACATTTAGAAACATAGGTTGCTATGTCCTTTTTCATTCCTATCCACCAGAAATTCTTTCTTAAATCTTGGTACATCTTATCATTTCCAGGATGCATCGTATATTTGGACTTATGTGCTTCTTCTAATATACGATGACGTAGGTTTCCTAATTTAGATATCCACATTCTTTTTTCATGGAATCTCCAAATTCCATCTGTTCCTTGTTCTAATTCTTTAATCATACCTTTTAGTTTTTCAGTATCATCCTTGGTTACTGATTCTTATGCTTTTCTAATTTGATCATTTAAATCTACTTGTAGATTTAATTTAAGAGAACGTACCTTTTTTGGCTTTTCATGATACTTTCAGCTTAAAGCATCAGCCACTACATTTGCCTTTCCTTCATGATACTGGATATCACAATCATAATCACTAAGCATCTCCATCCAACGTCTTTGTCTCATATTTAATTATTTTTTTCCAAAAACATATCTTAAACTTTTATGATCAGTAAATATGGTAAACTTACTACCATACAGGTAACGTCTCCAAATTTTCAAAGCAAAAATTATTGCTCCTAATTCTAGATCATGGGTTGAATAATTCTCTTCATGATTCTTAAGTTTTCTAGACGCGTAAGCTATAACCTTTTGACGTTGCATTAGTACACATCCATAACCTAATTTAGAAGCATCACAATAAATTACAAAATCTTCAGTTCCTTCTGGTAACGCTAATATGGGTGCATGGGTTAATCTTTGCTTAAGAATCCTAAATGCTTCTTCTTGTTTTGGTCCCCATTCATACTTAATAGATTTACAAGTTAACTTAGTTAAGGGAATGGCTATTCTTGAGAAATCTCTAATAAATCTTCTATAATAACCGGCCAATCCTAAGAAACTTCTAACCTCGGTTGGTGACTCAGGTGTTTTCCATTTGGTTATTGCCTCGATTTTAGTTGGATCCACATGAATTCCTTCATGGTTCACTAAGTGTCCAAGAAACTGTACCTGTTCTAACCAAAATTCACACTTTGAAAACTTAGCATAAAGTTTTTCCTTTCTTAATAGACTTAGAAGTGCGTGCAAATGCTTTGCATGATCTTCCTTACTTTTAGAATATATGAGAATATCATCTATAAAGACAATTATGAATTTATCCAAATATGGCTTACATATTCGGTTCATCATGTCCATAAAGGCGGCTGGGGCGTTGGTTAAACCAAATGGCATGACAGTAAATTCATAATATCCATACCTCGTTCTGAACGCGGTCTTTGGAATATCCTCTTCATGTACCTTTAATTGATGATATCCTGATCTTAAGTCGATTTTAGAGAAAAATCGAGCTCCTTGCAATTGATCGAACATATCATCGATTCTTGGTAATGGGTACCGATTCTTAATCGTGACCTTGTTCAATTCATGGTAGTCAATGCACATACGCATTGTTCCGTCCTTCTTTTTAACGAATAAAATTGGCGCTCCCCATGGGGATGAACTTGGCTGTATGAATCCTTTTTCCAGCAATTCATCTAATTGTTTCTTTAGTTGGGTGCCAAATGGTAAGTTGCTTTGGCAATCGGTGCCTTTCCTGGTAGCAGCTGAATTCTGAATTCAACCTCTCTATCTGGCGGTAATCCTGGTAATTCTTCTGGGAATACATCTGAAAACTGAGACACTACTGGAACGTCTCTTAATTCTTTTCCTTTAGTGTTAGTGATTATAGAAATCAAATACACTATAGATCCTTTTCTTATATAACTTGCAGTTTTCATCACAGAGATGAATTTAGTGGATCTAGAGGGCTTATCTCCTTTAATAGTGATCTTTTCACCTTTTGGTGAATCTACTTGAATTGACTTTTGATCACATAAAATACTGGCTTTATTGGCTATTAACTAATCCATTCCTAAAACGACATCAAATCCTGCCAGATTCATGGGATACAGGTTTGCCATAAATTTTTGGTTTACAAACTCTATTTTTGCTCCCTGCATAATTTCAGAAATCCTAACCATTTCTCCATTTGCTGTCTCTACTAGACATTCTTGTGGTAGTTTAGTTAATGACTGATTTAGAAGTTTGCAAAACGAAGTATTAATAAAACTTTGGTTTGCACCAGAGTCAAATAATACTTTAGCAAAAACATCATTAAATAAAAACGTACCAGCTATCACGTCTGGAATTATCTTGGCTTCATCTGCAGTCAGAACGAATGCTCTGGCATTTTTAGTGTTCCTGTTGTTCGCAGCTGGAGCCAATTTCGGACAGTTCGGCTTAATGTGACCATTTTCTCCATAGTTGAAGCATAGTCCATTATTGGATTTTCTTCTGCAATCTTCTTCCTTGTGTCCTGGTGCCTTGCAGAAGTTGCAATGAGTGGAGCATTTTCCCGAATGCTTTTTCTTGCAGACCTTGCAGAATGGTGCAGAGGTAGAACCCATATTCCTACGGTTGTAATTCCCAGAACGGAATTCTTGGGTAAGCCTTTGAGCTAGGTTTCTCCTCTGGTCTTCTTCTCTAGTACGGATTAATTCATCTGTCAAGGTATTTGCTAGTTCTACAGCTTCTTCTATGGTTTGGGGTCTAGCTGCCTTGACTACATGTCTAATTTCTCTAATTAACCCCCAGATGTAACGGGAGATTAATACTGGTTCAAGTGATGCAAGGGTTAGTACTATTCTAGCAAATTCAAAGAATGCGGTAGTATAACCCTTACTATCTACCCCGGTCATCCTAAGGTTCAGAAACTTATTCGCTATCTGTTCCTTTTCATTGGGAGGACATAATTTACTTTCTACCATATTCTTAAATTCCTCCCATTCCATGTTATAAACCCTATCACTTCCTCTAGATTGGAGGATAGTGTTCCACCATTCTAAGGCTGAGTTCTTAAATAAATTAGAAGCAAACATTATTTTGTCTTCTTCAGCACACTTGCTTATTTTTAAAACAGCCTCAGTCTTTTCTATCCAGCGTAGAGATGCAATGGGTCCTTCATTGCCCGAGAATTCTATTGGTTTGCAGGACCAGAATTCTTTATAAGAACAACCATAAGGCATGGTTCTTCTTCTTTTGGGAATGGGCGCTTGAAATACAGGTCCATTGTTTGCGCTGTGTTCTGGTTCAATTGGTCGCTTACTGCTATGTTTACTTTTATTATTCGCTTCTTGAACCATTTGAATAATAAATGATATTGCATCTATGATTCCTTGTGCCACTATATGTTGGACGGTACTATTGTCCATTTGGTTCCCATTGTTATTGATGTTTGGATTCTCATTAACCAAGTTAATATTACTCTGGTTATCGTTATTCAGATTTTCTTGATTTCCTTCGTCGGCCATCTGAATTTTAAACATTTACCACATATTAATATCATAAAATAATATTTAATATAGTTAATCACATGACACACATTTTGGTCAAAAGCGTCGATCATTGCGACTTTACTCTATTCATATAATATGCATCTATTACACACCAGTACTGAAATTAAAATTACAATACCAATTGAAATAAAATTACACTAATAATCGTAGGCATCCGTACACACATATTTTATTTTATTTTATTATTATTATTACTATTACCATTTCCACCATCATATTCATGGATATGGATTCATCCAGAAATCCATATTGCGCTCGTCATACTTCCAGACGAGTCGCTCTCCTACCTGTCTCATTCTTTCACTACTCTCTAAAATTTCCTCTCCAAATGTCCTAAGTTCTTGTACATTGTCTGCACTCATTGGGGGTGCAGGTTCTAGGACTGGGTTCGGAATCTGGGGTGCGGGTTCCTGATTTGGAGGTGTAGGGCCTGGAATTGGTAAGGATTATCTAAAATTTCCCTAATGTATACATCGTGGTAATAGGGATCTAAAGGATCCAAACCTGGGTAGGCTCCTATGTTTGGAATGGGCATGTCTTCATGTATTGGGTAACGTTGCACATAGTCCCTATTGTCGTCCCACCATGGGTCGTAATTTGGGTCTAAGGGGTTTGGTGCAGGTATCCTCGGTATTTCCTCCGGGTCGAAATCATGCATTTCTACTTGATTTTCAGGGTTTTCTATTTCCATTGGTTGTTGGTCAGGGATTGGTAGTTGTGGTTGGGGTGCTATCATTTGTTCCAGGTTAGGGTCGGCTGCAGTGGTTGCTAGGATGTGGATGTTGGCTATACCCCTATTAATCATTTCCTGGGCATAGGCATCGGTTTCTCTTTTGGCTGCTGCTAGTGCTCTCTGGTCTTGTAACTTTTTCATACGCTTTCTACGCTCGTGTGCCCCTCGACTGAACCATCCCCTCTTTTTCTGAGGAAATGGCTCTTCGGACTGAGCCTTAAACACGAATATTCCTTCTTCCGTATCAGCAGAGTACCCTGAGAGGGCAGGTTGAGAAGAGGCACCTTCGCTACTAGGCGAACTAGACAATTGACGGTACGCATCAGATGGTCCTTGGTCGCTCATACTGTAAACTAACAAATAGTCAAATAACACATAACAAGAAATACAATTATGCACGTATTTCTGTAATTTATTTCCTAACAATTTGAATTTTGATGTCAGCAGAACACTTCTGTGGTTGAATCAGTGGCTTGGCTCTGATACCACCTTCTGTCGCAACCCCCGATCCCTAATCCCCGGGAACGGGCGGCCGCGAGCCGGTTTTGGTGGTATAGCGTGTTTGTCTAATTTGGCAGCGAAATTTTCATCAGGACCATAGTTAGGAAATATTGGATCAGAGTAAAATACCACATTTTCATAATATTAAACACATGGTATAAAACCCAAGTTTGCAGTACACACATTTTCATAGGAATAAATCCTATTTTGTTTAATAAAAACATATATTTTATTTTAGGTAACTTTATTGCCACTTTTTCAAGCCTTCAGTGCTGTCCAGCTGGCTTCTATTTGGCTTTCACAGTTTGTTACCTGAAACGCGTTTAAAAACATTTTGTCAGTGGGAAATACTGGTGAGTGAATCCCAGTTTAAAAAACCATTCTAAAGTATTGAGTGAATCAATTATCACCCGTGGTACTGTCAGACCCGACTTGTGGAAATGTTACCCCTCCGGTAACAAATTTTGTATACAAAACCCCAACATACCCACGAAAATTGTATCCTTACAAATACTCAATAACTATTTAATATATAATTAATCGTATGAGGTTTTGTAAAAACAGTTAACAAAAAGTTTACAAAAAGCGGATCAACTCACATTGCTGTCTTAGATTATCCTTTAGGGTTTCCTGAGAATTATCTATAATTTACACAAAAGCACACGTTTTAGTATAATAACCCATTTTAACATTAGTAATACCCTCCCGAGACGGCATTCCAACGACTACGTTGGGAAGAACCACGACAGCCGTTACGAAACCCTAGATCAATCGGGCAGACACTACAAGAAACTAAACCTAATGCAACCCCGATAAAAAGTTGCATTAGGCCTTGTAAAGGTTGCATTAGGCCTAATGCAACCTTTTATCGGGGGCTGCATTAGAAGCAGTTGCATTAGATCTAATGCAACATTTTAAAGACCAAATGCAACCTTTTTCTAAAGTGTTGCATTTACTATTCAAATGCAACCTTTTTAGTATGCAACTTTTTTTACATTCTAATGCAACTTTTTTTTTTGTATTTCACTTACAAAAATGCAACATTTTCTACACTCAAATGCAACTTTTTTACAAAAAGAAGCAACCTTTTTCTAGGCCTAATGCAACCGTTATTATTTTTTAATAGAAAAAATGCAACCTTTTTTATAGCAAAAGCAACATTTTTTTCACACAAATGCAAACTTACAACATAAGTTCAATTGCTATTAATTGATGTAAATTCAATAGTAATTACACCAAAACAATAATAAACAAGATATCATTGATAATCAAAGTGTGTACTTCAACATGTTTGTCGAAACTTAAATAACTTTACAGTCAATTACAATGATAAAAAAGTGAACATTCTACTAATCTCGATCTCCAACTACTTGTTTCATAACCTTCCGCACCATAGCTTCCAAGTTGGGTTGCTGGCTGGCAAACTCTTTTCGCATAGTTTCAAGCTCGGATTTTTTTCTTTAATGATCATCTTCAATCCTTGTGCGCATTTCCAACAACTAGTTTTTCTCAACTTCAACATTTAAATTAGTTGAAATAAGCCTTATAAAATTTATAACTTGATAAATAAAATAACTGCCTAGCGAAACATAATTCATAACACAGAGACACAGAAATATATTTTAAGCGTTCCATTCCACCACTACCTCCAAGTTCAAAAGATACGTGGTAATCTTCGTCTCCATCAAGCTCTACAAGTGTGACTTCCTACATAGTACAAGAATTTTGGTAAACGTTCTTACTTCCAACCATATCATCCGCCCAAATAAACAAGTGTTCTACCAAAAATAACAATGAAAGGATTGAATGCCTGAAGTTACGGTCTACACATTTTCTGAACGTACAACCCTCATTTCTAAACCTCAAAAAGACTACTAGAATATCATCATATACAATATACTTTAAATAAATATATAGTACTCATGTTATATTTAAATATATGATTCTAGCTCATCAAGTTGCAGCAATCACATGTCAAAAAAAATATGTATCATCTTCGATTTATACTACTCATGTTATATTTAAAAAAAGGGTCCTTCAATTCTAGAATCAATTTCACAATATCATCATATACAATATACTTTAGTTTATTGAGTTTTCATATCAGAAAAGGCCTACATATATCACACACAAGATTTTCGATCTTAGTATGAACTAAATTCTTATGTTCTTAAGGTACCAGAGCAAAAGTCATTCCACAATTCTCTCAACTTGTAGACTACAAACAATATAAAAAATAATTCAAAACAATAATTAATAAATGAAATATCTAGGGCTTGTAAGTGAGAAGATGCAAACCTCTGTCTGTCGCTGGTATGGTAATCCTCAGGGCTATTGAAGTCGTTGTCAAAATCTGTCATCAAACTAAGGCGTGCTTGTTTTTTAAGCTAAGAGGTCTGGTGGTGACACACTAGTCATTGAGGCTGATTAAAAAATGTTATTAATCAATCAAAAAAGAATTAGAGAACTTAATATCAATACAGATTAATAGAATAATATATGAAATTAGTATTTGTCCGACTCATCTTGATATGAATTTTGTACATTTGATAAATGACTTGTACACTTGAAGGCGGAAGTGGTACAAGTTCATCATTTTCTTTGATTTACCTTTAAAACACTGATGTTATATAAAAAAATATGAGCACCAAAGCCATAAATTGATTTACCTTTAGCATTTAACTAAGATGATAAGCTCATACGATTTATAAAACTGGTGCAGCAACCATAAGGTTCGTAGCCTGCAATCCCATCAAGAATTGGAATAATGGTTAGCCATATAAGTAATGGATCTAACTGTAATCTCATATGGTCAAAGTTCAATTTATGTTCCTTAAGCCATAAAAGCGAACATTGATTTATCTACACTCTTAAAAACGTTATTGACTCCCATAACTTTCTTCTTATAATGAGTGTTTCCTGATGCGCTCTAACTAATTAGTTAGAAGAATATAATCCAGCTAGCTATTTAAGTGGAAAAACTTGAAGAAAAAAAATGTACAGTTTCTAACCTCCAAATCCGAAACACATAGATTTTGTAATGTGATTTTTAAGGAGTATTGTTAGGTGTTAAAGCAAACATGTAATAAAGTTAATGAGATCAAAGTAATTGAAGTACTAATTAACAAGAAGTGAGTTTGATCTTAATCGTTGATAGCTAGTTCTCTACGGAGGGTCTAATAGAGAGAAAAGCATGTTGTGCAAGTGATGAATACAGGAAATAAAGATGAAGCACATGGTACAACAGGGTGAAGCCTACACCTCTTACAAATTGATAATATATAACAAGTCCGACACCTCTGAAGTCTTATTTTCATTAGTTTCTACCTTATTGTGTAAGACTGTAAGTTAATGACAAGCATTATTATTAAATTAGGCTAAACACAGAAGGTCCACCAAACTACATGAACTTCCATCAAATCTTCAACAAAAGTTAGAAAAACCATATCATGTGCCTTTCATAACACAAAATAAAGATGATATTATCAACTTGAATCAAAAGATACAACACATATTATACTCAAAACTGCAAAATTATCGCAGATTCATGTTAATTGGTCCTAAGGAAACATAAGGTCAAATAAAAAGACTACAAAACAAATAAAAAGTTAGGAATTACTACCTCTGTTGCTTCAGTAGTTGATCGGAGCAAAAATCGAGTCGTAGGATTCCGTTTTAAGCGATTTTAGGGTTTCGAGAGGCGCAAATATTTACCAGAGATCTGTCAACGGTGAAGATGCGATTGTGTAGGTTGTTCATACGGTGGCCGGAGCTTCCAATGCTGGCCGGAAAATCGCCACACGAGTTGGTGTTGACAAAGGATTGAAGGTGCGAGAGAGAGTGATGGAAATATGGAGGGGAACTGAGATAAACAAATGATGGATGGATGAATTCAATTAGGTTCTTATTTGGTTCCATTGCTAGGTTTGGGTTTGGGTTCACCCGGATTTGCGGGTTAACTCGGATTGGCGGGTTGCCCGGCCCATTTAGTTCTCTTCTCAATTCGAATTCCTTTTCTTTTGTTACAACTTACACGACCTTGACAAAATTGTAGGGATTTATAGAATGTAAGATATATTTTATGATCAACTAGAATTAAGCACCCTGCATTGCGGGGCGTAAAATCATGCCAAATAGTACCAATGTTACACCACCGCCAGCGATCACTAACACTGACTCGACCTAGGACCTGCGGGTTGCGACGAACCTGTCAAACATAAAAAATAGACGTATAAACGTTGAACGACACATGCACGTTGCGCCATGTTAACTCGCTAATTTTTGAACTAAAAATAAAAACGTTGAACCACACATGTATGTTGCGTCGTATTAACTCGAAAAAATTAGAACAAAACGTAAAAGGAATATTTCCGAAAGATGAAAAGTATAGGGGACAAATGTTGAAAGTAAAAAAGTTGTGAGGTTAAATTTCAAATAATGAAAAGTTTTGGGTTAAAATTAAAAAAACAAATTATGTGGGGTTAAAATTGCAAAAGGTAAAAACCTTTCGGTTATGAGTAAAAAATCAAGTTTTTTTTTAAAAACTCCCAAAGCCTAATTTACAATCAATCAAAGTTAAAAGTTGTTACCTATTTATAGCATTTATATAATGGTAATTTGAGTTTAATTTTTCAAAAGTTTCGTTTGTACAATTATATAAATTATATAAATGTTATATAAATATTGTTGACGAAACCATGTATTTCCTGTACCATTTTTTATAATAATTTTTTTTCTTTTTTAGAACATATATTAATTTATCTATTAACATGACTTTTATATGAGAGTTTCATTTAAAATTTCCTAATGCAACTTTTTTAACAAAAGTTGCAAATTTCAACTAAATTCGCAACCTTTCAAGAAAAATGTTGCAATTTTTAATAAAATTTGCAACCTTTTAACAAAAAGGTTGCAAATTCAATATAATTTCGCAACCTTTTTTGAAAAAGGTTGCATTAGATCTTCTAATGCAACCTTCATGTTCAACAAAGTTGCATTAGAGTCAAATGCAACACATTTGAAAAAGGTTGCTAATAAAAAGTTACATTAGGCCAATTTTCTAGTAGTGAGAGTATCTAATACGTATCCAGGGGTTATGATACTTACAACGGAGCAGAACCTCGCTAATTAGGGGGTATTAGACCCGAGTATAACTTCTACTATCAGAAAATTCGAGTGAGAAAGAAAGATTTGAGCGATTTGAGACTAAAGCCCGAGCTCCCATTATATAGGGGATGATCATGACTTTTACGCGGCCCGCGTAAGAGTAGTCAAGGGGCTACGCAGCCAGCGTCAAACACGGTTAACGGCGTAGGTGATCCGGGTCATAGGGTAGGTTCAACACGCGTCGGCCACGTGTCAACATCGGAGCTCGCCAGGTTTTTAAGTTGCCGCTGCCCGCGTAAGGGTTAAGGTGTGGCTTACACGGCCCCCCTCAAACCCAAAAATCTAATTTTCGATTATTTTTAATAATATTTAAGGTATTCGGGGTCCATTTTCACGTATGGGGTGTATTTTTGGACGTATTGAGATATTTTAAAATATATTAGGGTGTCGGAAAATTTATGAGGATGTCGGTTTAGAGTTGTTATATTTGGCCCTTGTTTCTGTAACTCGAATCCTAGGCCGATATATCCCATTTTACTTTTACACCATTTTGAACCTTACGCTTTTTTTACTCTCTGATCGAGGTTCACGGCATTGAAAAATCTTCGTGAACTAAATCACACGTGTATATGTTGACATTTAAGAGATATACAGTCAAGAAAATGAAGGGCAACGGTGATATATATGCGGATTATACACCAAAAAATAAACACTCAAAAATGGCTACAATTTAAGGAATGTGTTTAGTGACGGTATCAAATTTCTAATTGATGGAGAAAGCTCTGGTAGCAAGAAAAGCTGCTTCCAGGAGGTTGTCAAGTGTTTTCGCTCGACGATTCCATCCTTAGGTGGTTGGTTTGGCCCTTGTTCCTGTAACTCGACTCATAGCCCGATATATCCCATTTTAGTTTTACACCATTGTGAACCTTATGCCTTTTTGACTCTCTGATCGAGGTTCTCGGCATTGAAAAATCTTCGAAAACTAAATCACACGTGTATATGTCGACATTTAAGAGATATATACAGTCAAGAAAATCAAGTGCAATGGTGATATATATGCGGATTAGACCCCAAAAAATAAACACACAAAAAATGGCTACAAATTAAGAAATGTGTTTAGTGACGGCATCAAATTCTTAATTGATGGAGAAAGGTCTGGTGGCATGAAAAGATGCTTCTAGTATGTTATCAAGTGTTTTCACTCGACGATTCCATTCTTGGGTGGTTGGTTTGGCCCTTGTTCCTGTAACTCGAATCCTAGCCTTGTATATCCCATTTTAGTTTTACACCATTGTGAACCTTATGCCATTTTTCTCTCTGATCGAGGTTCTCGGCATTGAAAAATCTTCGTAAACTTAATCACACGTGTATATGTTGACACTTAAGAGATATACAGTCAAGAAAATCAAGAGCAATGGTGATATATATGCGGATTAGACCCCAAAAAAATAAACACTCAAAAAATGGCTAAAATTTAAGGAATGTGTTTAGTGACGGCATCAAATTCCTAATTGATGAAGAAAGGTCTGGTGGCAAGAAAAGCTGCTTCCAGGAGGTTGTCAAGTGTTTTCGCTTGACGATTCCATTCTTGGGTAGTTGGTTTGGCCATTGTTTCTGTAACTCGAATCCTAGCCCGATATATCCCATTTTAGTTTTACACCATTTTGAACTTTACGCCTTTTAACTCTCTGATTGAGGTTCTTGGCATTGAAATATCTTCGTAAACTAAATCACACGTGTATATGTTGACATTTAAGAGATATACAGTCAAGAAAATGAAGAGCAATGGTGATATATTTACGGATTAGACACCCAAAAATAAACACTCAAAAAATGGCGACAATTTAAGGAATGTGTTTAGTGACGGCATCAGATTCCTAATTGATGGAGAAATGTCTGGTGGCAAGAAAAGCTGCTTCCAGGAGGTTGACAAGTGTTTTCGCTCGACGATTCCATTCTTGGGTGGTTGGTTTGGCCCTTGTTCCTGTAACTCGAATCTTAGCCCGGTATATCTTATTTTAGTTTTACTCCATTGTGAACCTTACGCCTTTTTTACTCTCTGATCGAGGTTCTCGGCATTGAAAAATCTTCGTAAACTAAATCACACGTGTATATGTTGACATTTAAAAGATATACAGTCAAGAAAATAAAGAACAATGTTGATATATATGCGGATTAGACACCAAAAAATAAACACTCAAAAAATGGCTAGAATTTAAGGAATGTGTTTAGCGACGGCCTCAGATTCCTAATTGATGGAGAAAGGTCTGGTAGCAAGAAAAGCCGCTTCCAGGAGGTTGTCAAGTGTTTTCGATCGACAATTCCATTCTTGGGTGGTTGGTTTGGCCCTTGTTCCTGTAACTCGAATCCTAGCCCGGTATATCCCATTTTAGTTTTACAACATTGTGAACCTTACGCCTTTTTTACTCTCCGATCCAGGTTCTCGGCATTGAAAAATCTTCGTAAACTAAATCACACATGTATATGTTAACATTTAAGAGATATACAGTCAAGAAAATCAAGAGCAATGGTGATATATATGCGGATTAGACACCAAAAAATAAAGAGTCAAAAAATGGCTACAAATTAAGGAATGTGCTTAGTGACGACATCGGATTCTTAATTGATGAAGAAAGGTCTGGTGGCAAAAAAAGTTGCTTCCAGGATGTTGTCAAGTGTTTTCGCTCGACGATTCGATTCTTTGGTGGTTGGTTTGGCCCTTGTTCCTGTAACTCGAATCCTAGCCCGGTATATCTCATTTAAGTTTTACACCATTGTGAACCTTACGCCTTTTTTACTCTCTGATCGGGGTTCTCGGCATTGAAAAATCTTTGTAAACTAAATCACACGTGTATATGTTGACATTTAAGAGATATACAGTCAAGAAAATCAAGAGCAATGGTGATATATATGCGGATTAGACACCAAAAAATAAACCCTAAAAAAATGGCTACAATTTAAGGAATGTGTTTAGTGAGGGATCAAATTCCTAGTTGATGGAGAAAGGTTTGGTGGCAAGAAAAGCTGCTTCCTGGAGGTTGTCAAGTGTTTTCGCTCGACGATTCCATTCTTGTGTGGTTGGTTTGGCCATTGTTCCTGTAACTCGAATCCTAGCCCGGTATATCCCATTTTAGTTTTACACCATTGAGAACCTTATGCCTTTTTTACTCCCTGATCGACGTTCTCGGCGTTGAAAAATCTTCGTAAACTAAATCACACGTGTATATGTTGACATTTAAGAGATATACAGTCAAGAAAATCAAGAGCAATGGTGATATATATATGCGGAGTAGACATCAAAAAATAAACCCTTAAAAAATGGCTACAATTTAAGGAATGTGTTTAGTGACGGCACCAGATTCATAATTGATGGAGAAAGGTCTGGTGGCAAGAAAAGCTGCTTCCAGGAGGTTGTCAAGTGTTTTCGCTCGACTATTCCATTCTTGGGTGGTTGGTTTGTCCCTTGTTCCTGTAACTCAAATCCTAGGCCGGGATATCCCATTTTAGTTTTATACCATTGTGAACCTTACGACTTTTTTACTCTCTGATCGACGTTCTCGGCATTGAAAAATCTTTGTAAACTAAATCACACGTGTATATGTTGACATTTAAGAGATATACAGTCAAGAAAATCAAGAGCAGTGGTGATATGTATGCGGATTAGACACCAAAAAATAAACACTCAAAAAATGGCTACAATTTAAGGAATGTTTAGTGACGGCATCAGATTCCTAATTGATGGAGAAAGGTCTAGTGGCAATAAAATCTGCTTCCAGGATGTAGTCAAGTGTTTTCGCTCCACGATTCCATCCTTGGCTAGTTGGTTTGGCCCTTGTTCCTGTAACTCGAACCTAGCCCGGTATATCCCATTTTAGTTTTACACCATTGTGAACCTGACGCCTTTTTTGCTCTCTAATGGAGGCTCTCGGCATTGAAAAATCTTCGTAAACTAAATCACACGTGTATATGTTGACATTTAAGAGATATACATTCAAGCAAATCAAGAGCAATGGTGATATATATGCGGATTCGACACCAAAAAATAAACACTCATAAAATGGCCACAATTTAAGGAATGTGTTTAGTGACGGCATCAGATTCCAAATTGATGGAGAAGTGTCTGGTGGCAAGAAAAGCTGTTTCCAGGAGGATGTCAAGTGTTTTCGCTCAACGATTCCATTCTTAGGTGGTTGGTTTGGCCCTTGTTCCTGTAACTCGAATCCTAGCCCGGTATATCCCATTTTAGTTTTACACCATTGTGAACCTTACGCCTTTTTTACTCTCTGATCGAGGTTCTCGGCATTGAAAAATCTTGGTAAACTAAATCACACGTGTATATGTTGACAGTTAAGAGATCTACAATCAAGAAAATCAAGAGCAATGGTGATATATATGCGGATTAGACACCAAAAAATAAACACTCAAAAAATGGTTAAAATTTAAGGAATGTGTTTAGTGACGGCATCAAATTCCTAATTGATGAAGAAAGGTCTAGTGGCAAGTAAAGCTCCTTCCAGGAGGTTGTCAAGTGTTTTCGCTCGACGATTCCATTCTTGGGTCGTTGGTTTGGCCATTGTTTCTGTAACTCGAATCGTAGCCTGATATATCCCATTTTAGTTTTACACCATTTTGAACTTTACGCCATTTTACTCTCTGATCGAGGTTCTTGGCATTGAAATATCTTCCTAAACTAAATCACACGTGTATATGTTGACATTTAAGAGATAAACAGTCAAGAAAATGAAGAGCAATGGTGATATATATACGGATTAGACACCCAAAAATAGACACTAAAAAAATAGCTACAATTTAAGGAATGTGTTTAGTGACGGCATCAGATTCCTAATTGATGGAGAAATGTCTGGTGGCAAGAAAAGCTGCTTCCAAGAGGTTGACAAGTGTTTTCGCTCGACGATTCCATTCTTGGGTGGTTGGTTTGGCCCTTGTTCCTGTAACTCGAATCTTAGCCCGATATATCTAAATTTAGTTTTACACCATTGTGAACCTTCCACCTTTTTACTCTCTGATCGAGGTTCTCGACATTGAAAAATTTTCGTAAACTAAATCACACGTGTATATGTTGACATTTAAAAGATATACAGTCAAGAAAATAAAGAGCAATGTTGATATATATGCGGATTAGACACCAAAAAATAAACACTCAAAAAATGGCTAGAATTTAAGGAATGTGTTTAGCGACGGCCTCAGATTCCTAATTGATGGAGAAAGGTCTGGTAGCAAGAAAAGCTGCTTCCAGGAGGTTGTCAAGTGTTTTCGCTCGACGATTCCATTATTGGGTGGTTGGTTTGGCCCTTGTTCCTGTAACTCGACTCCTAGCCCGGTATATCCCATTTTAGTTTTACACCATTGTGAACCTTAAACCTTTTTTACTCTCTGATTGAGGTTCTCGGCATTGAAAAATCTTCGGAAACTAAATCACACGTGTATATGTTGACATTTAGCAGATATACAGTCAAGAAAATCAAGAGCAATGATGATATATATGCGGATTAGACACCAAAAAATAAACAGTCAAAAAATGGCTACAAATTAAGGAATGTGTTTAGTGACGACATCGGATTCTTAATTGATAGAGAAAGGTCTGGTGGCAAAAAAAGTTGCTTCCAGGATGTTGTCAAGTGTTTTCGCTCGACGATTCGATTCTTTGGTGGTTGGTTTTGCCATTGTTCCTGTAACTCGAATCCTAGCCCGGTATATCTCATTTAAGTTTTACACCATTGTGAACCTTACGCCTTTTTTACTTTCTGATCGAGGTTCTCGGCATTGGAAAATCTTTGTAAACTAAATCACACGTGTATATGTTGACATTTAAGAGATATACAGTCAAGAAAATCAAGAGCAATGGTGATATATATGCAGATTAGACACCAAAAAATAAACACTCAAAAAATGGCTACAAATTAAGGAATGTGTTTAGTGACGGCATCAGATTCCTAATTAATGGAGAAAGGTCTGGTGGCAAGAAAAGCTTCTTCCAGGATGTTGTCAAGTGTTTTCGCTCGACGATTCCATTCTTGGGTTGTTAGTTTGGCCCTTGTTCCTGTAACTCGAATCCTAGATCGGTATATCTCATTTTAGTTTTACACCATTGTGAACCTTACGCCTTTTTTACTCTCTGATCGAGGTTCTCGGCATTGAAAAATCTTCGTGAACTAAATCGCACGTGTATATGTTGACATTTAAGAGATATACAGTCAAGAAAATCACGAGCAATGGTGATATATATACGGATTAGACACCAAAAAATAAACACTCAAAAAATGGCTACAATTTAAGGAACGTGTTTAGTGACGACATCAGATTCCTAATTGATGGAAAAGGTCTGCTGGCAAGAAAAGCTGTTTCCAGGAGGTTGTCATGTGTTTTCGCTCGACGATTCCATTCTTGGGTAGTTGGTTTGGCCCTTGAACCTGTAACTCGAATCCTAGCCCGGTAAATCCCATTTTAGTTTTACACCATTGTGAACCTTACGCCTTTTTTACTCTCTGATCGAGATTCTCGGCAATGAAAAATCTTCGTATACTAAATCACACGTGTATATGTTGACATTTAATAGATATACAGTGAAGAAAATCAAGAGCAATGGTGATATATATGCAGATTAGACACCAAAAAATAAACACTCAAAAAATGGCTACAAATTAAGGAATGTGTTTAGTGACGGCATCAGATTCCTAATTGATGGAGAAAGGTCTGGTGGCAAGAAAAGCTTCTTCCAGGAAGTTGTCAAGTGTTTTCGCTCGACGATTCCATTCTTGGGTTGTTAGTTTGGCCCTTGTTCCTGTAACTCGAATCCTAGCTCGGTATATCTCATTTTAGTTTTACACCATTGTGAACCTTACGCCTTTTTTACTCTCTGATCGAGGTTCTCGGCATTGAAAAATCTTCGTGAACTAAATCGCACGTGTATATGTTGACATTTAAGAGATATACAATCAAGAAAATCACGAGCAATGGTGATATATATACGGATTAGACACCAAAAAATAAACACTCAAAAAATGGCTACAATTTAAGGAACGTGTTTAGTGACGACATCAGATTCCTAATTGTTGGAAAAAGGTCTGCTGGCAAGAAAAGCTGCTTCCAGGAGGTTGTCATGTGTTTTCGCTTGACGATTCCATTCTTGGGTAGTTGGTTTGGCCCTTGAACCTGTAACTCGAATCCTAGCCCGGTAAATCCCATTTTAGTTTTACACCATTGTGAACCTTACGCCTTTTTTACTCTCTGATCGAGATTCTCGACATTGAAAAATCTTCGTATACTAAATCACACGTGTATATGTTGACATTTAATAGATATACAGTCAAGAAAATTAAAAGTAATGGTGATATATATACGGATTAGACACCAAAAAATAAACACTCAAATAATGGCCACAATTTAAGGAATGTGTTTAGTGACGGAATCAGATTCCTAATTGATGGAGAAATGTCTGGTGGCAAGAAAAGTTGCTTCCAGGAGGTTGTCAAGTGTTTTCGCTCGATGATTCCATTCTTGGGTGATTGGTTTTTCCCTTGTACCTGTAACTCGAATCCTAGGCAGGTATATCCCATTGTGAACGTTACATCTTTTTTACTCTCTGATCGAGGTTCTCGGCATTGAAAAATCTTCGTAAACTAAATTACACGTGTATATGTTGACATTTAAGAGATACACAATCAAGAAAATCAAGAGCAATGGTGATATATATATATGCGGATTAGACACCAAAAAATAAACACTCAAAAATGGGTACAATTTAAGGAATGTGTTTAGTGACGGCATAAGATTCCTAATTGACGGAGAATGGTCTGGTGGCAAGAAAAGCTGCTTCCAGGAGGTTGTCAAGTGTTTTCGCTCGACGATTCCATTCTTGGGTGGTTGGTTTATGTCACACCCCGACCACGTAAAAACAACAAGCCGTGGCGGAAACGTCGGGGAGTGTTGTAACAGAATTAATGTTTCAAATCCATGGCAATTGAAGTTTCGTTTTATTAATTAAAAGTGTTACAATGTCTTAACAAACAAGGAAATACAACATAATTAACTAGTCTTGTATCTTTTATTGTCACTAAAGCCCAAGTCTGCCTATGTGTATCTTGATCATCTTATGCAACAGCTCCTGAAAAACACATGTGAAAATAGGTACGTCAGCATAAAAATGCCTGTGAGATACATAGGTTTTGTGAAAATAGGTTTCATGACTTATGTTTGAGAAAATGTTTAGTCATGAACCTTGTTATTTGCTTTGTTTTGTAAATCATTTGAAAATCGATAAGATCAGATGATATGTATAAATAAATGTAAGGTTAAATGAATAACCATGAAAAATGAGTTTGTATAAGATAAGTTGTTTGTAAAACAATGTCTTGTGAAAAGTATGTTATTTGTCTAATATGTTATATGTCTCAAACTGAAATGATTCAAATAACGCTACGACATGTAATACCATACAAACACTTATATATAGGAAGTACCAGCGGCGTATCCACCATGCTTGTATCATATTACACACGCCTCGTTACTTAATCACTTACTCAAACCAAACCAACAATGTAAGATGTCTATGTTTTAAACCGATTGCCAACTGTATTGAATAATATGTCAAAATGTTTATGTCAAGATGTAAATCATATAATGTGTAACCAAAATGATATGTATGGCTAGTGAAATGTATCAACTAAACCATATGCACCAGAACATAGTATTGAAGTAAAACGTAGTTTAAATCAAAGTTATGTTTTGTGTAGTAAATGCATGATCAATGTAAATCATGTAATATGCGTCCAAAATGTAAGCATGTGATGAATAACAAATGTACTAAGTATGAAGAATAATGCAACGATTGAACATACCTAGCATGTGAACTGTACTAAGTATGCAACAATAGACATACATAGCATGTGACCTGTACTACGTATACAACAATAGACATACGTAGCATATAATGTAATGTAAAACGATGTACTAAGTAATGCACACAATGGGCACGCCTAGCATGATATGTAATGAAATCATGTACTATAATGTACTAACGAACATAGCATGTATATGACGTGAAAACAGGAAAGCTTGAGAGTAACAAGTAGGCACATGTGTTTCACCCCAAAACAGTTTGAAAACAGTAAAAGAGGGGTCTATGTACTCACATGAGATTGCTCAGAAGTCCTAAGATAACCACCAAGCAATGCTAGAGATCACGGAATCAAACGGCACCTAATATAGGTAACTATGTTAATAAACCGGACTTAAATCGGAAGATCGGGTAGAATGAGGGTTCGTAAACCAAATGAGTAAGGGAACTCATGTAGTATGGTTTAACAAAGCCTACATACTAAATGAAACCTAACCTAAGTGCTTGTGACCCATTACGACCCGTTTAGGTAGCTTATGCTACTTTAACGCGTCGTTCGCGTGAAAAGCGTTCGGACCGCCTAACTAGTCCTATGACAAGTAATATATGCCTTAACATGTCTAATATGGTTGTCAAATCAGTTTAGATGTCAAAAGTTATGTTACATATGTTTAAAATGAATTTTGGCATCAAAGGGGTATTTTGGTAATTTACCTAAGGCATATAAACTACCTATCATACAACTACTTAAACGAAGCGACCATAAGGTATAACCTCGTAAGGTTATTCCCTATATACTATGGTCACCTAATGTGCTTGGTCGGATCCTAATGATCGACCAAACGGGTCGGGTTCGAAAGTATAAGCGATTGTTTAGATCGCTTACCTGACGACCCTATATAAGCACTAAACTAAAAGTGACGAGCTAAGCATGTTAAAACATGCTTAACTAAGTTTAGAAAACAGGTTTGGTATCACAACAAATGGTTGTGATACCTAAGAGTAGTTTGGTTACAAAATACGCAAGAATACGTATTCTGACCGAAACTACGGCTCGTCACTGAGCCTTGATAACGTGGTAATCAGTAGGTATAGTCACTAGGGACTATAACCATCGTGATCACGCTCACGTTATGAAGTTCAAACGAACTTTGCATCGACCATAAACTGGTCAATGCAGAAAGTCAAACAAAGTTTGACTTTCGGACTCGAAAGCGATAAAAGAACGAAAGTTAAACAATGCAGAAAGTCAAACAATGCTAATCTAGATCCAAATAACTCAGGTATGAAACAATGGTTTCAACTTAGAGTCTTTTAGATCAGATTCTAGTGAGGAATGAGTGAAAATGGATTGGGTATTTATAGTAAACCCACAACCGTTAGGATCGTTTCTTGGAAAAGGGGGCACGATCTAGGCCGTACACTTGTCAAAATGTTGTGGTAACTAATTTTGGACACCATAGGAGATTAACATGTGGCACTTGACCTTTGGGAAGTGTTAGGGGCTGCTAACTTATGTTTAAAATGGCTTTTTGCTGCATTTTTTTTATTTATTTACTTTTTTTATATATTTTTTTTTTTTTGCAGTTTTGCAGTTTTGGTTCCTGAGCGCGTATCGTCGTGTTTTGGCACTTCTGACACCCGTCAAGCCCATTTTTAAGCTTCACAAGGATGTTAAAGTATAGGGAACCTGAAACATGCTCAAAAATATGCCGGATGTCGGTTCGTTTAGCCGTACAATCGCGTTGTTCGGTTAATTACGACGGAATGCGCACAAGTGCGAAAAACGATCCAAAAGACGAAACGAATGGATTTTTCTTATGCCAAACACTAAAATAAAATATTTTAGTGCTTACATAAATTTTTGGATGTCCGGATGTATTCAGAACGTAAGTTATGCGCGAAAGTGCAAACTTGTGTACTTTTTGACACTTTTAGTCCCTGAATGACCCAAAAGTTTATTTTAGCACACCGAACCCCTCAAAGCCTATTTCTAAGCTATGTAAAGGATATTTAAGGTGTGTTTAACTTATGGTCATGTTCCGGAATGTCTGTTCCTGTACGAATTGGCATACTTTCGCAGTTTGTCAACTTTAGTCCCTGTAAGCGATTTAACTTGATTTTGCCATACCAAAGCCTTCAAAACTTATTTCTAAGTTATGTAAAGGTTATTTAAGGTATTTTAAGTATATGTCACTATTCCGGAGTGTTCGTTGCATTAAACTGGTTATATTTACGCATCGGTGCGCGTATAACCTTTCAGAAAGCGATTTAGAGTTTGGAATTGAACAAGAGTTGATATGTGCAAAAGATACACATATTTATACAAGTCCAAAGTATGAAATACAATATTTCATTGGTTTGGAATTTGTTTGACGGTCGCAGTGACACAGGTGTCACAGTCTCCCCTACTTTAGGAAATTTCGTCCCGAAATTAATTTCTAGAGGAAACTTGTGAAGACAGCTGTGACAGTTTCGCCTTCTAATAGATCCATTAAACCCTTAAGTAAAACTCTGGGCTATGTTAGGATTCTTAGCGAAATTATCGACTATCAATGTAAAGTCCTTGTAGTAACAAAACATGTAGTTTCGAACTACGGACAGAAGAATGTTTCTTATGAAGACTCATCATAGGAAACTTGAATTCAGGATTGGGAAGTGTAAGATAAAATGACATCGGTCAAAGTCCAAGACTTCTCCCGTATCATTACTCTTGCCACTATTGGTCTTTACACATGACAAAACTTCCTGTGGTTTCTGTGCACTGAATTCCATAATTATGTAGGCCTCCATAATTACGTACTTCCTTGCACAGTCCGCACAGTTCATTTCATAATGCGTATGGAAATCAAACGAATAATCCTATGGTGATTTAACTTGTCTGCAATAGAGTCTCTTTAACTAAGTCACCAAAGGATTAGATAAACGAACAATCTCTTCAGCTAAACTACCCAAGAGAAACATTTAACTACACCGACGTAGGATGTATTTAACTTTAGATCGACGTAGGATCTCTTTAACTCAACTACCTAAGAGAAACATTTAACTACACCGACGTAGGATGTATTTAACTTTAGATCGACGTAGGATCTCTTTAACTCAACTACCTAAGAGAAACATTTAACTACACCGACGTAGGATGTATTTAACTTTAGATCGACGTAGGATCTCTTTAACTCAACTACCTAAGAGAAACATTTAACTACACCGACGTAGGATGTATTTAACTTTAGATCGACGTAGGATCTCTTTAACTCAACTACCTAAGAGAAACATTTAACTACACCGACGTAGGATGTATTTAACTTTAGATCGACGTAGGATCTCTTTAACTCAACTACCTAAGAGAAACATTTAACTTTTTGAATAGTACTTTATAATCCAAGGGACTTAACTACAACGTAGAAGTCCATTAAGGATTTAAGATAGTACCTTTTTCGAATATCCAGTGTATACAAAAACACAAAAAGCATAAACACATAGTTACATAACCACAACATTATTTAACTTGATCTTTAATTTGTAAGTTTTGTTTTGTTAATTACGTACATGCATTTAAAGCACACTAGGAATCCATTTCATGGATTTCATTCGGTACTTTAAACATTAGCGAGAGTCTAACTATGAAGATAGGAAGATCTTCCAAAAATTCGATTTCGTTTTCAAGAAAACGTAATATTCGAATTAAGGTGTAATAATTTGAATATACGAAAATTCCCTTAGGTACCCTATTAAGAATTTATAATGGTACTTTGGGTATTCGTACAGAGTTGTAACTTGCGCCTTGTACTTCGTTTCCTTGGAAGAAACGGGTATTTTGGATTTCCGTGGAAAACGCAAGAGATAATAAAATGGAAGAAATTACGGGGTAGTCCGTTCTTCAAGGAATACGGTCCCTTGATTGTCGGTATTGTAGAGGATACGTTGTTTATACAAACCATCACATTTGTACATTGCAATGTAAATAAAAAGATTTATTTATTAACAATGATAACAACTGTTTCATGGACCTTGACAACAAAAGAAATAATACATAAGGCTTGATTATTTCTAAACAACATTGTCTTCTAGTTGGTCTGATGCTCATCCCTGAGCCGGATTCGCATTAGCAAGCCTTGGGCAATTTCTTCGGAAATGGCTCATCTCGCCACAGTTGAAGCAAGGACCTGGTGGAAGACGAGCTTGAGCAGGATTTACTTGAGGTTGGTTTGGACCACCTTGGTTTGGGGTAAATCGACAAGCATTTGCCAGGTGACCGAGTCGCCCACATGATGCACATAAACGACACTGTAGGTGAGCTAAGTGATGTGCATTACATTTGTCGCATATCGGTGCAGTACCGGCATAAGGTTTCTTTGCAGGAGGTTGAGTTGGTTGGTTGCGGGTGTTTTGGTTGGGTTGAGCAGCAATCGCAAAATTCTGCGAAGCCTTACGCTTCTTTGACTCCTTATGGGATCCAGTCTGTTCATCCATGATCTTTGATTCCTTGACTGGTTTTGATTCCTCGACCGGTTTCTTGTCACCTTTTCGGAAAAGTTTATGTTTTCTGATCTGAGATTCAGTCAAGGTTGCAGATAGCTCAATGGCCTGCCTAACCGTAGTGGGGTTACTACCAGTAACAATATCCTGAACTGAGTCAGGGAGACCATCAATGTATTTCTCGATCGCCTTATCCAAATGCGTAACCATGGTAGGGCACAACAGGCTCAACTCCTCATATCGATCAGTGTATGCTCGATGTTCACCGCTGTCTTGCTTAAGATCGTCGAATTCCCTTTCCAATGCACTGATCTCGCGACGAGGACAGAATTCCTTCATCATCAGTGCTCGAAGTTCTTCCCAAGTTTGGGCCAGTGCCACTTTGGCACCCCTATCTCTCACCACACCGTTCCACCACGTCAAAGCTCGTTTCTCAAAGACACTAGATGCGAAGTCTACCTTTCGCTCATTTGGACATTGAACATGCCTGAAGGTGCTCTCTAGACTCTCGAACCATTGTAGAAGTGCAGTCGCTCCTTGAGACCCAGAAAACTTTGATGGCTTAGCAGAGTTAAACGTCTTG
The DNA here is from genome assembly GCA_030545235.1 of Helianthus tuberosus. Taxonomy (NCBI): domain Eukaryota; kingdom Viridiplantae; phylum Streptophyta; class Magnoliopsida; order Asterales; family Asteraceae; genus Helianthus; species Helianthus tuberosus. The sequence continues at coordinate 32,642,191 of CM060404.1, read as the reverse complement.
AAGTTGCAGAGAGAATTATTGTTGTTGATAGCTTGGTAACATTGAGCAACGACGTTCAGGATTGCAGCAGTCATTTGCTGTGTAATGACAGCTGCCAGATCGTCAACAGATATCGGATTTTCGCGTCGTGGAGGCATTCTAAAAGAGGAAACACGAAAGGAAATGAGTGAGAGAATTAGACGAAAAGAATGAGATGAAACAAATCTGATGAAAGCCAGGATAGTGGTCATTTGTTTGTTACTGCAAAGCAACAAACGACACACAGTGACTGAATTAAAGTAAATGGATCAAAAATAATGTATCGCGAAGACATGCTCGCCTATAAGTGAACACTCATCCCAAGAATTCCCAGGTAAGCACAACTGGTCTCGCGTCTGATGAGATATATACGAAGTGCTTGCCTAGACAGAAAACCCAGAATACAGGCATTCACCCTTCCAGTTTGCACGTGTTCACATTATTTAAAACCCAAAACCTTGACGAGATTTTGAAAACTCAAAGGGGTTCAAAACCATATAATAGAGAGTTCAAAACCTTACAATAGAGGGTTCAAAACCTAGTAATTAATCATCCTAGAACAGATGATTAGTTTTCAAAGCGGTTTTGAAATTTATGTTCTTGTTGTGGTAGTCGCCTAAGGATAGGTGGCGGTATTGTTTTATGACTAAACGCAAGTAAACTCGCGTTAGGGTCCTAAGAAGGTTATAGACTAGGTCAAAGCATTACTAATAACCTAATTCCCTATAACCATTGGCTCTGATACCATCTTTTCTGTCACACCCCGACCACGTAAAAACAACAAGCCGTGGCGGAAACGTCGGGGAGTGTTGTAACAGAATTAATGTTTCAAATCCATGGCAATTGAAGTTTCGTTTTATTAATTAAAAGTGTTACAATGTCTTAACAAACAAGGAAATACAACATAATTAACTAGTCTTGTATCTTTTATTGTCACTAAAGCCCAAGTCTGCCTATGTGTATCTTGATCATCTTATGCAACAGCTCCTGAAAAACACATGTGAAAATAGGTACGTCAGCATAAAAATGCCTGTGAGATACATAGGTTTTGTGAAAATAGGTTTCATGACTTATGTTTGAGAAAATGTTTAGTCATGAACCTTGTTATTTGTTTTGTTTTGTAAATCATTTGAAAATCGATAAGATCAGATGATATGTATAAATAAATGTAAGGTTAAATGAATAACCATGAAAAATGAGTTTGTATAAGATAAGTTGTTTGTAAAACAATGTCTTGTGAAAAGTATGTTATTTGTCTAATATGTTATATGTCTCAAACTGAAATGATTCAAATAACGCTACGACATGTAATACCATACAAACACTTATATATAGGAAGTACCAGCGGCGTATCCACCATGCTTGTATCATATTACACACGCCTCGTTACTTAATCACTTACTCAAACCAAACCAACAATGTAAGATGTCTATGTTTTAAACCGATTGCCAAATGTATTGAATAATATGTTAAAATGTTTATGTCAAGATGTAAATCATATAATGTGTAACCAAAATGATATGTATGGCTAGTGAAATGTATCAACTAAACCATATGCACCAGAACATAGTATTGAAGTAAAACGTAGTTTAAATCAAAGTTATGTTTTGTGTAGTAAATGCATGATCAATGTAAATCATGTAATATGCGTCCAAAATGTAAGCATGTGATGAATAACAAATGTACTAAGTATGAAGAATAATGCAACGATTGAACATACCTAGCATGTGAACTGTACTAAGTATGCAACAATAGACATACATAGCATGTGACCTGTACTACGTATACAACAATAGACATACGTAGCATATAATGTAATGTAAAATGATGTACTAAGTAATGCACACAATGGGCACGCCTAGCATGATATGTAATGAAATCATGTACTATAATGTACTAACGAACATAGCATGTATATGACGTGAAAACAGGAAAGCTTGAAAGTAACAAGTAGGCACATGTGTTTCACCCCAAAACGGTTTGAAAACAGTAAAAGAGGGGTCTATGTACTCACATGAGATTGCTCAGAAGTCCTAAGATAACCACCAAGCAATGCTAGAGATCACGGAATCAAACGGCACCTAATATAGGTAACTATGTTAATAAACCGGACCTAAATCGGAAGATCGGGTAGAATGAGGGTTCGTAAACCAAATGAGTAAGGGAACTCATGTAGTATGGTTTAACAAAGCCTACATACTAAATGAAACCTAACCTAAGTGCTTGTGACCCATTACGACCCGTTTAGGTAGCTTATGCTACTTTAACGCGTCGTTCGCGTGAAACGCGTTCGGACCGCCTAACTAGTCCTATGACAAGTAATATATGCCTTAACATGTCTAATATGGTTGTCAAATCAGTTTAGATGTCAAAAGTTATGTTACATATGTTTAAAATGAATTTTGGCATCAAAGGGGTATTTTGGTAATTTACCTAAGGCATATAAACTACCTATCATACAACTACTTAAACGAAGCGACCATAAGGTATAACCTCGTAAGGTTATTCCCTATATACTATGGTCACCTAATGTGCTTGGTCGGATCCTAATGATCGACCAAACGGGTCGGGTTCGAAAGTATAAGCGATTGTTTAGATCGCTTACCTGACGACCCTATATAAGCACTAAACTAAAAGTGACGAGCTAAGCATGTTAAAACATGCTTAACTAAGTTTAGAAAACAGGTTTGGTATCACAACAAATGGTTGTGATACCTAAGAGTAGTTTGGTTACAAAATACGCAAGAATACGTATTCTGACCGAAACTACGGCTCGTCACTGAGCCTTGATAACGTGGTAATCAGTAGGTATAGTCACTAGGGACTATAACTATCGTGATCACGCTCACGTTATGAAGTTCAAACGAACTTCGCATCGACCATAAACTGGTCAATGCAGAAAGTCAAACAAAGTTTGACTTTCGGACTCGAAAGCGATAAAAGAACGAAAGAATACTTACGAAAGGTCCCCGAATGCTAATCTAGATCCAAATAACTCAGGTATGAAACAATGGCTTCAACTTAGAGTCTTTTAGATCAGATTCTAGTGAGGAATGAGTGAAAATGGGTTGGGTATTTATAGTAAACCCACAACCGTTAGGATCGTTTCTTGGAAAAGGGGGCACGATCTAGGCCGTACACTTGTCAAAATGTTGTGGTAACTAATTTTGGCCACCATAGGAGATTAACATGTGGCACTTGACCTTTGGGAAGTGTTAGGGGCTGCTAACTTATGTTTAAAATGGCTTTTTGCTGCATTTATTTATTTATTTATTTATTTATTTATTTATTTATTTATTTTTATATTTTTTTTTTGCAGTTTTGCAGTTTTGCAGTTTTGGTTCCTGAGCGCGTATCGTCGTGTTTTGGCACTTCTGACACCCGTCAAGCCCATTTTTAAGCTTCACAAGGATGTTAAAGTATAGGGAACATGAAACATGCTCAAAAATATGCCGGATGCCGGTTCGTTTAGCCGTACAATCGTGTTGTTCGGTTAATTACGACGGAATGCGCCCAAGTGCGAAAAACGATCCAAAAGACGAAACGAATGGATTTTTCTTATGCCAAACACTAAAATAAAATATTTTAGTGCTTACATAAATTTTTGTATGTCCGGATGTATTCAGAACGTAAGTTATGCGCGAAAGTGCAAACTTGTGTACTTTTTGACACTTTTAGTCCCTGAATGACCCAAAAGTTTATTTTAGCACACCGAACCCCTCAAAGCCTATTTCTAAGCTATGTAAAGGATATTTAAGGTGTGTTTAACTTATGGTCATGTTCCGGAATGTCTGTTCCTGTACGAATTGGCATACTTTCGCAGTTTGTCAACTTTAGTCCCTGTAAGCGATTTAACTTGATTTTGCCATACCAAAGCCTTCAAAACTTATTTCTAAGTTATGTAAAGGTTATTTAAGGTATTTTAAGTATATGTCACTATTCCGGAGTGTTCGTTGCATTAAACTGGTTATATTTACGCATCGGTGCGCGTATAACCTTTCAGAAAGCGATTTAGAGTTTGGAATTGAACAAGAGTTGATATGTGCAAAAGATACACATATTTATACAAGTCCAAAGTATGAAATACAATATTTCATTGGTTTGGAATTTGTTTGACGGTCGCAGTGACACAGGTGTCACAGTCTCCCCTACTTTAGGAAATTTCGTCCCGAAATTAATTTCTAGAGGAAACTTGTGAAGACAGCTGTGACAGTTTCGCCTTCTAATAGATCCATTAAACCCTTAAGTAAAACTCTGGGCTATGTTAGGATTCTTAGCGAAATTATCGACTATCAATGTAAAGTCCTTGTAGTAACAAAACATGTAGTTTCGAACTACGGACAGAAGAATGTTTCTTATGAAGACTCATCATAGGAAACTTGAATTCAGGATTGGGAAGTGTAAGATAAAATGACATCGGTCAAAGTCCAAGACTTCTCCCGTATCATTACTCTTGCCACTATTGGTCTTTACACATGACAAAACTTCCTGTGGTTTCTGTGCACTAAATTCCATAATTATGTAGGCCTCCATAATTACGTACTTCCTTGCACAGTCCGCACAGTTCATTTCATAATGCGTATGGAAATCAAACGAATAATCCTATGGTGATTTAACTTGTCTGCAATAGAGTCTCTTTAACTAAGTCACCAAAGGATTAGATAAATGAACAATCTCTTCAGCTAAACTACCCAAGAGAAACATTTAACTACACCGACGTAGGATGTATTTAACTTTAGATCGACGTAGGATCTCTTTAACTCAACTACCTAAGAGAAACATTTAACTACACCGACGTAGGATGTATTTAACTTTAGATCGACGTAGGATCTCTTTAACTCAACTACCTAAGAGAAACATTTAACTACACCGACGTAGGATGTATTTAACTTTAGATCGACGTAGGATCTCTTTAACTCAACTACCTAAGAGAAACATTTAACTACACCGACGTAGGATGTATTTAACTTTAGATCGACGTAGGATCTCTTTAACTCAACTACCTAAGAGAAACATTTAACTACACCGACGTAGGATGTATTTAACTTTAGATCGACGTAGGATCTCTTTAACTCAACTACCTAAGAGAAACATTTAACTACACCGACGTAGGATGTATTTAACTTTAGATCGACGTAGGATCTCTTTAACTCAACTACCTAAGAGAAACATTTAACTTTTTGAATAGTACTTTATAATCCAAGGGACTTAACTACAACGTAGAAGTCCATTAAGGATTTAAGATAGTACCTTTTTCGAATATCCTACTACGAATCCTTCATATGAAGAAAAGATTCTATGAGGATTCTGAATGACAAGAATATCCAGTGTATACAAAAACACAAAAAGCATAAACACATAGTTACATAACCACAACATTATTTAACTTGATCTTTAATTTGTAAGTTTTGTTTTGTTAATTACGTACATGCATTTAAAGCACACTAGGAATCCATTTCATGGATTTCATTCGGTACTTTAAACATTAGCGAGAGTCTAACTATGAAGATAGGAAGATCTTCCAAAAATTCGATTTCGTTTTCAAGAAAACGCAATATTCGAATTAAGGTGTAATAATTTGAATATACGAAAATTCCCTTAGGTACCCTATTAAGAATTTATAATGGTACTTTGGGTATTCGTACAGAGTTGTAACTTGCGCCTTGTACTTCGTTTCCTTGGAAGAAACGGGTATTTTGGATTTCCGTGGAAAACGCAAGAGATAATAAAATGGAAGAAATTACGGGGTAGTCCGTTCTTCAAGGAATACGGTCCCTTGATTGTCGGTATTGTAGAGGATACGTTGTTTATACAAACCATCACATTTGTACATTGCAATGTAAATAAAAAGATTTATTTATTAACAATGATAACAACTGTTTCATGGACCTTGACAACAAAAGAAATAATACATAAGGCTTGATTATTTCTAAACAACATTGTCTTCTAGTTGGTCTGATGCTCATCCCTGAGCCGGATTCGCATTAGCAAGCCTTGGGCAATTTCTTCGGAAATGGCTCATCTCGCCACAGTTGAAGCAAGGACCTGGTGGAAGACGAGCTTGAGCAGGATTTACTTGAGGTTGGTTTGGACCACCTTGGTTTGGGGTAAATCGACAAGCATTTGCCAGGTGACCGAGTCGCCCACATGATGCACATAAACGACACTGTAGGTGAGCTAAGTGATGTGCATTACATTTGTCGCATATCGGTGCAGTACCGGCATAAGGTTTCTTTGCAGGAGGTTGAGTTGGTTGGTTGCGGGTGTTTTGGTTGGGTTGAGCAGCAATCGCAAAATTCTGCGAAGCCTTACGCTTCTTTGACTCCTTATGGGATCCAGTCTGTTCATCCATGATCTTTGATTCCTTGACTGGTTTTGATTCCTTGACCGGTTTCTTGTCACCTTTCCGGAAAAGTTTATGTTTTCTGATCTGAGATTCAGTCAAGGTTGCAGATAGCTCAATGGCCTGCCTAACCGTAGTGGGGTTACTACCAGTAACAATATCCTGAACTGAGTCAGGGAGACCATCAATGTATTTCTCGATCGCCTTATCCAAAGGCGTAACCATGGTAGGGCACAACAGGCTCAACTCCTCATATCGATCAGTGTATGCTCGATGTTCACCGCTGTCTTGCTTAAGATCGTCGAATTCCCTTTCCAATGCCCTGATCTCGCGACGAGGACAGAATTCCTTCATCATCAGTGCTCGAAGTTCTTCCCAAGTTTGGGCCAGTGCCACTTCGGCACCCCTATCTCTCACCACACCGTTCCACCACGTCAAAGCTCGTTTCTCAAAGACACTAGATGCGAAGTCTACCTTTCGCTCATTTGGACATTGAACATGCCTGAAGGTGCTCTCTAGACTCTCGAACCATTGTAGAAGTGCAGTCGCTCCTTGAGACCCAGAAAACTTTGATGGCTTAGCAGAGTTAAACGTCTTGAAGTTGCAGAGAGAATTATTGTTGTTGATAGCTTGGTAACATTGAGCAACGACGTTCGGGATTGCAGCAGTCATTTGCTGTGTAATGACAGCTGCCAGATCGTCAACAGATATCGGATTTTCGCGTCGTGGAGGCATTCTAAAAGAGGAAACACGAAAGGAAATGAGTGAGAGAATTAGACGAAAAGAATGAGATGAAACAAATCTGATGAAAGCCAGGATAGTGGTCATTTGTTTGTTACTGCAAAGCAACAAACGACACACAGTGACTGAATTAAAGTAAATGGATCAAAAATAATGTATCGCGAAGACATGCTCGCCTATAAGTGAACACTCATCCCAAGAATTCCCAAGTAAGCACAACTGGTCTCGCATCTGATGAGATATATACGAAGTGCTTGCCTAGACAGAAAACCCAGAATACAGGCATTCACCCTTCCAGTTTGCACGTGTTCACATTATTTAAAACCCAAAACTTTGACGAGATTTTGAAAACTCAAAGGGGTTCAAAACCATATAATAGAGAGTTCAAAACCTTACAATAGAGGGTTCAAAACCTAGTAATTAATCATCCTAGAACAGATGATTAGTTTTCAAAGCGGTTTTGAAATTTATGTTCTTGTTGTGGTAGTCGCCTAAGGATAGGTGGCGGTATTGTTTTATGACTAAACGCAAGTAAACTCGCGTTAGGGTCCTAAGAAGGTTATAGACTAGGTCAAAGCATTACTAATAACCTAATTCCCTATAACCATTGGCTCTGATACCATCTTTTCTGTCACACCCCGACCACGTAAAAACAACAAGCCGTGGCGGAAACGTCGGGGAGTGTTGTAACAGAATTAATGTTTCAAATCCATGGCAATTGAAGTTTCGTTTTATTAATTAAAAGTGTTACAATGTCTTAACAAACAAGGAAATACAACATAATTAACTAGTCTTGTATCTTTTATTGTCACTAAAGCCCAAGTCTGCCTATGTGTATCTTGATCATCTTATGCAACAGCTCCTGAAAAACACATGTGAAAATAGGTACGTCAGCATAAAAATGCCTGTGAGATACATAGGTTTTGTGAAAATAGGTTTCATGACTTATGTTTGAGAAAATGTTTAGTCATGAACCTTGTTATTTGCTTTGTTTTGTAAATCATTTGAAAATCGATAAGATCAGATGATATGTATAAATAAATGTAAGGTTAAATGAATAACCATGAAAAATGAGTTTGTATAAGATAAGTTGTTTGTAAAACAATGTCTTGTGAAAAGTATGTTATTTGTCTAATATGTTATATGTCTCAAACTGAAATGATTCAAATAACGCTACGACATGTAATACCATACAAACACTTATATATAGGAAGTACCAGCGGCGTATCCACCATGCTTGTATCATATTACACACGCCTCGTTACTTAATCACTTACTCAAACCAAACCAACAATGTAAGATGTCTATGTTTTAAACCGATTGCCAAATGTATTGAATAATATGTCAAAATGTTTATGTCAAGATGTAAATCATATAATGTGTAACCAAAATGATATGTATGGCTAGTGAAATGTATCAACTAAACCATATGCACCAGAACATAGTATTGAAGTAAAACGTAGTTTAAATCAAAGTTATGTTTTGTGTAGTAAATGCATGATCAATGTAAATCATGTAATATGCGTCCAAAATGTAAGCATGTGATGAATAACAAATGTACTAAGTATGAAGAATAATGCAACGATTGAACATACCTAGCATGTGAACTGTACTAAGTATGCAACAATAGACATACATAGCATGTGACCTGTACTACGTATACAACAATAGACATACGTAGCATATAATGTAATGTAAAACGATGTACTAAGTAATGCACACAATGGGCACGCCTAGCATGATATGTAATGAAATCATGTACTATAATGTACTAACGAACATAGCATGTATATGACGTGAAAACAGGAAAGCTTGAAAGTAACAAGTAGGCACATGTGTTTTACCCCAAAACAGTTTGAAAACAGTAAAAGAGGGGTCTATGTACTCACATGAGATTGCTCAGAAGTCCTAAGATAACCACCAAGCAATGCTAGAGATCACGGAATCAAACGACACCTAATATAGGTAACTATGTTAATAAACCGGACCTAAATCGGAAGATCGGGTAGAATGAGGGTTCGTAAACCAAATGAGTAAGGGAACTCATGTAGTATGGTTTAACAAAGCCTACATACTAAATGAAACCTAACCTAAGTGCTTGTGACCCATTACGACCCGTTTAGGTAGCTTATGCTACTTTAACGCGTCGTTCGCGTGAAACGCGTTCGGACCGCCTAACTAGTCCTATGACAAGTAATATATGCCTTAACATGTCTAATATGGTTGTCAAATCAGTTTAGATGTCAAAAGTTATGTTACATATGTTTAAAATGAATTTTGGCATCAAAGGGGTATTTTGGTAATTTACCTAAGGCATATAAACTACCTATCATACAACTACTTAAACGAAGCGACCATAAGGTATAACCTCGTAAGGTTATTCCCTATATACTATGGTCACCTAATGTGCTTGGTCGGATCCTAATGATCGACCAAACGGGTCGGGTTCGAAAGTATAAGCGATTGTTTAGATCGCTTACCTGACGACCCTATATAAGCACTAAACTAAAAGTGACGAGCTAAGCATGTTAAAACATGCTTAACTAAGTTTAGAAAACAGGTTTGGTATCACAACAAATGGTTGTGATACCTAAGAGTAGTTTGGTTACAAAATACGCAAGAATACGTATTCTGACCGAAACTACGGCTCGTCACTGAGCCTTGATAACGTGGTAATCAGTAGGTATAGTCACTAGGGACTATAACTATCGTGATCACGCTCACGTTATGAAGTTCAAACGAACTTCGCATCGACCATAAACTGGTCAATGCAGAAAGTCAAACAAAGTTTGACTTTCGGACTCGAAAGCGATAAAAGAACGAAAGAATACTTACGAAAGGTCCCCGAATGCTAATCTAGATCCAAATAACTCAGGTATGAAACAATGGCTTCAACTTAGAGTCTTTTAGATCAGATTCTAGTGAGGAATGAGTGAAAATGGGTTGGGTATTTATAGTAAACCCACAACCGTTAGGATCGTTTCTTGGAAAAGGGGGCACGATCTAGGCCGTACACTTGTCAAAATGTTGTGGTAACTAATTTTGGCCACCATAGGAGATTAACATGTGGCACTTGACCTTTGGGAAGTGTTAGGGGCTGCTAACTTATGTTTAAAATGGCTTTTTGCTGCATTTATTTATTTATTTATTTATTTATTTTTATATTTTTTTTTTGCAGTTTTGCAGTTTTGCAGTTTTGGTTCCTGAGCGCGTATCGTCGTGTTTTGGCACTTCTGACACCCGTCAAGCCCATTTTTAAGCTTCACAAGGATGTTAAAGTATAGGGAACATGAAACATGCTCAAAAATATGCCGGATGTCGGTTCGTTTAGCCGTACAATCGTGTTGTTCGGTTAATTACGACGGAATGCGCACAAGTGCGAAAAACGATCCAAAAGACGAAACGAATGGATTTTTCTTATGCCAAACACTAAAATAAAATATTTTAGTGTTTACATAAATTTTTGGATGTCCGGATGTATTCAGAACGTAAGTTATGCGCGAAAGTGCAAACTTGTGTACTTTTTGACACTTTTAGTCCCTGAATGACCCAAAAGTTTATTTTAGCACACCGAACCCCTCAAAGCCTATTTCTAAGCTATGTAAAGGATATTTAAGGTGTGTTTAACTTATGGTCATGTTCCGGAATGTCTGTTCCTGTACGAATTGGCATACTTTCGCAGTTTGTCAACTTTAGTCCCTGTAAGCGATTTAACTTGATTTTGCCATACCAAAGCCTTCAAAACTTGTTTCTAAGTTATGTAAAGGTTATTTAAGGTATGTTAAGTATATGTCACTATTCCGGAGTGTTCGTTGCATTAAACTGGTTATATTTACGCATCGGTGCGCGTATAACCTTCCAGAAAGCGATTTAGAGTTTGGAATTGAACAAGAGTTGATATGTGCAAAAGATACACATATTTATAAAAGTCCAAAGTATGAAATACAATATTTCATTGGTTTAGCATTTGTTTGACGGTCGCAGTGACACAGGTGTCACAGTTTAGCCCTTGTTCATGTAACTCGAATCCTAGTCCGGCATATCCCATTTTAGTTTTACACCATTGTGAACCTTACGCCTTTTTTACTCTCTGATTGAGGTTCTCGATATTGAAAAATCTTCGTAAACTAAATCACGCGTGTATATGTTGACATTTAAGAGATACACAGTCAAGAAAATGAAGAGCAATGGTGATATATATGCGGATTAGAAACCAAAATACAAACACTCAAAAAAAGGCTACAATTTATGGAATGTGTTTTGTGACAGCATCAGATTTCTAATTGATGGAGAAAGGTCTAGTGGCAAGAAAAGCTCCTTCTAGGAGGTTGTCAAGTGTTTTCGCTAGACGATTCCATTCTTGGGAGGATGGTTTGGCCCTGGTTAGTGTAACTCGAATCCTAGCCCGGTATATCCCATTTTTGTTTTACACCGTTGTGAACCTTACGCCTTTTTTACTCTCTAATCGAGGTTCTCGGCATTAAAAAATCTTCATAAACTAAATCATACGTGTATATGTTGACATTTAAGAGATATACAGTCAAGAAAATCAGGAGCAATGGTGATATATATGCGGATTAGACACAAAAAAATAAACACTAAAAAATGGCTACAATTTAAGGAATGTGTTTAGTGACGACATCAGATTTCTAATTGATAGAGAAAGGTCTGGTGGCAAGAAAAGCTGCTTCCAGGAGGTTGTCAAGTGTTTTCGATCGACGATTCCATTCTTGGCTGGTTGGTTTGGCCCTTGTTCCTGTAACTCGAATCGTAGCCCGGTATATCCCATTTTAGTTTTACAACATTGTGAACCTTACGCCTTTTTTACTCTCCGATCGAGGTTCTCGGCATTGAAAAATCTTCGTAAACTAAATCACACATGTTTCTGTTAACATTTAAGAGATATACAGTCAAGAAAATCAAGAGCAATGGTGATATATGTGCGGATTAGACCCCAAAAAATAAACACTCAAAAACTGGCTACAATTTTAGAAATGTGTTTAGTGACGGTATCAGATGCCTAATTGATGGAGAAAGGTCTGGGGGTAAGAAAACCTGCTTTCAGGAGGTTGTTAAGTGTTTTTGCTCGACATTTCCATTCTTGGGTGGTTGGTTTGGCCCTTATTGCTGTAACTCGAATCCTTCCCCGGTATATCTCATTTTAGTTTTACACCATTGTGAACCTTACGCCTTTTTTACTCTCTGATCGAGGTTCTCGGCATTGAAAAATCTTCGTAAACTAAATCACACGTGTATATGTTGACATTTAAGAGATATACAGTCAAGAAAATCAAGAGCAATGTTGATATATATGCGGATTAGACACCAAAAAATAAACACTCAAAAACTGGCTACAATTTAAGGAATGTGTTTAGTGATGACATCAGATTCCTAATTGATTGAGAAAGGTCTGGCGGCAACAAAAGCTGCTTCCAGGAGGTTGTCAAGTGTTTTCGCTTGACGAATCCATTGTTGGGTCATTGGTTTGGCCCTTGTCTTGTAACTCGAATCTTAACCCGGTATATCCCATTTTAGTTTTACACCATTGTGAACCTTACGCATTTTTTACTCTCTAATCGAGGTTCTCGGTATCGAAAAATCTTAGTAAACTAAATCACACGTGTATATGTTGACATTTAAGAGATATTCAGTCAAGAAAATCAAGAGCAATGGTGATATATATATGCGGAATATACACCAAAAAATAAGCACTCAAAAAAATGGGTATAATTTAAGGAATGTATTAAGTGACGGCATCAGATTTCTAATTGATGGAGAATGGTCTGGTGGCAAGAAAAGTTGCTTCCAAGATGTTGTCAAGTGTTTTCGCTCAACGATTCCATTTTTATGTGGTTGGTTTGGCCCTTGTTCCTGTAACTCGAATCCTAGCCCGGTATATCCCATTTTAGTTTTACACCATTGTGAACCTTACACCTTTTTTACTCTCTGATCGAGCTTCTCGGCATTGAAAAATCTTCGTAAACTAAATCACACGTGTATATGTTGACATTTAAGAGATATACAACAAAGAAAATCAAGAGCAATGGTGATATATATGCGGATTAGACATCAAAAAATAAATACTCAAAAAAAGACTACAATTTAAATAATGTGTTTAGTGATGGCATCAGATCCTAATTGATGGAGAAAGGTCTGGTGGCAAGAAAAGCTGCTTCCAGGAGGTTGTCAAGTGTTTTTGCTCAACATTTCCATTCTTGGGTGGTTGGTTTTGCCCTTGTTCCTGTAACTCGAATCCTAGCCCGGTATATCCCATTTTGGTTTTACACCATTGTGAACCTTACGCCTTTTTTACTCTCTGTTCGAGGTTCTCGGCATTGAAAAATCTTCGTAAACTAAATCACACGTGTATATGTTGACATTTAAGAGATATACAGTCAAGAAAATCAAGAGCAATGGTGATATATATGCGGATTAGACACCAAAAAATAATCACTCAAAAACTGGCTACAATTTAAGGAATGTGTTTAGTGACGACATCAGATTGCTAATTGATGGAGAAAGGTCTGGTGGCAACAAAAGCTGCTTCAAGGAGGTTGTCAAGTGTTTCGCTTGACGATTCCATTCTTGGGTCGTTGGTTTGGCCCTTGTTCCTATAACTCGAATCCTAACCCGGTTTATCCCATTTAAGTTTTACACTATTGTGAATCTTACGCCTTTTTTACTCTCTGATCGAGGTTCTCGGCGTTGAAAAATCTTCGTAAACTAAGTCACACGTGTATATCTTGACATATAAGAGATATTCAGTCAATATAATCAAGAGCAATGGTGATATATATGTGGATTCGAAACCAAAAAATAAACACTCAAAAAATGGCTACAATTTAAGGAATGTGTTTAGTGACGGCATCAGATTCCTGATTGATGGAGAAAGGTCTGGTAGCAAGAAAAGCTGCTTCCAGGAGGTTGTCAAATGTTTTCGCTCGACGATTCCATTATTGGGTTGTTGGTTTGGCCCTTGTTCCTGTAACTCGACTCCTAGCCTGGTATATCCCATTTTAGTTTTACACCATTGTGAACCTTAAACCTTTTTTACTCTCTGATCGAGGTTCTCGGCATTGAAAAATCTTAGGAAACTAAATCACACGTGTATATGTTGACATTTAAGAGATATACAGTCAAGAAAATCAAGAGCAATGGTGATATATATATATATATATATGCGGATTAGACACCAAAAAATAAACAATCAAAAAATGGCTACAAATTAAGGAATGTGTTTAGTGACGACATCGGATTCTTAATTGATGGAGAAAGGTCTGGTGGCAAAAAAAAGTTTCTTCCAGGATGTTGTCAAGTGTTTTCGCTCGACAATTCGATTCTTTGGTGGTTGGTTTGGCCCATGTTCCTGCAACTCGAATCCTAGCCCGGTATATCTCATTTTAGTTTTACACCATTGTGAACCTTACGCCTTTTTTACTCTCTGATCGAGGTTCTCGGCATTGAAAAATCTTTGTAAACTAAATCACACGTGTATATGTTGACATTTAAGAGATATACAGTCAAGAAAATCAAGAGCAATGGTGATATATATGCGGATTAGACACCAAAAAATAAACACTAAAAAAATGGCTACAATTTAAGTAATGTGTTTAGTGACGGTATCATATTCCTAATTGATGGAGAAAGGTCTGGTGGCAAGAAAAGCCGCTTCCAGGAGGATGTCAAGTGTTTTCGCTCGACGATTCCGTTCTTAGGTGGTTGGTTTGGCGCTTGTTCATGTAACTCGACTCCTAGCCCGGTATATCCCATTTTAGTTTTACACCATTGTGAACCTTACGCATTTTTTACTATCTGATTGAGGTTCTCGGCATAGAAAAATCTTCGGAAACTAAATCACACGTCTATATGTTGACATTGAAGATATCTACAATAAAGAAAATCAAAAGAAATGGTGATATATATGCAGATTAGACACCAAAAAACAAACACTCAAAAAATGGCTACAAATTAATGAATGTGTTTAGTGACGGCATCAGATTCCTAATTGATGGAGAAAGGTCTGGTGGCAAGAAAAGCTGCTTCCAGGATGTTGTCAAGTGTTTTCGCTCGACGATTCCATTCTTGGGTGGTTAGTTGGGCCCTTGTTCCTGTAACTCGAATCCTAGCTCGGTATATCTCATTTTAGTTTTACACCATTGTGAACCTCACGCCTTTTTTACTCTCTGATCGAGGTTCTCGGCATTGAAAAATCTTCGTGAACTAAATCACAGGTGTATATGTTGACATTTAAGAGATATACAGTCAAGAAAATCAAGAGCAATGGTGATATATATGCGGATTAGACACCAAAAAATAAACACTCAAAAAATGGCTACAATTTAAGGACCGTGTTTAATGACGACATCGGATTCCTAATTGATGGAGAAAGGTCTGCTGGCAAGAAAAGCTGCTTCCAGGAGGTTGTCAAGTGTTTTCGCTCAACGATTCCATTCTTAGGTAGTTGGTTTGGCTCTTGTTCCTGTAACTCGAATCCTAGCCCGATATATCCCATTTTAGTTTTACACCATTGTGAACCTTACGCCTTTTTTACTCTCTGATCGAGATTCTCGGCATTGAAAAATCTCTGTATACTAAATCACACGTGTATATGTTGACATTTAATAGATATACAGTCAAGAAAATTAAAAGTAATGGTGATATATATGCGGATTAGACACCAAAAAATAAACACTCAAATAATGGCCACAATTTAAGGAATGTGTTTAGTGACGGAATCAGATTCCTAATTGATGGAGAAATGTCTGGTGGCAAGAAAAGTTTCTTCCAGGAGGTTGTCAAGTGTTTTCGCTCGATGATTCCATTCTTGGGTGAATGGTTTTGCCCTTGTACATGTAACTCGAATCCTACCCAGGTATATCCCATTTTAGTTTTTCACCATTGTGAACCTTACATCTTTTTTACTCTCTGATCGAGGTTCTCGGCATTGAAAAATCTTCGTAAACTAAATCACACGTGTATATGTTGACATTTAAGAGATACACAATCAAGAAAATCAAGAGCAATGGTGATATATATATATGCGGATTAGACACAAAAAAATAAACACTCAAAAAATGGGTACAATTTAAGGAATGTGTTTAGTGACGGCATCAGATTCCTAATTGACGGAGAAAGGTCTGGTGGCAAGAAAAGTTGCTTCCAGGATGTTGTCAAGTGTTTTCGCTCGACGATTCCATTCTTGGGTGGTTGGTTTTAGCCCTTGTTCCTGTAAATCGAATCCTAGCCCGGTATATCCCATTTTAGATTTACACCATTGTGAACCTTACGCCTTTTTTACTCTCTGATTGAAGTTCTCGGCATTGAAAAATCTTCGTAAACTAAATCATAGGTGTATATGTTGACATTTAAGAGATATAGAGTCAAGAAAATCAAGAGCAATGGTGATAGGATTAGAAACCAAAAAACAAACACTCAAAAAATGGCTACAATTTAAGGAATGTGTTTAGTGACAGCATCATATTCCTAATTGATGGAGAAAGGTCTAGTGGCAAGAAAAGCTCCATCCAGGAGGTTGTCAAGTGTTTTCGCTAGACGATTCCATTCTTGGGTGGATGGTTTGGCCCTGGTTAGTGTAAGTCGAATCCTAGCCTGGTATATCCCATTTTTGTTTTACACCGTTGTGAACCTTACACCTTTTTTACTCTCTAATCGATGTTCTCGGCATTAAAAATTCTTCGTAAACTAAATCACACGTGTATATGTTGACATTTAACAGATATACAGTCAAGAAAATCAGGAGCAATGGTGATATATATGCGGATTAGACACCAAAAAATAAACACTAAAAAAATGGCTACAATTTAAGGAATGTGTTTAGTGACAACATCAGATTTCTAATTGATAGAGAAAGGTTTGGTGGCAAGAAAAGCTGCTTCCAGGAGGTTGTCAAGTGTTTTCGATCGACGATTCCATTCTTGGGTGGTTGGTTTGGCCCTTGTTCCTGTAACTCGAATCCTAGCCCGGTATATCCCATTTTAGTTTTACAACATTGTGAACCTTACGCCTTTTTTACTCTCCGATCCAGGTTCTCGGCATTGAAAAATCTTCGTAAACTAAATCACACATGTATATGTTAACATTTAAGAGATATACAGTCAAGAAAATCAAGAGCAATGGTGATATATATGCGGATTAGACACCAAAAAATAAAGAGTCAAAAAATGGCTACAAATTAAGGAATGTGCTTAGTGACGACATCGGATTCTTAATTGATGGAGAAAGGTCTGGTGGCAAAAAAAGTTGCTTCCAGGATGTTGTCAAGTGTTTTCGCTCGACGATTCGTTTCTTTGGTGGTCGGTTTGGCCCTTGTTCCTGTAACTCGAATCCTAGCCCGGTATATCTCATTTTAGTTTTACACCATTGTGAACCTTACGCCTTTTTTGCTCTCTATTGGAGGCTCTTGGCATTGAAAAATCTTCGTAAACTAAATCAAACGTGTATATGTTGACATTTAAGAGATATACAGTCAAGAAAATCAAGAGCAATGGTGATATATATGCGGATTCGACACCAAAAAATAAACACTCAAAAAATGGCCACAGTTTAAAGAATGTGTTTAGTGACGGCATCAGATTCCTAATTGATGGAGAAAGGTCTGATGGCAAAAAAAGCTGCTTCCAGGAGGTTGTCAAGTGTTTTCGCTCGACTATTCCATTCTTGGGTGGTTGGTTTGGCCCTTGCTCCTGTAACTCGAATCCTAGCCCGGTATATCCCATTTTAGTTTTATACCATTGTGAACCTTACGACTTTTTTACTCTCTGATCGACGTTCTCGGCATTGAAAAATCTTTGTAAACTAAATCACACGTGTATATGTTGAAATTTAAGAGATATACAGTCAAGAAAATCAAGAGAAATGGTGATATATATGCGGATTAGACACCAAAAAATAAACACTCAAAAAATGGCTACAATTTAAGGAATGTTTAGTGACGGCATCAGATTTCTTAATTGATGGAGAAAGGTCTAGTGGCAATAAAAGCTGATTCCAGGATGTTGTCAACTGTTTTCGCTCCACGATTCCATCCTTGGCTAGTTGGTTTGGCCCTTGTTCCTGTAACTCGAATACTACCCCGGTATATCCCATTTTAGTTTTACACCATTGTGAACCTTACGCCTTTTTTGCTCTCTATTGGAGGCTCTTGGCATTGAAAAATCTTCGTAAACTAAATCAAACGTGTATATGTTGACATTTAAGAGATATACAGTCAAGAAAATCAAGAGCAATGGTGATATATATGCGGATTCGACACCAAAAAATAAACACTCAAAAAATGGCCACAATTTAAGGAATGTGTTTAGTGACGGCATCAGATTCCTAATTGATAGAGAAGTGTCTGGTGGCAAGAAAAGCTGTTTCCAGGAGGATGTCAAGTGTTTTCGCTCGACGATTCCATTCTTAGGTGGTTGGTTTGGCCCTTGTTCCTGTAACTCGAATCCTAGCCCGTTATATCCCATTTTAGTTTTACACCATTGTGAACCTTACGCCTTTTTTACTCTCTGATCGAGGTTCTCAGCATTGAAAAATCTTCGTAAACTAAATCACACGTGTATATGATGACATTGAAAAGATATACAGTCAAGAAAATCAAGAGCAATGTAGATATATATGCGGATTAGACACAAAAAAATAAACACTCAAAAATGGCAACAATTTAAGGAATGTGTTTAGTGACGGTATCAGATTCCTAACTGATGAAGAAAGGTCTGGTGGCAAGAAAAGCCACTTCCAGGAGGTTGTCAAGTGTTTTCGCTCGACGATTCCGTTCTTAGGTGGTTGGTTTGGCCCTTATTCATGTAACTCGACTCCTAGCCCGGTATATCCCATTTTAGTTTTACACCATTGTGAACCTTACGCCTTTTTTACTCTCTGATCGAGGTTCTCGGCATAGAAAAATCTTCGGAAACAAAATCACACGTGTATATGTAGACATTTAAGAGATCTACAATCAAGAAAATCAAGAGCAATGGTGATATATATGCAGATTAGACATAAAAAAAACACCCAAAAAATGGCTACAAATTAATGAATGTGTTTAGTGATGGCATCAGATTCCTAATTGATGGAGAAAGGTCTGGTGGCAAGAAAAGCTACTTCCAGGATGTTGTCAAGTGTTTTCGCTCGACGATTCCATTCTTAGGTGGTTAGTTGGGCCCTTGTTCCTGTAACTCGAATCCTAGCTCGGTATATCTCATTTTAGTTTTACACCATTGTGAACCTTACGCCTTTTTTACTCTCTGATCGAGGTTCCCGGCATTGAAAAATCTTCGTGAACTAAATCACACGTGTATATGTTGACATTTAAGAGATATACAGTCAAGAAAATCAAGAGCAATGGTGATATATATATATATATATATATATATATATATATATATATATATATATATATATATATATATGCGGATTAGACACCAAAAAATAAACACTCAAAAAATGGCTACAATTTAAGGACCGTGTTTAGTGACGACATCGGATTCCTAATTGATGGAGAAAGGTCTGCTGGCAAGAAGAGCTGCTTCCAGGAGGTTGTCAAGTGTTTTCGCTCGACGATTCCATTCTTGGGTAGTTGGTTTGGCCCTTGTTCCTGTAACTCGAATCCTAGCCCGGTATATCCCATTTTAGTTTTACACCATTGTGAACCTTACGCCTTTTTTACTCTCTGATCGAGATTCTCGGCATTGAAAAATCGTTGTATACTAAATCACACGTGTATATGTTGACATTTAATAGATATACAGTCAAGAAAATTAAAAGTAATGGTGATATATATGCGGATTAGACACCAAAAAATAAACACTCAAATAATGGCCACAATATATGGAATGTGTTTAGTGACGGAATCAGATTCCTAATTGATGGAGAAATGTCTGGTGGCAAGAAAAGGTGCTTCCAGGAGGTTGTCAAGTGTTTTCGCTCGATGATTCCATTCTTGGGTGATTGGTTTTGCCCTTGTACATGTAACTCGAATCCTAGCCTGGTATATCCCATTTTAGTTTTTCACCATTGTGAACCTTACATCTTTTTTACTCTCTGATCGAGGTTCGCGGCATTGAAAAATCTTCGTAAACTAAATCACACGTGTATATGTTGATATTTAAGAGATACACAATCAAGAAAATCAAGAGCAATGGTGATATATATATATATATATATGCGGATTAGACACAAAAAAATAAACACTCAAAAAATTGGTACAATTTAAGGAATGTGTTTAGTGACGGCATCAGATTCCTAATTGACGGAGAAAGGTCTGGTGGCAAGAAAAGTTGCTTCCAGGATGTTGTCAAGTGTTTTCCCTCGACGATTCCATTCTTGGGTGGTTGGTTTTAGCCCTTGTTCCTGTAAATCGAATCCTAGCCCGGTATATCCCATTTTAGATTTACACCATTGTGAACCTTACGCCTTTTTTACTCTCTGATCGAAGTTCTCGGCATTGAAAATCTTCGTAAACTAAATCACACGTGTATATGTTGACATTTAAGAGATATAGAGTCAAGAAAATCAAGAGCAATGGTGATAGGATTAGAAACCAAAAAAGAAACACTCAAAAAATGGCTACAATTTAAGGAATGTGTTTAGTGACAGCATCAGATTCCTAATTGATGGAGAAAGGTCTAGTGGCAAGAAAAGCTCCTTCCAGGAGGTTGTCAAGTGCTTTAGCTAGACGATTCCATTCCTGGGTGGATGGTTTGGCCCCGGTTAGTGTAAGTCAAATCCTAGCCCGGTATATCCCATTTTTGTTTTACACCGTTGTGAACCTTACGCTTTTTTTACTCTCTAATCGAGGTTCTCGGCATTAAAAATTCTTCGTAAACTAAATCACACGTGTATATGTTGACATTTAACAGATATACACTCAAGAAAATCAGGAGCAATGTATATATATATGCGGATTAGACACCAAAAAATAAACACTAAAAAAATGGCTACAATTTAAGGAATGTGTTTAGTGACGACATCAGATTTCTAATTGATAGAGAAAGGTCTGGTGGCAAGAAAAGCTGCTTCCAGGAGGTTGTCAAGTGTTTTCGATTGACGATTCCATTCTTGGGTGGTTGGTTTGGCCTTTTTTCCTGTAACTCGAATCCTAGCCCGGTATATCCCATTTTAGTTTTACAACATTGTGAACCTTACGCCTTTTTTACTCTCCGATCCAGGTTCTCGGCATTGAAAAATCTTCGTAAACTAAATCACACATGTATATGTTAACATTTAAGAGATATACAGTCAAGAAAATCAAGGGCAATGGTGATATATGTGCGGATTAGACACCAAAAAATAAACACTCAAAAACTGGCTACAATTTTAGGATTGTGTTTAGTGACGGCATCAGAAGCCTAATTGATGGAGAAAGGTCTGGAGGCCTGAAAAACTGCTTCCAGGAGGTTGTCAAGTGTTTTTGCTCGACATTTCCATTCTTGGGTGGTTGGTTTGGCCCTTGTTCCTGTAACTCGAATCCTTCCCCTGTATATCCCATTTTAGTTTTACACCATTGTGAACCTTACGCCTTTTTTACTCTCTGATCGAGGTTCTCGGCATTGAAAAATCTTCGTAAACTAAATCACACGTGTATATGTTGACATCTAAGAGATATACAGTCAAGAAAATCAAGAGCAATGTTGATATATATATGCGGATTAGACACCAAAAAATAAACACTCAAAAACTGGCTACAACTTAAGGAATGTGTTTAGTGATGACATCAGATTCCTAATTGATGCAGAAAGGTCTGGTGGCAACAAAAGCTGCTTCAAGGAGGTTGTCAAGTGTTTTCGCTTGACGATTCCATTCTTGGGTCGTTGGTGTTAGGATCGGAGGCTCTCATGATTGTGTTTGTTTGTATGATTTGAACATTTAATGAATATGAAACAATGTAAAGTGCAGCGGAAATGACTGACAAACTTGTAAACACAATCGACGGAGAAAATAGTTTGAGAAAGCATATGTAATTCATTCAGTCAAAAGATTTACAATAAGAATCAAATGATTACAGATATGCTTACATACTAAGCTCCCCCTCAGCCAGATGCCCCAAGGTTGAATTGCACAAGATGAAAGGATTGAATTGAGGAGAAGAACTCTCTCAAAACGAATCAAATGTAACAGTACAGGGTACTGTTCCATTTATAGACAAAGCAAACCGCTGAGGCATCTCAGCTGACGTCACCATGAAAGCGACGTCTAACAGCCTAACAACCTGTATCTACTGTCCTCATACAAACACTGCTAAACTTGACCACTGATTATACATAAACAGATGATATACTAAACTACTGCTCTTTCTAATCATCAATGCTTTCCTCAAGGTTGATCAGTCCTTGATTGGGCAGTGCTTTATCATCAGTAGATAGGACCAGCAGTATTGACTACTTCAGGGCTTGATCAGCAGTTGAAGGGGCAGCAACAGTTGTATATGAATAGTGGATAGAGACCATCAGTTGTTATAAATCACTTTCAAGGGGAAAGCTTAATGTAAACTGCTGCTTATTGTGAATCCACTGTTGTGACCTGGTTTTGGCTTTCATTATCTGTTCCTCTGGTAGGGTTCAATCCCAACAATCTCCCCCTGGAACAGATAATGCCAAAACCTGTCATTATTCTGGATCTTTATTCCTCATCAGTAGTTCCTTTGCAAGTTTCTTAAATTCTTCTTCAAATTCTTTGGAACTTGTGTCATCTTCATCCCTGCACAGTGAAAGTTCAAGGAGATCCTTGATATGTACTTCACTTCGCCATTGGATCTGACCAGGGTCAATACGTGGGTCTTTTGATCAGACATCCACTTTAGTACTTTCGAACCCAATGGGTTTCTTGGGAGAGATTTATTTGCTGATGAGCTTTGGGATATTGGCCTTGAGAAGAAATGTAGAGCAGTATCCTGAACTTCAGACATTTTCTTGAAACCTCTTCTATGACTTGATTTGCTGCAGCTATGTCTTCTGTAACTTCTTTGTCAATTAGCTCTTGTCTCTGTTGTTGATCAAGCTCAATGTCTGGGATATCTGCTGAAATGTGTGGTGATGCAGGCTTTGTTAACACCTTCTTAAAAAGGTTTTGAAGTTTTTCTGAGTTCTCTTCTTTTAGACCCATTTTCATGATGGTTTCTTTGAAGTACTCAACTTCTTTTCCTTTTACCTCTTCACTGGTCAGCTGTTCTCCTTCTTCTTGGTTTGTCACAAAAGTAGTCCGGAACAGTGTTTTAAGGTCTTCTATCCGCTGTTCAAGCTTCATCATTTGTTCATGCTTCTTTGAAGTGCCTGAAACAGCTATCTTTCTTTTCTTCAGCCTTTCATAGGTTTCATCAGTTTGCTGCTTTGACCATTTTGATATGGCTTCAGCAGTATCCACTTTTGCATTCACCAGCTCCTGTTTCTTTCTTTTATACTCAGCTGTTTGGTCATTGATGAACTTTTTGTATTTACTCCAATTGGGAGCATTTTTCTTCTTTTTAGGATCATTCTTGAGTCTATCAATCCTATCATCTTCATGCTTTAAAAGCACTATTGGCCATTCTTCAAATTGGTTTACTTCAGCAGGATAAAATTTTTCTTGCATTATGTATGCAAGAAGTTTTCTTCTCATCTCTTTTCGTTGTTCTGCTTTTTCTTTGCTCAGCTCTTGTGAAAAATCTTTTATTAGATTGACTTTAGTGAGCAGAAATTCCAATCTTTCAGCAATGGCTTCATCACCTTGACCTTTACACTCAACTTTTGCTATTATCTTAGCCTGTCTTGTTTTGAGCTGAAGATACTCATCCATATCCTCTGGAATCATGAAGCCAACGAGTGAAGGAAATCTTCTGTTTGAAGGATCATCATCAGTGTGGAACTGTCTCATCTCATTTTTTATGGCTTCAAGTTCCAACGGATATTTTGCAGCAGTGGGATCATATTGGTCCTCATCTGGCTGGGTGAGTTTTCTTTTTCTGGTGTAGAGCTTTGCTGGTTGTGATGTAGGAGTGATAATAGCAGTGGTGGATGGTTGACAAACAGCTGTTGAAACAACTGGTGTTTCAACCTCTGTTGTCATTACAACTACTGATGTGTCAGTAGATGTCTTCTGCTTTTGAGCAGGGGATGAAGATGATGAGGTAGTTTTTGATGATGGTGGTGGTGAATCATCAGATATGAGAATCCTTCTCCTCTTTATTGTAGGAGAGGCTGATGATGTCTTGGGTGGCTCAGTGGTTGTGGTATGAGTGGCAGTGGTTTGTGATTGTGATTGACTGACGGTGGTTGGAACAACTGGTGCTTCAACCACTGTTGTCATTACAACAGATGTTGTAACATCTGTTGTCTTCTGTTTTATAATAGGAGGTAATGGTGGTAGAGCAGTGGTTTTGGTGGTGTGTGGTAAAGTGGTGTGTGTTGAAGAGATGGCAGCTGTTTGGCTACTGACAGTAGTTTTTGTAACTACTGCTGTATCAGCTGTTTGAATGGAAGTTTGGGATTTTGTGGTTTGAGGTGGTTTGTATGGCTGTTTTTCTTGTTCTGGTTCAACATACAGACCATCTTCAATTCCCTTTTTCTTCATCTTCTTGACATTCTCCCCCTTTTTGGCATTATCTGCCAGGAGGTTATCCATAAAAAGGATAGTAGAAGGAACTTTTCCACCATGAGTCGTGCATTGAATATGATCCTTGATAGCTTTAATATCTGCTTGAGTATCTTTAAATCTCGACTCTACCATATTTGTCAGCATTTTTACATGTGTTTCATGCTGCTGATCAGCCATCTGCTTTTGGTGTTCAAGTAAGGGTTGAAAGATATTCCAGAGCTCATTTGCAGCAAATGCTTGTGGTGGAGCAGGTGCTTGAGGTGGAACAGCAGTGGCTTGTGCTTTTTGAGCTTTTAAAATCTCTTGCACCATATCTTTAATTTCAGCAACCGAATCTTCAAGTTTTTCAACTCTTTCCGTCAATTTCTGATATTTTGAATCATCACCTACATTAGTAGGATCATCTGAATCCCCACCAGTAGTGGTTGTATCAATGTGTGACTTAGGAACTGAGTCCCAAAAATCACCCATTGATGCCCCTTGTTCTTGGTACTGCGGACTTCTTTCTTCAGCACTTGATAATCCTTTTATGGTACCAGTGGTTAAAACAAACTCACTGGTGGTTATCGAAGGTGCTATAGAAGAAATTGCCTTCAAGGGAGTCTTATTAATGAAACAACTGTCCAACTGGAGATCTGTTGATCCATCAGTTGTAGTTGCTGCTCCACTTGAACTACTGACAAGAGTTACTTGTAACTCCTGCAGTGTAACCTCCTCAACTGTTGCTGGGATAGCAGAGGTATAAGCATCAGACCCAGTCACTTGTGGGGGTATACTCTCAGTGATAGGTGATAGAGAGGAACTGGTTTGTGTCTGTGCAATATCAACTGCATGCAACAGGGGTATTATTGATTGTGGTAGTATGATTGGTGAGGGTATGGGAGTTGAAAGAGACATGTCCTTGGGATCAGGACTGAGGAAGATGGATCCGATTGAATCCAGAGCTTCATATTGTGGGGTCCCTGTGATTACAACCTGATCCTTTTGTGAGGATGCAGGAGGAGTTTGAGGCATAGGTTGAGATCTTTCTACCAACTGCTGTGAGGAAGTAGCAGCAGTGGTTTGTGGTGACACTTGTGTTGTCACAGGCAGTTGCTCTGGGATCTCATCTTCCAGAGTTGCCTTTTTCTTGGGTTTGGTGGGCTTTTTGTATGATTTTCTTTTGGTCTTTTTGGTGATGTTAGGGGTGGGTTTCAAAGCAGTGGTAGTGCTGCTATGATCACCTGGAGCAGTAGGCTCAGCAGCAGATGTCTGAGGAGCAGTGGTAACTACTGAAATCTGCTCAGACACCTCTGCTTTTGTTTTTATTGGTGCCATCATTCTTGAAAATGTTTCTTTTGTTAAGCCTTTTATTTGAAAATGGACACCTTGTTTGGGCAAATTTTCATCCTCTTTTTCAAATTTTTGTTTAAAGTAATAGCTCAGAAATCTTGGAAAAGGAAGAAATGATTTGCTATCAACATTCTTTACCATGTCATTGAAGATCTCCTGGGAGTAGTTGTAATCTTTATTGTTTAAAATAGCATAGCCCAGGCATTGAATCTTCAATGGTATTTCGTTAAACGCTGTTGTTTTATTTGAAACACAACTTAAAAGTGTGTGGAATAAAAATCTGGGTGCAGATGGAAAATAACCTTTTTGTAAGGTATCTACCTTTGATTGTTCTGCATATCCCCTTTTCAGAAAATCAGCTTTTAACTCGTTTTTGTCAAAGGAAGTTTTACCATTCTGATCATCGAGTTTGAAGACTTCTGAGATTGTTTGCGGAGTGATTTGAATCACTTTACCCTGTATCGAGGAGTTGATGGCAATGACTTTATCGTCTTGTTTTTCAAGCGTCGCCTTTTTCCAGAACTCTCTCTGGGTTTGTAGATAAATGGGAGCATCTGCTGTCAACAAAGTTTTGAACTTTGATGCAGAAAGTGTATCAATGATGGAGTCAAAGATATTATTATCGGTAGGTCTTGTGAGCAAACCCAGATAATTATGGGAAGATTTGTATGGTATCTCGATGGATTCTTCGGCCGTTTGAGCGACCTCTTTTGAAGATGATGTTGATTTTGATTTTGATTTTGATTTTGTCATTTTTGCGGAGAAGAACGAAGAATGATTTTGGGAAGAAAGGTTGGAAACTGCTTTGAGAAGAGAATTTTGGAATTCAATTCGACAGTGTAAAACCCTGTTTGGGGGTTTTGATCAGGGTTTTATTTAGGGAAAAAGTGATCGCTGATGTGGCAACGGTTATTATGATCTGAAGGCTAAAAACTGACCACGTGTCAAAACACTGATGAAATGGATGAAGGGTAGAGAACAGTTGTTTTAAGTGCCACTGATGAATCAAGCATCAGTGGTTACAACGGTAATAATGTGGACAGTGGATGATTTTTACTATCAGTGGATAGCATATCAGTGGATAAGACACTGATTTTGAGCTTCAGTGCTTGCCAAGCAAAATGAAGAAACAGTGGTTGACTCTCAGCAGTGGATAGTAATTAGGAAACAGATGTTTGAACAAAGCAGTGATTAGGGTAAATGATACAGATTTGAAGGACAAGTATTTCAGCAACTGTTTTGAGAATTTTCATTCACGGTTTTGCCACATGTCAATTTTGAAGGACAGTGGTTTAGTACCCCAGATGATGAGTATTTTTGCTAAGGCAACTCATTTTCGTTTAATATTCATATTAAAACATGAGTGCCCTAGTAGTTTAAGCACTGTTTAGCAACCAACTTTTGATCAATGTTTTAAAACAAACCTGAGTATAACATGATCTTGAACTATGTACCATTTCCCTTTGACCCATTCATGAGGACAATAATACCAACAAAAATAAGGTATTATATCCTGACAGGTAATTGAAACTAATGCCAACAAAAACAAGCAAAAGTTCAAAATATATTACTTCCAAAAATAAATGAATAATATACCCTGATTATTCGAGAGAATCCTTTATATAAAAAATGGTTAAAGAATTTCCTGAGAACAACATCAAAAAGGATCTGGTATATTTTCAATAGAAAGCGTAATCATATCATTCTCAAGTTTATGAAAATGGTCAGTGGTTTGACCACAGTGGTAGAACATTTTGAATACATTTTGACCACTGTTTGGTACCATTTTCTTTGTCAGTTGATTGCAAACATGAGGACACATGGACACATGAGTTTTGAAGATCCTGTTATAGATCTTGTTATCATGTGACGATTTTGAAGATTTGTCTAGTCCTTTTATAAGTTTAATCACTGAGAATACTACTGTCACCTGAATTTTCCTGAACCAAAGAGTACAAATAGTTGCTTAATGACCATTATTACCCCAAGCTTTGACTCTTAAGTGTTTTACATTTATACTCTTTTCTTTTGACTTCAAGAGTTTCGAGATAAACACACTTTCGAGTTTTTGTGAATTTTAGTCCAAAATCATTTTGCAGTAATGTTTTGAGAGACTTGGTCATGTTTGCACAAGTTTTTCAACCAATCTCACACTACATATGATACGGACAATGTTGACCCCTGATTTTCTTAATGTATTTTAACATAGTTGATTTTGTCCTTTTGAAGAACTCAACCTGTTTTCAACACATAAGATCTAAATGACTAAAGTTTTAATTTCCCTCTTTTTATGTTATCAAAAACACTAATGTTTTATGAACATAGGTTTTTGTTAATCTGAGGTTCATACTTTAGCATTTTAATAAGGTGACATCACAATTTTCATAACAGCAATTGAAATCAATTTTGAAAATATGAAATAATCCCACAGTTTAACAGATATGTTTTCAGATCTGAAAATTATGAGTGACTTATGCATGATATCACTTGTTGTGTGAGATTTGTGTGTCATATGACATCTTGGTTGATTTACAGAGTTTTTGAATAACCATTTTGATCATGATTTACTCGTTACTCTGTTTTTCAACTGAATACAACCATCCTTAGCATCAATGAATTTTGAGCCGAACTGTTATGCAAATTGATTGTTAGATCGAATTTGACTGTCCAGGCTCTGATACCAATTGTTAGGATCAGAGGCTCTCATGATTGTGTTTGTTTGTATGATTTGAACATTTAATGAATATGAAACAATGTAAAGTGCAGCGGAAATGAATGACAAACTTGTAAACACAATCGAAGGAGAAAATAGTTTGAGAAAGCATATGTAATTCATTCAGTCAAAAGATTTACAATAAGAATCAAATGATTACAGATATGCTTACATACTAAGCTCCCCCTCAGCCAGATGCCCCAAGGTTGAATTGCACAAGATGAAAGGATTGAATTGAGGAGAAGAACTCTCTCAAAACGAATCAAATGTAACAGTTCAGGGTACTTTCCATTTATAGACAAAAGCAAACTGCTGAGGCATCTCAGCTGATGTCACCATGAAAGAGACGTCTAACAGCCTAACAACCTGTATCTACTGTCCTCATACAAACACAGCTAAACCTAACCACTGATTATACATAAACAGATGATATACTAAACTACTACTCTTTCTAATCATCAGTGCTTTCCTCAAGGTTGATTAGTCCTTGATTGGGCAGTGCTTTATCATCAGTAAATAGGACCAGCAGTATTGACTACTTCAGGGCTTGATCAGTAGTTGAAGGGGCAGCAGCAGTTGTATATGAACAGTGGATAGAGACCATCAGTTGTTATAAATCACTTTCAAGGGGAAAGCTTAATGTAAACTGCTGCTTATTGTGAATCCAGTGTTGTGACCTGGTTTTGGTTTTCATTATCTGTTCCTCTGGTAGGGTTCAATCCCAACAGTTGGTTTGGCCCATGTTCCTGTAACTCGAATCCTAACCCGGTTTATCCCATTTTAGTTTTACACCATTGTGAACCTTACGCCTTTTTTACTCTCTGATCGAGATTCTCGGCATTGAAAAATCTTCGTAAACTAAATCACACGTGTATATGTTGACATTTAAGAGATATACAGCCAAGAAAATCAGGAGC
Source organism: Helianthus tuberosus (assembly GCA_030545235.1). Lineage (NCBI taxonomy): Eukaryota > Viridiplantae > Streptophyta > Magnoliopsida > Asterales > Asteraceae > Helianthus > Helianthus tuberosus. Next base: position 32,612,547 of record CM060404.1, on the reverse strand, counting down.
AATGGTGATATATATGCGGATTAGACATCAAAAAATAAATACTCAAAAAAAGACTACAATTTAAGGAATGTGTTTAGTGACGGCATCAGATTCCTAATTGATGGAGAAAGGTCTGGTGGCAAGAAAAGCTGCTTCCAGGAGGTTGTCAAGTGTTTTTGCTCGTCGATTCCATTCTTGGGTGGTTGGTTTGTCCCTTGTTCCTGTAAATCGAATCCTAGCCCGATATATCCCATTTTAGATTTACACCATTGTGAACCTTACGCCTCTTTTACTCTCTGATCGAGGTCCTCGGCATTGAAAAATCTTTGTAAACTAAATCACACGTGTATATGTTAACATTTAAGAAATATACAGTCAAGAAAATCAAGAGCATTGGTGATATATGTGCGGATTAGACACCAAAAAATAAACACTCAAAAACTGGCTACAATTTTAGGAATGTGTTTAGTGACGGCATCAGATGCCTAATTGATGGAGAAAGGTCTGGAGGCATGAAAAATTGCTTCCTGGAGGTTGTCAAGTGTTTTTGCTCGACATTTCCATTCTTGGGTGGTTGGTTTGGTGTAACATCCCGAAATTTCAAAACTTTATACTATAATTATAAAGTGTATAATAAACAAGAATAAACTAACTAGGATAAATAACCCAGTTAGTTAGAAGTCCTGTAGTAACACAAGAATGAGTTAAAAAGTAAAAGATATAAACTAAATAAGAGTGGAGGGACCTAGGTTGTCAAAATGAAACTTAAATTACTAATAATTAGTAAAACAAAAACCAAACACTCCATTTTTGGAGTTCTGGTCGATAAAGAAAAACACAGGGGGCGACACCCACTCCTTCACAACCCTAAATCCTACTAAAATCTCAAATTGAAGGCTCAAATCATGTCATAATCAAAATCTGAGCATAGAATCGTGATCTCCTCGTCAAGGAGGTCATAAGGTATGTCAAATTAGGTTGTTTTGATACAACTCAAATTCTTGCATTTGATTGAAATCGAAGATTTTGCTTGATTATGTGTTGTAAAACATGAAATTAGAAGTAATGTGAGGTTTAGGGACAAACCCTAGATGAATTCTTGTCAAAATCTTGCATGTTAGTTGTAAGGATCAAAATCACTATAGTGGGTGATTAGTAAGTTAGTAGAACTTGATAAACACTAGGATTAAGACTCTTGTTCTAGTGTAAACTAAAATTTGTGAGCTAATCGATATCCGCTTCCAAGGATTGATGACCTATTTGACCAATTACAAGGTGCAAGTTGGTTCTCAAAAATCGACCTCAGATCTGGGTATCATCAGTTGAAAGTCAAAGAGGAGGATGTACCGAAAATGGCTTTTCGTACACGGTACGGACATTACGAGTTTCTCGTGATGTCCTTTGGGTTAACTAATGCACCCGCGACTTTCATGGATCTCATGAACCGGGTTTGCAAACCCATGCTAGACAAGTCAGTGATAGTGTTTATCGATGATATCTTGATATACTCCAAGAATGAAGCAGAACACGCAAGTCATTTGCGTGAAGTGTTGGAGACGCTCAGGAAAGAGAAATTGTATGCCAAATTTTCAAAATGTGCCTTCTGGTTATGAGAGGTGCAATTTCTTGGGCACATCATTAGTGCAAACGGGGTCCTAGTAGATCCTTCAAAAATAGAAGCTGTGTCAAAATGGACTCCACCGAAGAATCCTTCGGAAATCAGAAGCTTCTTGGGGCTTGCGGGTTATTATCGGAGATTCATACAAGATTTCTCCAAAATTGCTACACCGTTGACCAAACTAACCCGTAAGGATGAAAAGTTTATTTAGGCCGAGGATCAAGAAAGGGCGTTCCAAACGCTCAAGGAAAAATTGACCCATGCGCCGGTGTTGACATTACCTGACGGAACGGAGGATATGGTAGTTTACTCGGATGCATCGCATTCGGGACTTGGCTGCGTTTTGATGCAGCGGGGCAAGGTTATAGCCTATGCCTCGAGACAGCTAAAGACTCATGAGAAGAGATATCCTACCCATGACCTCGAGTTGGTAGCAGTGGTGTTTGCCTTGAAGATATGGAGACATTACTTGTATGGGGTGAAGTGCACTATCTTTACCGACCACAAAAGCTTAAAGTATTTCTTCGATCAGAAGGAATTAAATATGAGGCAGAGGCGGTGGTTAGAAACTGTCAAAGACTTTGATTGTGAAATACATTACCACCCCGGGAAGGCTAACGTAGTAGCAGACGCGTTGAGCCAAAAGACGGATTATATGCCTATTCGAGTACGATCGATGCAATTAATTGTGACATCGGGTTTGCTTGAACAAATCCAAAAATCTCAAATTGAAGCAATCAAGGAAGAAAATGTGAAGAAGGAAAGAATAGTTGGGCAACTAAAAGACCTGGAGGATGGTAATCAAGGATTGAAAACTCGATTTGGGAGAATTTGGGTTCCAAATACGTGTGGGGCCAAGGCGCATCTTCTTGACGAGGCTCATAAATCCCATTATTCAATTCATCCGGGGGCGACCAAAATGTACAATGACTTAAAGCAAAACTATTGGTGGCCCAGAATGAAAAGGGATATTGTGAAATATGTACAGAAGTGTTTGACTTGTTTACAAGTAAAAGCAGAGCACCAAAAGCCATACGGTAAGTTGCAACCGTTGGATATCCCAGTTTGGAAATGGGAACAAATCACGATGGATTTGTTAACCAAATTGCCCAAAACCAATCGCGGATTTGATGCTATATGGGTAGTCGTGGATAGATTGACAAAAAGTGCTCACTTCATTCCGATTCGTGAGACTTATACATCCGAGAAGATGTCGGAAGTGTACACCAATGAAATTATAGCACGTCACGGAGTGCCGATATCCATTGTGTCAGACAGAGATACTCGGTTTACCTCTAAATTCTGGCGCGAATTCCAAGAGCAAATGGGAACTAAACTGTTCATTAGCACTGCCTATCATCCGCAAACAGATGGGCAAAGTGAGAGAATGATCCAAACGTTGGAAGATATGTTGCGGGCTTGCATCATCGACTTCGGGGGTAGTTGGGATGTCCATCTACCCTTGGTCGAATTTTCATATAACAATAGCTATCAATCGAGCATTAAAATGGCCCCGTATGAGATGTTATATGGTAGAAAGTGTCGAACCCCGGTGTGTTGGGGGGAAGTGGGACCACGAGGATTAGCACATACGGATATAATCCGAAATACGAATGAGAAAATCGATATGGTCCGAGCTCGCTTAAAAGCAGCTCAGGATAGACCAAAATCGTATGCGGATAAACGAAATAGGCCTATTGAGTTTCAAGTGGGCGATAAGGTAATGCTGAAGGTATCCCCGTGGAAAGGAATCATACGGTTCAGAAAAAGTGGGAAATTGAGTCCGAGGTTCATTGGGCCATTCAGGATCACTGAACGGGTTGGTAAGGTAGCGTATCGCCTTGAACTACCCGAGGAGTTAAGTGGAATTCATAACACATTCCATGTGTCACATCTCCAAAAATGCTTAGCAGAAGAAACCGATCGCATCCGCTATGATGACATCGAGGTGGATAACAGCCTCAACTATGTAGTGAGGCCAATTGCAATTTTAGATCAAAAAGAGAAGAATCTGAGGAACAAAGTAATTAACCAAGTGAAGGTTAAATGGGAGCACAGGAAGGGTGCGGATACCACGTGGGAATCCGAAGAAGAGATGCAACGGCTCTACCCAAAACTATTTGGTACGTATCTCGGTTTCGGGGACGAAACCCTTTTAAGGGGGGTGGACTTGTAACATCCCGAAATTTCAAAACTTTATACTATAATTATAAAGTGTATAATAAACAAGAATAAACTAACTAGGATAAATAACCCAGTTAGTTAGAAGTCCTGTAGTAACACAAGAATGAGTTAAAAAGTCAAAGATATAAACTAAATAAGAGTGGAGGGACCTAGGTTGTCAAAATGAAACTTAAATTACTAATAATTAGTAAAACAAAAACCAAACACTCCATTTTTGGAGTTCTGGTCGATCAAGAAAAACACAGGGGGCGACACCCACTCCTTCACAACCCTAAATCCTACTAAAATCTCAAATTGAAGGCTCAAATCATGTCATAATCAAAATCTGAGCATAGAATCGTGATCTCCTCGTCAAGGAGGTCATAAGGTATGTCAAATTAGGTTGTTTTGATACAACTCAAATTCTTGCATGTGATTGAAATCGAAGATTTAGCTTGATTATGTGTTGTAAAACATGAAATTAGAAGTAATGTGAGGTTTAGGGACAAACCCTAGATGAATTCTTGTCAAAATCTTGCATGGTAGTTGTAAGGATCAAAATCACTATAGTGGGTGATTAGTAAGTTAGTAGAACTTGATAAACACTAGGATTAAGACTCTTGTTCTAGTGTAAACTGAAATTTGTGAGCTAATCTCTGAAATTGTGATGTTAAGATATGTGTATATTGTCTAATTGAAGTTGATTTGGGTAATAAATTCAAGTTATGAACTTGGTTTAGATAATGTAGAAATCTGACCCGCAAGGTGTTTGATAAAACGCCTAAATGAGGGTTAAAATGTTAAAGATTGCTAAAAACGCAGATTTGTATATGTTATGAGTTCATGCGTTAAAGCTTATGAAAGAGTTCTAATCTTGTTATAAATTGAACTCTTTAGGCAAGGAATCCGGAACGTCAAGTGGACACGCCGGAGGTGATACTCGCGGAAAAGGTGTGCTTTAAAGGTACGTGGCTTTAGCCCCGTTAAAATTTTGTGTAAAGAATTAGTTTAGTTGTGTGAACGGTGTTGTAGTAAAATGGATGCGTTTGATGCGTTGTTAAAGTGGCGAAGTACCCTCGACCATCAAACGGGTCAAAGTAAAGATTTGGTATATAGTTTGGCTAGTCAATAAAGTGATGGTTTTCACTAAATAGCCAAACGGGTCAAAATGATGTTTTCAAAAGAATCATGAGAGTAGAGACTTGAAAGTCTTATACCTCGTTAAATGACGAATTGTACCATATCAATGATTTGGTGATATTAACCTAAGGATAAGAACCCGGAATATGGGTCAAACAATAAATGTTAAATGAAAAAGGGTTGTTTGAAACGGAATGCTTGAATTCCGAAGAAACAAATATTAGTCCTAAAGGAATCGCAAGCCATGGAATTGGCGCGAATACACCAAGTAGGTGAGCCCGGGTGATTGGGTAATTATGTCTGTAAGGTCTTAAGAATGGAAAAGAGGTGCTATGCACTTACACTAATGGGTTGGATAATGAAAATAAGGAAATTTTGAACCAATAGTCGGTATCTCGGTTTCCACGATGTAAAATTTATATGGTTGAGTCCGTAATTTTATTACGAACTCGTAGGAAAAAGAAACGGTTAAAACGGATTAACGAGTAGAAAGTTATGATCTTTTAAAGTTGAAAAATTGTTAAATGGCAAAAGTGCAGGACCTGCCGTAAATTACGGTCCCACCGTAATTTACGGTGGAGGTCTGAAGACTTACGATGAAGGTTTCCTGAGTTACGGCAGACCAGGTTGTTCAGTGTCTACCGTAACTTACGGTGATACCGTAAGTTACGGTGGAAACCTGAAAATTTGTATTTTGTTTGTTATTTTGAATTGTTAGATTTCGTTTATACGCAATGTATTGATGTTAAAACTAATGTTTTAGTGTTTGACCCTAGGTATGGATGAGTTTCTCCCGGATGGTGATCAAGCACTTCGTCAAGAACCGAACACGTATTTTGAAGCTTCCGCAATAATCTTAATCTTGTCTAGACATAATCATGTTGTAAATACTTTTGTTAATCATGTTTTAAATCCCTTAAACTAGTGGTTAGTTTACTAACAAGGGTTAACTTTTAAACCTGTTATGAATTATCTTGGGATGTGTTTGGTACTACATCAAGTGTGTATGGTTTAAACACGAAATGTTTTTTTGTAAACTCTGATTTTTATAAAGTTTCATGTAATTATTAGTTAAATTCCGTCAAATTATTTTAGGGTGTTACATTTGGCCCTTGTACCTGTAACTCGAATCCTTCCCCGGTATATCCCATTTTAGTTTTACACCATTGTGAACCTTACGCCTTTTTTACTCTCTGATCGAGGTTCTCAGCATTGAAAAATCTTCGTAAACTAAATCACACGTGTATATGTTGACATTTAAGAGATATACAGTCAGGAAAATCAAGAGCAATGTTGATATATATATGCGGATTAGACACCAAAAAATAAACACTCAAAAATGGCAACAATTTAAGGAATGTGTTTAGTGACGGCATCAGATTCCTAATTGATGGAGAAAGGTATGGTGGCAAGAAAAGCTGCTTCCAGGAGGTTGTCAAGTGTTTTCGCTCAACGATTCCATTCTTGTGTGGTTGGTTTAGCCCTTGTTCCTATAACTCGAATCCTACCCCGGTATATCCCATTTTAGTTTTACACCATTGTGAACCGGGCGTCTTTTTTACTCTCTGATCGAGGTTCTCGGCATTGAAAAATCTTCTTAAACTAAATCACACGTGTATATGTTGACATTTAAGAGATACACAGTCAAGAAAATCAAGAGCAATGGTGATATTTATGTGGATTCGACACCAAAAAATAAACACACAAAAAATGGCTACAATTTAAGGAATGTGTTTATTGACGGCATCAGATTCCTAATAGATGGAGAAAGGTCTGCAGGCAAGAAAAGCTGCTTCAAGGAGGTTGTCAAATGTTTTCGCTCGACGATTCCATTCTTGGGTGGTTGGTTTGGCCCGTGTTCCTGTAACTCGAATCCTAGCACGTTATATCCCATTTTAGTTTTACAACACTGTGAACCTTACGCCTTTTTACTCTCTGATCAAGGTTCTCGGCATTAAAAAATCTTCGTAAACTAAATCACACGTGTATATGTTGACATTTAAGAGATATTCAGTCAAGAAAATCAAGAGCAATGGTGATATATATATATATATATATATATATATACATATATGCGGAATAGACACCAAAAAAATAAACACTCAAAAAATGGGTACAATTTAAGGAATGTGTTTAGTGACGGCATCAGATTCCTATTTGATGGAGAAAGGTCTGGTGGCAAGAAAAGCTGCTTCCAGGAGGTTATCAAGTGTTTTCGCTCAACGATTCCATTCTTGTGTGGTTGGTTTGGCCCTTGTTCCTGTAACTCGAATCCTAGCCCAGTATATCCCATTTTAGTTTTACACCATTGTGAACCTTACGCCTTTTTTATTCTCTGATCGAGGTTCTGGGCATTGAAAAATCTTCGTAAACTAAATCACACGTGTATATGTTGAAATTTAAGAGATACACAGTCAAGAAAATCAAGAGCAATAGTGATATTTATGTGGATTCGACACCAAAAAATAAACACTCAAAAAATGGCTACAATTTAAGGAATGTGTTTATTGACGGCATCAGATTCCTAATTGATGGAGAAAGGTCTGGTGGCAAGGAAAGCTGCTTCCAGGAGGTTGTCAAGTGTTTTCGCTCGTCAATTCCATTCTTGGGTGGTTGGTTTGTCCCTTGTTCCTGTAAATCGAATCCTAGCCCGATATATCCCATTTTAGATTTACAACATTGTGAACCTTACGCCTTTTTTACTCTCTGATCGAGGTCCTCGGCATTGAAAAATCTTTGTAAACTAAATCACACGTGTATATGTTGACATTTAAGAGACATATAGTCAAGAAAATCAAGAGCAATGGTGATATATATGCGGATAAGACACCAAAAAATAAACACTCAAAAAATGGGTACAATTTAAGCAATGTGTTTAGTGACGGCATCAGATTCCTAATAGATGGAGAAAGGTCTGGTGGCAAGAAAAGCTGCTTCAAGGAGGTTGTCAAATGTTTTCGCTCGACGATTCCATTCTTGGGTGGTTGGTTTGACCCGTGTTCCGGTAACTCGAATCCTAGCCCGTTATATCCCATTTTAGTTCTACAACACTGTGAACCTTAAGCCTTTTTACTCTCTGATCAAGGTTCTCGGCATTGAAAAATCTTCGTAAACTAAATCACACGTGTATATGTTGACATTTAAGAGATATTCAGTCAAGAAAATCAAGACCAATGGTGATATATATATATATATATATATATATATATATATATGCGGAATAGACACCAAAAAATAAACACTCAAAAAATGGGTACAATTTAAGGAATGTGTTTAGTGACGGTATCAGATTCCTAATTGATGGAGAAAGGTCTGGTGGCAAGAAAAGCTACTTCCAGGAGGTTATCAAGTGTTTTCGCTCAACGATTCCATTCTTGTGTGTTTGGTTTGGCCCTTGTTCCTGTAACTCGAATCCTAGCCCGGTATATCCCATTTTAGTTTTACACCATTGTGAACCTTGCGCCTTTTTTACTCTCTGATCGAGGTTCTCGGCATTGAAAAATCTTCGTAAACTAAATCACACGTGTATATGTTGACATTTAAGAGATACACAGCCAAGAAAATCAAGAGAAATGGTGATATATATGCGGATTAGACACCAAAAAATAAACACTAAAAAAATGGGTACAATTTAATGAATGTGTTTAGTGAAGGCAGCGGATTCCTAATTGATGGAGAAAGGTCTGGTGGCAAGAAAAGCTGCGTCAAGGAGGTTGTCAAATGTTTTCGCTCGACGATTCCATTCTTGGGTGGTTGGTTTGACCCGTGTTCCTGTAACTCGAATCCTAGCCCGTTATATCCCATTTTAGTTCTACAACACTGTGAACCTTACGCCTTTTTACTCTCTGATCAAGGTTCTCGGCATTGAAAAATCTTCGTAAACTAAATCACACGTGTATATGTTGACATTTAAGAGATATTCAGTCAAGAAAATCAAGAGCAATTGTGATATATATATATATATATATATATATATATATATATATGCGGAATAGACACCAAAAAATAAACACTCAAAAAATGGGTACAATTTAAGGAATGTGTTTAGTGACGGTATCAGATTCCTAATTGATGGAGAAAGGTCTGGTGGCAAGAAAAGCTACTTCCAGGAGGTTATCAAGTGTTTTCGCTCAACGATTCCATTCTTGTGTGTTTGGTTTGGCCCTTGTTCCTGTAACTCGAATCCTAGCCCGGTATATCCCATTTTAGTTTTACACCATTGTGAACCTTGCGCCTTTTTTACTCTCTGATCGAGGTTCTCGGCATTGAAAAATCTTCGTAAACTAAATCACACGTGTATATGTTGACATTTAAGAGATACACAGTCAAGAAAATCAAGAGCAATGGTGATATTTATGTGGATTCGACACCAAAAAATAAACACTCAAAAAATGGCTACAATTTAAGGAATGTGTTTAGTGACGACATCATATTCTTAATTGATGGAGAAAGGTCTGGTGGCAAGAAAAGCTGCTTCCAGGAGGTTGTCAAGTGTTTTCGCTCGTCGATTCCATTCTTGGGTGGTTGGTTTGTCCCTTGTTCCTGTAAATCGAATCCTAGCCCGATATATCCCATTTTAGATTTACAACATTGTGAACCTTACGCCTTTTTTACTCTCTGATCGAGGTCCTCGGCACTGAAAAATCTTCGTAAACTAAATCACACATGTATATGTTGACATTTAAGAGACATATAGTCAAGAAAATCAAGAGCGATGGTGATATATATGCGGATTAGACACCAAAAAATAAACACTCAAAAAATGGGTACAATTTAAGCAATGTGTTTAGTGACGGCATCAGATTCCTAATAGATGGAGAAAGGTCTGGTGGCAAGAAAAGCTGCTTCAAGGAGGTTGTCAAATGTTTTGGCTCGACGATTCCATTCTTGGGTGGTTGGTTTGACCCGTGTTCCTGTAACTCGAATCCTAGCCCGTTATATCCCATTTTAGTTTTACAACACTGTGAACCTTACGCCTTTTTACTCTCTGATCAAGGTTCTCGGCATTGAAAATTTTTCGTAAACTAAATCACACGTGTATATGTTGACATTTAAGAGATATTCAGTCAAGATAATCAAGAGCAATGGTGATATATATATATATATATATGCGGAATAGACACCAAAAAAATAAACACTCAAAAAATGGGTACAATTTAAGGAATGTGTTTAGTGACGGCATCAGATTCCTAATTGATGGAGAAAGGTCTGGTGGCAAAAAAAGCTGCTTCCAGGAGGTTATCAAGTGTTTTCGCTCAACTATTCCATTCTTGTGTGGTTGGTTTGGCCCTTGTTCCTGTAACTCGAATCCTAGCCCGGTATATCCCATTTTAGTTTTACACCATTGTGAACCTTACGCCTTTTTTACTCTCTGATCGAGGTTCTCGGCATTGAAAAATCTTTGTAAACTAAATCACACGTGTATATGTTGACATTTAAGAGATATACAGCCAAGAAAATCAAGAGCAAGGGTGATATATATGCGGATTAGACATCAAAAAATAAATACTCAAAAAAAGACTACAATTTAAATAATGTGTTTAGTGACGGCAGCAGATTCCTAATTGATGGAGAAAGGTTTGGTGGCAAGAAAAGCTACTTCCAGGAGGTTGTCAAGTGTTTTCGCTCAACGATTCCATTCTTGTGTGGTTGGTTTGGCCCTTGTTCCTGTAACTCGAATCCTAGCCCGGTATATCCCATTTTAGTTTTACACCATTGTGAACCTTACGCCTTTTTTACTCTCTGATCGAGGTTCTCGGCATTGAAAAATCTTCGTAAACTAAATCTCACGTGTATATGTTGAAATTTAAGAGATACACAGTTAAGAAAATCAAGAGCAATGGTGATATATAGGTGGATTCGACACCAACAAAATGGCTACAATTTAAGGAATGTGTTTAGTGACGGCATCGGATTCCTAGTTGATAGAGAATGGTCTGGCGGCAAGAAAAGCTGCTTCCATGAGGTTGTCAAGTGTTTTCGCTCGTCGATTCCATTCTTGGGTGGTTGGTTTGGCCCTTGTTCCTGTAAATCGAATCCTAGCCCAATATATCCCATTTTAGATTTACAACATTGTGAACCTTACACCTTTTTTAATCTCTGATCGAGGTTCTCGGCATTGAAAAATGTTCATAAACTAAATCACATGTGTATATGTTGACATTTAAGAGATATACAGCCAACAAAATCAAGAGCAATGGTGATATATATGCGGATTAGACACCAAAAAATGAATACTCAAAAAAAGACTACAATTTAAGGAATGTGTTAAGTGACGGCATCAGATTCCTAATTGATGGAGAAAGGTCTGGTGGCAAGAAAAGCTGCTTAGAGGTGGTTGTCAAGTGTTTTCGCTCGACGATTCCATTCTTGGGTGGTTGGTTTGGCCCATGTTTCTGTAACTCGAATCCTAACCCGGTATATCCCATTTTAGTTTAACACCATTGTGAACCTTACGCCTTTTTTACTCTCTGATCTAGGTCCTCGGCATTGAAAAATCATCGTAAAGTAAATCACACGTGTATATGTTGACATTTAAGAGACATATAGTCAAGAAAATCAAGAGCAATGGTGATATATATGCTGATTAGACACCAAAAATAAACACTCAAAAAATGGGTACATTTTAAGTAATGTGTTTAGTGACGGCATCAGATTCCTAATTGATGGAGAAAGGTCTGGTGGAAAGAAAAGCTGCTTCAAGGAGGTTGTCAAGTGTTTTCGCTTGACGATTCCATTCTTGGGTGGTTGGTTTGGCCCTTGTTCCTGTAACTCGAATCCTAGCCCGGTATATCCCATTTTAGTTTAACTCCGTTGTGAACCTTACGCCTTTTTTACATTCTGATCGAGGCCCTCGACATTGAAAAATCTTCGTAAACTAAATCACACGTGTATATGTTGACATTTAAGAGATATACAGTCAAGAAAATCAAGAGCAATGGTGTTGTATATGCGGATTAGACACCAAAAAATAAACACTCAAAAAATGGGTACAATTTAAGTAATGTGTTTAGTGATGGCATCAGACTACTAATTGATGGAGAAAGGTCTGGTGGCAAGAAAAGCTACTCCCAGGAGGTTGTCAAGTGTTTTCGCTCACGATTCCATTCTTTGGTGGTTGGTTTGTTCCTTGTTCCTGAACTCGAATCCTAGCACGGTATATCCCATTTTAGTTTTACACCATTATGAACCTTATGTCTTTTTTACTCTCTGATCGAGGTTCTGGGCATTAAAAAATCACCGTAAACAAAATCACACGTGTATATGATGACATTTAAGAGGTATAGAGTCAAAAAAATCAAGATTAATGGTGATATATATGCGGATATGACACCAAAAAATAAACACTCAAAAAATGGCTACAATTTAAGGAATGTGTTTAGTGACGACATCAGATTCCTAATTGATGGAGAAAGGTCTGGTGGCAATAAAAGCTGCTTACTGGAGGTTGTCAAGTGTTTTCGCCCGACGATTCCATTCTTGGGTGGTTGGGTTGGCCCTTTTTTCTGTAACTCGAATCCTAGCCCAGTATATCCATATTTTAGTTTTACACCATTGTGAACCTTACGCCATTTTTACTCTCTGATCGAGGTTCTCGGCATAGAAAAATCTTCGTAAACTAGATCACACGTGTATATGTTGACATTTAAAAGATAAAGAGTCAAGAAAATCAAGAGCAATGGTGATATATACATGAGGATTAGACACCAAAAAATAAACACTCAAAAAATGGCCACAATTTAAGGAATGTGTTTAGTGACGGCATCTGTGACACCCCAGGAAAACCATGCAACTTAACTAGCTTCCTCAGTGAGTACGTACAAAATTTCGGGATGAAATTTCCTTCAACTTGGGGATAATGTGACAACTCGTATTCCAGAACCTATTTTTGTGCTAAGTGTAGCTTGTTTTGAACTTATGTAATGTATGTGAACTCAATGTGATAATCTGGTATGTTGATTCAATGAATGTTATAAGTGAATGTATATGTGTTATACTTGTATGTATATGTATTGGAATCACACGAAATAAACCAATCGCACAATAGCAACTCGTACGCACAAGCCTTTGGGCTTTATTATTCTCGGCCCACACCTCTCTGGTGAGTGAACCGAATGGGCAGCCCATTAGGAGGGTTCGGCCCACCCCCTTTGTGTCGCATAACCCATGAGTGGAGGGTATACTCCTCATTTGTTACAATACACCCACACACAAAACCCTAGTGCTCTCTCTCCCTCACGAAACCGAAGGCAGCCAAACACCCTCTCCATCGAAGATCTTTCCTTGTTCGGATCACCCTCATCCATCTCTAATCGGTTAGTGTTTCATGTTATGTGTTTATTCGGATGATGATATATTGATATGTGTTCGGTCATAGATGTATTTGGATCCGAATGATTCGGTTAGTGCTTAGTGTTTTGTTGTTATTTGATTTTATGTTGATCGATGAAGATGTATTGTTACATGATTGATTAAATCCGATTAGAGTTCCTGTTTTTGAAATCGATAATAATAAGGTTGCATGATGTTGTGATATATGTATGTCTCATGATGATTTGGGAATGATATCAGATTTGATGGTGATATAACTGTTAATGTTAATGTCATGAAATCGGCTCATAGGTGTATGATGATGTTAATCGGATTAGAGCTACAATCGAGTATGATGTGTTGTGTGATTTTAATTCCATGATTGTTGTTATGATTTAAATATGATTAAAATTCATACGAATTGTTGATGATTACTTGGTTTGATCGAACATTAGCTAGGATAGAAACTGTTAATTGATAAGATGTAAATAAGGAAACAATTGAATGGTTGTAACTGATTAACATAATTTTCGGATGTTTAAACTGGTCGCACAAGACTCCTAGTCGCACAAGGAGTCCATTCGCACAAGCTGATCAGGTCGCACAAGATGACCTGATCACACAAGGGGTCCCCAGTCGCACAAGGCTGTTGGATCGCACAAGTTGTATGGTTGTTTAACTGTTGGGCCGGATGATCATGATGGGCTGGGCTAGCTCTAATAGCACAACTCAACCGGATCGTACAAGATGTCTTGATCGCACAAAGCTTAGATTTGATTGATTTGGGCCGTGTTCATGTTTATAGTTTTGTTGTGTTTCTTGTTATTTGGGCCGGGTAGTATTGGGCTCCAACGGATGACTTGCACAAGACCGCTAAGCTTGTGCGAGCCCAATCTTGAATACGTTATTAATTGTTGAACGTGATGTTGCATGTTTGCCATGATCCGTATGTGTTTCTTATATGCTATCTATGTGATACTTGTGTGCACTACTTGAAACCAAAACCTGACTTGTATGGTAACCATGTTAGGACGTGGTTGACCACTAGCTGCTAGACTTGACCTTTCTGTGTATCTGCCGAGCAAACCAAGGTGAGTTCACACTCTACAAAGCATGGGATTCCCAGGGGTTGGGAATGGGGTTAAGGAATATGGATTCCTCGTCCTTCTTGGGTAGGACAGTACTGGTTCAGGAATGTAATTCCTCGTCCTTACGGACAGATAACTTTACTAGACTAAAACTCTATCACGAAGTCCCTCCTTTTTATATTGACTTAATCGTCGGGCCAATGGCGAGCGGGTCATTAGTTAGATAGCGCTATTTAGGTCTGACAAGCCTCACACCGTGCCGCAGAGGACGGTTGTGAACTAATGGATCTGGGCATGTCAATGCTGATAGACATTGACAGTTCAGGGCACTTAAACATGACTTCAGTCAGCAGTCGATATGGTAACGAGTCTAGTGTATACATGGGGTAGCCCCCACGGCCGAAATGCCAGATAACTATCATGGGGTAGCCCCCACGGCTGGATTGCCAGAGTTAATGGGTTAAACAAATCACGTTTTCAACTATATGGGGTAACCCCCACGGCAGGGATGCCAGTTAAAGGAACTATTTTTCGAACAACTAAAACCAACACCCAACTGTGAACTCGCTCAACATTATTGTTGACTCGTTACTACATGCTTTGCAGGTCAATAAGTACTTAGCTGGAGCTTGCACAAGGAAGAGTCGTTGTGGGACATGGACAGCTGTGTGCCATGTTAAACCTTTGGATATTTAAACTTATGTTTTGGTTTTTAAACATTATGCTTCCGCTCATAACTTAAACTATGGTTGTTTTGGACACTAATTGTGTTGGTTGGACTTTTACAAATAAATTACTTGCTTGTTCAATATGATTAATGGTTTGATCCTGGTCAGTCACGCCTCCAAGCGGTGATACTCCGCATGTGGATTTTGGGGGTGTGACAGATTGGTATCAGAGCCATTGGTTATAGAGAACTTGGTTTTAATAAGGGAAAAAGTTTTTGTTAAAACCAGACTATAACCTGTACAGTGCTCTACGATCCACAACGACACTTCACGCCACGTGCAAGGCTTGACATTCTAGGTGATACGATTTTTGTTTACATTGCCTACTTGCTAGATTACATAGAACTTTGCTCATGCTATGCTTAGATAAACGTAACAACTGTTGTTGAAAACACATGCGTGCTTGCTTCCTTCTGTCACTCCACACTTACACACATTTACGATACCTCTCCTATTTGTGTTTCCTTCGATGTGAAGATCATGAGGGAACGTGTGAACCTAACTCAAACCCAGCTGACGGCTCTTATCAACAAACACGTTAGGGCAGCACTCGCAGCCGCTCAGGCAGGAGGTATAACCTGCTGTTACGAACCTACCCTAGGATGTTAGATCCTACTCTCATGACCCAACTCTCATGCTTAACCCTGTCTTTTCTTCCTCGCGCAACAAGGTCAGAACGCTCAGCCGCCTGTATGCACATTCAGGACCTTTATGGACTGTCGTCCTAGTACTTTTAGTGGCACTAAAGGAGCTGTAGGTCTCCTCCACTGGTTCGAAAAGCTCGAATCTGCTTTCGAGATGTGTGGATGCCCTGAGGCTCACAGGGTGAAGTATGCTACCGGTACTCTCGAGAGTATAGCGCTCACGTGGTGGAACGCTCAGGTTCAAATGCTGGGGTTGGTGGCTGCTAACGCCACTCCATGGAACACCTTCAAGGAACGGATCAAAGAGGAATATTGCAATCGTGATGGCATTCATAAGTTGGAGGTAGAGTTCTTTAACCTGAAGATGACGGGGTCAGAGATAGAAGCGTACACGAAACGATCCGACGAACTAACAGTGTTATGTCCAACTATGGTGGACTCTCCCATCAAGCGCATTGAGCTGTACCTCAAAGGCTTAGTACCAGAGATTCAAAGTCATGTGACTTCTACTAACCTTGCTACTATCCAGGATGTTACTCGTCTTGCTCATCGTCTCCCAGACCAAGCAGTGGAACAGAACAAGCTGCCTAAACGTATCGGTGCTACTACTACTACTTCTGCTACTTCCTGTGACAACAAACGGAAGTGGGATGGAACCTCCAGCAAGGGTTTGACTACGGTTCAGTCCCAGGCACAACAGCGAAAGATCGATGACTACCAGAGTCCTGGTCAGCAACCTTCTGGTAGTCAAGGGCAGGATGGAATCGATGTAACTTGCACCACAGCGGGCCGTGCAGCAAAGATCGTTGTCAGAGATGCAACAAGCTTGGTCATGAAGTCAAAGATTGTAGAAGCTCACGTCCTGCAAACCAAAACCGACAACAGCAGCCATAAGCTTCATAGAATTAGCAGCAATAGCAAGGGTAACAAGGGATGTTATCAGTGTGGTGCTGAAGGTCACTTCAAGAGACACTGTCCACAGTTGAACCAGAACCAGAATCAGAACCATAACCAAGGAAACGGGAACAATAATGGAGGCAACAAGGGGGTAATAACGACGGCAATGGTGCCAGGGGTCGAGTGTTCGTGATTGATCAGGGTGATGCTAAGAATGACCCCAATGTATGATGGTTTCGACATCGTTATTGGTATGAATTGGTTATCTCAACATCGAGCAGAGATTCTTTGTAAAGAAAAGAACGTCCGCATTCCTCGGGCTGGTTAAGAACCTTTGGTAATTCATAGTAACAAGCTCCTGGAGCAGCACCTATAGCTCGTGCACCTTATCGCCTAGCTCCATCAGAGTTGGAAGAACTCTCTACGCAACTACAAGAACTCTTGGATAAGGGTTTTATTCCTCCTAGCTCTTCGCCCTGGGGAGCTCCAGTGCTATTCGTGAAGAAGAAGGACGGTATCTTCCGTATGTGTATCGACTACCGTGAACTTAACAAGGTGACTGTGAAGAATCGCTATCCTCTTCCACGTATTGACGACTTGTTTGACCAGCTGCAAGTGTCGAGCTACTATTCAAAGATCGATTTGAGAACAGGACATCACCAGCTGAGAGTCCGAGAAGAGGACGTCTCTAAAACAGCCTTTAGGACCCGTTATGGACACTATGAGTTCTTGGTCATGCCTTTTGGGCTGACAAACGCACCTGCGGTCTTCATGGACTTGATGAATCGAGTGTGCAAGCCTTACTTAGACAAGTTCTTTATTGTCTTCATCGATGACATCCTGAACTATTCGAAGAGTCAGAAGGAACACGAGCAACATTTACGACTCATTTTGGAACTCCTTCGAGCGGAACAGCTGTACGCCAAGTTTTCAAAATGTGAATTCTGGCTTCGTGAAGTCCATTTCTTAGGCCATGTAGTGAACAAGGATGGGATTCACGTTGATCCATCCAAGGTAGATTCGATCAAGAGCTGGCCTGCACCTCGTACGCCAACGGAAATTCGCCAATTCTTGGGATTGGCCGGTTACTACAGGAGGTTTATTAAGGATTTTTCCAAGATTGCACAGCCTCTCACCTCACTAACGCAAAAAGGCGTTGTTTATCGATGGGGAAATGCACAGGAATTAGTGTTTCAACACTTAAAGGATAGACTCTGTAGCGCACCTATCCTTTCATTGCCAGAGGGCACAGACGACTTCGTGGTTTACTGCGACGCATCCATTCAGGGTCTTGGTTGCGTATTGATGCAGCGGGATAAAGTTATAGCCTACGCCTCACGCTAACTCAAAGTTCACGAAAAGAACTACACAACACACGATTTAGAGCTGGGAGCTGTTGTTTTTGCACTTAAGATATGGAGACACTACCTGTATGGTACCAAATGCGCTATCTACACTGATCACAGGAGCCTCGAGCATATCTTCAAACAGAAGGAACTCAATATGCGACAGCGACGATGGGTTGAACTACTAAATGACTAGGAATGCTCGATCAGGTATCACCCAGGCAAAGCCAATGTTGTGGCTGACGCCCTCAGTCGAAAGGACACTGCGCCTAAGCGCGTGCGAGCTTTACAACTCACTATACAGTCTAGTCTTCCTTCTCAGATACGAGATGCTCAGGTAGAAGCATTGAAACCAGAAAAGGTCAGGGATGAAGCCCTACGCGGTTCAAGGCAACGCTTAGAACAAAGGGAAGACGGTGCTTACTATGTCACAGGACGCATTTGGGTCCCACTTTATGGAAACCTACGAGAGCTTGTGATGGATGAGGCACACAAGTCTCGCTACTCAGTACATCCTGGTTCGGATAAGATGTACCACGATATCAAAACTACATATTGGTGGCCTAGCATGAAGGCCCACATAGCAACTTACGTTAGCAAGTGCTTGACTTGTGCGAGAGTCAAGGCGGAATACCAGAAATCTTCAGGCCCACTTCAACAACCAGAGATACCACAATGGAAATGGGAGCAAATTTCCATGGATTTTGTTACTGGCCTGCCTAGATCTCAACGTGGTAACGATACTATTTGGGTGATCGTGGATCGACTCACAAAGTCTGCTCACTTCTTGGCTATCAAGGAAACGGATAAGTTCTCCACACTAGCAGACGTATATCTTAAGGAAGTTGTCTCGAGGCACGGGGTGCCCACCTCTATTATCTCGGATCGAGATGCACGTTTTACATCAGAACTGTGGCAAGCAATGCACAAGTCCTTTGGCTCACTATTAGATATGAGCACAGCTTATCACCCGCAAACGGATGGGCAGTCTGAACGCACCATCCAGACCCTAGAAGACATGCTTAGGGCATGTGTGATTGACTTTGGCAACAGCTGGGAAAAGCATCTGCCGCTTGTGGAATTCTCATACAATAACAGCTACCACACCAGTATTAAAGCTGCTCCGTTTGAGGCATTGTACGGGCGTAAATGCCGGTCACCTCTTTGTTGGGCAGAGGTGGGGGAAAGTCAGATTACTGGTCCAGAACTTGTGGTAGACACAACAGAGCGAATTGCTCAGATACGACAACGAATGGCGACAGCTCGTGACCGTCAGAAAGTATACGCCGATAAGGGCAGAAAACCACTAGAGCTCCAGGTTGGGGAGCGAGTACTACTCAAAGTTTCACCCTGGAAGGGTGTGGTTCATTTTGGTAAACGAGGCAAACTTAACCCACGATACATTGGACCTTTCGAAGTCATTGAGAAAATAGGCAAGGTGGCCTACAAACTGAACTTACCAGCAGAACTCAGTGCAGTTCACAACGTTTTCCACGTGTCAAATCTGAAGAAGTGTCTGTCAGATGAGACCCACATAGTTCCTTTGAAGGAGCTCACTATCGACGAACAGTTACGATTCGTCGAGGAACCAGTTGAAATCACGGACCGGGATGTTAAGGTCCTCAAGCGTACTAGAATACCTCTCGTTCGAGTTCGTTGGAACTCACGTCGCGGCCCAGAGTTCACCTGGGAACTCAAAGATCAGATGAAACAAAAGTATCCCCAACTATTCTCAAACAGTACAACCACTACTGAGGCTGAAGCTACGGAATTTCGGGACGAAATTCCAGATCAACGGGGGGAGGATGTGACACCCCAGGAAAACCATGCAACTTAACTAGCTTCCTCAGTGAGTACGTACAAAATTTCGGGACGAAATTTCCTTCAACTTGGGGATAATGTGACAACTCGTATTCCAGAACCTATTTTTGTGCTAAGTGTAGCTTGTTTTGAACTTATGTAATGTATGTGAACTCAATGTGATAATCTGGTATGTTGATTCAATGAATGTTATAAGTGAATGTATATGTGTTGTACTTGTATGTATATGTATTGGAATCACACGAAATAAACCAATCGCACAATAGCAACTCGTACGCACAAGCCTTTGGGCTTTATTATTCTCGGCCCACACCTCTCTGGTGAGTGAACCGAATGGGCAGCCCATTAGGAGGGTTCGTCCCACCCCCTTTGTGTCGTATAACCCATGAGTGGAGGGTATACTCCTCATTTGTTACAATACACCCACACACAAAACCCTAGTGCTCTCTCTCCCTCACGAAACCGAAGGCAGCCAAACACCCTCTCCATCGAAGATCTTTCCTTGTTCGGATCACCCTCATCCATCTCTAATCGGTTAGTGTTTCATCTTATGTGTTTATTCGGATGATGATATATTGATATGTGTTCGGTCATAGATGTATTTGGATCCGAATGATTCGGTTAGTGCTTAGTGTTTTGTTGTTATTTGATTTTATGTTGATCGATGAAGATGTATTGTTACATGATTGATTAAATCCGATTAGAGTTCCTGTTTGTGAAATCGATAATAATAAGGTTGCATGATGTTGTGATATATGTATGTCTTACATGATGATTTGGGAATGATATCAGATTTGATGGTGATATAACTGTTAATGTTAATGTCATGAAATCGGCTCATAGGTGTATGATGATGTTAATCGGATTAGAGCTACAATCGAGTATGATGTGTTGTGTGATTTTAATTCCATGATTGTTGTTATGATTTAAATATGATTAAAATTCATACGAATTGTTGATTATTACTTGGTTTGATCGAACATTAGCTAGGATAGAAACTGTTAATTGATAAGATGTAAATAAGGAAACAATTGAATGGTTGTAACTGATTAACATAATTTTTGGATGTTTAAATTGGTCGCACAAGACTCCTAGTCGCACAAGGAGTCCATTCGCACAAGTTGATCAGGTCGCACAAAATGACTTGATCGCACAAGGGGTCCCCAGTCGCACAAGGCTGTTGGATCGCACAAGTTGTATGGTTGTTTAACTGTTGGGCCGGATGATCATGATGGGCTGGGCTAGCTCTAATCGCACAACTCAACCGGATCGTACAAGATGTCTTGATCGCACAAAGCTTAGATTTGAATTATTTGGGCCGTGTTCATGTTTATAGTTTTGTTGGGTTTCTTGTTGTTTGGGCCGGGTAGTATTGGGCTCCAACGGATGACTCGCACAAGACCGCTAAGCTTGTGCGAGCCCAATCTTGAATACGTTATTAATTGTTGAACGTGATGTTGCATGTTTGCCATGATCCGTAGGTGTTTCTTATATGCTATCTATGTGATACTTGTGTGCACTACTTGAAACCAAAACCTAACTTGTATGGTAACCATGTTAGGACATGGTTGACCACTAGCTGCTAGACTTGACCTTTCTGTGTATCTGCCGAGCAAACCAAGGTGAGTTCACACTCTACAAAGCATGGGATTCCCAGGGGTTGGGAATGGGGTTAAGGAATATGGATTCCTCGTCCTTCTTGGGTAGGACAGTACTGGTTCAGGAATGTAATTCCTCGTCCTTACGGACAGATAACTTTACTAGACTAAAACTCTATCACGAAGTCCCTCCTTTTTATATCGACTTAATCGCCGGGCCAATGGCGAGCGGGTCATTAGTTAGATAGCGCTATTTAGGTCTGACAAGCCTCACACCGTGCCACAGAGGACGGGCGTGAACTAATGGATCTGGGCACGTCAATGCTGATAGACATTGACAGTTCAGGGCACTTAAACATGACTTCAGTCAGCAGTCGATATGGTAACGAGTCTAGTGTATACATGGGGTAGCCCCCACTGCCGAAATGCCAGATAACTATCATGGGGTAGCCCCCACGGCTGGATTGCCAGAGTTAATGGGTTAAACAAATCACGTTTTCAACTATATGGGGTAACCCCCACGGCAGGGATGCCAGTTAAAGGAACTATTTTTGGAACAACTAAAACCAACACCCAACTGTGAACTCGCTCAACATTATTGTTGACACGTTACTACATGCTTTGCAGGTCAATAAGTACTTAGCTGGAGCTTGCACAAGGAAGAGTCGTTGTGGGACATGGACAGCTGTGTGCCATGTTAAACCTTTGGATATTTAAACTTATGTTTTGGTTTTTAAACAATATGCTTCCGCTCATAACTTAAACTATGGTTGTTTTGGACACTAATTGTGTTGGTTGGACTTTTACAAATAAATTACTTGCTTGTTCAATATGATTAGTGGTTTGATCCTGGTCAGTCACGCCTCCAAGCGGTGATACTCCGCGTGTAGATTTTGGGGGTGTGACAGCATCAGATACCGAATTGACGGAGAAAGGTATGGTGGCAAGAAAATCTCCTTCCAGGAGGTTGTCAAGTGTTTTCCAACGACGATTCCATTCTTGGGTGGTTGGTTTGGTCCTTTTTCATGTAACTCGAATCCTAACCAGGTATATCACATTTTAGATTTACACCATGGTGATCCTTACGCTTTTTTTACTCTCTGATCGAGGATCTCGGCAATGAAAAATCTTCGAAAACTAAATCACACGTGCATATGTTGACATTTAAGAAATATACAGTCAAGAAAATCAAGAGCAATGGTGATATATATGCGGATTAAACACTCAAAAAATGGGTTCAATTTAAGGAATGTGTTTAGTGACGGTATCAGATACCTAATTGATGGAGAAAGGTCTGGTGGCTAGAAAAGCTGCTTCCAGGAGGTTGTCAAGTGTTTTCGCTCGACTATTCCATTCTTGGGTGGTTGGTTTGGCCCTTGTTCCTGTCACTCGAATCCTAGCCCGGTATATCCCATTTTAGTTTAACTCCATTGTGAACCTTACTCCTTTTTTACTCTCTGATCGAGGTCCTCGGCATTGAAAAAACTTCATAAACTAAATCACACGTGTATATGTTGACATTTAAGAGACATATAGTCAAGAAAATCAAGAGCAGTGGTGATATATATATGCGGATTAGACACCAAAAAATAAATACTCAAAAAAGGGGTACAATTTAAGCAATGTGTTTAGTGACGACATCAGATTCCTAATTGATAGAGAAAGGTCTGGTGGCAAGAAAAGCTGCTTCAAGGAGGTGGTCAAATGTTTTCGCTCGACGATTCCATTCTTGGGTGGTTGGATTTGCCCGTGTTCCTGTAACTCGAATCCTAGCCCGTTATATCCCATTTTAGATTTACACCATTGTGAACCTTACGCCTTTTTTACTCTCTGATCGAGGTCCTCGGCACTGAAAAATCTTCGTAAACTAAATCACACGTGTATATGTTGACATTTAAGAGATATTCAGTCAAGAAAATCAAGAGCAATGGTGATATATATATATATATATATATATGTGGAATAGACACCAAAAAAATAAACACTAAAAAAATGGGTACAATTTAAGAAATGTGTTTAGTGACGGCATCAGATTCCTAATTGATGGAGAAATGTCTGGTGGCAGAAAAAGCTGCTTCCAGGAGGTTATCAAGTGTTTTCGCTCAACGATTCAATTCTTGTGTGGTTGGTTTGGCCCTTGTTCCTGTAACTCGAATCCTAGCCCGGTATATCCCATTTTAGTTTTACACCATTGTGAACCTTACGCCTTTTTTACTCTCTGATCGAGGTTCTCGGCATTGAAAAATCTTCGTAAACTAAATCACACGTGTATATGTTGACATTTAAGAGATATACAGCCAAGAAAATCAAGAGCAGTGGTGATATATATACGGATTAAACATCAAAAAATAAATACTCAAAAAAAGACTACAATTTAAATAATGTGTTTAGTGACGGAAGCAGATTCCTAAATGATGGAGAAAGGTCTGGTGGCAAGAAAAGCTGCTTCCAGGAGGTTGTCAAGTGTTTTCGCTCAACGATTCCATTCTTGTGTGGTTGGTTTGGCCCTTGTTCCTGTAACTCGAATCCTAGCCCGGTATATCCCATTTTAGTTTTACACCATTGTGAACCTTATGCCTTTTTTACTCTCTGATCGAGGTTCTCGGCATTGAAAAATCTTCGTAAACTAAATCTCACGTGTATATGTTGAAATTTAAGAGATACACAGTTAAGAAAATCAAGAGCAATGGTGATATATTGGTGGATTCGACACCAAAAAATAAACACTAACAAAATGGCTACAATTTAAGGAATGTGTTTAGTGACGGCATCGGATTCCTAGTTGATAGAGAATGGTCTAGCGGCAAGAAAAGCTGCTTCCATGAGGTTGTCAAGTGTTTTCGCTCGTCGATTCCATTCTTGGGTGGTTGGTTTGGCCCATGTTCCTGTAAATCGAATCCTAGCCCAATATATCCCATTTTAGATTTACAACATCGTGAACCTTACACCTTTTTTAATCTCTTATCGAGGTTCTCGGCATTGAAAAATCTTCATAAACTAAATCACATGTGTATATGTTGACATTTAAGAGATATACAGCCAAAAAAATCAAGAGCAATGGTGATATATATGCGGATTAGACAGCAAAAAATAAATACTCAAAAAAGACTACAATTTAAGGAATGTGTTTAGTGACGACATCAGATTCCTAATTGATGGAGAAATGTCTGGTGGCAAGAAAAGCTGCTTAGAGGAGGTTGTCAAGTGTTTTCGCTCGACGATTCCATTCTTGGGTGGTTGGTTTGGCCCATGTTTCTGTAACTCGAATCCTAGCCCGGTATATCCCATTTTAGTTTAACATCATTGTGAACCTTACGCCTTTTTTACTCTCTGATCTAGGTCCTCGGCATTGAAAAATCATCGTAAAGTAAATCACACGTGTATATGTTGACATTTAAGAGACATATAGTCAAGAAAATCAAGAGCAATTGTGATATATATGCGGATTAGACACCAAAAATAAACACTCAAAAAATGGGTACATTTTAAGCAATGTGTTTAGTGACGGGCATCAGATTCCTAATTGATGGAGAAAGGTCTGGTGGAAAGAAAAGCTGCTTCAAGGAGGTTGTCAAGTGTTTTCGCTCGACGATTCCATTCTTGGGTGGTTGGTTTGGCCCTAGTTCCTGTAACTCCAATCCTAGCCCGGTATATCCCATTTTAGTTTAACTCCATTGTGAACCTTACGCCTTTTTTACATTCTGATCGAGGCCCTCGACATTGAAAAATCTTCGTAAACTAAATCACACGTGTATATGTTGACATTTAAGAGATATACAGTCAAGAAAATCAAGAGCAATGGTGTTATATATGCGGATTAGACACCAAAAAATAAACACTCAAAAAATGGGTACAATTTAAGTAATGTGTTTAGTGATGGCATCAGACTACTAATTGATGGAGAAAGGTCTGATGGCAAGAAAAGCTGCTCCCAAGAGGTTGTCAATTGTTTTCGCTCACGATTCCATTCTTTGGTGGTTGGTTTGTTCCTTGTTCCTGAACTCGAATCCTAGCACGGTATATCCCATTTTAGTTTTACACCATTATGAACCTTATGTCTTTTTTACTCTCTGATCGAGGTTCTCGGCATTAAAAAAATCACCGTAAACATAATCACACGTGTATATGATGACATTTAAGAGGTATAGAGTCAAAAAAATCAAGAGTAATGGTGATATATATGCGGATATGACACCAAAAAATAAACACTCAAAAAATGGCTACAATTTAAGGAATGTCTTTAGTGACGATAAAAGCTGCTTACTGGAGGTTGTCAAGTATTTTCGCCCGACGATTCCATTCTTGGGTGGTTGGTTTGGCCCTTTTTTCTGTAACTCGAATCCTAGCCCAGTATATCCATATTTTAGTTTTACACCATTGTGAACCTTACGCCATTTTTACTCTCTGATCGAGGTTCTCGGCATAGAAAAATCTTCGTAAACTAGATCACACGTGTATATGTTGACATTTAAAAGATAAAGAGTCAAGAAAATCAAGAGCAATGGTGATATATACATGCGGATTAGACACCAAAAAATAAACACTCAAAAAATGGCCACAATTTAAGGAATGTGTTTAGTGACGGCATCAGATACCGAATTGATGGAGAAAGGTATGGTGGCAAGAAAATGTCCTTCCAGGAGGTTGTCAAGTGTTTTCCCATGACGATTCCATTCTTGGGTGGTTGGTTTGGTCCTTTTTCATGTAACTCGAATCCTAACCAGATATATCACATTTTAGATTTACACCATTGTGATCCTTACGCCTTTTTTACTCTCTGATCGAGGATCTCGACATTGAAAAATCTTCGAAAACTAAATCACACATGCATATGTTGACATTTAAGAAATATACAGTCAAGAAAATCAAGAGCAATGGTGATATATATGCGGATTAAACACCAAAAAATAAACACTCAAAAAATGGGTTCAATTTAAGGAATGTGTTTAGTGACGGCATCAGATACCTAATTGATGGAGAAAGGTCTGGTGGCTAGAAAAGCTTCTTCCAGGAGGTTGTCAAGTGTTTTCGCTCGACTATTCCATTCTTGGGTGGTTGGTTTGGCCCTTGTTCCTGTCACTCGAATCGTAGCCCGGTATATCCCATTTTAGTTTAACTCCATTGTGAACCTTACTCCTTTTTTACTCTCTGATCGAGGTCCTCGGCATTGAAAAATCTTCATAAACTAAATCACACGTGTATATGTTGACATTTAAAAGACATATATTCAAGAAAATCAAGAGCAATGGTGATATATATGCGGATTAGACACCAAAAAATAAACACTCAAAAAAGGGGTACAATTTAAGCAATGTGTTTAGTGACGACATCAGATTCCTAATTAATGGAGAAAGGTCTGGTGGCAAGAAAAGTTGCTTCAAGGAGGTGGTCAAATGTTTTCGCTCGACGATTCCATTCTTGGGTGGTTGGATTTGCCCGTGTTCCTGTAACTCGAATCTTATCCCGTTATATCCCATTTTAGTTTTACATCATTGTGAACCTTACGCCTTTTTACTCTCTGATCGAGGTTCTCGGCTTTGAAAATTTTTCGTAAACTAAATCACACGTGTATATGTTGACATTTAAAAGATAAAAAGTCTAGAAAATCAAAAGCAATGGTGATATATATATGCGGATTAGACACCAAAAAATAAACACTCAAAAAATGGCTACAATTTAAGGAATGTGTTTAGTGACGGCATCAGATTCCTAATTGATAGAGAAAAGTTTGGTGGCTAGAAAAGCTGCTTCCAGGAGGCTATCAAGTGTTTTCCAACGACGATTCCATTCTTGGGTGGTTGGTTTGGCCCTTTTTCATGTAACTCGAATCCTAGCCTGGTATATCACATTTTAGATTTACACCATTATGATCCTTACGCCTTTTTTACTTTCTGATCGAGGTTCTCGGTATTGAAAAATCTTCGTAAACTAAATCACACGTGTATATGTTTACATTTAAGAGATATACGGTCAAGAAAATCAAGAGCAATTGTGAAATATATGCGGATTAGACACCAAAAAAAACACTCAAAAAATGGCTACAATTTAAGGAATCTGTTTAGTGACGGCATCAGATTCCTAATTGGTGGAGAAAGGTCTGGTGGCAAAAAAAGTTTCTTCTAGGAGGTTGTCAAGCGTTTTCGCTTGACGATTCCCATCTTGGGAAGTTGGTTTGGCCCTTGTTCCTATGACTCGAATCCTAGCCCGGCATATACCATTTTAGTTTTACACCATTGTGAACCTTAAGCCTTTTTTACTCTGTGATTGAGGTTCTCGGCATTGAAAAATCTTCGTAAACTAAATCACACGTGTATATGTTGACATTTAAGAGATATACAGTAAAGAAAATCAATAGCAATGGTGATATATATGCGGATTAGACACCAAAAAATAAACACTCAAAAAATGGGTAGAATTTAAGTAATGTGTTTAGTGATGGCATCAGATTACTAATTGATGGAGAAAGGTCTGGTGGCAAGATAAGCTGCTTCCAGGAGGTTGTCAAGTGTTTTCGCTCACGATTCCATTCTTTGGTGGTTGATTTGTCCCTTGTTCCTGAACTCGAATCCTAGCCCGGTATATCCCATTTTAGTTTTACACCATTATGAACCTTATGTATTTTTTACTCTCTGATCGAGGTTCTCGGCATAGAAAAATCTTCGTAAACTAGATCACACGTGTATATGTTGACACTTAAGAGATAAACAGTCAAGAAAATCAAGAGCAATGGTGATATATATATGCGGATTAGACACCAAAAAATAAACACTCAAAAAATGGCTACAATTTAAGGAATGTGTTTAGTGACGGCATCAGATACCGAATTGATGGAGAAAGGTATGGTGGCAAGAAAATCTCCTTCCAGGAGGTTGTCAAGTGTTTTCCCACGACGATTCCATTCTTGGGTGGTTGGTTTAGCCCTTTTTCATGTAACTCGAATCCTATCCAGATATATCACATTTTAGATTTAGACCATTGTGATCCTTACGCCTTTTTTACTCTCTGAACGAGGTTCTCGGCATTGAAAAATCTTCGTAAACTAAATCACACGTGTATATGTTGACATTTAAGAGCTATACGGTCAAGAAAATCAAGATAAATTGTGATTTACATGCGGATTAGACACCAAAAAAATGGCTACAATTTAAGGAATGTGTTTAGTGACGGCATCAGATTCCTAATTGATGGAGAAAGGTCTGGTGGCAAGAAAAGTTGCTTCTATGAGGTTGTCAAGCGTTTTCGCTCGACGATTCCAATCTTGGGAAGTTGGTTTGGCCCTTGTTCCTATGACCCGAATCCTCGCCCGGTATATACCATTTTAGTTTTACACCATTGTGAACCTTACGCCTTTTTTACTCTGTGATTGAGGTTCTCGGCGTTGAAAAAAATTCGTAAACTAAATCACACATGTATATGTTGACATTCAAGAGATATACAGTCAACAAAATCAAGAGAAATGGTGATATATATGCGGATTAGACACCAAAAAATAAACACTCAAAAAATAGGTACAATTTAAGTAATGTGTTTATTGACGGCATCAGATTCCTAATTGATGGATAAAGGTCTAGTGGCAAGAAAAGCTGCTTCCAGGAGGTTGTCAAGTGTTTTCGCTCACGATTCCAATCTTTGGTGGTTGGTTTGTCCCTTGTTCCTGAACTCGAATCCTAGCCCGGAATATCACATTTTAGTTTTACACCATTATGAACCTTAGGTCTTTTTTACTCTCTGATCGAGGTTCTCGGCATTAAAAAATCACCATAAACAAAATTACACATGTATATGTTGACATTTAAGAGGTATAGAGTCAAGAAAATCAAGAGCAATTGTGATATATATATGCGGATTTGACACCAAAAAATAAACACTCAAAAAATGGCTACAATTTAAGGAATGTGTTTAGTGACGGTATCAGATTCCTAATCGATGTAGAAAGGTCTGGTGGCAATAAAAGCCGCTTACAGGAGGTTGTCAGGTGTTTTCACTCGACGATTCCATTTTTGGGTGGTTGGTTTGCCCCTTGTTTCTGTAACTCGAATCCTAGCCCGGTGTATCTCATTTTAGTTTTACACCATTGTGAACCTTACGCCATTTTTACTCTCTGACCGAGATTCTCGGCATTGAAAAATCTTCGTAAACTAGATCACACGTGTATATGTTGACATTTAAGAGATAAAAAGTCAAGAAAATCAAGAGCAATGGTGATATATATATATATATATGCGGATTAGACACCAAAAAATAAACATTCAAAAAATGGCTACAATTTAAGGAATGTGTTTAGTGACGACATCAGATTCCTAATTGATGGAGAAAGGTCTGGTGGCTAGAAAAGCTGCTTCCAGGAGGTTGTCATGTGTTTTCCCACGACGATTCCATTCTTGGGTGGTTGGTTTGTCCCTTTTTCATGTAACTCGAATCCTAGCCAGGTATATCACATTTTAGATTTACACCATTGTGATCCTTACGCCTTTTTTACTCTCCGGTCAAGGTTCTCGGCATTGAAAAATCTTTCGTAAACTAAATCACACGTGCATATGTTGACATTTAAGAGATATACATTCAAGAAAATCAAGAGCAATGGTGATATATATGCGGATTAGACACCAAAAAATAAACACTCAAAAAATGGGTACAATTTAATGAATGTGTTTTGTGACGGCTTCAGATTCCTAATTGATGGAGAAAGGTCTGGTGGCTAGAAAAGCTGCTTCCAGGAGGTTGTCAAGTGTTTTCGCGCAACGATTCCATTCTTGGGTGGTTGGTTTGGCCATTTTTCATTTAACTCGAATCCTAGCCAGGTATATCACATTTTAGATTTACACCATTGTGATCCTTACGCCTTTTTTACTCTCCAATCGAGGTTCTCGGCATTGAAAAATCTTTGTAAACTAAATCACACGTGCATATGTTGATATTTAAGAGATATACAGTCAACAAAATCAAGAGCAATGGTGATATATATGCGGATTCGACACCAAAAAATAAACACTAAAAATGGCTGCAATTTAAGGAATGTGTTTAGTGACGGCAACAGATTCCTAATTTATGGAGAAATGTCTGGTGGCAATAAAAGCTGCTTACAGGAGGTTGTCATGTGTTTTCGCTCGCCGATTCTATTTTTGGGTGGTTGGTTTGGCCCTTGTTCCTGTAACTCGAATCCTAGCCTCGTATATCCCATTTTAGTTTTACACCATTGTGTATCTTACGCCTTTTTTACTCTCTGATCGAGGTTCTCTACATTGAAAAATCTTCATAAACTAAATCACACGTGTGTATGTTGACATTTAAGAGATATACAGTCAAGAAAATCAAGAGCAATGGTGATATATATGCAGATTAGACACCAAAAAATAAACTCTCAAAAAATGGCTACAATTTAAGGAATGTGTTTAGTGACGGCATCAAATTCCTAATTGATGGAGAAATGTCTGGTGGCAAAAAAGCTGCTTCCAGGAGGTTGTCATGTGTTTTTGCTCGACGATTCCATTTTTGTGTGGTTGGTTTGGCCCTTGTTCCTGTAACTCGAATCCTAGCCTGGTATATCCCATTTTAGTTTTACACCATTGTGAACCTTACGCCTTTTTTACTCGCTGATCGAGGTTCTCTACGTTGAAAAATCTTCGTAAACTTAATCACACGTGTATATGTTGACATTTAAGAGATATACAGTCAAGAATATCAAGAGCAATGGTGTTATATATGCGGATTACACTCCAAAAATGGCTACAATTTAAGGAATGTGTTAAATGATGACATCAGATTCCTAATTGATTGAGAAGGGTCTGGTGGCAAGAAAAGCTGCTTCCCGGAGGTTATCAAGTGTTTTCGCTCGACGATTCCATTCTTGTTAGGTCGGTTTGGCCCTTGTTCCTGTAACTCGAATCGTAGGCCGGTATATCCCATTTTAGTTTTAAACCATTGTGAACCATATGCCTTTTTTACTCTCTGATCGAGGTTCTCGGCATTGAAAAATCTCCGTAAATTAAATCATACGTGTATATGTTGACATTTAAGAGATATACAGTCAAGAAAATCAAGAGAAATGGTTATATATATGCGGATTAAACACCAAAAAATAACACTCATAAAATGGCTAAAATCTAAGGAATGTGTTTACTTACGGCATCAGAATCCTAATTGATGGAGAAAGGTCTGGTGGCAAGAAAAGCTGCTTCCAGGAGGTTGTCAAGTGTTTTCGCTCGACAATTCCATTGTTGGGTGGTTGGTTTTTTCCTTGTTCCTGTAACTCGAATCCTAGCCCGGTATATCCCATTTTTGTTTTACAAAATTGTGAACCTTACGCCTTTTTTACTCATTGATCGAGGTTCTCGGCATTGAAAAATATTCGTAAACTAAATCACACGTGTGTATGTTGATATTTAAGAGATATACAGTCAATAAAATCAAGAGCAATGGTGATATATATGCAGATTAGACACCAAAAAATTAGCTGTCAAAAAATGGCTACAATTTAAGGAATGTGTTTAGTGACGGCATCAAATTCCTAATTGATGGAGAAAGGTCTGGTGGCAAAAAAGATGCTTCCAGGAGGTTGTCAAGTGTTTTTGCTCGACAATTCCATTTTTGGGTGGTTGGTTTGGCCCTTGTTCCTGTAACTCGAATCCTAGCCTGGTATATCCCATTTTAGTTTTACACCATTGTGAATCTTACTCCTTTTTCACTCTCTGATCGAGGTTCTCTACATTGAAAAATCTTCGTAAACTAAATCACACGTGTGTATGTTGACATTTAAGAGATATACAGTCAAGAAAATCAAGAGCAATGGTGATATATATGCAGATTAGACACCAAAAAATAAACTCTCAAAAAATGGCTACAATTTAAGGAATGTGTTTAGTGACGGCATTAAATTCCTAATTGATGGAGAAAGGTCTGGTGGCAAAAAAGCTGCTTCCAGGAGGTTGTCAAGTGTTTTTGCTCGACGATTCCATTTTTGTGTGGTTGGTTTGGCCCTTGTTCCTGTAACTCGAATCCTATCCTGGTATATCCCATTTTAGTTTTACACCATTGTGAACCTTACGCCTTTTTTACTCTCTGATCGAGGTTCTCTACGTTGAAAAATCTTCGTAAACTTAATCACACGTGTATATGTTGACATTTAAGAGATATACAGTCAAGAAAATCAAGAGCAATGGTGTTATATATGCGGATTACACTCCAAAAATGGCTACAATTTAAGGAATGTGTTTAATGATGGCATCAGATTCCTAATTGATTGAGAAAGGTCTGGTGGCAAGAAAAGCTGCTTCCAGGAGGTTATCAAGTGTTTTCGCTCGACGATTCCATTCTTGGGAGGTTGGTTTGGCCCTTGTTCCTGTAACTCGAATCCTAGGCCGGTATATCCCATTTTAGTTTTACACCATTGTGAACCTTACGCCTTTTTTACTCTCTGATCGAGGTTCTCGGCATTGAAAAATCTCCGTAAATTAAATCATACGTGTATATGTTGACATTTAAGAGATATACAGTCAAGAAAATCAAGAGAAATGGTGATATATATGCGGATTATACACCAAAAAATAAACACTCAAAAACTGGCTAAAATCTAAGGAATGAGTTTACTTACGGCATCAGAATCCTAATTGATGGAGAAATGTCTGGTGGCAAGAAAAGCTGCTTCCAGGAGGTTGTCAAGTGTTTTCGCTTGACAATTCCATTGTTGGGTGGTTGGTTTGGCCCTTGTTCCTGTAACTCGAATCCTAGCCCGGTATATCCCATTTTAGTTTTACAAAATTGTGAACCTTACGCCTTTTTTACTCACTGATCGAGGTTCTCGGCATTGAAAAATCTTCGTAAACTAAGTCACACGTGTGTATGTTGACATTTAAGAGATATACAGTCAAGAAAATCAAGAGCAATGGTGATATATATGCAGATTAGACACCAAAAAATAAACTCTCAAAAAATGGCTACAATTTAAGGAATGTGTTTAGTGACGGCATCAAATTCCTAATTGATGGAGAAAGGTCTGGTGGCAAAAAAGCTGCTTTCAGGAGATTGTCAAGTGTTTTTGCTCGACGAGTTCATTTTTGTGTGGTTGGTTTGGCCCTTGTTCCTGTAACTCGAATCCTAGCCTGGTATATCCAATTTTAGTTTTACACCATTTTGAACCTTACGCCTTTTTTACTCTCTGATCGAGGTTCTCGGCATTGAAAAAACTCCGTAAATTAAATCATACGTGTGTATGTTGACATTTAAGAGATATACAGTCAAGAAAATCAAGAGAAATGGTGATATATATGCGGATTATACACCAAAAAATAAACACTCAAAAAATGGCTAAAATCTAAGGAATGTGTTTACTTACGGCATCAGAATCCTAATTGATGGAGAAATGTCTGGTGGCAAGAAAAGCTGCTTCCAGGAGGTTGTCAAGTGTTTTCGCTCGACAATTCCATTGTTGGGTGGTTGGTTTGGCCCTTGTTCCTGTAACTCGAATCCTAGCCCGGTATATCCCATTTTAGTTTTACAAAATTGTGAACCTTACGCCTTTTTTACTCACTGATTGAGGTTCTCTACGTTGAAAAATCTTCGTAAACTTAATCACACGTGTATATGTTGACATTTAAGAGATATACAGTCAAGAAAATCAAGAGCAATGGTGTTATATATGCGGATTACACTCCAAAAATGGCTACAATTTAAGGAATGTGTTTAATGATGGCATCAGATTCCTAATTGATTGAGAAAGGTCTGGTGGCAAGAAAAGCTGCTTCCAGGAGGTTATCAAGTGTTTTCGCTCGACGATTCCATTCTTGGGAGGTTGGTTTGGCCCTTGTTCCTGTAACTCGAATCGTAGGCCGGTATATCCCATTTTAGTTTTACACCATTGTGAACCTTACGCCTTTTTTACTCTCTGATCGAGGTTCTCGGCATTGAAAAATCTCCGTAAATTAAATCATACGTGTATATGTTGACATTTAAGAGATATACAGTCAAGAAAATCAAGAGAAATGGTGATATATATGCGGATTAAACACCAAAAAATAAACACTCAAAAAATGGCTAAAATCTAAGGAATGTGTTTACTTACGGCATCAGAATCCTAATTGATGGAGAAAGGTCTGGTGGCAAGAAAAGCTGCTTCCAGGAGGTTGTCAAGTGTTTTCACTCGACAATTCCATGTTGGGTGGTTGGTTTGGCCCTTGTTCCTGTAACTCGAATCCTAGCCCGGTATATCCCATTTTAGTTTTACAAAATTGTGAACCTTACGCCTTTTTTACTCACTGATCGAGGTTCTCGGCATTGAAAAATCTTCGTAAACTAAATCACACGTGTGTATGTTGACATTTAAGAGATATACAGTCAAGAAAATCAAGAGCAATGGTGATATATATGCAGATTAGACACCAAAAAATAAACTCACCAAAAATGGCTACAATTTAAGGAATGTGTTTAGTGACGGCATCAAATTCCTAATTGATGGAGAAAGGTCTGGTGGCAAAAAAGATGCTTCCAGGAGGTTGTCAAGTGTTTTTGCTCGACAATTCCATTTTTGGGTGGTTGGTTTGGCCCTTGTTCCTGTAACTCGAATCCTAGCTTGGTATATCCCATTTTATTTTTACACCATTGTGAATCTTACTCCTTTTTCACTCTCTGATCGAGGTTCTCTACATTGAAAAATCTTCGTAAACTAAATCACACGTGTGTATGTTGACATTTAAGAGATATACAGTCAAGAAAATCAAGAGCAATGGTGATATATATGCAGATTAGACACCAAAAAATAAACTCTAAAAAATGGCTACAATTTAAGGAATGTGTTTAGTGACGGCATCAAATTCCTAATTGATGGAGAAAGGTCTGGTGGCAAAAAAGATGCTTCCAGGAGGTTGTCAAGTGTTTTTGCTCGACAATTGCATTTTTGGGTGGTTGGTTTGGCCCTTGTTCCTGTAACTCGAATCCTTGCCTGGTATATCCCATTTTAGTTTTACACCATTGTGAATCTTACTCCTTTTTCACGCTCTGATCGAGGTTCTCTACATTGAAAAATCTTCGTAAACTAAATCACACGTGTGTATGTTGACATTTAAGAGATATACAGTCAAGAAAATCAAGAGCAATGGTGATATATATGTAGATTAGACACCAAAAAATAAACTCTTAAAAAATGGCTACAATTTAAGGAATGTGTTTAGTGACGGCATCAAATTCCTAATTGATGGAGAAAGGTCTGGTGGCAAAAAAGCTGCTTCCATGAGGTTGTCAAGTGTTTTTGCTCGACGATTTCATTTTTGTGTGGTTGGTTTGGCCCTTGTTCCTGTAACTCGAATCCTAGCCTGGTATATCCCATTTTAGTTTTACACCATTGTGAACCTTACGCCTTTTTTACTCTCTGATCGAGGTTCTCTACGTTGAAAAATTTTCGTAAACTTAATCACACGTGTATATGTTGACATTTAAGAGATATACAGTCAAGAAAATCAAGAGCAATGGTGTTATATATTCGGATTACACTCCAAAAATGGCTACAATTTAAGGAATGTGTTTAATGATGGCATCAGATTCCTAATTGATTGAGAATGGTCTGGTGGCAAGAAAAGCTGCTTCCAGGAGGTTATCAAGTGTTTTCGCTCGACGATTCCATTCTTGGGAGGTTGGTTTGGCCCTTGTTCCTGTAACTCGAATCCTAGGCCGGTATATCCCATTTTAGTTTTACACTATTGTGAACCTTACACCTTTTTTACTCTCTGATCGAGGTTCTCGGCATTGAAAAATCGTCGTAAACTAAATCACACGTGTATATGTTGACATTTAAGAGATATACAGTCAAGAAAATAAAGAGCAATGGTGATATATATGTGGATTAGACACCAAAAAATAAGCACTCAAAAAATGGCTACAATTTAAGGAATGAGTTGAGTGACGGCATCAGATTCCTAATTGATGGAGAAAGGTCTGGTGGTAAGAAAAGTTGCTTCCAGGAGGTTGTCAAGTGTTTTCGCTCGACGATTCCATTCTTGGGTGGTTGGTTTTGCCCTTGCTCCTGTAAGTCAAATCCTAGCCCGGTATATCACATTTTAGTTTTACACCATTGTGAACCTTACGTCTGTTTTACTCTCTGATCAAGGTTCTCGGCATTGAAAAATCTTCGTAAACTAAATCACACATGTATATGCTGTCATTTAAGAGATAAACAGTCAAGAAAATTAAGAGCAATGGTGACATATATGCGGATTAGACACAAAAAATAAACACTCAAAAAATGGCTACAATTTAAGGAATGTGTTTAGTGTTGGCATCAGACTCCTAATTGATGGAGAAAGGTCTGGTGGCAAGAAAAGCTGCTTCCAGGAGGTTGTCAAGTGTTTTCGCTCGACGATTCCATTCTTGGGTGGTTGGTTTGGCCCTTGTTCCTGTAACTCGAATCCTAGCCCGGTATATCCCGTTTTAGTTTTGCATCATTGTGAACCTTACGCCTATTTTTCTCTCTTATCGAGGTTCTCGGCATTGAAAAATCTTCGTAAACTAAATCACAAGTGTATATGTAGACATTTATGAGATATACAGTCAAGAAAATCAAGAGCATTGGTAATATATATGCGGATTAGACACCCAAAAATAAACACTCAAAAAATGGCTACAATTTAAGGAATGTGTTTAGTGACGGCATCAGATTCCTATTTGATGGAGAATGGTCTGGTGGCAAGAAAAGCTGCTTTCAGGAGTTTGTCAAGTGTTTTCACTCGATGATTCCATTCTTGGGTGGTTGTTTTGGCCCTTGTTCCTCTAACTCGAATCCTAGCCAGGTATATCCCTTTTTAGTTTTACACCATTGTGAACCTTACGCCTTTTTTACTCTCTGATCGAGGTTCTCGGCATTGAAAAATCTGCGTAAACTAAATCACACGTGTATATGTTGACATTTAAGAGATATACAGTAAAGAAAATTAAGAGCAATGGTGATATATGTGCGGAATAGACACAAAAAAATAAACACTCAAAAAATGTCTACAATTTAAGGAATGTGTTTAGTGATGGCATTAGATTCCTAACTGATGGAGAAAGGTCCTGTGGCTAGAAAAGCTGCTTCCAGGAGGTTGTTAAGTGTTTTCGCTCGACGATTCCATTCTTGGGTGCTTGGTTTGGCCCTTTTTCGTGTAACTCGAATCCTAGCCCGGTATATCCCATTTTAGTTTTACACCATTATGAACCTTACTCCTTTTTTACTCTCTGATCGAGGTTCTCGGCATTGAAAAATCTTCGTAAACTAAATCAAACGTGTATATGTTGACATTTAAGAGATATACAATCAAGAAAATCAAGAGCAATGGTGATATATATGCTGATTAGACACCAAAAAGTGGCTACAATTTGATGAATGTGTTTAGTGACGACATCAGATTACTAATTGATGGAGAAAGGCCTGGTGGCAAGAAAAGCTGCTTCCAGGAGGTGGTCAAGTGTTTTCGCTCGACGAATCCATTCTTGGGTGGTTGGTTTGGCCCTAGTTCCTGAAAATCAAATCCTAGCCCGGTATATCCCATTTTAGATTTAGACCATTGTGAACCTTACACCTTTTTTACTCTCTGATCGACGTTCTCGGCATTGAAAAATCTTCGAAAACTAAATCACACGTGTATATGTTGACATTTAAGAGATATACAGTTAAGAAAATAAGAGCAATGGTGATATATATGCGGATTAGACATCAAAAGATAAACACTCAAAAAATGTATACAATTTAAGGAATGTGTTTAGTGAGGGCATCAGATTCCTATTTGAAGGAGAAAGGTCTGGTGGCAAGAAAAGCTACTTCCAGGAGGTTGTCAAGTGTTTTCGCTCGACGATTCCATTCTTGGGAGGTTGGTTTAGCCCTTGTTCCTGTAACTCGAATCCTAGCCCGGTATATCCCATTTTAGTTTTACACCATTGTGAACCTTACGCCTTTTTTACTCTCTGATTGAGGTTCTCGGCATTGAAAATCTTCGTAAACTAAATCACACGTGTTTATGTTGACATTTAAGAGATATACAGTCAAGAAAATCAAGAGCAATGTTGATATATATGCGGATTAGACATCAAAAAATAAACACTCAAAAATTGGCTACAATATAAGGAATGTGTTTAGTGATGGCATCAGATTCTTAATTGATGGAGAAAGGTCTGTTGGCAAGAAAAGGTGCTTCCAGAAGGTTGTCAAGTTTTTTCGCTCGACAATTCCATTCTTGTGTGGTTAGTTTGTCCCTTGTTCGTGTAACTCGAATCCTAACTCGGTATATCCCATTTTAGTTTTACACCATTGTGAATCTTATGCCTTTTTTACTCTCTGTTCGAGGTTCTTGGCATTAAAAAATCTTCGTAAACTAAATCACACATATATATGTTCACATTTAAGAGATATACAGTCAAGAAAATCAAGGGCAACAGTGATATATATGGGGATTAGACACCAAAAAATAAATACTCAAAAAAATGCAACAATTTAAGGAATGTGTTTAGTGACGGCATCTGATTCTTAATTGATGGAGAAAGGTCTGGTGGCAAGAAAAGCTGCTTCCAGGAGGTTGTCAAGTGTTTTCGCTCGACGATTCCATTCTTGGGTGTGTGGCTTGGCCCTTGTTCCTGTAAATCGAATCCTAGCCCGGTATATCCCATTTTAGTTTTACACCATTGTGAACGTTACGCCTTTTTTACTCTCTGATCGAGGTTCTTGGCGTTGAAAAATCTTCGTAAACTAAATCACACGTGTATATGTTGACATTAAAGAGATATATAGTCAAGAAAATCAAGAGCAATGGTGATATATATATGCGGATTAGACACAAAAAATGGCTACAATTTAAGGAATGTGTTTAGTGACGGCATCAGATTCCTAATTGATGGAGAAAGGTCTGGTGGCAAGAAATGCTGCTTACAGGAGGTTGTCTAGTGTTTTCGCTCGACGATTCCATTCTTGGGTGGTTGGTTTGGACCTTGTTCCTGTAACTCGAATCCTATCCTAGTATATCCCATTTTAGTTTTACACCATTGTGAACCTTACGCCTTTTTTACTCTCTGATCGAGGTTCTCTACATTGAAAAATCTTCGTAAACTTAATCACACGTGTATATGTTGACATTTAAGAGATATACAGTCAAGAAAATCAATAGCAATGGTGATATATATGCGGATTAGACACTCCAAAAATGGCTACAATTTAAGGAATGTGTTTAGTGACGGCATTAGATTCCTATTTGATGGAGAATGGTCTGGTGGCAAGAAAAGCTGCTTTCAGGAGTTTGTCAAGTGTTTTCACTCGATGATTCCATTCTTGGGTGGTTGTTTGGCCCTTGTTCCTCTAACTCGAATCCTAGCCAGGTATATCCCTTTTTAGTTTTACACCATTGTGAACCTTACGCCTTTTTTACTCTCTGATCGAGGTTCTCGGCATTGAAAAATATTCGTAAACTAAATCACATGTGTATATGTTGTCATTTAAGAGATATACAGTAAAGAAAATTAAGAGCAATGGTGATATATATGCGGAATAGACACAAAAAATAAACACTCAAAAAATGTCTACAATTTAAGGAATGTGTTTAGTAATGGCATTAGATTCCTAATTGATGGAGAAAGGTCCTTTGGCTAGAAAAGCTGCTTCCAGGAGGTTGTTAAGTGTTTTCGCTCGACGATTCCATTCTTGGGTGGTTGGTTTGGCCCTTTTTCGTGTAACTCGAATCCGAGCCCGGTATATCCCATTTTAGTTTTACACCATTATGAACCTTACTCCTTTTTTTACTCTCTGATCGAGGTTCTCGGCATTGAAAAATCTTCGTAAACTAAATCAAACGTGTATATGTTGACATTTAAGAGATATACAGTCAAGAAAATCAAGAGTAATGGTGATATATATGCTGATTAGACACCAAAAAATGGCTACAATTTGATGAATGTGTTTAGTGACGACACCAGATTACTAATTGATGGAGAAAGGCCTGGTGGCAAGAAAAGCTGCTTCCAGGAGGTGGTCAAGTGTTTTCGCTCGACGAATCCATTCTTGGGTGGTTGGTTTGGCCCTAGTTCCAGAAAATCAAATCCTAGCCCGGTATATCCCATTTTAGATTTAAACCATTGTGAACCTTACACCTTTTTTACTCTCTGATCGACGTTCTCGTCATTGAAAAATCTTTGAAAACTAAATCACACGTGTATATGTTGACATTTAAGAGATATACCGTTAAGAAAATAAGAGCAATGGTGATATATATGCGGATTAGACATCAAAAGATAAACACTCAAAAAATGGCTACAATATAAGGAATGTGTTTAGTGACGGCATCAGATTCTTAATTGATGGAGAAAGGTCTGTTGGCAAGAAAAGGTGCTTCCAGAAGGTTGTCAAGTTTTTTCGCTCGACAATTCAATTCTTGGGTGGTTAGTTTGGCCCTTGTTCGTGTAACTCGAATCCTAGCTCTGTATATCCCATTTTTGTTTTACACCATTGTGAATCTTATGCCTTTTTTACTCTCTGTTCGTGGTTCTTGGCATTGAAAAATATTCGTAAACTAAATCACACATATATATGTTCACATTTAAGAGATATACAGTCAAGAAAATCAAGAGCAACAGTGATATATATGGGGATTAGACACCAAAAAATAAATACT
Organism: Helianthus tuberosus; assembly: GCA_030545235.1. Lineage (NCBI taxonomy): Eukaryota > Viridiplantae > Streptophyta > Magnoliopsida > Asterales > Asteraceae > Helianthus > Helianthus tuberosus. Next base: position 32,571,602 of record CM060404.1, on the reverse strand, counting down.
CAAAAAATGCTACAATTTAAGGAATGTGTTTAGTGACGACATCTGATTCCTAATTGATGGAGAAAGGTCTGGTGGCAAGAAAAGCTGCTTCCAGGAGGTTGTCAAGTGTTTTCGCTCGACGATTCCATTCTTGGGTGGTTGGTTTAGCCCTTGTTCCTGTAACTTGAATCCTAGCCCGGTATATCCCATTTTAGTTTTACACCATTGTGAACCTTACGCCTTTTTTACTCTCTGATTGAGGTTCTCGGCATTGAAAATCTTCGTAAACTAAATCACACGTGTTTATGTTGACATTTAAGAGATATACAGTCAAGAAAATCAAGAGCAATGTTGATATATATGCGGATTAGACATCAAAAAATAAACACTCAAAAAATGGCTACAATATAAGGAATGTGTTTAGTGACGGCATCAGATTCTTAATTGACGGAGAAAGGTCTGTTGGCAAGAAAAGGTGCTTCCAGAAGGTTGTCAAGTTTTTTCGCTCGACAATTCAATTCTTGGGTGGTTAGTTTGGCCCTTGTTCGTGTAACTCGAATCCTAGCTCGGTATATCCCATTTTTGTTTTACACCATTGTGAATCTTATGCCTTTTTTACTCTCTGTTCGTGGTTCTTGGCATTGAAAATCTTCGTAAACTAAATCACACATATATATGTTCACATTTAAGAGATATACAGTCAAGAAAATCAAGAGCAACAGTGATATATATGGGGATTAGACACCAAAAAATAAATACTCAAAAAATGCTACAATTTAAGGAATGTGTTTAGTGACGACATCTGATTCCTAATTGATGGAGAAAGGTCTGGTGGCAAGAAAAGCTGCTTCCAGGAGGTTGTCAAGTGTTTTCGCTCGACGATTCCATTCTTGGGTGGTTGGTTTAGCCCTTGTTCCTGTAACTTGAATCCTAGCCCGGTATATCCCATTTTAGTTTTACACCATTGTGAACCTTACGCCTTTTTAACTCTCTGATTGAGGTTCTCGGCATTGAAAATCTTCGTAAACTAAATCACACGTGTTTATGTTGACATTTAAGAGATATACAGTCAAGAAAATCAAGAGCAATGTTGATATATATGCGGATTAGACATCAAAAAATAAACACTCAAAAAATGGCTACAATATAAGGAATGTGTTTAGTGACGGCATCAGATTCTTAATTGATGGAGAAAGGTCTGTTGGCAAGAAAAGGTGCTTCCAGAAGGTTGTCAAGTTTTTTCGCTCGACAATTCAATTCTTGGGTGGTTAGTTTGGCCCTTGTTCGTGTTACTCGAATCCTAGCTCGGTATATCCCATTTTTGTTTTACACCATTGTGAATCTTATGCCTTTTTTACTCTCTGTTCGAGGTTCTTGGCATTGAAAAATCTTCGTAAACTAAATCACACATATATATGTTCACATTTAAGAGATATACAGTCAAGAAAATCAAGAGCAACAGTGATATATATGGGGATTAGACACCAAAAAAAAAATACTCAATAAAATGCTACAATTTAAGGAATGTGTTTAGTGATGGCATCTGATTCCTAATTGATGGAGAAAGGTCTGGTGGCAAGAAAAGCTGCTTCCAGGAGGTTGTCAAGTGTTTTCGCTCGACGATTCCATTCTTGGGTGGTTGGTTTAGCCCTTGTTCCTGTAACTTGCATCCTAGCCCGGTATATCCCATTTTAGTTTTACACCATTGTGAACCTTACGCATTTTTTACTCTCTGATTGAGGTTCTCGGCATTGAAAATCTTCGTAAACTAAATCACACGTGTTTATGTTGACATTTAAGAGATATACAGTCAAGAAAATCAAGAGCAATGTTGATATATATGCGGATTAGACATCAAAAAATAAACACTCAAAAAATTGCTACAATATAAGGAATGTGTTTAGTGACGGCATCAGATTCTTAATTGATTGAGAAAGGTCTGTTGGCAAGAAAAGGTGCTTCCAGAAGGTTGTCAAGTTTTTTCGCTCGACAATTCCATTCTTGTGTGGTTAGTTTGTCCCTTGTTCGTGTAACTCGAATCCTAACTCGGTATATCCCATTTTAGTTTTACACCATTGTGAATCTTATGCCTTTTTTACTCTCTGTTCGAGGTTCTTGGCATTAAAAAATCTTCGTAAACTAAATCACACATATATATGTTCACATTTAAGAGATATACAGTCAAGAAAATCAAGAGCAACAGTGATATATATGGGGATTAGACACCAAAAAATAAATACTCAAAAAAATGCTACAATTTAAGGAATGTGTTTAGTGACGGCATCTGATTCCTAATTGATGGAGAAAGGTCTGGTGGCAAGAAAAGCTGCTTCCAGGAGGTTGTCAAGTGTTTTCGCTCGACGATTCCATTCTTGGGTGTGTGGCTTGGCCCTTGTTCCTGTAAATCAAATCCTAGCCCGGTATATCCCATTTTAGTTTTACACCATTGTGAACGTTACGCCTTTTTTACTCTCTGATCGAGGTTCTTGGCGTTGAAAAATCTTCGTAAACTAAATCACACGTGTATATGTTGACATTAAAGAGATATATAGTCAAGAAAATCAAGAGCAATGGTGATATATATGACGATTAGACACAAAAAATGGCTACAATTTAAGGAATGTACTTAGTGACGGCATCAGATTCCTAATTGATGGAGAAAGGTCTGGTGGCAAGAAAAGCTGCTTACAGGAGGTTGTCTAGTGTTTTCGCTTGACGATTCCATTCTTGGGTTGTTGGTTTGGCCCTTGTTCCTGTAACTCGAATCCTATCCTAGTATATCCCATTTTAGTTTTACACCATTGTGAACCTTACGCCTTTTTTACTCTCTGATCGAGGTTCTCTACATTGAAAAATCTTCGTAAACTTAATCACACGTGTATATGTTGACATTTAAGAGATATACAGTCAAGAAAATCAAGAGCAATGGTGTTATATATGCGGATTAGACACCCAAAAATAAACACTCAAAAAATGGCTACAATTTAAGGATTGTGTTTAGTGACGGCATCAGATTCCTATTTGACGGAGAATGGTCTGGTGGCAAGAAAAGCTGCTTTCAGGAGTTTGTCAAGTGTTTTCACTCGATGATTCCATTCTTGGGTGGTTGTTTTGGCCCTTGTTCCTCTAACTCGAATCCTAGCCAGGTATATCCCTTTTTAGTTTTACACCATTGTGAACCTTACGCCTTTTTTACTCTCTGATCAGGTTTTCGGCATTGAAAAATCTTCGTAAACTAAATCACAAGTGTATATGTTGACATTTAAGAGATATACAGTAAAGAAAATTAAGAGCAATGGTGATATATATGCGGAATAGACACAAAAAAATAAACACTCAAAAAATGTCTACAATTTAAGGAATGTGTTTAGTGACGGCATCAGATTCCTAATTGATGGAGAAAGGTCAAGTGGCAAGAAAAGCTACTTCCAGGAGGTTGTCAAGTGATTTCGCTCAACGATTCCATTCTAGGGTGGTTGGGTTGGCCCTTGTTCCTGTAACTCGAATCCTAACCCGGTATATCCCGTTTTAGTTTTGCATCATTGTGAACCTTACGCCTTTTTTACTCTCTGATCGACGTTCTCGGCATTGAAAAATCTTCGAAAACTAAATCACACGTGTATATGTTGACATTTAAGAGATATACAGTTAAGAAAATCAAGAGCAATGGTGATATATATGCGGATTAGACATCAAAAGATAAACACTCAAAAAATGGCTACAATTTAAGGAATGTGTTTAGTGACGGCATCAGATTCCTATTTGATGGAGAATGGTCTGGTGGCAAGAAAAGCTGCTTCCAGGAGGTTGTCAAGTGTTTTCGCTCAACGATTCCATTCTTGGGTGGTTGTTTTGGCCCTTGTTCCTGTAACTCGAATCCTAGCCAGGTATATCCCTTTTTAGTTTTACACCATTGTGAACCTTACGCCTTTTTTACTCTCTGATCGAGGTTCTCGGCATTGAAAAATCTTCGTAAACTAACTCACACGTGTATATGTTGACATTTAAGAGATATACAGTCAAGAAAATCAAGAGCAATGGTGATATAAATGCGGATTAGACATCAAAAAATAAACACTCAAAAATGGCTACAATATAAGGAATGTGTTTAGTGACGGCATCAGATTCTTAATTGATGGAGAAAGGTTTGTTGGCAAGAAAAGGTGCTTCCAGAAGGTTGTCAAGTTTTTTCGCTCGACAATTCCATTCTTGGGTGGTTAGTTTGGCCCTTGTTCGTGTAACTCGAATCCTAGCTCGGTATATCCCATTTTAGTTTTACACCATTGTGAATCTTATGCCTTTTTTACTCTCTGTTCGAGGTTCTTGGCATTGAAAAATCTTCGTAAACTAAATCACACGTATATATGTTCACATTTAAGAGATATACAGTCAAGAAAATTAAGAGCAACAGTGATATATATGGGGATTTGACACCAAAAAATAAATACTCAAAAAAATGCTACAATCTAAGGAATGTGTTTATTGACGGCATCTGATTCCTAATTGATGGAGAAAGGTCCGGTGGCAAGAAAAACTGCTTCCAGGAGGTTGTCAAGTGTTTTCGCTCGACGATTCCATTCTTGGGTGTGTGGCTTGGCCCTTGTTCCTGTAACTAGAATCCTAGCCCGGTATATCCCATTTTAGTTTTACACCATTTTGAACCTTACGCCTTTTTTACTCTCTGATTGAGGTTCTCGGCATTGAAAAATCTTCGTAAACTACATCACACGTGTATATGTTGACATTTAAAAGATATACAGTCTAGAAAATCAAGAGCAATGGTGATATATATGCGGATTAGAAATTTAAGGAATGTGTTTAGTGACGGCATCAGATTCCTAATTGATGGAGAATGGTCTGGTGGCTAGAAAAACTGCTTCCAGGAGGTTGTTAACTGTTTTCGCTCGATGATTCCATTCTTGGGTGGTTGGGTTGGCCCTTGTTCCTGTAACTCGAATCCTAGCCCGGTATATCCCATTTTTGTTTTAAACCATTGTGAACCTTACGCCTTTTTTAATCTCTGATCGAGGTTCCCGTCATTGAAAAGTATTCATAAACTAAATCACACGTGTATATGTTGACATGTAAGAGATATATAATCAAGAAAATAAAGAGTAATGGTGATATATATATGCGGATTAGACACCAAAAAATGGCTACAATTTAAGGAATGTGTTTAGTGATGACATCAGATTCCTATTTGATGGAGAAAGGTTTGGTGGCAAGAAAAGCTGCTTCCAGGAGGTTGTCAAGTGTTTTCGCTCGACGATTCCATTCTTGAGTGGTTCGTTTAGCCCTTGTTCATGTAACTCGAATCCTATCCCCGTATATCCAATTTTAGTTTTACACCGATGTGAACCTTATGCCTTTTTTACTCTTTGATCGAGGTTCTCGGCATTGAAAAATCTTCGTAAACTAAATCACATGTGTATATGTTGAGATTTAAGAGATATACGGTCAAGAAAATCAAGAGCAATGGTGATATATATGTGGATTAGATACCAAAAAATAAACACTAAAAATGGCCACAATTTAAGTAATGTGTTTAGTGACGGCATCAGAATCCTAATTGATGGAGAAAGGTTTGGTGGCTAGAAAAGATGCTTCCAGGAGGTTTTCAAGTTTTTTCGCTCGATGATTCCATTCTTGGGTGGTTTTTTTGGCCCTTGTTCTTGTAACTCGAATCCTAGCATGGTATATCCCATTTTAGTTTTACTCCATTGTGAATCTTACGCCTTTTTTACTCTCTAATCGAGGTTTTCGGCATTGAAAAATCTTCATAAACTAAATCACACGTGTATATGTTGACATTTAAGAGATATACAGTCAAGAAAATCAAGAGCAATGGTGATATATATGCGGATTAGACACCCAGAAATAAACACTCAAACAATGGCTACAATTTAAGGAATGTGTTTAGTGACAGCATAAGATTCCTAATTGATGGAGAAAGGTCTGGTGGCAAGAAAAGCTGCTTCCAGGAGGTTGTCAAGTGTTTTCGCTCGACGATTCTATTCTTGGGTGGTTGGTTTGGCCCTTGTTCCTGTAACTCGAATCCTAGCCCCGGTATATCCCATTTTAGTTTTACACCATTGTGAACCTTTCGCCTTTTTTACTCTCTGATGGAGGTTCTCGGTCTTGAAAAATCTTCGTAAACAAAATCACACATGTATACGTTGACATTTAAGAGATATACAGTCAAGAAAATAATGAGCAATGGTGATATACATGCGGATTAGACACCAAAAAATGGCTATAATTTAAGGAATGTGTTTAGTGATGGCATCTGATTCCTAATTGATGGAGAAAGGTCTGGTGGCAAGAAAAGCTGCTTCCAAGAGGTTGTCAAGTGTTTTCACTAGATGATTCCATTCTTGAGTGGTTGATTTATACCTTGTTCATGTAACTCGAATCCTAGCCCGGTATATCCCATTTTAGTTTTACACCATTGTGAACCTTATGCCTTTTTTACTCTCTGATAGAGGTTCTCGGCATTGAAAAATCTTTGTAAACTAAATCACACGTAGGGGTGTTCAAAATTATCCGAATTCGAAACCGAATCCGTATTATCCGAATCCGAAATATCCGAAATTTCGGATATCCGAAAGTTCGGATATCCGAAATTCGGATAATCCGAATTTTTGTATTCGGATAGTGATTTCAGAATTTTTCAGATATTTCGGATATCCGATATCCGAAATATAAAAATATCTAATTTTTAAATATTTATTATAAGTAAATATATACCCTATTTTAGAACCCTAAGAAACCATTCACCTAATTTGCCTTCAGTTTCACCCACGCATAAGCTCGACCTACCCTACTTCATCACTATCCCTGCTGCTGCTGCCGGCGGCCTCCGTCCGGCGACTCCAACCGGTGGTTTGCAAGCTTTATATCTTCACTAAATCATCACAACTCACCTGTCAACAATCTCCTTCGATTGAGAATCATCTCCCTACTCTGCGAACCTAATCATTCTTCATCCACTATGTTGTGCTAATAAGTTGTTGATTTTTGGCTTTGATTGTGTATTCATCTCTTTTTATTGTGTTGTGATGAACAATCCCTGTTATTTGTGGCTACTGATTTGATTTCGGTATCAAAATTTTAGCAGCAAAGTTTGTTCTTATAAGGCACTGATCTATTTATCAAATGCACAAATTGACCTGTAATATTTTGTTTGTTTTTATGTCAGAAACTCGTTGTGTTCATTACCCTTTCATAAATGTTTACTCTTTTATTTTATTGCTTCAATTTGTTGTAGATCTGGTAATTAATCTTGAGATGCTCTAAATATTTACTAATTTTGATTCCACTTCTTGTAGATCTATTATTTTTAATGTCTTCTATCTGTTGTTTTGGGTTGTCGACACAGAGATGGTGGTGATAATGTTTTAATATTTTGGATATCTGATTCATTATCCGAATCCGTATCCTAAATTTCGGATATCCGAAATTTCGGATACGGATTCGGATAGTGAAATGAACTATCCGAAATTTTCGGTTATACAGAATTCGGATATCCGGTTTTGAACACCCCTAATCACACGTGTATATGTTGACATTTAAGAGATATACAGTCAAGAAAATCAAGAGAAATGGTGATATATATGCGGATTAGACACCAAAAAATAGACACTCAAACAATGGCTACAATTTAAGGAATGTGTTTAGTGACGACATCAGATTCCTAATTGATGGAGAAAGGTCTGGTGGCAAGAAAAGTTGCTTCCAGGAGGTTGTCAAGTGTTTTCGCTCGACGATTCCATTCTTGGGTGGTTGGTTTGGCCTTGTACCTGTAACTCGAATACTAGTCCGGTATATCCCATTTTAGTTTTACACCATTGTGAACCTTACGCCTTTTTTACTCTCTGGTCGAGGTTCTCGGCATTGAAAAATCTCCGTAAACTAAATCACACTTGTATATGTTGACATTTAAGAGATATACAATCAAAAAAATCAAGAGGAATGGTGGTATATATGCGGATTAGATACCAAAAATTAAACACTCAAAAAATGGCTACAATTTAAGGAATGTGTTTAGTGATGGCATCAGAATCCTAATTGACGGAGATAGGTCTGGTGGCAAGAAAAGCTACTTCCCGGAGGTTGTCAAGTGTTTTCGCTCGATGATTCCATTCTTGGAAGGTTGGTTTGGCCCTTGTTCCTGTAACTCGAATCCTAGCCTGTTATATCCCATTTTAGTTTTACACCATTGTGAACCTTACGCCTATTTTACTCTATGATCGAGGTTCTCGGCATTGAAAAATCTTCATAACTAAATTACACGTGTATATGTTGACATTTAAAAGATATACAGTCGAGAAAATCAAGAGCAATGGTGATGTATATGCGGATTAGACACCAAAAAAATAAACACTCAAACAATTGCTACAATTTAAGGAATGTGTTTAGTGATGGCATCAGATTCCTAAATGATTGAGAAAGGTCTGGTGGCAAAAAAAGCTGCTTCCAGGAGGTTGTCAAGTGTTTTCACTCGATGATTCCATTCTTGGGTGGTTGGTTTGGCACTTGTTCCTGTAACTCAAATCCAAACCCGGTATATCTCATTTCAGTTTTACACCATTGTGAACCTTATGCCTTTTTTACTCTCTGATCGAGATTCTCGGCATTGAAAAATCTTCGTAAACCAAATCACACATGTATATGTTGACATTTAAGAGATGTACAGTCGAGAAAATCAAGAGCAATGGTGATATATATGTGGATTAGACACCAAAAAATAAACACTAAAAAAGACTGCAATTTAAGGAATGTGTTTAGTGACGGCATCAGATTACTAATTGATGGAGAAAGGTCTCGCGGTAACAAAAGCTGCTTCCAGGAGGTTGTCAAGTGTTTTTGCTCGACAATTCCATTCTTGGGTGGTGGGTTTGGCCCTTGTTCCAGTAACTCGAATCCTAGCCCGGTATATCCCATTTTACTTTTACACCATTGTGAACCTTACGCCTTTTTTACTCTATGATCGAGGTTCTTGGCATTGAAAAATCTTCGTAAACTAAATCACACGTGTATCTGTTGACATTTAAGAGATATACAATCAAGAAAATCAAGAGCAATGGTGATATATATGCGGATTAGACACCAAAAAATGGCTACAATTTAAGGAATGTGTTTAGTGATGACATCAGATTCCTAATTGATGGAGAAAGGTCTGGTGGCAAGAAAAGCTGCTCCAGGAGGTTGTCAAGTGTTTTCGCTCGACGATTCCATTCTTGAGTGGTTGGTTTAGCCCTTGTTCATGTAACACGAATCCTATCCCCATATATCTAATTTTAGTTTTACACCGATGTGAACCTTATGCCTTTTTTACTCTTTGATCGAGGTTCTCGGCTTTGAAAAATCTTCGTAAACTAAATCACACGTGTATATGTTGAGATTTAAGAGATATACACTCAAGAAAATCAAGAGCAATGGTGATATATATGCGGATTAGATACCAAAAAATAAACACTCAAAAAATGGCTACAATTTAAGGAATGTGTTTAGTGAATGCAGCAGATTCCTAATTGATGGAGAAACCAAAAAATAAACACTCAAAAAATGGCTACAATTTAAGGAATGTGTTTAGTGAATGCAGCAGATTCCTAATTGATGGAGAAAGGTCTGTAGGCAAGAAAAGCTGCTTCAAGGAGGGTGTCAAGTGTTTTCACTCGACGGTTCCATTCTTGGGTGGTTGATTTGGCACTTGTTCCTGTAACTCGAATCCTAGCCCGGTATATCTCATTTTAGTTTTACACTATTGTGAACTTTAGGCCTTTTTTACTCTCTGATCGAGGTTATCGGCATTGAAAAATCTTCGTAAACTAAATCACACGTGTATATGTTGACATTTAAGAGATGTACAGTCAAGAAAATAAAGAATAATGGTGATATATATGCGGATTAGACACCAAAAAATAAACACTAAAAAGGCTGCAATTTAAGGAATGTGTTTAGTGACGGCATCAGATTACTAATTGATGTAGAAAGGTCTCACGGTAAGAAAAGCTGCTTCCAGGAGGTTGTCAAGTGTTTTTGCTCGACGATTCCATTCTTGGGTGGTGGGTTTGGCCTTTGTTCCTGTAACTCGAATCCTAGCCCGGTATATCCCATTTTAGTTTTTACACCATTGTGAACCTTACGCCTTTTTTACTCTCTGATCGAGGTTCTTGGCATTGAAAAATCTTCGTAAACTAAATCACACGTGTATATGTTGACATTTAAGAGATATACAGTCAAGAAAATCAAGAGCAATGGTGATATATATGAGGATTAGACACCAAAAAATAAACACTCAAAAAATGGCTAAAATTTAAGGAATGTGTTTAGCTACGGCATCAGAATCCTAATTGATGGAGAAAGGTCTGGTGGCAAGAAAAGCTACTTCCAGGAGGTTGTCAAGTGTTTTCGCTCGATGATTCCATTCTTTGGAGGTTGGTTTAGCCCTTGTTCCTGTAACTCGAATCCTAGCTTCGTATATCTCATTTTAGTTTTACACCATTGCGAACCTTACGCCTTTTTTACTCTATGATCAAGGTTCTTAGCATTGAAAAATCTTCGTAAACTACATCACACGTGTATATGTTGGCATTTAAAAGATATACAGTCAAGAAAATCAAGAGCAATGGTGATATATATGCGGATTAGACACCAAAAAATAAACACTAAAAAATGGCTGCAATTTAAGGAATGTGTTTAGTGACGGCAACAGATTCCTAATTGATGGAGAAAGATCTGGTGGTAAGAAAAGCTGCTTCCATGAGGTTGTCAAGTGTTTTCGCTCGACGATTCCATTCTTGGGTGGTGGGTTTGGCCCTTGTTCCTGTAACTCGAATCCTAGCCCGGTATATCCCATGTTAGTTTTACACCATTGTGAACCTTACGCCTTTTTTACTCTCTGATCGAGGTTCTCGGCATTGAAAAATCTTCGTAAACTAAATCACACGTGTATATGTTGACATTTAAGAGATATACAGTCAAGAAAATTAAGAGAAATGGTGATATATATGCGGATTAGACACCAAAAAATAAACACTCAAAATGGCTAAAATTTAAGGAATGTGTTTAGTGATGGCATCATATTCCTAATTGATGGAGAAAGGTCTGGTGGCAAGAAAAGCTGCTTCTAGGAGTGTGGCACCCGCGGAAAATGCCCAGTCGGCTTGATCTCACAATGTACCGTTTTGGGATTTCTTGTTAAATTTCGGGACGAAATTTCTTTCAAGTTGAGGATGATGTGACAACTCGAGATTCCAAGACTTTTCTTTTACACGTCATCTGTTTTATAATCCCGTTTTCGTATTTCGTTGTTCGTCATATTGTGTATGTTATTCTAAAGTGATTTTAATTTGATTTAAGTGAGTTTTGGTGAATTAATAAAGGGTGTATGTTAATAAACTCATTTTAATAAACTTAGTGCTCGTTGAAAGAGGAACCCGACGAAACATGGGGTTTCATTTCCCGTGAGCCTTTCGTCGCTATGTGGGCTTCGGCCCAGGTTAGTGTGCAGCCCACCTTCCACTTACCCATATAAACAGACTTGTAAACTATTACGCTAACCAAAAACCCTAGATCTCTCTCTGCAAACCGACGGCAATTATCATCATCATTGAATCATTCGGATCCTTTGCTCCGGTCACTATACATTTCGGTCAGTGTGATCAATAGTTGTTTTATTATGTTAGTCAATATCCTAAAGTTTTGCATTTGAAAAGCCTTAAGAGTGCAGCCAAAGTGATAAGGATCACTTCATAAATTGTCGGCCATATTGTTCATGTGCATGGAAATTGTCAGTAGGCATGTGTTTGTTATATGAGTATCACAATATGCCTATTGTTCATGTGCATGGAAATTGTCAGTAGGCATGTGTTTGTTTTGATTGTGTTGGATTTACTTAATGAAATAAATAGAAACTTTTATTAAATTATATGTTATGGTTCAACATGATTGGTGGCTTGATCCTGGTACGTCACACGCCTCAGCGGTGTTCCCGCATGTGGTAATTTGGGGGTGTGACAAACTATCCACATGTGTGACAAACTGTCACACCCCCAAAATACCACATGCGAGTAACGTTCATGACGTGTTCCATGTTTCTCAGCTGAAGAAATGTTTCTCAGATGAAACACTTGTAGTACCATTTCAGGAACTGAGGATTAATGATAAGTTGCAGTTTATTGAAGAACCAATAGAAATTATAGACCGGGAGGTCAAGGTCCGTAAGCACAGCCGTATTCCGATAGTGAGAGTTCGTTTGAACTCACGGCGTGGACCGGAGTTCACTTGGGAATGTGAAGATCAAATGAAGCTCAATTACCCACATCTATTTCCAGCTGATGTGACGTACCAGGATCTAGCCACCAATCACATTGAACCATAACATACCACATGCGGGATCATAATATTCATTCTCAAGTTTCTGTATCTCATCACGAGGACAATACTCCTCCCTTATCAATTCTTTAAAATCATCCCAAGTAGTGGCATTTGCCACCTCGATGCCCAACAGCTGAACCTGGGCATTCCACCATGTCAGGGCACCATCCTCTAGTGTGCCTATAACGTACTTCACTCTGTCCCCCGCAGGACAGTTACACATAGCAAATACTGATTCCGCCTTCTCAAACCACCGCAGGAGTCCTACAGCCCCTTCAGTCCCACTAAAGGTCTGTGGCTTACAATCCATGAACATCTTGAACGTACAAGCAGGCGGGTTGTTATGATTTTGATTCACTTGCAGACTTAAGGCGTAAGAAAATACAACATACGAGTAAGAGTCGAATTCATGACATGAAAATAAGGAGTATTTGGCACGCGCCGTACCAGCCTGATAAGCCGCTAGGGCTTCAGCCACCGTGTGTTGATCAGGTCAGTTAGTTCGGCTTGTGTCATAGCGATGTGGCCACGTCCACCGTTGCGGCCACCATTACGTCAACCATTTCGTCCACTCATGATTCTATATAAGGAGAGGGAACAATTTAAGAATCGAAATAAGGTTGGAGTCAAATATCACGTTAGCATCTACAAACTACAAAGTTTACACCAAATAACAGGGCGGAACCCTTCTCACACTCGTTAAGCCTCACTGGGACTCACATGCACCTCACGTTATTATAATGTGTGCACCCACAATAATAAGGCAATTTACACGCTTATCTCAGTGCCTCTTAACTCGTGCTCAAAGTTTCTCCCACATTCAAATAGCAAACGAAGGAATCACATGATTACGAATCATAAAGTAGAAGTGTAGTGTCATACTGTCAAATCACCAAAGTATCCAACATATCGTTTCATGCAACTTGTGAGTGTGTGAATCTACTAAACATATATTGTATAAAGTAAACAGAGGACGAACCTTGCAATCTGAAGCTGAGTGTCATGGTCGATTTTTGAAGTTTTTCGGTTATAGGTTGGTTTTACGAAAATGTTTTTAAAACCTAGTTCACAATAACCAGTGGCTCTGATACTAAACTGTCACACCCCCAAAATACCACATGCGGGAACACCGCTGGGGCGTGTGACGTACCAGGATCTAGCCACCAATCACATTGAACCATAACATATAATTTAATAAAAGTTTCTATTTATTTCATAAAGTAAATCCAACACAATCAAAACCAATTTGTTCAGCGGAAGCATATTGTAAATAATGTTTTCAAGTGTTTCAAAACGAGAGTACGACAATCTTTAAAACTTGTATCCAAGAGCTTCGACCCATGACAACTCCAGCGCACCCAGATAGCAAGTTCCAATCCATGTATCTAAGGACCTGCAAGCATGCAGAAAAAGTGTGTCAGACAGGCTGGTGAGTTCACAGTTTGCTTTAACTGTTATGCTGATAATAACTCGATACCCCATACGGCCTGTTTTGCCCTTCTCTAATGCTCTATGAACATTGGTCAGTTTTAAGTTATTAGTTCACGCCCATCCTATCCAGGTACATCGTGAGGGTGCCAAACCTAATAGCGCTATCAACTAATAACCCGTTGCCCTACAAGCAACTTATCAATGGTAGGATGGGACTTAAATGATAGAAAGTGAGTGTATTATCCAACGTTAACCCTTTCTGAAAACGGCCTCATATTCCTTACAGGAATATGGGTTTGAGAGAACTGCCTCACATCCCCTGCAAGGATGTGGGTTTATGAAAACCCGTTTAACTGTTTTGTTTGTTTGATTGTCCCCACTGGACGCATGCTTGTTTTGAGAGGAGTGAACTCACCTTGGTTTGCTCGGTATGACTAGCTACTTGTGCACACTTAAACAATCACAGCCTATGGTATTCATATACATATGATCAGTTTGCATTCAATTGATTCGCGTATAAATTATAATGGTAGTGTGTGTTTCAAACAGTTATTCTTGAATAGCACATAGCAGTTATGTACACTCATTTAATTCCACAGTTCACATGTGTGCTTCATACAGTACATATTAGTCAAGCGTATTACTCATATTAATCAACCATGTTCCCCTAAGTCAAGACTTGTATCCCCATCACATAATAACATACTCCATCACATAGTTTCTTCCCAAACAAACCCAACCCAAACACCTGTCCTGTCTGGTTGTCATGCTGACGAAACTCTACGGTTTCGTCGAAGCCTCTAATTACGAAACACTATAGTTTCGCCGAGGTCCTTGACGGCGAAACCCTACACTTTCATCGGTGTAAGTCCCCTTGATGTATGGCTCTTTCACAGAATTGTCAATCCAATCAAGAGTACGGAATCCTCTTTATCAGAATATAGTAGAAAACGTGTAGGAACAGAAATCAGCAATTCACTTTAAAACTGGTTTCTATTGATTATCGATTACAAGAATTACAATCAATCAAACCCTAACCAACTCTCCAAATTCGTCCAAGCCTAGCTCTCACGAAATTACTATCTCTCAAAACTTGTGTTTGCTGATTAACCTAAACCCTAAAGCATAACCTTGTTTATATAACACAAGGTTTGCTACTTGGGCTAAGGTTTCCTACATGGGCAAAGCCCAAATCGTCCCCCTATACCCAATGTGGGTTCTGTTTAGGCCAAACTCTATTATTCCACTAATACAAAGCTAAACCCACTAACCGTTTATCGTTTAACTAATTACAAGATATCCAAAGACCAAATCTAAGCTGTTGTCACAAATATGCACCAACAAACTCCCCCTTGACAATAGCTTCATAAAATAACTTTGTCTTCAGTCTCCTTGCAATCTTCATGTAATCTTGCACTGTCTTTGGTCTTTGGATAGCTTCAGCTTCAATAGCTTCTGTCAGCAACAGACTCCCCCTAAGCTGATGCATCCAATCACCAAATCTTCAAAAACTTTAGCGTTTGAGTAAACTCTAATTCAGCATTTGTATAGCAATCTTCAAACTCTTCAACTTGTCTGCAATGTAAAAAGGAGGTTCTACCATGCATCCAATCAAACTCTCATCTTCACAGCAACTTATCACTTTAACTTTTCAGCAACATACAACTTCAATCTGTATACAATAAAACAAACATCTCGAGAAACCATAAGAATTTTTTTCAACCAAAGTTAAATAAATTATTATTATTCAAGAGATAGTTAAACCGTATTACAGATTAAGCAATTTCAATTTCATCACCAACACGCAAAACATTTTAATCTCACACCCTATAACCCGCATGATTTAAAATTTGAACTCACTTTCCAACACCGTCTTCCCCTATCAGTAACAATTCCTCCAAGAATAACAGTTTTCCGTACGTTAAGAATTTTAAACAGAAAAAGACACTATTTTTGGATTTTTTATATTTTCTGAAAGCAAGTAAATAACAAAAGCAATAAACACTCTATTTTTGTGAGAATCACTGGTAAGAAGATCATATCAGCACAATCAAACTGTTTTCACACTATTATATAATTCTTTATTTAATTTTTCGTGAAAAGTAGTCCAAGACGATTACCAGTATGTTTGTCCACTTAAACAAAATGCATGAACATTTCAAGTACCATTACCGTATGATATGTTAAGGTAATATTATTCTGATATACTAGTGTGTCCCACTTCAGGATATACCCCCGCGATCAAGGTATGCACAAAGATTCATCGTAGTAGGTGAGTATACTGAATTCATCCGTTTTGTTTTTCAACGTTTAGATAATTGGTGATCAGGTCAGTACTTCCGTACAGCAAAGAGACCAAAATATCTAACGAGGGGTAAGTCAAATACCATTTTTGGTATGATTTATGCATTTTGCACCTTTTGAATGACAATCTATGAGAGCTTCTTCATTTTCAGGGTTTTGGCATTTTTAGCTCTTTTAAGATATCCTAGGTGTGCCTAGGTCAGCATGTATTTGGATGCAGCAGAAGGACACCCCTGATATCCCCAGATGAAATAACAGTATAAAGACCCAAAACCTCAGATTTTGGCAATCTATCAACGCAAGATTTAAGGTCATTAAACCATACACCACTGATGTGTTCCCCACTCATACGCAGTGCATTTAGGTTTATATCACATTGGTAAGTTGATTATTTCATGCTTTTTGCCTACTGGTACATCATATGATGAAGCTGCTATCACACTTAAGCAATTTATTTTAGTTCGAGTGTGACAGTCTAACTTGCTGATGTACTATCATTTCTCCTTTTTCACACAGTGATAACTCATTTTTTATTTTTTATTTTTTTATATTTTTCATTTTTCAATGTTTTTGGATTTTGTGGTTTTCTATTTTTTTATTTTTTATTTTTAAGAAAAACAAGAAACTATTTACAAAATTCTTATGAAAAACCAGTTATTCAGGATTCCTCATCCCGTTGAGTTCGACTAAATGTTCAAAGCGAGCCTTGTCAAAAGCTTTAGTATAAAGATCTTCCAGGTTATCTAGTGTGTCGAGTCATCCCTTTGAACTTCAATTTAAATCATTTAATATATATATCAACAATCTCACATCCCCCGTCATATGCCTAGAGCAGCCATTATCAACATACCATAAGTTGATAATCCTCCTTAGCAGCTCTTGCACACACCAACTAAAGAAATTAGTTAGATTGGGGGACCCAAGCCTTAATGGCCTTGGGTCGTCCAAATTCACCAACTACTTGAACATCCATCCAATATCCATTACTCCTAACTGGAGTCTTGGATCTCAGACCTGTTGATGGAATTTGATTTTGATTTCCACTAGGTCTATGGTCCTGAGGGTTACTATATGTGTTTGGACTATTTGACCTTTGGAAATTTTGATTTTGGTACCATGAATTTTGATTCCAAGAAGCATTATTGTTGTAATTTCTAAAGCCATTGTTATAAAAAGTTCGACCACCATTATTTTGGTATCGATTTTGATATTGACCTTGACTTCTGAAATTACTTGTATTTCCATTAAAATTGTTCATTCTAGGTGAACTGCTTCTAGGTCTCTCATATCTGCCTGGTGGAGATCTAGGCTGAAATCTTGGTTGATTTCTTTGAAAACGTGGAACTTGTCGAGTTCCTGTTCCAGCCTTATCTACACCAACAGCAACATTCTCTGGTTGCTTAGTAGCAGATTTCTTTGGAGAATTTGATCCTTTCTCCTCACTATCACCTTTCTTCTCTGGTGATTTCCCTCTCTGTTTTTTACTAATTTGTGCTTCACTCTTTTTGTTAGGACAGTAGCTAGCTACATGTTCCTTTATGTGAAACTTGAAGCACGATCTCCTTTTCAAAGACTTCTTAGCTGGAGTCTTTGAGGTAGATCCCTCATCAGATAATGATGCCTTGGAAGAATTTGGTTCAGTTTGCTTGGATTTGGATATTTCTTTGTTTTTATTTTTAGCAAACTCTACATTTGATTCATTTTCAATAACAGTTGTTTCATTTTTCATATCACTACCTTGAACAAAATTAATCTTTTTAACAAAAGTTTGATTTTTGCTCTTAGGAGGTGAATTTTTCTTTTTCAAAGGTTCCCTGTTATTGTTCTTCTTAGCATCATCACTCTCAGACCCCTCACTTTGACTTGATGTGGATGCGAAACTACTTGGTGCAGTTGACATAAAGTCTGTTAGCTCATCTTCATCAGGCAGGAAAGAATAGTCATGACTAAGAGGAGGTGGGACTTCATTAAAGCCCTGGAAGCCCACACTGGTCTTGTCATTACTCTTCTTTAACCCACCCATCATGTGTTTCATTACAAAAGACGAATCTCTGAATTGACTTAATTTCTTTTCAAGTTCAACAATTTTGAGTTGTGCATCTGACAACTCTTTGCATTTTTCAGAAATCTCTTTTGTTTTCTCAGCCATCATGTCATGAGCTAAATCTATTACTTGAAGTTTTTCATTTAACTTGCATGTCAAAGCTTCAATTTCACTTTCATAACCTCTTATCTTCTTCAAGTATACAGATTCGTTTCTTTTAGCAAAAAAGTTTGATTCTTTTATGTTAGACATCTCGCTTACCAGACTTTGGTTTTGTGTTGTCAACCTCACCCTGTAGTTCACGACATCTCAAACACACAGAATTAGATTGTACCTCTTTCTCATGAACTTCTGTAGTTTGATCAGCAATAACTTGTTCAGCTTCACTCTCTTTCTCTACTTCAGCATCCACTTTTGCTTCAGCATTTTTCACTTCAGATTCAGCATCACTCATAGTAGTTTCAGCCTCATCAACTGGCACTATCTCTGCCATGAATGCCTGAGTGGCACTCTCATTTCTCTGATATCGCTTTTGTAATGCATCCCACATGTCCTTTGAATTAGTGTACTTTTTGAAGGTATGTTTGATGCTATCAGGTAAGGACATCTTTATAGCAGCTAAGGCTCTCTTTTCAGCATTATACATCTTTTTATCAGCATCTTCCATGTTCACATAGGCAGTTCTACGTGGTCTGCCCTCAAAGTCGTGTGTTGGGTTTGTGTACCCATCTTCAATGCATATCCACATGCGAGTGTCCTGATATTCCATGAAGGATTGAAAACGATCCTTCCATGTCAAATAATATTCCACCTTCATCATCTTAGGTGGTTTGTTGGTAGTGCCAACCTCATGCTCCATTTTCAAAAGCTCATTCAAGGTAGACATGTTCGACATTTTAAACGTTACAGACTGATAAAACCGTACAAAATATCTCCGAAAACAGTGGTTACCAAATTACACCTTTAGAATCGTCTCGAAAAGACGAATCTAATGATATATAATGTCAAAAACCGAATTCGGGATTTTCCAGAGTCTTTCTATTTTTTTGCCCTAAAAATGCAAGGAATTCAACGGTACAGACGGTTTTGTCAAATGAACTACGGATCAATTTCTATTTGCAAAACAGTGAGATTTTATCGATGCTTCCAATAGAAATTCCACCCTTTTAAATTCGTTGGTTTTAATTATGCTGGGTTAATTTTGCTACTCTGTTACTTGTTCAATTTCGCTGGTTATCTTCTCTGGACAAATTCGTTGGCCAAATTTCGTTGTTACGACAACCAGTAAATTCGTCGTGAACCGTAATAATTTCGCTGAGGAATAATTATACGGTTACCAAAGTCGCCTTTGGATTTAATTTCGCCGACAACCGAGATATTAAGTCCCAACTTCGCTGATCAGTTAATTTCGCAGGTTCAGATCAGTGTATTAATTTCGCTGGTCTGTATATATGGAAATTCAATCTTCTCGAAATTTTGATGATTTTCTGGATTCTTCAAATAATTCCTGCAAAATCGAACCACCAAATCAGCATAAATTTTCGAAAATTATGAAGAACACGAAGAACAGTCTTCGAATCTTCAAATCTGTCCTGCAAAAAATTCTTCAAGAATCGGCAAAACCTATCCCGTAAACCTGTAAATCAGCAAAATCAAACACACAAACTGATCAAACACAAAAAAAAATGCAGAATATATCAAAAAATCAATAATTTCGAAAACCCTAGTTTTCAGATTTTAAAATTTTCGAAAATTCTTCAACTTCCACCCGAATCTGCAAACACAATTCTGAACCGAGCTTCTTTAAGAGCCTATCGCTCTGATACCAATTGTAAGTCCCCTTGATGTATGGATCTTTCACAGAATTGTCAATCCAATCAAGAGTCCGGAATCCTCTTGATCAGAATATAGCAGAAAACGTGTAGGAACAGAAATCAGCAATTCACTTTAAAACTGGTTTCTATTGATTATCGATTACAAGAATTACAATCAATCAAACCCTAACCAACTCTCCAAATTCGTCCAAGCCTAGCTCTCACGAAATTACTATCTCTCAAAACCTGTTTTTGCTGATTAACCTAAACCGTAAAGCATAACCTTGTTTATATAACACAAGGTTTGCTACTTGGGCTAAGGTTTCCTACATGGGCAAAGCCCAAATCGTCCCCCTAGACCCAATGTGGGTTCTGTTTAGCCCAAACTCTATTATTCCACTAATACAAAGCTAAACCCGCTAACCGTTTATCGTTTAACTAATTACAAGATATCCAAAGACCAAATCTAAGCTGTTGTCACAAATATGCACCAACAGTCGGAGCCTTTACTGACGAAACATGTATACTTTCGTCGAGTGTCCTTTTCCTCACAGTTCATCATGAATGTCAACAACCCTAAACCCTTACTGTTCCGATTTATTCATAGTAATGCATTCAAATAACATAGATTCCACATAACAACAAGATTAACAGGGCTGTGCAGTGAACATGACTGATCACAAAGCATTAAACTCTTAATGTATAAATTCCAATCTATCAAGTAACGCAGCAATATATCAAAATCCCCCCCCCCTAACACGCAACCGTCAACAGTCGAACAACAAAACTGTTCCATCGAACCAGACCAATTTTATATAATACCTTCCCATGTTACATCAAGTCATAAATTCAATTTACATTGAAACCCTAAACATTGACTAATGAGAGCACTAGGCATATTTTATCCATTCTTAAATATATATGCAAGACATTTACAAGTGATACTCATATAGCAAACACATGCCTACTGACAATTTCCATGCACATGAACATTATGGCCGACAATTTATGAAGTGATCCTTATCACTTTGGCTGCACTCTCAAGGCTTTTCACATGCAAGACTATAGGATATTGACTAACATAATAAAACAATTAATGATCACACTGACCGAGATGTATAGTGACCGGAGCAAAGGATCCGAATGATTCAATGATGATGATAATTATCGTTGGTTTGCAGAGAGAGATCTTGGGTTTTTGGTTAACGTAACAGTTTACAAGTCTGTTTATATGAGTAACTGGAAGGTGAGCTGCACACTAACCTGGGCCGAAGCCCACATAGCGACGAAAGGCTCACGGGCGACGAAACCCCATGTTTCGTCGGGTTCCTCTTTCACCGAGCACCAAGTTTATTAAAATGAGTTTATTAACATACACCCTTTATTAATTCACCAAAACTCACTTAAATCAAATTAAAATCACTTTAGAATAACATACACAATATGACGAACAACGAAATACGAAAACAGGATTATAAAACAGATGACGTGTAAAAGAAAAGTCTTGGAATCTCGAGTTGTCACAAGGAGGTTGTCAAGTGTCTTCGCTCGACGATTCCATTCTTGGGTGGTTGGTTTGGCCTTTGTTCTCGTAACTCGAATCCTAGCTCGGTATATCCCATTTTAGTTTTACACCATTGTGAACCTTACGCCTTTTTACTCTCTGATCGAGGTTCTCGGCATTGAAAAAATCTTCATAAACTAAATCACATTATAAGATGTAATACGATCTCAAAACTACGTACTGGTGGTCCCATATGAAAGCTAACATAGCGACCTATGTTAGTAAATGTCTGACCTGTGCTAGGGTCAAGGTCGAATACCAGAAGACATTAGGCCTACTTCAGCAACCAGAGATCCCGACATGGAAATGGGAGTAAATTTCCATGGACTTCGTTACTGGCTTACCTAGATCTCAACGAGGAAACGATACCATTTGGGTGATAGTGGATCGACTGACAAAGTCTGCATACTTCCTGGCTATCAAGGAAACAGACAAGTTCTCTACCCTAGCGGACATCTACCTGAAGGAAGTAGTTTCGAGGCACGGGGTGCCAACTTCCATCATTTTTTATCGTGATCCACGTTTTACCTCCGATTTGTGGCAAGCGATGCACAAATCCTTTGACTCCCGTCTAGACATGAGCACAGCATATCATCCACAGACGGATGGGCAGTCTGAACGCACCATCCAAACTCTTGATGACATGCTTCGAGCATGTGTTATTGACTTTGGTAACGGCTGGGAAAGGAATCTACCTTTGGTGGAGTTTTCGTATAACAATAGTTACCACACTAGCATCCAGGCTGCTCCGTTCGAGGTGTTGTATGGACGGAAATGCCGATTACCCTTATGCTGGGCAAAAATTGGTGACAGCCAAATCACTGCCCCAGAACTCGTCATCGACATGACGGAAAAGATTGCCCAAATACTACAATGGATGGTGGTAGCTCGTGACCATCAGAAAAACTACGCTGATAAGCGCAGGAAACCGCTCGAGTTCCAGGTTGGGGATCGAGTGCTACTTAAAGTCTCACCTTGGAAAGGTGTGGTTCGCTTTGGCAAGCGAGGCAAGCTAAATCCACGTTATGTTGGACCTTTCGAAATCACTGAGAGAATTAGCAAGGTGGCCTATAGACTGAATCTAGCTGAAGAACTCAGTGGAGTTCACAACGTATTCCATGTGTCAAATCTGAAGAAGTGTCTGCCAGATGAGACTCTCATAGTTCCTCTCAAGGAACTCACTATCGACGATCAGTTGCGATTCATCGAGGAACCAGTAGAGATTACGGACCGAGAAGTTAAGGTACTCAAACGTACCAGGATACCCATTGTTCGAGTTCGTTGGAACTCCCGTCGTGGCCCAGAGTTTACCTGCGAACGAGAAGATCAAATGAAACACAAGTATCCCCAACTGTTCATGAAAAGTGAGACCACTACTGAGGCTGAAGCTACTGTGGAATTTCGGGACAAAATTCGAAACCAACTGGGGAAGGATGTGACACCCCAAGAAAACCAGGAAACCACGCAACGTAACTTGCTTCCTCAGTGACTACATGCTAAATTTCGGGACGAAATTTCTTTCAGCTTGGGGATGATGTGACAACTTGTATTTCAAACCTTTCGTCGTACTTTGATGTAACATGTTTTGAATGTTATGCGATTACTTGATATGTTGATTCTAATGAGATATAATGAATTTGAATGTTATGTGTATGTAATTGTATTGTAAATGTGTATGTGTATTACCTAAGTTGGATCGCACAAGCCCTTTTGGGCCACACTCCTTGTACTTGAAACCAAGGGTAACCCATGATGGGTTCGGCCCACCCTTTACACGCATAACCTCATGAGGAGGGTGTATACTTCTCATTATTTGCAAAACACTTAACACACAAACCCTACTCTCCCCCTTCTCTTCTTCGAAGTCCGACGGCAGCCCCTCTTCATCATTCGAAGTCTTCTCCGTTCCAAACATCGAGTCTGGTTAGTATTTCACTATGGTTTGTATAATGCATAATGTTATAATCCCTATGTTGTTTGTTAATCGATATTGTGGTTGTTATGATCTTGCATGATGACTTAGTGTTCTTGCTAGTAGAATCATTGATGATATATGTTGATAAGATCGATACAAACGAGTAGCTATAGTGTTAAGGTTGTATGAGGAAACAAGATGTGGTAATATGCTAATCGGCTCACATGTATATTGTAATTGAACCGAACATAGGTTAATCGACTGTGATGTGTTTGGATTCGGATGATTAGTATGATTTGACGTGAGTTGTTGCATGATGAATTAAGGATTTTGATGTTAACCCTATTGCTTGATTCGATGATGATGATGACGAGTAGTTATGAATAAATGATTTTAGGGTTCATATGAATTAAATGATAAAACCATGATTTGATCGACTAACGTAAAAGATAGAAACTGTTAGAATTAGTCTTGCAAATTAAATGGAAACTGGATAACTGATTGCATGATTCTAGGGATTAGATAACTAATCGCACAAGACCCACCCTTGGACGCACAAGGCCAGTCACACAAGCTTGGTGCAACTGTTTAAGCTCACAGTACAACCTAGTTATGCATGATCGCACAAGGCGTAGTGGATCGCACAAGACAGTGTTGATCGCACAATGCCTTGGGCCACACAAATGTTTAAGCTATGCTATGTTATTGGGCCGTACAGCCCAAAACCCCAATCACACAAGTTATCCTTAATCGCACAAGTCCATTGGACCGCACAAGTTAAATGTTTGTTTAATTGTTTGGGCCGCACAAGCTATTGGGTTTATGATGTAATGGGCCGGGTTTGGACTCGATCGCACAACCCATTGTGGATCACACAATTTGTGCCAATCGCACAACAGGTTGGGCCGGTCATCCTTTTGGGCTTTATCCTTTGGATCGTACAAGAGGGTTGGGCTTGCATAACCATAACGTCCCAATCACTCGAGTCGCACAAGTTGGGTTATGTTTATGTGTACTATATGATACTGTTTGACATGCCGATTGTAGGTTAACTAGTTGCCATGATCCTGCGTGTTTGCCATGATCATTATGTGTTCGTAACTTGTTAGCTTATGTGTAAACTTACGTGCACTACTTGAACCTAGACTTGACTTGTATGGTAACCATGTTAGGACGTGGTTGACCACTAGCAGCTCGATTGACCTTTCCGTGTATCTGCCAAGCTAACCTAAGGTGAGTTCACACTTTCTACAAGGCATGGGATTCCCGGTGGTTTGGAATGGGTAATTGATTAAATGGAAACCTGCGTATTCTTCTTGGGTAGAATACGTACCTCCACCCTCTTAATTGAAGGGTGACAACATTGGAACCTGCGTGATCGCCTTAATGGGACACGTACCTCCACCCTCTTAACTGAAGGGTGACAACATTGATACTAGACCAAAAACTCTATCATAAGTCCCTCATTTTTATATCGACCTAATCGCCGGGCCAATGGCGAACGGGTCATTAGTTAAATAGCGCTATTAGGTTTGACAAGCCTCACACCGTGCCGCATAGGACGGGAGTGGACTAATGGATCTGGGCACGTCAGTTATGATAGACACTGACTTAGGGCACCCAACTTTCTCAGTCAGTAGTCGATATGGTAACGGGTATAGTGGGATTTTCATGGGGTAGCCCCCACGGCTGGGAGCCAGAGTAAAAAGGAAAGGATTAATCATGTTATCAAACTATGGGGTAACCCCCACGGCAAGTAAGCCAGCTAAAAGAAACTTATGTTTTGAAACAACTTAAAACGAACCCCAACTGTGAACTCGCTCAACTTTGTTGTTGATTCGTTACTATATGCCTTACAGGTCATTAGGTGTTTAGATGGAGCTTGCACAGGAGGACGAGGTCGTTGTGGGACATGGACTGTTGTGTTCCATGATAACTACTATGAACTTATAACTTATGTTTTGGTTTTTAACTTTATGCTTCCGCTGATAACTTGAACTTAGTTAATTTCTTTTGGACACCAACTATATTGATGAATGGTTTTATGTTTTCTTTAATATAATTGTCACACCCCAACCGATGGCGGAAACATCGGGATGTGGCGCTAAGCGAAACAGATTGCTCAAAACAACATAACACTATTTGTGACAATATAACTTTATTCCATTTCATTGAAACTAAAATGAATTACAATGTTTCAAATTAACAAACATAAATTCAAACAATTCTTTATTTGCTAAAATGGGTATCTAAAGCCATCCTAGCTTGTTTTCTTGAATCTTGCACAATTTCAACCTGCAACATGTATTAAAATAAAATCAACAAAAAAATGTTGGCGAGTATACAAGTTTGATACATAGCATAATAATTTGTATAAATGTTTCTCATATCCAATGTGAATAACCTGATCATATTAACAGTATATACTCGAAACGATGTTACTCTATGTGTCCAAACCAAAGTTTAACGCAATTAACATGCCTATCCCAATGAATGAGATGGTTTAACATAGTTTAACCTAACAATACCCGCCAAAATAACGGGAGGGGCGTTTCTCAACCTATAGCGCTACCATTGTTAGGGGAGGCTTGCAAAGTTAATGAACACATAGTCATGAGAGTTTACAATAGCATAACATGTATAACATGAATCAAATGTATCACGTGCAATTTGGATAGAGTGTGCATAAAGCTGTTTGAAGTGAATAATGTGATTGATATAGAATACATATTGCACCCAAAAGTGTTAAAATGGAAAATGGGTCATGTATACTCACATTGGTTGCGATTCTTGTAAATAACGTACAATTAAAATGGAGAAATCCAAAGAGGATGAACGAGGGCGATTAACCTAGATATGAAAATATCACATAACGATCTCGTTATTATTTATAGATTAAATATGATTTCTAATGTTTAAGGTTTTCAAGTTAATTAAATCCTTTACAATTGTTTCACCATTAAAACTATAAAAAAATTATATGAAAATATATATATATTATAAGATTTAATGACAATAGATTATATACACGTACATTCTATTCTATTTATATAAAATAGTGTTTATAGAAACAAACCAAAAATCATTGTTAAATCACATGTAAATTGTTTTCTTTCTTTAAAAAAAATCATGCATATAGTTTGACAAAAACCAAAACAAACTGTTATGTCTTCTTCTTTATTACAACAAGATCAATCGACAGAACCTGTATATGCATATATTATTTTTTTTTCCTTGTTTCAGTTTAGTTTGAATGGCATAGTAGTTCAATAAGTAATTAAACAGAGGAATGAAGTAGGAGACGAGATATACCGAACAGTGACGACTCGATTCCGACTTAACAACTCCGAAGTGATCCTCCGATATCTTCTTCGAGAATTAACGTAAACTGTTATCGAAACGGTTGGATGTGATCCTCGTGGCGAGCTCCGATCTTCGGCGAAACTCCGGTCGTCTTCTCGAGTGCTCCGGCAAGTATGCAAGGCTATTCGAAAGAGATGTTACGGTGTTGCGCGGTGTCGAAAATATAAGAATAGAGGGTGGCGAATTGGGGTGGTGTCGAGATGGGCTTAGAAGGGTGATCGAGTTGTGTGAGTTTCTCGGATCAACATGTCGTATATATAGCGTCTTTCGGACTCGTGATTTAGTATGATTGAAGTTTCCGAAATCGAAACATGGTAAGGTTTTATGAGTGTGCGATGTTTATGGATCCCATATATGTCCAGGTTCTTGATTGATCGAGTAAATGGAAACGCGGATCATTCCTTCAATCCCGACACTCACGAAGGTTTTCTAAAAAGGAAAAATGTGGTTGGTAACAATTGTTTGGCGGTAAAATGCTTCAAAGAGGGTTTTGGGCATTTGATGAAAATTCTTTTGTCTCTTATCACAAAGTCAAACTATTAAGGTGAAATAAGACAAATAAAAAAAACCGATTGTTCATATCTTTCTTTTTAATTGCAAGTTTCAAGATTTACAAAAGAACCCCCTTGACTTTGAAGGTTTAATCATTTAGTTAGATTAACTTTGGTTATTACATTAAGACCCATTTTAACTAGGTTATCCATAGTTAACTTAACTAATTACTTTCTTTTACAAAATCTACATAACTTAACTATGTTTACCTATATAGTTAGTATTTTAAAACCTATTTTTAATTAATATAAAATTAATTAATCAGTAAAATAAAAAAATAAGTAAATAACCATTTTTTAATGAATTAAATTAGGATAAAAACTTTCAACGGTTATTCACTTCGCGAAAATTTTCGTTGGTTCGAGGTTAGGATTCGGATTTTTCAAAACGGGTCGGATTTTGGAAATCCATTTTGACGGATGTTACAATATTGTTCAATATGATTGGTGGTTAGATCCTGGTCATGTCACACTCCCTGCAGTGATACTCCGCGTGTGGAATTTGGGGGTGTGACGTTTACTCTCTGATCGAGGTTCTCGGCATTAAAAAATCTTCATAAACTAAATCACACGTCTATATGTTGACATTTAAGAGATATACAGTCAAGAAAATCAAGGGCAATGGTAATATATATGCGGATTAGACACCAAAAAATAAACACTCAAAAAATGGCTAAAATTTAAGGAATGTCTTTAGTGACGGCATCAGATTCCTAATTGATGGAGAAATGTCTGGTGGTAAGAAAAGCTGCTTCTAGGAGGTTATCAAGTGTTTTCTCCCGATGATTCCATTCTTGGGTGGTTGGTTTGGCCCTTGTTCCTGTAACTCGAATCCTCGCCTGGTATATACCATTTTAGTTTTACACCATTGTGAACCTTACGCCTTTTTTACTCTCTGATCGAGGTTCTCGGAATTGAAAAAATCTTCGTAAACTAAATCACACGTGTATATGTTAACATTTAAGAGATAAACAGTCAAGAAAATCAAGTGCAATGGTGATATATATGCGGATTAGACACCAAAAAATAAACACTCAAAAAATGGATACAATTTAAGGAATGTGTTTAGTGACGGCATCAGATTCCTAATAAATGGAGAAAGGTCTGGTGGCAAGAAAAGCTGTTTCCCGGAGGTTGTCAAGTGTTTTCGCTCGAGGATTCCATTCTTTGGTGGTTGGTTTGGCCCTTGTTCCTGTAACTCGAATCCTAGCCCGGTATATCCCATTTTAGTTTTACACCATTGTGAACTTTACGCCTTTTTTACTCTTTGATCGAGGTTCTCGGCACTGAAAAATATTCGTAAACTAAATCACATGTGCATATGTTGACATTTAAGAGATATACAGTCAAGAAAATCAAGAGCAATGGTGATATATATGCGGATTAGACACCAAAAAATAAACACTCAAAAAATGGCTACAATTTAAGGAATGTGTTTAGTGACGGCATCAGATTCCTAATTGATGGAGAAAGGTCTGGTGGCAAGAAAAGCTGCTTCCAGGAGGTTGTCAAGTGTTTTCGCTCGACGATTCCATTCTTGGGTGGTTGGTTTGGCCCTTGTTCCTGTAACTCGAATTCTAGCCCGGTATATCCCATTTTAGTTTTACACCATTGTGAACCTTACGCCTTTTTTACTCTCTGGTCGAGGTTCTCGGCATTGAAAAATCTTCGTAAACTGAATCACACGTGTATATGTTAACATTTAAGAGATATACAGTCAAGAAAATCAAGAGCAATGGTGATATATATGCGGATTAGACACCAAAAAATAAACACTCAAAAAATGGCTACAATTTAAGGAATGTGATTAGTGACGCATCGGATTTCTAATTCATGGAGAAAGGTCTGGTGGCAAGAAAAGCTGCTTCCAGGAGGTTGTCAAGTGTTTTCGCTCGACCATTCCATTCTTGGGTGGTTGGTTTGGCCCTTGTTCCTGTAACTCGAATCCTAGTCTGGTATATCCCATTTTAGTTTTACACCATTGTGAACATTACGCCTTTTTTACTCTCTAATCTAGGTTCTCGGCAGTGAAAAATCTTCGTAAACTAAATCACACGTGTATATGTCAGCATCTTGGTTCGATTTTGGCCTCCGGGAGGCTATAGAAGACATAGTCGTGAGTGGCGGCCCCTTTGTAACGCCTTGCATTTTATAACTTTCCTTATTTCGCAAGTTTGTTGTACTTTCCATTTATAGAAACTTGTATTTTTTTATTCGTATTTCATTACAAGCGTTGTAATCCGAGACTTGAAACATATGGAAAATTCCATCTTTGATATAGCTGTGCTATTCATTATTCATAAATACTTGTCGATTATTCATGTTACATACATATTATCTATAATAACATTTGACGTAGGTTCTTAAGAACAGTTCCGGTTTCCCGGTGTTCCTCACCTACATCTGTCGGTGACTTTGTTTATGTTCTTGGCAGTGTTGCAGGGAGACGTGAGAGGCTAGAGAGAGGGAGTGGAAAGCCGTCTTCGCCTGCGGTCTGTTGGTTCGTAACCTAGGTTTGGCAAACCACACCTCTTCATGTGGGTGCTCAATCAAAATGGAATTTGTGTACCCTTTTTGCTCAACAGACGCCGATGCCGGAGGAAGAGAGCGAGCTAGCGAGCCATGCTTCTTCTCCACCGCCGTCATCAAAGTACATGGAGATTGTTGAGGCTCAGAGACCGGAATTGGTTTTCCGACGCCTAGGGTTCCGCTGCTAACCAGATGACGGCGCTGATTTGGGGTTGTGTAGCGTCTGCTACTTCCGGTGATCTTATCAGGCATCGCAATGGAGAGAGAAAATAGCAGTTACTAATGTCAAAGATCAAAGAAGATGTGGTATGTATAATGTATTTCAATTTGTGTTTGTATTTTACAATTTGCTAGATTAGATTACGTTTTAGTATTTCACATTGAAAGGAAAGGAAAGAAGTCAGAGTGAGATTGGGTTGAAGAAAAAAGAGCTCCCGTGTACCGACCACAATCATGTTTCCTTCTTCTTTGAATTGATCGAACTTCAGTTCTACTGTTCTTGCATTTTGTTATTTACTTCAATAGAGTTACTGGGTAACCATGATCATAAATTTTCAAAAACTCATTCACTCCATCAGAATATCTATGATGTATATCGAACCCGAATGGCCTAAACCCATCCATCAATCTTGAACCCACAAAAACAACTAAACAGATACTGAAATCGCATCAGAACTGGTGCGAGTTAGGTGTTCTCCTGCTCTGATATTATTCATACATCATATGATATAGTACATTACTATATTTTACTTTGTCCAAACTTTAAAGTGTGGGCATGGTATGTTTGTGAATGTTAATGACCGAATTATTATATGCAGATACTGAGAACAAGTGAGAGAGCAATACTTAGGGAAATAAGCTTATGGTTTAGAAGAAGAGGGCTTCACTTAATGATTTTGATCACATCTAGATTATGTTGGCCAAGATAAAGGTTCGCTCCAATCCAACATATGTTAGTGCATTTTTTAACGTCTAATATATGGTTACAATAATCAAGATTTAGCCTACCTAAACTGGTTCGGTCAGCTAGCTAACAGGTCAAAATGGGTTGTGTACGAGTAACCATTTTGACCCATTGTTTAATTTTAAGTTACACAAGTCTGGATATAAAGATTTTGGTGTAGTTTATATGAATTTGATAATATATTTTAACTTTTGTGTTGGAATTAGATGAAATGTTTGTTTCATTTTTAAAAACTGGCGTTTATGTTGCTTCAATGTCTGTTATTCGTGCTTACATATTAGATACCCTTGGCTGGCATCCTGGTACACACTTTCCCATCTTTAACATTGTTTTTATGTGTTATGATCTTATCTTGCCACGTGAAGTTGTTATCATCATCATATTACTATTAAAATCTCTTGATTGTATGTTTCTTGGAGAAATTAATGAACCTGTGAAAAGATTCTTGGCAACTCATGAGGTAAGTCACCAATGTGTACACTATGGGACATTAATGAACTAGCTATTGTTATAATTAAAAAATGGACAAGCTTGCAGGAACAAAACTCATCATCAGTTTTGAAAGAACTCATCATCAAGTTTGTGAAACATGACTGTGAATTTTGCTTTTTGAACTCATCATCAGTATCTTTGATTTGTTTATTATTAACTTTGAACAATTTCTGGCTAATAACTTGATGATTTTCGTTGTTCCATTTTTTAATTTTAAATTGACCCGTTTTGACTAGAACCCATTTTGATCCAAGCTTATTTTGATTAGAACCTGTTTTAACCCAAACCATATTATACATGTTTTTAAGCGGCCCATTCTGACCTGTTACCCAAACCGACCCGCTCAGGACTGCCAGTGTGTTCATGTCGGAGCCCAATGTGCAAAATACCTCTCTTATAAGCTTATAAGACGATTCGGTTTAGCACGTTGCGTCTCTTTTAAGTTTATAGAACGATTTGGCTTGGAGCGCTGCAACGCGCACATGGCTAAATTCTAGTTTTATATCATTTACATGTAA
Source organism: Helianthus tuberosus (assembly GCA_030545235.1). NCBI lineage: Eukaryota > Viridiplantae > Streptophyta > Magnoliopsida > Asterales > Asteraceae > Helianthus > Helianthus tuberosus. The sequence continues at coordinate 32,539,753 of CM060404.1, read as the reverse complement.
ATTCATGCGTATTCATACTTATTATAAATGCAAAATACATTTATACATTTCTTTATTTATGCACAACACTCATACATTGCACTTATACGCTTAAAACCGTCAAAACCTTGCAAAACTGGAAAATGGGTTTTGGGCCCGGCACTCTTGTGCGAATGGGCCTGGCCCAGTTCGTCCGAGTGCGCATCCATCCCAACTTGCCAACACCTCCTATAAATACAAGTCCACTACCTTCATTCCAAACCTTCAACTCTCGAAATTCTCTCTCGAGCTAACATTGAGCAGATCATTTGGAGCTCATCTCAGTCACTCCTAAGTGAGTTTCAACTCACAAACATTTGATTTCATCTTTATTCTTCTACTTTCCTTCTGTTTTATCAAACTTTTTACAAGATTCTTCACGAATCTTCACTTGGTTTTCTAGATGGCAACTGGATGAACTCTCAAAATCAGTTGAGGACCAAGTTCAGGGTGAAGTAAATCTTACAAAATCATTTTAAACAAACTATTTTACTTCGAACTCAGCTGGATTTGAGGTTCTATGAGCTCACAAGGTAACTCAAAGGCTGTGGATTCAAGTTTAAGCCAATTCCAGTTGAGTAGGTAATCAGTTTAAACAAAACTGAACCGATTTCACCTAGAAACAGTCTAGTTCGTCCAAAAGTGCAGGCCAGTCGTCTGAGAGGATCATCCCTCTTGTACGAAAGGGACTCCCAGTTCGTACGAATGCAACTGTTTCTCCAAGTTCTGATGATTCTAAGTGTTGGATGATTGTCCAGATCTCTATTTTCAATATAGTTGATTCTAGAACATCAGTGTGTTCTATGGGAACTTTGGTTTCTAATCTAGAAACACCACCTCACTTAACTCGTGTAACGAACACCCAAATAATCTCCTAGACCTAGAACAAGTGAACCCCGTCCAGCCTCCGACACTTAGTTAATTCTTTCTATGTCGTGTTGACACACTTGAGTTGTACATTGTTTGGTTGTTTGGTTTATCTTTACATTTTGTCTTTCATTTTCGTATTCCTGACCAACCGATCAGTTAACTAAGTTAACTGATTTGTGCTTTGGTGAACTAGAATGAGGTTTAAACCTCCATGCATGACTTCTATGAACCTTCTGATTATTCTGGACTATTAATATACAATATAATACCTAATACACTTAACAGAAATTATGAACATAATTGCTTGATAATTAAAACGTTGAAACGACACTCGGTTTATCCAGGCAGTCCCTTTCGTATGAATGGCACATTCGTACGAATGGTCCTCTCGTCCCAAACGGTCTCTCGTCCGAACAGTTCATATTTCATTTTTTCCCTTATTCTGCTTTCCGTGTTCCTTGTCGCTGATTCTGTCGGGCAAGCTTGGACCCGTAAAACCATAGAAAATCAGTGTCAGGACAAGTGCACGAACAGAATATAGTTTATGTTTTACTATAATTTCATAACATACTAAGTACTTTAGATTCTGTTCCTTAAACTTTCAACCCTGAGACACGCCTTCGTTTGCCCTGTAGGGTAACCTTGGTGTTCCTGTACTAATTCCACCATCCCTTTGCGCTCCAGGTAGAATAACCTTGGCGTTCATGTACTACGTCTACATACTCTTGCCAAAACTATGCTCACGGGATTTCTACAGAAGATTTTGTAAAACCGTGAGTATATTCGCATTCCCCTTTTCAATTTCACACTTTGGGTGCAATATGTTAACTTATAAACCTACACAGTTGCACTTAGACTTTATCAAAATGCATAAACAATCCAATACATGCATGCATACGTTATACTTGATACTTTAATATGGGTTTGTACGTTTTGTGTTGAACTTGTTATTAACTTCGTACGAGCCTACCCTTAACATGTATAGCGCTATAAGAGTAAATCAGCTCTTAACCTTGTGGTCGTGGGTTCGAGCCCCACGGTGGGCGCCAATGAAGAAACAGTAATCTAAATTGACCGGAATCAATCAGATCTCGGGTTTTGTTCCTGCATAAAGAGGTTAATCTTCTCGTTGATTCACTGTTTGAGGACTACTCCACCGGAGAACACTACAAAACAGAAAGCCGTTAGACTCGCCACGAGGAGAATGGAGGTTCTCTCCGTGACCACCCTCTGGTGTGAGAATAAGTACAGTGATCTGGAAAGGGAAAGGATGAAGTAGTAATAGTGAAAGTCTGTGAAAGTAGCCTCTGAGATCATACCTGAAGTCCCATATTTATAACCGGATTTTGGCGTCAAAAAGGTGACGGAGGAGTGACGGAAATTACTTTTCGTTGATAGTTATCTCTTTCCGTCAATTAGTTAACTCCACATCCATGCACATGGATTATGGATCTGATCGACGGCTGGGGAGATGCCACGTGGAAAGTAGATCTTTCTTCAAGTAAGGGCCATCATCGTGATTTAGATGAGGGCTCAGGATCGTGCTGCGCCACATTCGGTTATAACCGAATGAAGCCATGCACGATGAGCATTTAAGGCCTTCTAGAAGATCTACAGCTGTAAACCATATCATATTGCCACGTGTCCATTCTGTTGCAACAGACAAGATTCCTTTTGTGAAAGTCCTGATTTCATGCGTGCGGAAATGTTTAGGACTTTATCTTCAAACCTAACTGTACCCTTGCATGAGGCCGTGCAAGGGTGTTTGCTGAATATTTGTCTTTCTTTTCTCCGGCGCATGGTCATCGAAGACTGTTCTTTCCCAAATCTTGTTTAGAACCGTTGCGCAACAGCGTAGGGTCTTATTGAAGATGCTTTGGGAATGAAGTTATGGTATGGTCCTATGTGCTTACGCATGGTTTTTGGGACCATACCCCTTCACGCACCGCCTGTGAACGTGGGGTCATGTCAATTCTTTTACTTGTGTTAAACCTTGGGTTGACTTGTTTGTTCACATGCCAGTTTAATGTTTATCATGACAACTAGTTTGCAATGTGGATTCGTTTAAACTTTTATACTTATGATATGTATGAAAACTTGTATACTCGCCAATACGTTGTATAGAACCATGTATTTTTAACATATTGCAGGATGATGATGATATTAAAGTTAGGCGTAGAGACGATGCTTTAGATACACATCTAGATTTAATTAGATTTTATTGTTGTATCAAATTTTGTACTATGTTATGTTGTTATTTGCTTTGTTGTATTCGAAACATGTTGTATTTGAATTTCCTTGTATTGTAATTTGACAATTGTTATGAAATGAAATGAAATGAAATCGGTTTATTTAAATTCTATCATCACTTTTAGTGTTATGTGTTATGAGCAATCTATTTCGTCTCACTCCGAGGTTTCCATCATCGGTTGGGGTGTGACACCCTTCTTTGGTGACCTCCAATGGCGTCTTGCATCTCTGCCAATGCGTCTAGGTGGTTTGGGCCTCCTCTTAGCCCGAGATGTTGGGGTTTATGCCTTTGTTGCGTCTAGAGCTCAGTCTTGGGACCTACAAGATCACATCCTTCGAAACAGTGGGATCGCCGGGCTTGACCCAGACTATCAGCAGGCGCTCGAGCGCTTAAATGTCTCCCTCCCAGACTTTGATATCGGCGGTTTCTCTAATAAGGACATCGCCCCCTTAAAGATACGAAAAAACGTTGGCAAATGCTCTGTTTAGCAGAATCGCTCAAAGTTGGGGGGGGGGGGAGTTTTTGATTTGTCATCCCGCCAGAAGGCGGTGTTTGCGTGCCTGAGGGGTCCCCATGCTTAGGATTTTTTGACCGTTATCCCGATTGAAGGGTTGGGACAATGCATGTCTGCAGTAGAATACAGAACCATCCTCAAATACCGGTTGATGATCACTATGTAACAAGAAGATGAAACATGCTCGATATGTCGTAAAGCTTGTATGGATAAATATAGGGAACACGCAGTTCATTGTAAAGAGCTCTCTGGGTTCAAATATCAGCATGACGGGGTATAGGATGTTTTATGGGACATCTTGAGAAGAGCTAGGATTCACTGCTAAGAAAGTGGCCCCTGTGAATTTCCTCACAGACCCTATGGAAGGGAGATCTACTCTGCGAACACCGGATCTGCTCGTTTTGGCTGGGCTGGGGGGAAACATGCTTGTGTGGACCTCACGGAGGTTTCCCCTTTGGTTGGTTTAAGGGAAAACGGGTTTGTAGCTGGACATGCAGCAAGAAAGGCAGAATCAAAGAAAGTAGATAAGCACACCAGCATGTTTTTGTCTCTTTTACCTTTTATACATTTGGCTTCTTAGCACCAGAAGCCATCCACTTCTTAACAAGGGTCTAGCGGGTCATTCACAACAATTGTTCAGCCCCAAGGGGCAATGGTTTGTCTTTGGTAGGTTAGGGTTTGCGATTCAAAAAAGGCTAGCGACACAACTTGTTGTTGGAAAAATAGGTGAAAATAGCATTTTTCACAAATATAGGAAAATGATTTTTTTTTCCTATTTTGGACTAGAAATAAATATAATAAAATGAGTGGCTTTTATATATTTATTTGTGGGTTTGTGTTCTATGTTGGAAGAGCTTCGCAACGAACTAAACCACGTCCAAAACGGAGCTAAGATGAAAGAGATATCGATGCTCAAAGTTGGGTGTTTGAAACATTGAATGCTGAAAACAAAAGGGAAAGTAGCACCTTGTCCCACATCGGAGGAGAGATGGAACTTAAATGGATATTTAAGGTGGAACTCTCCATCCTTATTGTTTCATGGAAGCACACACTAAGTGTCCTCGCGAAGGGTGCGAAGCACCCTAACTCGCACTCGCACACACTGGCGTGGTCGATGAGGCGCAATGTGGCGCTTTGATGGCGCACTTTGCACTTCGCACGCTCACAATGAGCCGCTTGAGAGCCGCCTTTGTATTTTTTACCACGTGCGCGTGGTGAATCACAGAGGCTGCAAGGACCAAGTGGTGAAGTGGCGTGCAGGTTCGAGGCGCATGACGTGGCAGTCCACGCGCGGGTACAAGTGGCACGAAGGCGCGCGGTTGCGCATGGTGCATGGGTTCTGCTGTGTCGTGCGCGGCGCACCAGAGTGAGCCAATACGGCGCGATTGTGTGGCGTGCTCGTATAGGCTCATAGGTGACGTGGCGCACACGCGCATGGAAATGAGCCAGATGGACGCACCGCGCATGAGCGTGCTTACATACGCGCGCACCAGTGTGTCTTGCGCGCGTGCGCGCGCAGAAGCTTCCAGCATTGAATGACAGTGCAGTTTCAGTTTAACTTCGAAACTGACAAGTTAATGGTCTTTGACTGAGAATTAAATGACGTATTAAATTGCATTGAAGACGTTTAATGCAATTTAAACCTCTCTTTAATTCCGTTTTGACTGTTTCAACTTAGGAGCTGTATAAATACAGCTCGATACCCAGCTACAGAAGAGACAAGCTACTCAACAGCAACAAAAACTTTCTCTCTACAGTTCTGATCTTCTTCCAGCAAGTTTTCAAGGTAGCCTTCGGGTTGTAGGTCAACTCCGGCAGTACGCTGCTTCGGCTGTTGTACCCTGGGAAACAAAATGAGTACTCTTGGGAGACTCGGAATTTGTTTTAAGGGAAGCGTGTTGAACACGTGCCTCAGTCTTTCTTCTTCTACATTTCTTGTACTTTGGTTATTTTCAGTTGTAATTGTATTAGTTGTTTAGGCTTTCTTTTTCTTGTATCGTAATCATTTAATAAAATTTGTTTTATTTTATTTAAATTACGCGAACGGTTCCTACACTTGTTACCCGTCTACCTTTTGATTTGATGTAACTGCCAGTTAGTCTTATTTCATCTTATTTAGTAATAAGAAATATGGATTATGTATCAAAAAAATGTTTACCTTCTTTTTTGTTTTTTTCCCTCCAATTCGGATGTTTAATATTAAAAATGTTTGCATCTGTTGATAAATAATAAAAAAAAAAAACTTTACATCTGGGGACTTCGAAGGAATTGGAAGCATGACCGCAGAGGAAAAACATAAAGAAAGACATTTGATGGTCACATGGAATAATTTCATGCATCGCTATTCAACAAGGGGTTGTCGAATTTACATATTTTTTTTTATTTTGCGTTTTTTATTGGAGTACATTATAAGAGACATTGTGACAGTCACACTAAATAGATCAGTAAAAAATTGAAAGAAAGACCAAAGTGTTTCCTGGTATATACGCACTCTCGATTTTCAAAAACCACATAAAAGCTAACATAACAGCAACAAAAACAACTATACTCGATAAAATCTCACTCATAACAAAATTATTAATAGTGTCTGACAGTGGCGAAACTTGAGATTTCCGACGGGGGGTCGAAAACGTATATACACAAAAATTTCTATAGAACCAGGGGGTCGAAATGTTATACCCAAAAATTTCTATACGAAAACCACATATATTACACTACTGAACGAAAAATTCAGGGGCACGGGCGCCCCCCGGCCCCTTCTAACCTATGCCAATTGTGTCTGAGGAGGACATGGGTGGAGAATAATGAAGGCCCGGATGTGTCCCGGCCCCCACCGATTTTCTGCTCATAGTGTTAATTTCATCAAAAATTTTTGAATTTTTTTATGGTGTAAAATATTGGACCATTAAGAGTCCGGCCCCGAGTGATTTGAATTTTGAGAGTCTGATCCCCACCGAGCTTTGTTCAAGCTCCGCCACTAGAGGAGCGTGGGATGTAGACAAATACATGTATTTCAAATGATAAAAAGACTACATCTAGAATGACCCCTTAGCACATATCAAGTATATTAGAAACAAAGAGTGCTTGAAAGCTAACACAATTCACCTTTAGAAACATCGTAAAATAAATGTAAATAATATACAATTTTTATGGATTTCCAAATTGCGTAGCATGGGTCTCACACGCAGGGCCGGCCCAAGGGTAAGCCAAATGAGGCTTGGGCCTTGGGCCACCAAAACTATAGGGTCTCCATAATTTGATGAAACCACAGTTCATTTATAAAAGATTAGGGTGTGGGTTATCAACATATTGATGGTTGGTAGTGTAGTAGTTTTGTGTATGGTATGGATGTTGGCGAGACCCGGGTTGGAATCCCTGGTTCACCATTTTTTTTCTGGTTTTTAAATTTTAACACAATCTTTCAAATAATTACACTTGGGCCCTTCAAGTTTAACTTTCAATCACATACATTTTTTTGGGAAAAAAGCCACAAGATTTTACTTCGCCTTAGGCCACCAAAATGGTTGAGCCGGCCCTGCTCACACGGTCTGGCCCAGCTTTTTATGGCCACCTTTGGATCTAAACCCCAAATCAAACCGTTAGTTACGGTTTGAAAACTTTGAAGCCAACCAACCAAAAACCAAACTAATGGCCGTTTGAGCGGGTTATGGTTTTAAACCACGCCATAAACACCCCTAGTAAGAGTTTCAGTTGTATTTCTGGTTGGTTCATGGGAGTTTGTTCTCGGTTAGTTAGGTTTGGGCCTCTTTTTTTTGTTTTGTTTCGTATGCTTTTCTTCTCTTTTTTTTCATGTCCCTTCGTATGCTTTTCTTCTCTTTTTTTTTTCATGTCTCTAGAGTCTCTGTATGTGGGTTGTGGTTTTCCTTCAGTTGTTTTCTTGTTAGTTGCAGTTTCGTTTTAATAAAAGTTTGGTCGTTCAAAAAAAAGAGTTTCGGTAGTATTGACACTTTTCAAAAGATACAGAAATAACGCTTTTAGTTACGTTTAAAAAAGTGTAACTAGAAGACTTTTAGTAACCTATTAAAAGCGTGTAGTTGCAACTTGCAAGATCCTTAAAGATGGAGTTAATTACACAAATGGGTCATGTGGTTTATAGCTTTTTTCGCCTTTGGGTACTAACTTTTTTTTTAACATGTTTAGGTCTCATGGTTTCAATTTTGTAACACCTTTGGGTACTAACACCAAAATTAGTTAATTAATGACCAAAATGCCCTTGCTTTTTTTTTTTTTTTAAGATTATCAATGTAACACATTTGGGTACTAACACCTAATTTTATTTAAGATTACAAAATCTATTTTTTTTTTATTTTCATCTTTTTATTATATCTCTTAATTAACATAAAGTCTATTTATTTTTTTATTTTCATATTTTTATTAAATTTCTTATTTAACATAAAATCTACTAGTTACACCAGTAAAATCTACTAGCAATATAGTTTTATGTAAATTAAATATTTTACTCGTTTTAAATAATGTAAACCTTACTCGTTTTCAATTTTGGATAGATAGGATAGATAATAATAATAAATATAGAAACTGTATAAGTTCTAAAATAGTAAAATGTAAATGAACAAAAAAACGAGTTAAAAAAGGCTTAATTTTTTTTTCATGAAAGATATTTATTATTATCAATCATATCTATCCAAAATTGAAAACGAGTAAGGTTTACATTATTTAAAACGACTAAGAAATTTAATTTACATAAAACTATATAGTTAGTAGATTTTCATATTTTTATTAAATAATGTAAACCTTACTCGTTTTCAATTTTGGATAGATATGATTGATAAAAATAAATATCTTTCATGAAAAAAAAATTAAGCCTTTTTTTAACTCGTTTTTTTATTCATTTACATTTTACTATTTTAGAACTTATACAGTTTATATATTTATTATTATCTATCCAAAATTGAAAACGAGTAAGGTTTACATTATTTAAAACGAGTAAAATATTTAATTTACATAAAACTATATTGCTAGTAGATTTTACTGGTGTAACTAGTAGATTTTATGTTAAATAAGAAATTTAATAAAAATATGAAAATAAAAAAATAAATAGACTTTATGTTAATTAAGAGATATAATAAAAAGATGAAAATAAAAAAAAATAGATTTTGTAATCTTAAATAAAATTAGGTGTTAGTACCCAAATGTGTTACATTGATAATCTTAAAAAAAAAAAAGCAAGGGCATTTTGGTTATTAATTAACTAATTTTGGTGTTAGTACCCAAAGGTGTTACAAAATTGAAACCATGAGACCTAAACATGTTAAAAAAAAAAGTTAGTACCCAAAGGCGAAAAAAGCTATAAACCACAGGACCCATTTGTGTAATTAACTCTTAAAGATATATATATATAAAGTGGATGTATATATGTAGAACTAAAAGACTATAAACAGTTTCTAAATATGTATGTAGAGCTAAGCCTTTTAGGGACACTTTATAAAAATTGTGGGCGGAGTAATGACTTCATGACAATTAATGTGTGAGCAAATAAGATTTTTTAGTGACTCTTAATAAAAAGGTACGAGTAAAGTTGTTTTTTCTATAGATGCTTCATGGAAACAGTGGGTGGAATAAAACTTCTAATGACATACATTTAAAGTGTGAGTAGACAATTATTTTTAGTGACTATATTAGTGTAAATGGAAGTAATTAACACTTTAATTACTCCCAGTGCGACTAGAATTATGATTATTCAAAACATGTAATGGGAATAATACTTTACTCTTCACATTTTGGAAAAGTGCAAGTACATATCTACTTTAAAACATATTTAATATGTGTCACTAAGACTTCACTTGTTGTGTTAGATTTATTTATGGTTATTTTGTTTATGTATCCGTTAATTATATGCATGCAAGATTGAGATTTGTGAAAAAAATGATTGATTTGAGATTGAGGTTATGTCATGGCTTTTATTCAAAAAATGTAATAGGAATAATACTTTACTCTTCACATTTTGGAAAAGTGCAAGTCTGATGGGAAAAACGCGAAACCCGGTCACAAACGGTAAACTAAAACGCGGAAGCAAACTTTGTTTGACCAAATATTTTCCCAACTCGAATGAACCTGTGAGGATGCAAACAAATAGGTATAAAACTAATAATAAAGAGACACCAAATTTTAGCGTGGAAAACCTCTCAAGAAGGAGAGTAAAAACCACGGGACTACTAGAGCCGCTTAAAATCCACTATCACCAATAATAGCAATACAAAGTCTTCTCTAGGTAAAACTAGAGGCATACAAAATCATCAAATACTTGGCACAAACGAACTTCAAGTATATGGAATAAAAAAAACAAGTAAGCGAGTAAGAGGTATCACCACGAGGAATTAACAATCTCCGGTACGTCTCTTATCTTCACCCAAAAATACTCAGCCAATAATGGAGCTCTAATTCTTGTATATGTTGTGTCTCTTATGACGGCAGAATCATCCCAAAAGAAAACCACACCAACCATATATATTTTCTTGCGGCAACTTATTTAGCAAGAAAAACACATATTATTTTGTGTGTTAGGATGGCAAACCCAACAAAAGGAATCCACAATTATGGTCCAATAGAAATCACCTTTGATTTTTTTCCTTTGTGTTGACGTCAGTGAGCACCAAAACAAAAACAAAACAAAATTTGTTTTCTTTTTTTTTCTTTTATTACTCTAAAATAAGAATAGTAATAAAACCCATGTATTAGAGATGAGTTGGGTTTTCTCATGGGCAAAAAAAATACCCAACAAATCTCCCCCTTTTTGTCTATGAGAAAGAGTTCGCCATCCTGGCGATCGAGCAACATAACTTCAACTTTTCCCTTGCTAAAGCTTTAGTCAACATATCGGAACCATTATCATCGGTATGAACTTTGTCAAGTTCAAATAGTTTGTCTTCAATAGCATCTCTAATCCAATGATACCTAACATCAATATGTTTTGTTCTTTTGTGAAACATAGAATTTTTCGCAATGTGAATAGCGCTTTCATTATCACAAAGGACCACGTAGCGTCGTTGCATAAAGCCAAGCTCTTGCGTAAATCTTTTCAACCACAATAGTTCTTTGCACGCTTCTGTTGCTGCCATATACTCAGCCTCTGTAGTAAACAAAGCAACACACTTTTGCAATCTAGACTGCCAAGACACAGCTCCCCCTGCAAAAGTCATCAAATAACTAGAAGTAGATTTCATGTTGTCCTTATTTCCCGCCATATCAGAATCCGTATAACCAACAAGCATCGGTTCTTCATTCCCAAATGTTATACCCAATTTGGAAGTACCACGTAGATATCTAAGGATCCACTTAACCGCTTCCCAATGCTTTTTACCTGGATTTGATAGAAACCGACTAACAACACCTACTACATGGGCAATATCAGGTCGTGTACACACCATTGCATACATCAAACTTCCAACCGCTGACGCATATGGAACTCTATCCATCTCTTCAATCTCCTTCTTAGAAGAAGGGCAATCTTTATCGGTTAGTTTAAAGTTGGGAGTAAGAGGTGAACTAACCGCTTTGGCCTTAGCCATGTTGAATCTGCAAAGCACCATCTCAATGTATTGCTCTTGTGACATGTGTAACTTCTTTGAAGCTCTATCTCTAGTAATCCGAATGACAAGAATCTGTTTTACTGGCCCCAAGTCTTTCATAGAAAAAGACTTGCTTAATTCTTTCTTCAGCTGAACAATTCTCTCTGCATTCTTGCCTACAATCAACATATCATCAACATAGAGTAATAAAATGATAAAATCATCATCACCAAACCTCTGAAAGAAAACACAGTGATCTGAAATAGTCTTTCGGTAGCCTTGCTTCCCCATAACAGACTCAAATTTCTTGTACCATTGTCTCGGTGCTTGCTTCAACCCATATAGACTTTTCTGAAGCTTACAGACATAGTCTTCTTTACCTTTAACCTGAAAACCTTCAGGTTGCTCCATATAGATTTCCTTGTCCAAGTCACCATGAAGGAAAGCTGTCTTGACATCCATTTGCTCAACCTCAAGATCAAGACTAGCAGCCAAACCAAGAATCACTCGAATGGAACTCATCTTCATGACCAGAGAGAAAATCTCATCAAAATCAATACCCTTTCTTTAACTGAACCCTTTGACCACCAATCTAGCTTTGTATCTAGGCCGTGAGGTATGAACTTCAGTCTTCACTTTGTAGACCCACTTGTTCTTCAAAGTCCTTTTGCCCTTAGGCAACTTCACCAACTCAAAGGTATTGTTCTCATACAAGGAATTCATCTCATCTTGCATAGCTTCAAACCACTCTCTTTTATGTTCATCTTCCATAGCCTCTGTATAACACTCGGGCTCTCCCCCATCCGAGAGTAAGACATACTCATCAGCAGAAAAACGGGTAGAAGGATGACGGTCTCTTGTAGACCGCCTGAGTGGGACAAATGTTGGCATACCTGGTACTGGTAACTCTGAATGAGAACCCTCATCCAACTCATGCTGCTTTGGAATATCATGATTATCAGTACCGTGTTGTTCATCATTTTGAATGTCATCTTCATTATGTGGCTCAATGTGCTGAGGAGGGACCAGATCCAAGTCAGAAAGATCATCAGTATGTTGAGGAACTATCTTTGTCTTCTCAATATCTTTCAAACTTTGATCTTCAATAAAATCAGCATCGAAACTTCTTATAAGTTTCTTCAAGATTGGATCATAAAACCTGTGTCCAAACTCATCTCCCCCATAACCAAGGAATATACATGGCTTTGTCTTTATATCAAGCTTTGTTCTTTCATCTTTGGGAATATGCACAAAAGCCTTGCATCCAAAGACCGCAAATCATCGTATGAAACATCTTTGCCACTCCAAACCCTGTCAGGAACATCAAAAGACAAAGGAACACAAGGAGTACGATTAATAACATTTATTGCAGTGTTCAAAGCTTCACCCCAAAAGGAATTAGGCAACCCTGCATGTGACAGCAAACATCTAACCCTTTCAACCAATGTTCTATTCATCCGTTCTGCTAAACCATTCAGCTGTGGTGTCTTTGGAGGAGTCTTTTGGTGTCGAATACCTTTCTCTCTACAATAAGCATCAAGGGGACCAATGTATTCACCTCCATTATCTATCCGAATACACTTGAGCCTCTTCTCAGTTTGTCTTTCAACTAAGGCATGAAACTGCTTAAACACATCTAATACCTGATCTTTAGACTTCAAAGTATAAGCCCAAACTTTTCTCGAATAATCATCGATAAAAGTGAAAAAATACAAGCAGCCCCCAAGTGTTCTAGTCTTCATAGGACCACACACATCCGAATGTATTATATCAAGTATATTGTCTCTCCTATTAGGAGGATGACTCTTAAAAGAAACTCTTCTTTGCTTACCTGCCAGACAATGAGAACACTTCTTCAAATGAACATCATGCAAATCGGGCAAGGCATTCTTCTTCAACAAAATAGACATCCCCTTTTCACTCATGTGAGCAAGTCTCCTATGCCACAAGTCAGTCATATCAGCATTCACTAACAAATTGACTGAGTCTTTAGAGATCTTCTGATGCGTTCTGTATAATTTTAAAGTTCTTTTACCTCTTGCCACGATCAAAGAACCAAGAGTGAGTTTCCAAATACCATCACCAAAGGTACTATGGTAACCATCATCATCAAGTAAACCTGCGGAGATCAAATTGAGTCTAATATTTGGAACATGTTTTACATTGTGTAAAACCAACTCCATCCCAGTGTCAATCTTCAAGCAAACATCCCCAACACCTACAATCTTTGATAGCCCGTTATTACCCATCTTAACAACCCCAAAGTCACCAGATGTATAAGATGAATAAAATTCCCTTTGTGACGTCACATGGCATGTAGCACCACTGTCAACAGCCCAACTCGAATCATCATGTGCAATGTTCACCATGTCATAATCACAACAAATAAAGAACTCTTCAGTAGCAGAATTAACTTCCGCAGTGTCGTTGCCACCATCATCTTTCTTATGATTGTTCTTTTGATTGTTGTAATTAGCCTTCTTGTTCTCCTTTTTCAGTTGTCTGCAAAATTTAATTGTATGTCCTTTCTTACCACAATGATGACACTCATAATCAGCAAACTTACCTCTGGACTTACTACGATGCTTCCCTTTGTTACTCGGACCTCTACTTTGACTTCTCCCCCTGCTTTCTGTGATTAAGACATCCGAATGTGAAGAGGAACCCTGCGATTTTCTTCTCATCTCTTCATTTAAAATACCGCCTTTAGCCATTTCCATAGTAATAATACCATTTGCTGCAGAGTTGGACAATGATGTCCTAAAAGTCTCCCAAGAATCCGGTAAAGTACCAAGAAGCCACAAGCCTTATATCTCGTCTTCAAACTTGATACCCATTCCTGCAAGCTGATTAATAATACCCTGAAAAACATTCAAGTGATCAGTAACAGGAGTTCCATCATTGTACTTCAAGTTAATCAACTGTTTAATCAAGAACAATTTATTGTTCCCGGTCTTTCGAGCATACAACTCCTCAAGCTTATTCCACAGAGTACGAGCATGAGTCTCCCCGCTAATATGGTTCAAAACATTATCATCAACCCACTGGCGAATGTAGCCACAAACTTTTCTGTGTAAGATATTCCATTCTTCATCTGTTTTACCTTCACGTTTATCAGTATTAAACACAGGCATATAATAATCTTTCACATAAAGGAGATCATCCATCTTGCCTCTCCAAACATGATAATTAGAACCATTCAAATTCACAATCCTACTTGTATTAGCTTCCATCGTTCAAACAAGTTTCAACCCAATAACAAGAGTCAATGGCTCTGATACCACTCTGATGGGAAAAACGCGAAACCCGGTCACAAACGGTAAACTAAAGCGCGGAAGCAAACTTCGTTTGACCAAATATTTTCCCAACTCGAATGAACCTGTGAGGATGCAAACAAATAGGTATAAAACTAATAATAAAGAGACACCAAATTTTAGCGTGGAAAACCTCACAAAAAGGAGAGTAAAAACCACGGGACTACTAGAGCCGCTTAAAATCCACTATCACCAATAATAGCAATACATAGTCTTCTCTAGGTAAAACTAGAGGCATACAAAATCATCAAATACTTGGCACAAACGAACTTCAAGTATATGGAATAAAACAAAACAAGTAAGCGAGTAAGAGGTATCACCACGAGGAATTAACAATCTCCGGTACGTCTCTTATCTTCACCCAAAAATACTCAGCCAATAATGGAGCTCTAATTCTTGTATCCGTTGTGTCTCTTATGACGGCAGAATCATCTCAAAAGAAAACCACACCAACCATATATATTTTCTTGCGGCAACTTATTTAGCAAGAAAGACACATTATTTTGTGTGTTAGGATGGCAAGCCCAACAAAAGGAATCCACAATTATGGTCCAATAGAAATCACCTTTGATTTTTTTCCTTTGTGTTGACGTCAGTGAGCACCAAAACAAAAACAAAACAAAATTTGTTTTCTTTTTTTTTTTCTTTAATTACTCTAAAATAATAATAGTAATAAAACCCATGTATTAGAGATGAGTTGGGCTTTCTCATGGACAAAAAAATACCCAACAGCAAGTATATATATTGACTTTAAATCACAATTAATATGTCACTTAAAATTGTCACTAAGACTTCTCTTGTTGTGTTGATTTATTTATGTTTCCTTTGTGTATGTATCCGTAAAATATACGCATTAAAAAGTTGCGTGAATTCCAATTGTCATCACAATGGAGGGATTCAAGCGACTTTTTTTTTTGTTTTATTTTGGTTTAACAATTGAATTAACCAATTTGATATGAGCTATAATAGTTATTGGGTTAAATAAGTTGGAAAAATGTGAGCCTTTAATTGATTTAAAGTTTATTATTTAAAAATTAACAAATTTGGCTAAATTTTGAACCACAAATTTTTTTATGAAATTAGTAATAACAAAATGATTACACTATGGCTAAGTTCTTATAAGTTTGGTGGTCTTGACAAAGAAAGATCTTTATAGAACTCAGCAATCTCAAGTGAACCATATATCTAGAATCTCAATTGAACCATATATCTAGACTTAAAAAAAAGGACCCTCAAGTTTGTAAAACATGTCCTCGTCAACCACCAACCCCCCCCCCCCCCCCCCCCATGTATATACCTTGGTGTAATATCTTAGACAAATCTCACATTATGTTGTCTTGTTCTACCCACGCGTAAGAAATGTCTTGTTTCAAATATCACCAACGCGTTTCAGACGCATTGGTTGTGGATCACATCAAAACTCCACAGTTAAATATACTGTATTTAAGTGGGAGTAATACAAGGATGCGTGAACTCCTAGAAGGTCTCCACTCAGACAACTAAAAAGAATTTGTAAGTTTATGATAAGCAAAATAGACAACGTTGAAAGGCCAGATGTTCCAGCTAGTTTATAAACAAACACGTAATAAACTAATTATCATAGAAGAGTAAGTGGAAATGGTATGCCCAATTTGGCGAGCTAGTCCAAACTAACTTTTTGTAAAGTCAGTTTTAGTGGCAGAACATGATGTTCACTAACAAACAAATCAAGCATGAACCAGATACAATATATTATATACACAAATTTTAATCATGTAGATGGTGTAGAAATGCCGTTCA
This sequence comes from Helianthus tuberosus, assembly GCA_030545235.1. Taxonomy (NCBI): domain Eukaryota; kingdom Viridiplantae; phylum Streptophyta; class Magnoliopsida; order Asterales; family Asteraceae; genus Helianthus; species Helianthus tuberosus. The sequence goes on along the minus strand of CM060404.1, from coordinate 32,523,460 downwards.
AAAAAAAAAAAAAAAAGATGGTGTAGAAATAAATACAAAACCATGTGTCTCGAAGTGGGAAATTTTATAGGTTTGACCGAATCAGTGGTCACTGTCAATGGAGGGGAGCAAATTTTAAAGATAGAAAGGAACATAGTGGGCACCTCTCTCCAACAATGGTTGTCTACAACTCGAATAAGTCACGCACTGCTCTGCAGTTCTAAGGGTAATCGGGGCGTCTTTGATTTTACCAACCTGTTTGATTTTATCAACCTGGTTACCGTTGCCGTTCATTTGATTTCGAGTTCTACTACCCAATGAAGAATGTCGTTCTTAAACATGAAAACTGCTAAAAGTGAATTGAGTCCCTATTTAAAAAAAAAAAATTTGAAAACTGCTAAGGCTTCCATTTCGGTACACTCTGAGTTACTGAGGTATGTTGCCATCAAAATATTCCATTATGTGACTAACAGAATATAGTATAACAGGAGTGCAAATTTTACTTTACTCTAATATATACTACTACACGTTATGCACATTATATATTAAATCTTCTTTTTCTTTGAAAATCACTTTTTTTTTCTTTTCAGAATAACATAAAAAATTAAACAGTTTTCCACCCAAATGCTAGGATTAAGAAAACTTAGCATCAAACAAAAACCCTCAAAAATATCAATTTACACTTATAGCATTTACAACATAGAGTCCAAAACCTACTCCAAAATCAAACCACCTTCATTGGAGGTAACGACTAAGGTGTTGTTTGTTTTTTTTTTCTGAAAAGCTCTGTGCAAGCTCTTCTATCTGCGCCGCGCAGACCACGCGTAGACTGTTTGTTTTTCCCAAGACGTTGAAATACAGTTTAAATGTTTCTTATTTTTCTTTTATTTCTTCTTCTCTAATCCTTTTTATTTGTTTCATTGTGAGGTTTGGTGTTTGGGCTCCCTCCTTGTCTCGGGCTTGCCTTGCTGCTGGGCTTTTGCATTTGGGCTTGTAGCCGTTAAAGGACAGCTTGTGTTTAGTTTTATTAGCCTTTATATTGGGTAGAAGGTTCCAGGCTATGACACCCGAGCTCTTCATTTCTCGTTTTCACCTTTTGATCGCCGATCTTGTTCCCTATCCTCACACGTACATTCGTGAGTCTAGGGTTTATCTTCATCTTGTATTGATCATCTTGTTGGAGATCTCTTGCTTACTTATCAATCTGTGATGACTGATTTGTTCACTCTTTATATCTGATGCTAAGATTTCATAATAAAACTGCTTTTTTTCATTTAATTTTTGAGTTCTGACATGGTATCAGAGCTCTGAGGTTGAGTCGGTGCCCTGGTGTTCTTCCGCTGCATATCTTGAAGGTCTGACTCACAGTGAATCAACCTAGGGCTTTCGATTCGGAGGGAAAAGTTTTCCGGCAACTTGACGTCTTGGTAGTCCTTAGGGTCTGCCGACTTCAATCTGTGGAGTATCCCTTCTCTTACCGCTGCTGTGCTTGAAACCCTAATTTCTAGGGTTTGGTGAATCGGTTTCTGGAATACTGGTTTTTTTTACGGCGGTGCCCTTTTCTTAAAGAAGGTCCTCGTTGGTCCTTTTTAGGGCAAATTAACAGGACATGTGCTTGGTTTTCTGATCAATTGCTTGTAACCCTAATAGAAGGTTACAAGCCTGATCCGCTGGAGTTTTCACACCCACTGTGAGATCGTTTTCTCTCTCTCTCTCTTACTGTTTTTTGCATCACTGAGTCCAGTGTCTAGGCATATTGATACCGGGTTTTAGGCAAGACCGGCTTGATTGGGACACAGAGGGGGTACACTCTGTTGCATTTGTGGTATGTCTGTTGTCTTGTGGCTCCCTGAATACCGTCTGCGGAGGCACCTTGAGTGACGAACCTCTGAATGGACCTCTGTCCAGGCTTCGCCGTGTCTGTTCTGTGCTTATCTCTGTGTTCTATCTGCTTGTGTGTTTTGGTTCATAACACTGTGCTATATTATCTTGGTGCTTCTTGTCTCTGTGTTGCTGAATTGTGCTCCTACTTTCTTGGTTTTGATTGCCTTTCTTCTGTTTTAAATGGGTGATAAGTCTGAGCCATCTGTGACCTTGATTAGCAAACTTGCTGCTAGTGACCCGTTATATCCCCATGCTAGTGATTCTAGTGGTCTCACAATAGTCAATATAAAACTAAAAGGGACTGAAAATTATGTTGTCTGGTCTAATGCTATGAAACTTGCACTTATGGCTAAAAACAAATTAGGATTTATTGATGGAACATGTGCTAAGTCCAAAGACAATGATGTCCTTGCTAGTCAGTGGGATCAGTGTAATTCAATTGTACTAACCTGGATTCTGAACTTTGTATCTGATGAGCTATATGTTGGTCAAGTCTATTCAAAACTTGCCTCAGAAATCTGGGATGATTTAAAATATACCTATGATAAAGTTGATGGGTCTGTTGTGTTTAGCTTATATCATAAAATCAATTAAGTAAGTCAAAATGGCTCTAGTGTATCTGAGTATTATCATAAAATAAACACTATGTGGAAACAATTTGATTCCATATTACAGTTGCCCTCTTATACTTGCAATGCCTCAACTAAGTTCAATGAGTTCAATTAGTTAATCAAACTTATGTAGTTTTTGATGGGCCTTGATGATATTTACCAACCTGTTAGGACTAATCTTTTGACTAGAGATCCTCTACCAACTATCAAAACTGCCTTCTCTATTATCTCTAGAGAAGAATCTCATAGAGGATCAAATAGTGGGTCTAAAATTCCTAATGTTGGTTTTGTTGCTAAGTCAAATAATTTTAATGACAAGAAAAAGTTTAACAAGGTCCCTAATCCTAATCTTAAATGTACTCATTGCAATAAAATTTGGCATGCTATTGATAAATGCTTTGAGCTACATGGCTATCCAACCAATTATAGACAAAAACCAAATCAAAATGGTCAGTGGTCTAAGTCTAATAATTATGCTAGTAATGGCAATGGTCCTTCTGTGAATAACTCTGTGGGTGATAAAGGTGCTAGTTCCTTAAATACTCTGTCTGCTGATCAGTTTTCTAAGTTGCTAGGGCTACTGAATGAAAATAAAACAGAAGACTCTAATACGTCCAATGTAGGAGGTAAATGCTTTAATTCCTTCTCTAATCTAGGAGATTGTAAAAAGCTTTTCTGTTTTAACTCTATAGACTCCTCAACACAGAATCTAAACTTGATCATAGACTCTGGTGCAAACCAACATATGGTTATGACCAGTAAAAATATGTTTAACTTGATTGATGTCTCTGAATATAATATAACCATTAAGCATCCTAATGGGACAGATGCTAAAGTCACTAAAATTGGATGTTTTAAGCTATCAGATTCTGTGATTTTAAAGGATGTCTTTGTTGTGCCTGAATACTATGTGAATCTCATTTCTGTCTATAAGTTAGCTAAAGACAATAAGCTTAGAGTTATATTTGATGAAAATACTTACTACATTCAGGATTCATGCACAAAGAAAACCCTGGTGACTGGTAGACAAACTGAGGGTTTGTACTTTTGTGGTAACCCTCTAGGCACTAATTTTTCTTGCTTGAGTAAAACTGAAAACATAAAGCTCTGGCACTCAAGACTGGGTCACCCAGCTAAAAAAGTGTTAAAAGTTTTACAAATTAAAATTGAGCCTAATGATACCAAGCCTTGTGGCATCTGTCACAAGGCCAAACAACATAGGGTACCTTTTCCTCTAAGTGACCATAGGTCAACTAAAGTAGGGGATCTAGTACACTTGGATGTTTGGGGTCCCTACAAAGTTACTAGCATAGATGGGTACAAATATTTTCTCACTGTTGTTGATGATTTTACCAGATCCGTATAGGTCTATTTAATGAAATCCAAATCTGAAGTTTTTGAAAACATACAAAGTTTTTACAATTTGGTCAAAACCCAATTTGAAGTTAATATCAAAGTGCTTCAAAGTGATAACGGGTCAGAATTCATTAATTCTCAAATGTCTGCCTTTGTTAAAACTAAAGGAATCATTCATCAAACCTCATGCACTTATTCCCCACAACAAAATGGTGTTGTAGAGAGAAAACATAGACACTTGCTAAATGTTGTAAGAGCTTTATTATTTCAGTCTAAAGTCCCTCTTAAATACTGGTCTGAATGTGTGCTTACTGCTTCCTACTTAATTAACAGGTTTCCTTCTTCTATGTTGCATGGTTGTTCTCCTTATGAAATATTGTTTGGTTTTAAACCTTCTCTTGATCACTTGAAAGTTTTTTGTTGCCTTTGTTTCTTCACCATTTTAGACAACTCTGATAAACTTGAGGAACGAGCTGAAAAATGTGTTTTTATGGGGTACTCTAACTTTAAAAAGGGGTATAAGGTCTGGAGTTTAGACCAAAGAAAATTCATTTTTTCCAGAGATGTCAGTTTTCATGAAACTATTTTCCCTTTTAAAAATAACTCTCCTGATCAAATCAATACAAACATTTTAAACCAACTAAACTTTTTTGACAACTTTGAAACTTCAAGTGATACAAATCCCTATGATGAAGAGAAGGGTGTCACTGACTCAACTATTGTGACTCAGCAACACAGTGATGCAGTTGAGTCAACTATTGATAGTGATGCTCAGCAATCATCAGGAACTGATGATGTGTCTGAGAACAATGAGTCCATGGGTGTTACAACTGAACCTGTGAGGGTTGAGTCTAGTAGTGTTCATGATGAGTCAAATCTTCTTGAGGGTACTCAAGATCTACTAGATCTGCTTCAGCTCCTAAAAGATTTGATGATTTCGTTGTCGGCAATGCTAGATATAGTTATGATAAAGTTGTTAATTATTCCAACTTACCTAGTGAAAATATTTGTCTTGCTGCCAATATCAATAAAGTCATTGAACCATGCACTTATAAAGATGCTCTTAAAGATAAAAGGTGGATTGATGCTATGAATGATTAATTGTCTGCTCTGTATAAAAACTATACTTGGGATATTGTCGATCTTCCTAGTGGAAAAAAAACCTATTGGGTGTAAATGGGTGTTTAAAGTTAAATACAAATCAACGGGTGAAATAGATAGGTTCAAAGCTAGGCTTGTTGCTAAGGGCTTTAACTAACGCGAGGGGATTAACTTTGAGGAAACATTCTCCCATGTTGTTAAAATGGTGACTGTTCGGTGTGTTGTCAGTCTATCTGTTCAAAACAATTGGCCGTTATATCAACTTGACGTAAATAATGCCTTTCTTTATGGTAATCTTAGGGAAGACATTTATATGACTCTACCTGATGGGTTAAATATTGAAAAACAAAATAAAGTTTGTAAATTAAACAAGTCTTTATATGGCTTAAAACAAGCCCCACGTATCTGGAATGAAAGACTTGTTCAAGCGTTGGTTAAATTTGGTTTTGTTCAATCTAAATGTGATCACTCCATGTTTATTAAGTCTGAGAAGTCTGTCTTTATTGTTCTCTTGGTGTATGTTGATGATATTGTGTTGACTGGGAACTGTGAACAGGAGATAAATAAGATTAAGAGTCTTTTGAAAACTGAGTTTTTAATCAAAGATCTTGGCTTACTAAAGTTTTTCCTTGGGATAGAAGTAATTAAAACTAACAATGGTGTTTGCCTTTCCCAAAGAAAGTATTGTATGGACCTACTAAACGAGTATGGGATGAGTGGGAGTAAGCCCACCAGTTGTCCCATAGAACAAAATCATGTTTTAACAAATTTAACACTGAAAGATTCAAAAACCGTTGATGTCAATCAATACCAAAAACTGATAGGTAAACTAATTTACCTATCACATACCAGACCAGACATTGCTTATTCTGTTCATTACTTGTCTCAGTTCATGCATAAGCCGACTGAGGCACATACTCAGATTGCCTTCAAAGTGTTAAGATACTTAAAGGGTGCTCCTGGCACTTGCATTTTATTCAGAAAGGGCAGTACCTTTCACCTAACATCCTTTGAAGATTCGGACTGGGCAAAATGTGTTGACACCTGAAGGTCGGTCACTGGGTTTTGCATATTTCTTGGTGACTCCTTGATTTCTTGGAAAAGAAAGAAGCAAAGTGTTGTGTCGAGATCGTCTGCCGAGGCAAAGTATCGATCCATGTGCAGTGCTACCTGTGAAGTGTTGTGGTTAATAAACATTTTAAGGGAGTTAAATGTTGATGTGGATATTCCGGTTGTGCTAAAATGTGATAATACATCAGCCTTATCTATTGCTGCCAACCCTGTTTTTCACGACAGAACCAAACATTTTGAAGTTGATCTTTTTTTCTTAAGAGAAAAATTGCTTCAGGGTTAATTAAGACAGTAGGAGTCAAGTCTGAGAATCAGTTGGCAGATATGTTCACCAAAGGCTTGTTGCCAAATGTTCATTCAGAAATGTGTAAGTCTTTAGGTATTACTAATCTCTTTACACATTTAAACTGAGGGGAGATGTTGAAATACATTTTAAATGTTTCTTATTTTTCTTTTATTTCTTCTTCTCTAATCCTTTTTATTTGTTTCATTGTGAGGTTTGGTGTTTGGGCTCCCTCCTTATCTCGGGCTTGCCTTGCTGCTGGGCTTTTGCATTTGGGCTTGTAGCCGTTAAAGGGCAACTGGTGTTTAGGGTTACAACCCTTTATATTGGGCAGAAGGTTCCAGGCTATGACACACGAGCTCTTCATTTCTTGTTTTCACCTTTTGATCGCTGGTCTTGTTCCCTATCCTCACACGTACATTCGTGAGTCTAGGGTTTATCTTCATCTTGTATTGATCATCCTGTTGGAGATATCTTGCTTACTTATCAATCTGTGATGACTGATTTGTTCACTCTTTGTATCTGATGCTAAGATTTCATAATAAAACTGCTTTGTTCATTTAATTTTTGAATTCTGACAGACGTTTCATTAAAAAAACGTCTGCGCGAGCTCCTCTTAGTGCATACTTGGCCCAGCCACTTCTAAGATCTTCTAAGGTCTGCAGAGAGTTAAACACCACCACTCACCACTCACCACCACCGCCCATTACCACCACCACCACAGTTCACAACCACCGTCGACCACCCACTATCGTCCATCACCACCACCACCCACTCCCATCCATCACCACCACCACCACCACCACCACCACCCACCACAACCATCACCGTCCAGCACCAACAACACCACCACCCACCACCACCGTCTATACAACACCACTAGTTTATTTTAGAAGTCTGCATACGTTAAAAAACAAACAACATTCTTGCAGACTGAAGAAGTTTGGTCCACCTCTTCTTCTACAGATGTCTGCAGATGTGGTCCGCAGACTGCAGATATTTATCTCTTAAAAACAAACAACATCTAAGCATGATCCGGTTTGGCACACCGGACCGGTCCAAAACTGACAGGTGAGACTCCCTTTTTGAAACCCACTTTAAATTAAAAAAAGGTTTTTGCATTAAATTAAAAAAAACCTTAAAATCATTTAAAAAATAACAAAAATATTTATATACTATTATTTTACAACAAATTTGTGAATATATGAGTTGTACATGTTGTATTAGTGATTTTTTTGTTCTAAACCAATTTGTTCAAAAATTTAAATTAAGATATATACTATTATTTTGCAATAAGTTTGTGCATATATGAGTTGTATATGTTGCTTTAGTGGTTTTTTGTTCTAAACCAATTTGTTCAAAAATTTAAATTAAATTGCAATGATGAATGATATTTTATACCATAAATGTAAATATAATTTTTTTAATTTCGACATATTTTGTTGAAAGTGGAGTTGTATACGCAATGGAATGGAGTATCTTTCTTATATTATAAGCTATAACGAGTGTTGGTACTAACAGATACCTTCACAACAATATGAGTTCCACTTCAATTCCGTTCGAACAACATCGGTATTGATATTCGTTTTTTATGGTTTTTGATCAATGTGAAACATGTGTCGATGTTCTTTTGGGCATACTACGACTATATTTTTTAGTTTAATCTTTCAGCTTCCATACCGAATGCCAGTAGTGTACCGCCATCGTAACGAACCGAACCGATATTGACCGAATTCTAGCCGCAACACACGCAGAAGTTTCACTATTTTATTTATATTTTAATACATATAATATCATATGTATTGTGAACAATATATATAAAAAAGCATGTTTTTGTGTAAAAAATGAATATCAACCAAGCTTTAAGCACGTTCTGGAATTGGTGAGATAACTCAGATAACAAATGCATTTATATTTTTGAAACGTAACTTTCAAAATCATTTATCCTATAATATTAAAATTATACACATACACACATATGAATATTTTAGTCGTAACTTTCAAAATCATTTATCCTAAAATATCAATATGTGTTGCTTGTTGTAAATGAAGTGATGTCTTGGATAAAGAAGCAAAAGAGGAAAGCCATTATTTTTAAAATTGATTTTGAGAAGACTTATTACAATGTGCATTGAAAGTTTATCATATCCATTATGTCTAAAATGGGGTTTTCATCTTGTTGATGTTCTTGGATTTTCGGTATCGTTTCTTGCGCTAGTTTAAATTAAAAATAAGATAAATTAAAGAAAACAAATGTATAAAATAAAAATAATCTAAACTAAAAAACAAATTTATTAAAAGTAAAATCATTACACAAACCTAATTAAATTATTAAATAAACCTAATTAAAATATTACACAAACCTACTTAAACTATTACACAAATCTAATTCAAATATTACACAAAAGTAACTAAAACATTACTTAAACAAAATTAAACATAATGAGTCCTAATTAAATACACATAAGCCTTAATACATAAAACCTTTAGCCTATAAGTGAACACTCACCCCAAGAGTTCCCAGGTAAGAATGACTGGTCCGATTAAGTGGATTTGTACGAACAGAAAACTCGGGGTACAGGCATCCACCCTTCCACATTGCATTTATTCACATTATTAAAACCCAAGATTTCGATGAGAGTTTGAGAAAACATTTTGAGAAACACTTTAAGGCATAAAGCCTAAGGATTTAAGATAGATGATTTGTAAATCATAGAGTAGTTATGGCAAGAATAAGCATGAGGGTGAGGATTAGGATAGAGATCCTAAGACTACTCATGTTTGGGTCCCTAAGAAGGTTATAGACTAGGTTAAAGGCATTCTAATAACCTAATTCCCTATAACCGGTGCTCTGGTACCAATTTGTAACACCCCAATCGCGTAATACAACAACAACACGCGACGGTGACATCGGGGAGTCACGTTACAAATTGTTCACAACACATGGTACTAAGATGTTTCATTATATTATCATTGTTTTACAATACAAAGAATATATGTAATTGTCTTTAGTTTAAAGAAGTCTAAGGCCCGAATGCGTTCCTATGTGTAGCATGCTTGAATTGTCAAATCCTGAAACATATGCGAAAAAGACGTCAACAAAGAATGCTGGTGAATACATAGGTTTTGTTGGCCAAATTAATGGCAAAAGGTTTGGTATTGCAATGCTTTGACAACTACGAGAGTTGTCAATTGAAAATAGACTCTTTGAAACCAATAAATAGCAAAAAGTTTAGTTTTGTAATACATTGTCTTTGATTATAAAACTTGTGACAAAAGTGTTTTGTAAATGGCAATATGATCATTACTAGGTAATTTTTATACCATTGAAAAGTACATTGTCTTTGTTTCTCTTGTACTTGTTTTGTCATAATGTTGAATTCGGTCAAGAATTTGTAAGAGTATTTTTAGAAATCCAATCAAGGATTTGTAATAATACTCTAGGTATCATTCTAAGAATCTAACATATTTAAAATAAGAAGATTCTACGAGGATTTGGCAAATGTACATTGTCTTGTCTAAAAACAAATTCTTAAATTGATCCAGATAACGCTACAAGGGTAATACAATAAGAACACTTATATATAGGAAATACCAGCGGCGTATCCACCATGTTCTTGTGGTATTACACTCGTTTCGTTATTTAAATCACTACTAATCACATAAACACACATCCATTGTCTTGTCTCATTATCTTGTCTCATACGTATAAAGTACTCATAGAAATCCAAACAAAGATTCATAATAGCACTTTAATATCCTACAAGAATCTAACTATTAAGATAGATAGATCCCATAAGGAATTGACTTGAATTAGTACTTTAAATATCTTACAAGAATCTACTATTAAGATAGATAGATCTCATAAGGATTTGGCTTGTCACATTGTCTTGTCTCATCAAAACCTAAAATCCTAAGGTCCTAATAGTGATTCGCATAACGCTACGAAGGGTAATACAATAAGAACACTTATATATTGGAAGTACCAGCGACGTATCCACAATGTTCTTATTGTATTACTCTCGTTTCATTATCTAAATCACCAACACTACTCTACACATAAACAGATATCCATTGTCTTGTCTCATACGTAAAAAATACTCTTAAAGATCCAATCAAGGATTTATAATAGCACTTTTAGATATCATACAAGAATCTTAACTAATAAGATAGAAAGATTCTATAAGGTTTGTCTCATGTCATTGTCTTGTCTTGTTTTATAAGAATAATACAAAAAGCACTTAGTAAACACATATGCCATATATTTGAGAAAAATGGTTACACATATGAATCACCCCAAAACATTTGAAAAATACGTAAAAGAGGGTAGCTATGTACTCATAGGTTTGCATTTATGTCTCGTTCAATCGAATAGCAAAGCTCAATGTTCAAGTGTTTCCTATTGTTTCGGATAACTATGTGTTAGTGTAAAATGAGACTTTAAATCGGGTGATCAGATAGAATAAGGTTTATAAACCAAACGAGAGTTGGTTCTCGTATGACATGGTTCATAATACCTTACATTTTGATTTGGAAGTGTTTCAAAGAGTTTTGACTTGTTATGACTTGTTAAAGTGGCTTATGCCACTTTAATGGGTCGTAAGCGTAACTATGGGTTCAGATGGTTAAATAAGTCCTATGACGAGCCTAATATGTCAAAACAAGTTTACATAAGTTGTATGATCAGTTTAGATGTCAAAAAAATTGATCTTATATGTTCAAAACTATTTTTTGCGCAAAAAAGGTATTTTCTGCATTTTAAAGAACATATAGTTGACTCGTCATTTGACTAACCAAACGATATGACCATAAGGTATAACATCAATAAGTTATTCCCTATAATACTATGGTCATAATAAAGGGCTTGGTCAGATCCTAAAGTTGACCAAACAAGTCAGATTCGAAAGTCAAAGCGGTAGTCAAACCGCTCGACTTATGACTAAAGAAAAAGCACTAAACTAGAAATGACAAGTTAGACATATTGGAACATGTCTAAATAATGTTATTAAACTGATTTGGTGTCAAAACTTTAATTATTTAATACCAAAAAATGTTTTCGTCATAAAATGCACTTTTGCGCATTTTTTACTTTTAATTCATAAAACTTTGACTCGTCACTTCGCCTACTAAACGTGGTAATCAGAAGGTGCAATCGCAAGGGATTAATACCTTCATGATTACGATCACGTTGAAAGTTCAATTTGAACTTTGACTTGACCAAAATGGTCAGAACCGAAAGTCAAACAGAAAGTCAAACTGTTTGAATTTTGGCTCGTAACTAGCCAAAATAAGGAAATAGACTAAGGAAGAACACTTACTTGTGCCCTAGGAGAAGCTTGAACTCAGTAGGAGGCTTCCAAAGTATGGAAACAAGCTCCAAGAGCAGATTAGAGAAAGAAAGAATGAATGGGCAAGTTGGATTGTTGAATGAGGAGGCTATTTATACTTGAAACATGATCACAAGATCATGCCAAGTGTTGGGGATTGTTCTAGGATCATTCCAAGTGTCTAGTGAGGTGTTGAAGCAAAAGGAAAGTGGCAAATTCGAGCTAGGTGTCAAGAGATGGGAGAACATGGCAGAACTTGGTGATCAAGGCAGAATTCTGCCAACTGGGTGGTCTTTACGGACCGTAGGAGCATTTGTGCTTACGGTTCGTAAGCTTCTTGGCGGACAAACGTTTACACTTTGTCAAAAATGGCCCCTGCACTTTTAGTAACGTGTTTTTGTGATTCCTAACCCCTCAAAACTTATATCTAAGTTATGTAAAGGGTATTTAGGACATGTGTAACTTATGTCTTCGTCTTGGAATGTTCGTTACGTTAAACTGATTATGTTTAAGTATTGGTTACCAAAACACTTCCAAAAGAAAAAGTTTTTGAAACTTCAGAATTTTCAACAAGGGTTACACTACTCCTCCTCATCCCTCTCTTGTGCCTTCTCATCCTATGATTTTTTTGTTCTCGATATCATAATCGACTATCTAGACAATTTCTTGAGCATGTTCTTTTTCATGTCACTACATCTCCTAGCACTGACCCTACTTCTTTTCACCAGGCCCAACGTTGGTCTATCAGGTGGGATACAATGCGCTCAGAGATTGATGCATTGCATTCCAACCATACATGGGTGTTGGTCCGTGCTCCCGCCAATGACAATATTGTTGGATGTAAGTGGGTCTACAAGATCAAACACAATCCTGATGGTTATGTTTATTGCTACAAAGCCAGGCTTGTTGCTAAGGGCTTTCATCAGAGTGAGGGAATTGATTTCACTGAGTCATTTAGCCATATAATTAAACTCACCACTATTTGTCTATTCGACATGTTGATGTAAGCATTGTCTCTCTTCACGGAGAATTATTTTCAGAGACTGTGTACATGTCACAGCTTCCAGGCTTTGTTGACTCATCCAGACCACATCATGTTTGCTTACTGTATAAGGTCGTTTATGGCCTGAAGTTGGCACCCCGAACTTTGTTTTCCAAGTTCTCATTTGCACTAATCACTCGTGGCTTCTCACAGTGTCTGTCTCACACTTCACTATATGTCTTCAGTAGAGATTCTACATTATGCTATGTTCAAGCGTATGTGGATGATATTATCATCATTGGGAGGTCTTTTACTTTTCTAACATAATTGCTTGAGCATTATCATTCTCAGTTTGCGCTAAAGGATTTGGAGATTTTATCGTATTTCTTGGGTGTTTAGCCTACCTTTTCTTGGGATACTTTACAACTTTCTTAGGAATGCTACTCGCTTAACTTATAACAACGAACTAGTCTTGTTGAGTGTCGACCTTTATTTACATTGGTCTCCTCTAGTCGATGCTTATTCCGATGCTGATTAAGCTAGATGGCCGGATGATTAATGTTCAACTATGGGTTATTATGTTTTTATTGGGCTCAACCACATTAGTTGGAGTTCGAAGAAATAACACACTGTTGCATGATCTACCGAGGTTGAGTACCATGTTCTTGCTCATACTGTTGGATCACATCCGTTATGTAGGAGTTGCATATTTCTCTATCTTGTCCACCAACTCTTTGGTGTAAGAATACTGGAGCGGCCTATTTGTTGTTAATCCGGTGTTTCATCAATGTACGAAACACCTTGAGATTAACTTACATTTTATTCGAGACATGGTTTTGACTCATACTCTCTGTGTTTGTTATGTGTCTACTACACGTTAGCTTGCGGATGTCTTAGCTAAATGGTTGTCTTCAGTTCACTTTGACACTCTACGGTCCAAGCTTCACGTTGCTACACCCCGTTCAGCTTGAGGGGGCATATTATGTATATAGTGTATGTACGTATGTATTAAGTTAGATGATGGTTGTAGTTCGTTACTAGAGTTAGTTAGAGGTAGTTATAGCTCTAGATTCCTTTCCTGTCCTATACATAGGAGGATGTATTGTTTGCTACACATTATGATATGAGATTGTTTAATATCTGCAAACGAAACAAATATAGGCCTACTGGCCATAATATGTATTCTCTCTAGCAGGATGAGTGAAGTGGGATCATTAAAACCGTTCAGTTATATTACAACCCTAATAATTTGGATTGTAAGTTGGTATATTACTGTTGTGCTAAAATATACCACATAAAGTCAACTGGAACATTCTGGACTACTTCTTATGCTGGTCAGGAATAATGTATATTTGCTATAAATAGTTCTGCAAAAACTATGCGTGATCATTAGGATCTAGCACGTACCAAACTATGTATTTATGTACGAACTGAATGACCACTAAGGGTATATTTAGCATGTAGCTTTTAGGAGCTTTTAGAAGCTTCTAGATTTAAGATATTAAGAAAAAAACTCATACTCAATAAAAAACCTTGTTTGGTTGAAGGAGCTTGAAGCTTTTAGGTTATGAGCTTGAAGCTTTTTGTTGAACACTCCTACTAGTAGCGTTTAGAAGGAGCTACAAACTTTTAGGGAAAAATAATTATTTTAACCTCTAAAGATAATGAACTTTTTAATGCATAAACTTTTTAAATTTTTAGTTATGTCCATTTTGAGCATTTTATATATTTTATTAAAAGCTTTAGCTACTTTGCCAAACACCAAATATATTTAAAAAGCTACAGCTACTGCCTACTAGCCACCAGCCACCAGCCATAAGCTACTTTTGCCAAACATACCCTAAGTAGGAACTTGCTATTGATGGAGAGTTTGTACTTATTGTATGGTATGGAATTTAGTACTAGGGGGGGGGCGGTGCACTTTTTTGTGCGTGATAAAGTCTTCCACGCATAGAAAATGTAAATAAACCACCGCCACCCTATAAAATTATCGAGTGATACATGGATTTCGTTATTTTTTTCACGCGTGATGGAAGGAAGGATGTGAGGGGGTGTGAGGGTTTATTGTTGGGTGTTGTAAGTGATGGGCATTTCCACTAAAAAAGGTTGTGAGTGATGGAATAATGGTTGATGACATGACGGAACTTGATTGCCTGTTATGAGTGATGAGTGATCACCACCCTCACCGAAGGAAAGTTAATGCTCATGAAAGAATAATTTTGCCAAAGTCTAATTAATTAAGTTAGGGGCTCACTTGTAAATTTTATTTTTCTGCTTGTAAGCACCGAGGTAGTGAGAACATGTATATAAAGGACGGTTAGGACAATTGTATTATTTTCATTATTCATTAATAATTTCTTTGTAATTGTTTGATTGATTCAAGTGAACTTCCGTTTTGCTTTCTATGGTTTGATCGTTTTAACGGTTTTGTCCCAATCCTTTAGAAGTAGCCATTTTCCCTTCAATGGTTTACTATTTTTTTTTCCATTTTGCTCCATAGCCTTAACTCAGTTAAATCATACAATTAAAGGTAGGGGTATTTGAGGAATTTTATATATAAATACTTAATTATTTATAAATTCCTAAAATATGTTTTATCTTTTTATTTATTAATATTAACTTAAATGTAAAAAAACCCCTCTCTATCTCTCTAGTTCTATCTACCAATATAACCACCATCTCTGGTCGCCGCCACCGCATCATCAGGCGACCACCACCTGCCATCACCATCCTCCACCCTTCTCCTGTACAACCTGTTCTAGCCTTCAATCACTACCACTCTCTTTCTCCATTTCTTACCGTTACAAACCCTCAACCCTACCACTGCCACCGTCAAAATCATACCACCACCACCACCTGCAAAATTGTAACCATCGACAGCCAAACCTCTCTTAACCCTAGCCGTCACAATCTGGCTTGAACCCTAAGTAGATTTACGATTCCATTCGGGCAAAACCACCACACCTGCCATCACCACTTGCCACCATCACCACTCTCTTTCTCCTTTTATTACCGTCACAAACCCTCAATCCTAAGCAGATCTAGGGTTACAGCCGGGCAAAATCGCCGCCACCTGTAAAATCGAAAACACCCACAACCAAATCTGCCTTGGCTTGAACCCTAAGCAGATCTAGGGTTCCATCCGGCCAAAACCACCACTGTCGCAACCCCGACCCCTACCCCGGGAGCGGGAGCCGCGAACAACAGCTGGTGGTATCGGTGTTTATTAATTTGGCAGCGGAAATGAGACATTAGGATCGTAGTAGGGAATAAATTTCAGAGTTTCAAATCACCAAACTTTTATATTAAACAAAATGGGATAAAAATCCATGTTTCATTCATAACATCTTTATAGGGATAAACCCTAATTATTGAAAACATAAACTCCTTTTATTTAGGTAACTTTTATAGCCACTTTCTTTAAGCCTTCAGTGCCCCATAGCTGGCTTCTAATAGCTTTCACATCAAGTTACCTGAAACGCGTTTTAAAAACATTTTATCAGCAAGAAATACTGGCGAGTGCATCTCAGTTTAATCAAAATAAGCTTTTATAACTTTACTGTATTGAGAACGATTACAATGTTTATATCTACCTAATAACTCATTCAGTATTTGTTATGTTGGCAGTTCCATGACTATGGTCATATTACTATTGGCTAACTCTTTGTCCAATAGTAACATTTGATTAGTAGTGTATACAAAAACCCCACATATCGGCAGTAATTGTAGAATACAAAGACTCAATCACTGTAAGTATAACTGAAAACATTTAAGATTTTGTAACACAGTTTGGTAGAAAAAGAGAACGTCTCACATTGTAGACTTAGATATTTCTACGGCTTCCTGGTAATATTTCTTGATTAATTCCATGGGTTCCTAATAAAAAAAACAATACACACGTGTTAGTAAAATAACCCGTTTCTTTAGCCATACAACACGAGACAGAACCCCAACGAACATAGTCAGGCAGAGCCTCGACATGCGCCGGTGGGTCCTAAATCAATCGGGTAGGCTAACGAATTAGTGATCGAGGGTTAAAACACTTACAACGGGGCAGAGCTTTGTGTTTTAGGGGTATAATACCGAGCTATTTTCGCACTATAGGGATAGAGAAAGAAAAGAAATTGAACGAGGATTGAAATGCAGACTGAGGCTCCTTTTATAGCTGAAAACGGAGTCTGTCGCGCCCCGCGACTCCCTCCCCCCCTTCTCTTTCGCGGCACATGGCATCAAAGATGACCATCAACCAACGGCCTCTCGCGCCATGCGATAGGTCTTTCCCTGTTTGGTCGCGGCCCGCGAGCGACACAAAACATTATTTTGTTTGGTTTTAAATAAAATTAGGGTTATACGGGTCCGGTTATGCGTATACGGGGTATATTAGGGCGTTTTCGAGGTTTGTTATAACCACATCTGACCCCCTTTTACCTGGAATCACCTAAAGCCACCACCACTTTTTAAGGCCTTGAAACGCCGGAATCCATAGGCCCGGTGATACTATTTTGGAGATTGTTGGTCGACGACCGTTTGGAGTGACGAGGCTGGTGTCGGGGTTAGGGTGGGGTGGCAGTGGTGGTGGTCAGCGGTTGTTTAGAGTGGGTGAGGGTTGTGGCTGATGGTGGTGGTAGTGGTGGTTGTTGATGATGGAGAACAGAGGCTAGAGAGAGAGTATAGAGAGAGAGAAGAGAGATTATAGATATGTGTTTTGTTATGTATATATATATATATATATAATATTTTATTAGGGAATTGGCCATTAATAATCCCACCTCAGAATATTTCCCCCACCAGTCGCACCTTTCATTTATTTTTCCTACAATGGTCCCCCATTAAAAGAACTTAACGGAGTTAAGCTTTTTTTCTAAATGACAAACAGATTTTTAGGGCTTTTTATCAGAACAATGATACAAGTCCATTGATGTAAAACTTACTTTGAAATTGTGCTCCAAGTGACTTGATTTTTGTTAATTGGAAATTTAAACACCCAAGCGTCGTTTTCATCTTTGAAGCACCGTTTCGAGGCAAGATTTACATCAATGGACTCATATCGTTGTTCTAATCAAAAGCCCTAAAAAATCTGTTTGTAATTTGGAAAAAAGCTTAACTCCGTTAAGTTTTTTTAACGGGGGACCATTGTAGGAAAAATAGGTGAAAGGTGGGACTAGTGGGGGGAATATTCTAAGGTGGGATTATTAATAGCCAATAAGGTCTAGGTGGGATTATTACCGGCCAATTTCCCTATTTTATTATGTATAATATAAAGTCTTTACTTGTATCAAAATACACTTAGTTTTATACTTGAAGTTACCAAAATACCCTTACAGTTAACAAACAATTTAGATGGAGTTAGTGTCCTGAGGAGCTGATTGGAAAAAACATAGTAAACTATTGGAGGAAAATGACTATTTTTAAAGGATATGACCAAAACCGTTAAAACGACCAAACCACAGAGAGCAAAACGGAAGTTAACATTCAATATTAAATAGTTAATTATATTGTGGTGTTAGTTCTAGTAATTCAGTTATTCATTTGTTATTGTTTGGAGAGTTAATTATTATTTTCATCCCTGTGGTTTGTTAAAAATCACTATTTCAGTACATTAATTTAAAAATTGCGATTTCAGTCCCTGTGGTTTCACTTTCGTAACCATTTCAGTCCACCTCCGTTAATTGCGATTTCAAAACGGAAGTTAACCATTTATTCTGTTAAGTACAGGTGAATTGACCATAATGCCCTTATTAATAAAAAATAAAAAGATATCTAAATGAGTTAATTATTGTTTTCGTCCCTGTGGTTTGTCAAAAATCATTATTTCAGTCCTTGTGGTTTCACATTCGTAACCATTTCAGTCCAGTCTCCTAACATCGTCTATTTTACCGTTAAGTTTTTAATGAAATACCTAAATTACCCTTGTGTTAATTAAATAAAAAAACCACGGAAATTTAAAAGATTGTATTCTAGGACCCACTTGTTAAAACACAACCCCACGCTACCCCACCCCAGTCCATCCCTGCTCTCATTTTCGGCAAAAGTTTCCGGTCATCTTCTCCGACATCACAACCCCACCCTCTTAGTGTCCGGCGACCCATTACCCCACCCCAATTAATATCTTCCTAGCAGCATCAATTAACATAATAACTTTGAAAAATAATGATTACCTGGACATTTTCTCATTCTAAAATCCAAAATTAAAATTTTGGAACCCTATATGTAAAAATTAGTGCTAGACTTCTACTTCTACTGAAGTCATGGTGGGTCGAACCCTACAATCCAATTTAAGTCCATATGTCATACAACAATAAAATCATATAAATCCAATAATAAAATCATATAAGTCCATATTTAATTATGTAATTTAGGTATGTCATTAAAAACTTAACGGTAAAATAGATGGTGTTAGGATGGACTGAAATGGTTATGAAAGTGAAACCACATGGACTGAAATAGTGATTTTTGACAAACCACAGGGACGAAAACAGTAATTAACTTATTTCGATATCTTTTTGTTTTTTTATTAATAAGGGCATTATGCTCAATTCATGTGTACTTAACAGAATAAATGGATGGGGTTAACGGAGGTGGACTGAAATGGTTACGAAAGTGAAACCAAAGGGACTGAAATCGCAATTTTTAAACTAATGGACTGAAATAGTGATTTTTGACAAACCACGGGGACGAAAATAGTAATTAACTCTTGTTCAGAGTTAAAAGTGAATTAATTCTAAGATTTATTTAAAAAGTTAGTTATGGAATTTCTTATGGTAGTTTATTTTTTCTTATGGTGGAGAGAATGTAGTTTTCGTATAGATATTTTTAGGTATATATGATTTTGACCCTCGGTTTTATAGAAATTTTATATATATACGTTTTCGACCCACAATCGTAAATCTCAAGCTTCGCCACTGTATTAATGCACATATTGATCGAGTTCATAAACTATTATGAATCCTGGCAAAAACCATGAAGTTGGTAAACATATAATTCTCATAATGCGCTCTATCTCGCACAATTCATATAATTCATTTGATGGCACAGTTAATGCAAATATACATATGCTCTACAGATAGATCAACTTCACTTTTTTTTATAACTAGTTGATTTTCCGCCCGCGCGTTGTGGCGGGGACCCAAGGTCTGCAAAACACGTGTCAGCAGCAGATACCGAATATCAAAACATAAATAAAAATGACGTGGTAAGGATGGTCACTCCGTCCTAAAAAAACGATTTTAAATAACCTAATATATAATAATAGGACCCACACGTCCTACACGTTGAAAATTCGGTTGTTTTCAATTTAGTTATTACGGTGCTAACACGTTAAAATATGGATGAGCTCGGTACCGGTAACGGCACCGAAAGTACCGATCCGGAAATCATCGAAATTAGGTACCGGCACCAAAAATGCTCGGTACAATACGGTATGGTATTTGAAGGTAAAAATCAATAAATACAGGTATGGTGCTAGACCGGTGTCGAACCGAAAGTAACGATTCTGAAAACGCCAAAAGGTGGGTACCAAATTGGTAACGGAAATGATTTGGGGTCTGTTTGGTATGACGTAATGGAATAGACGGGTGAATGGAATGTACGAGGTAATGGAATGGACGATGTAATGGAATGGATCATTACCATTCCATGTCTTGTTTGGTTACCATGTGAGAATGAAATGAATCATTACTTTGTGTTGTTTGATAGGAAAGAATAGACGAAGTAATAAAATCAGTGATGGGTGACGGTAGTCGGTGGTGATAGGTGGCAATGGTAGCGATGGTCGGAGGTGGTGGCAGTGGGTGGTGGCGAGTGACGGCAGGGGCAAAGGTGTGGATGGTAGTGACGGTTGGTAGCGGCAGAGGTGGGTGACGAAGCTGGGGTGGAGGTGGGTGGTGGTGGGGGCGGCGGCGGCGGAAGTGAGTGACGGCGGCGACGGTAGTCACGACGGCAACTATGGCAGTAGTGGTGTCGCCCGTGAGTGAGTTATTAAAACCTATAAGAATAATAATAATAATGGTAAAAAAATATAATAATAATAATAATAATAATAATAATAATAATAATATATCTTTCCATTCCTTGAAGGAATGAAAAAAAAAACACCACCTTACCAAGGAATGAAAATTATTATATTTGGAAGGTTTACATTCCTTAAGGAATGCTCCATTCAATTACTACTTTACAACCAAACATGTTTCTTTTTATTCCAATAGAATGATTCATTCCATTCCGTCTTCTATTCCTTCGTACCAAACGCTACCTTGGTAATAGTAAATTTGGTACCAATACGATATCGGTTTGATTACAGGATTTGATACGATTTGCTCATCAATGATCTAAATATCCAAGTTAATTTTACATGCTACAATTCATTCATTACAAAAAAAAGGCAAAAAAGAAAGCAAAATAAGTTGTTGTGTATATAAAATCTCAATCAAACAAAATACAGTTTACTTACTGTGTGTATGAAAAGTAATCTAAACGGTGCAATTACTTGCATTGCTACGTTGCTACAGGATTTGATGAGCTCGGTACCAACCTGTACCGAAAATACCGTTACCGAAAATACCGTAACCGAAATCTCCAAAAGTGTGTACCGGTACCGAATATACCTAGTACGGTACGGTACGGTACGGCTCGGTACCGGTCGGTACTGATATGACACCGGTATTTGAGGGTAAAAATCGGCGAATACCGGTACCGAAAATACACCCGATTTGGTAAAAGCGGGTACCGGTACAGGTACCCAATACTATTTGTTCATCCCTTAATGAAATTACTCTGTGTATGAAAAATAATCTAAACGGTGCAATTACTTGCATTGCTACGTTGCTACAGGATTTAATGAGCTCGGTACCAACCGATACCGAAAATACAGTTACCGAAATCTCCAAAAGTGTGTACCGGTACCGAATATACCTGGTACGGTACGGCTCGGTACAGGTCGGTACTGGTACAACACCGGTATTTAAGGGTAAAAATCAATGAGTACCGGTGCCGAACCGGTACCAAAAATACACCCGATTTGGTAAAAGCGGGTACCAGTATCGGTACCCAATACTATTAGTTAATCCCCTAATGAACTTACTGTTCATTCAGTTCTAAAATTAATATATAGGAGAATTAGATGGTTTATTTAATGCACCGCCCTTTATTGAGGTTTGGTGTGCGTCTATAAATATATTTCAAAGCACTAATAAGTCTATGCATTCCATCCTACAATCCTATCGAACACCTCCACACCCCATGGATCTGACAAAGTTAATCATGGCAGTTTTGACCCTCACTTTAACCATACACCTTCATGTTCAGTGTGTTGAGGGAAGGCATTTGGAACAACATATTAACAAATACATTCCTGTGAAACAAACTATTATGAAAGGTGGTAAACATGATACAGAATACACAAGTGAAGCTGTACATACAAAACCTATAAGAGTACCAACACCACCGAGTGAGACTTTAGTTGGGTCTCAGCCGCGGCAGCCACCACCACCACCACCACCAGCACATGATGTTGAAGATTTCAAGCCGACTGCACCAGGCCATAGTCCTGGAGCTGGACATTCCATTCAAAATTAAGGTTAGGGAAATTTATAACAGGTATGCATGGCATTACCCATGCAGCATTTATTGTGATGTCTGTATAAACATATATTTATTGTCAGTTATTAATCTCCCTGTACAGTACGTAGTAAATTTATTTCAATATTTATTATCTTTGCAGTAGTGCAATGTCATGTACACTTTTTATTTTTAAAGTTAACTTCATTAGAAATCACCGCCGACTCGAAAACCAGGCCGAGCACAAAACAAAAACACACTACATAAATACAAATTTACACAAATCCGACCAAATATGCTTAAACTTCGATCTGCTTTTAAACCAAAGAAAACCCAAGGACCTCACTTCGCTGAAAACTTCTTCTACCTTGACTTGAATATTAGAAAACACCACTTTATTCCAAGCTTTCCACAAGCTCCAACACAAGATGATTATGATACCTTTCAGAGTACTCTTCTCAGCCGCCCCCATCCTACCATAATTGTGAAGCTCTAGAAGGTCTTTAAACAAGAAGGCAAAAATATTTTGTATACAGCACCACCTGCTGATCGTCTGCCAAAGCACCGTCGCGATCTACAAGAAGTGAATAGGTAATCCACCGACTCATCTTCACTTCTACAAGTCGGGCACAAACCGTCACCAGCCACTATGCCTCTCTTGAGCAACGCATCCGCAGTAGGAATTCTTTTCATTTCCGACCTCCAAACAAACATGTTACACTTTAAAGGCACCCATTTGCACCACTCGAAAATAATGTGATTACTGAAATCGTTACAATTTGTTAAAATTCTCTTAGCCGATTTAACGGAGAAGCTACCCGACGTGTCCCCTAGCCACTTCCAACAGTCCCTCCTACTAAATAACGAGACCGATTGCACACCGTCAAGACGCTCACGAACAGAACAGTCTTCACAACCTCCAACCTGAAAAGATTCGGGTAATCCCTGTGAGGTTTAGCTCTCAACCAAGGGTCAAGCCAAAAAAGAATATCATCGCCATATCCAGTTATCCCCTTGAAGAAACTGCGAAGAGGCACATTATCCGCGATCGGTTTATTAATTGTCGACACAATACTGTGCCACACCCCGCCGACAGTTTTATTGATTAGAAGAAAAGACCAACCGGACCCACTCGAATGTATGGCGTCCACCATCTTAACCCATAAATTCTCTTTACCACACTTATAGCGCCACCCCTACTTGCTTAACAAAGCCATATTAACCTCCCAGAGCTTGCTCAAACCCAACCCACCGGCCTTAATTGGCGAGGCCACCCTATCCCAAGTCACCCAATACGTCTTTTTTTCCTCACTCGAGCTTCCCCGCAAGAATTTTTTGATCATGCCTTCTAAATCCTTGATAACCTTCATCGGAACCTTATACAAAGACATGAAGTAAGTCGGAAGACTCTCAAGAACGGACCGTATAAGCGTCATCCTTCCACCGATAGACAAAAGCGAGGCCTTCTAGAGCGAAAGCCGTTTTTCAAAAATATCATAAACCGGTCTCCAGTTATTAATTTTGTTCATGTTGGCTCCAACTGTAAGATCAAGATACTTAAAAGGCAACGAGTCTGCTTTGCAACCAACCGCCTCCGCCATATCATCCAACTCCAAATTGCTAACCCCTATGCCGAAGATATTTGACTTGCCAAGGTTAATTTTAATACCCGAGCATGCATAAAAACATATCAAGACCCTAACCACATTCAACGCGTTTTCTCTATCCCACTCGCCAATCGCAAGTGCATCGTCGGCATAAGACAAATGCGACACACGTGGACCACCGTTAGGAAGACAAATGCCATTCAACACACCAACCTCGCAAGCCTTATCGAACATACAAGAGAGAGCTTCCATTGCAATAACAAAAAGGAAGGGGCTGTCAATATATAGTTTTTAAAATAGGGAAAGTTTACACACTAGCATCTACATGGCCGGCCCTAAGTATGGGCTGTCAAAACCTAAGGACGAGAACCGATATGAACACAACCAAAACTATTAAAAAACCTTAAAAACACACATTTTTTTATTTTTCGTTAAAACTCGCAGTTTTTTATTTATAATAATTTTTGTACTTTTTAAAAAAAAAAATTTTTTTTATTAAAGTCGCGATTTAACTAAAAAAATATAGCATTTAGCTGTGGGGTTTAGTTTTTAGCATTTAGCTTGGGTGGGGTGTGTGGTGGGTTTAGGTTTTTGGGGTGGTGGTGTTTAGGCTTTTGGGTTGTGGTGGAGTAGGTTTATTTTGTTGTGTTCACATTGGTTCTCGCAATAAGGGTGGTTCTCGCATGAACCTAGGGATGGCCAAAATACCCGAGCCCGACAGGTATACCCGAAACCCGACACAAATGGGACGGGTATACCCAATACCCGACAGGTATTGGGCCGGGTATGGGTTGGGTATGGGATTAGGCGATACCCGACCCGATTACCCGAAACCACATACCTGTTTACCCGAACTATATACCCGATCATGTACCTGAATTTTTTTAATTTATGTTTATATTTTTCATTAACCTTTGTATATTAGTGATTTATTTTAGTATGTTCACAATGTGAAAAAGTAAATTTTTAGTACGTTCACAATGTGAAAACGTAAATTTTCTTTTTGTATACGTATTTGATAATAATATTTATATCTTATATGTTGTGAAGTATATACATATAAGTGTATAAGTATCATAAAGTTACTATTAATTTGTGATATAACTTATATGTATGTAATGTACATTTTTTGTTTATAGTAGTTGTTGTATATATAAAATTATATAATAATTATAATAGTAAAGAAATGTATTTGGAAATCCCAACGTATATTTTTAACAAACTAATGGGTATACCCAATACCCGACGGGTAATTACCCGAGAAATACCCGATGGGTATTGGGCCAGGTATGGGACATGGATTTACAGCCGGGTATGGGTATGGGATTACCAATACTAGGGGTGTTCATTGAATCGAATATCGAATTTTCGAATTATTCGAACCAAATTATTCGAATAATTTTTATTTTTCCTTGAATTCGTATTCGATTCGAATTCGATTAAAACTTATCGAATTCGATTCGAATTCGTATTCGAATAAAAAACCCAATTCGTATTCGATTCGTATTCGATTAAAAATTCGAATTCGAATAAATTCATTTTGATTTAGATTCTTTAAAAACATGTAAATAACTATCAAAATGAAACATAAATTTAAAACAGCCATAAAGCACGATATCACATTAAAAAGGTCCAAATAAAGTACTATAAGTCTAAAATTCAAAACGAGAAGTCTGGGAATAACCACTTCACATTACAAGATAATATTTTTAGGGTTAGAAATCTATTGATAGATTTGTTACTTAGGTTTTAATTATGAGCCATGTAGTGGATTTGGTAATGGATAATTTTAATCCTTGCAATAAATTTTGAAAATAATTTATAGTATAGCCTAATAAAAGTTATATATGTATTATATATAAAAATAATAAATAAAAATGTATAATTTTTATTCGAATTTCGAATCGAATCGAATTTGAAATTATAAATTCGTATTCGATTTACTTGACTCGAATTGAATCGAATTCGAATTCTTATAATCGAAACGAATTCTTGATAATCGAATCGAATTTAAACGAATTTCGAATTTTTCAAATTCGAAACGAATTCTGAACACCCCTAACCAATACCCGACCCAAACCCGACTCATTGTCATTCCTACATGAACCCTACCCTATATATAGGGGGTGTTAACGTACAATATTCGTTAACGTTCGAGCGTACGATCTGAAGTTACGCACATTATAAATCTCAAAACCCTAATCACGCATGTTGAAAAAACATAATCACGCATGGTTATGATTTTTCAACATGCGTGATTATGGTTTTTCAACATGCGTGATTAGGGCTTTGAGTTTTATAACGTACGTAATTTTATATTGTATGCTCGTACGCCAAGGAATATTATATTTTACTCTTTCACTATATCTATATATAGGGTGGGGTTCGGCTACAAAGTCCATTTTTCCTACAAAGTGTACAAAGTCATAAAAAACCACAGTTTCAACCATAAAACACACTCAAAACCCACAAATAATAGTGTGAAGATCACTAAAACACAATATCCAAACCCTAACATTCCATAAAAACTTCAAACACAGCATCGTAGAACTATGAATATAAAACACAACATGATGATTATCATAAAACACACTAATGTTAGTCATTCGAAAATCAAAGCCTTATCATCCAAAACACAACACAAAACCCACAAATATGACATTCTAGTAATCTTTACTCTGTTATTTGTGGGGTTTGGGTGTGTTTTATGGCTGAAATTGTGGTTTTTATGATTTTGTACACTTTGTAGGAAAAATGGACTTTGTAGCCAACTCCCACCCTCTCTCTCTCTCTCTCTCTCTCTCTATATATATATATATATAAGGTGGGGTTCTAGAGTGAACACTAGTGTATTTATTGAGTGAACAAATCCTGGCTATTGATTACACTTGTGTAGGACCCAATTTTTTTTAATCTCGCTGAGGGCCTATTTTTTTTTTTTTTTTTTTTTGTAACTTTGTAGAATAGTAACCAAGTTTTAAAAGTGTTTCAATTAGGGCACTCAAGTTTTTTAAAGTGTTTCAATCAGGTCACTCAACATTCATTCTTCATTAAAATTAAGGGTTTTTTCATCCATTTTATAGGTAACCGTGGTAATGTGGATTTTTTTTTTCTTTTTTCTCTTTTATTTGATGCTAACGTCGAGTGATGTTGTAACTTGTTTTTTTTAGTTTTAATGTAATTAAATGGTTTTTATTTTTAATAAATATAATTTCATATATTAAAATAATTCGACCCCAACATCTTATGCTTTATTTTTTTTTTGACACATGGAAAAATGGACATGACTCGATTTGAATGTTAGGTTATCTAATTGGGACAAAAACAACATCAGTGACCTAATTAGAACACTTTTAAAACTTGGTTACTATTCTGTGAAATTTTCCTTTTTTTTAATATTTTCGAAGACGAGCCTGACATACACTTAAAAAACATGCAAAGGGATATATGGGTATGAATATATGATACATATAGGAAGCCCAGCCATACATATACTAAAAGCAGTTACCTATGTTTACTACAAGAAAAGTCCTTATTAGTGACTACTCACGACCCAAATTTTTAACATTATAACGCAAATAAGCGACGAGAAAAACATGTCATCACTAAACTTTCTTCATGAGGAAGTAATGAGTGATCACCAACCTAGTAAGTGGTCTAATTGAGCACTGATTACAGTTTATGTTAAATATCTTTGGTTTATATTGAATATAATGAGTTATGTCACAATAAAATAATAAAAACTGACCACCTTAATCGTCACCGAGTTCATAAATATTTGTGACCAGTTTTCGTCACTGCATTGAGTATTACTATGCTTCGTAAGAAAATTACATTCGTCAGTAATTTGTCCCATACTAAATTAAAACCAACTTTTCTAATTATACAAGCGTAGTGGGTGGAAGGCGGCTAAGGTGGGACTTCCAAAGCTCAGGGAACCAATCAGGCCATGCCGTCAAGTAAATTTTCCATTGTTAAACTCCACTAGGAATAGGGCAACGCATAGACAAAATGAATCAAAAGTGATTGATGTTTATGAAAAAGTCAAAGCTGTTTTTTTCTTGTGCACTTTCTACATTGGAAGATATAAACTTCAGCACTACTGGTGATGTAAATAAAACAAATAAATGTATGCTATATTAGTGGAATATATTAAAAGTTGTCAATTATTGGTCAAATATCGTATTTGAACATAAAGTGGCAGTATCTTCGCATAATTGTTTATTTCAATAGAAAATTGATAGTGACATTTTTTTATCGGTACAACTAGCTCACCACCATTGCAAACTTAGTTTTAAATATCATGGGACTTAAACCATTAACAACATGTAGAGGAGCCTTTTTGTTGTACACCTTGAAATTACTATATTCCAGACCTTTAAGTAACAACATGAATCATTTTGCTTCATATTTGGATTCCAAATAACTATTAAAACTTAAGAATATGTTTGGTATGGGTAATAGACTAAAACATGTAATGGAATGAATAATAAATAAAATCAATTATTATCATTTCATTGTCTTGTTTTGTTACCATGTAGAAATGGAATGAAGCATTACTTTTTTATTGTTTAGTAAGTAAGGAAAGACAAAATAATAAAATTGGTGGTGAGTAGTGGTGGTGGTGGCAGTGGGTGGTAAGTGGTGGTGGTGTGTGGTGGCAGGCGGTGGTAAGTGGTGTTGGTGGCGATGGCAAGTGGTGGTGGGTGGCGGTGGCGTTAGATGGTGAGTGGTGAGAAGATGGTGGTAATGATTAATGGTGAAAGAGGGAATAGAATGGAGAAAATTCCTACGTAGCTAAGATCGTGGGAGTATGGTGGGGCGGAGGTTTGGGGCATGGGTTGACACGTGGACTTCGAGGGGCATCGCTGGTCAGTTGCATGTTGGGTCGGTATGGCGGGGCGTGGCTAGCCCGCGTGGGTTGGCCACGTGTTATAAGTTTTTTTTCAATTATTATAAAAATACACACAAAATTAAAAAAAAAAAAAAAAAAAAAGCCTTGCCACCTATAGCCTAGCCAACCCAACCAATGAGAGCCGGCCACGAAAGACCGCTAGGCCCGCCCAACGCCCGGGCTGAAACCCCCGCCTAATAGGCCACGCCGAAACCCAAGCCCACCCAGGGTGGTGACTTAAACGTTTGTACCCAACCCACACCCCAACCCCCGGCCCATACCCCATAGTCTAACACCACCTAAAAGAGTGTTATATTCTTAAAACTGCCCACCATGGTGTCGGTCACCACCATATCATGGTAAGGCATCAATACTTAAAAAGAAAGCTTATTTTCTTCATAACGCACCTCCATTACAAACGTCAACATTGTCACTAAGTTTTACATTTATTTTTTATAACCAAAATACCACTAAATTAAACTTTTGATATTTTAACTTTTGTTATTTAATATAATAGAATATAGCCAATTATCTCTAGATCAAATGGTGGAGGGTTTGCATTTCTCTTAATAGATGCATGTTCGACTCTCACTTGGTGCAGAGTGAGGCACTGGTGGGCAAAGATAGGAGACCCAGGGAAAACTAGGTTGGATCCTTGAGCCAAACGGGTTTTACCGGTAATTTCACCGTCGTGCCTACGGGCGGATGGGTTACCGGGTTTTCCCGGAATTGGTGGTGGACTCGGGTTACTCTCGGAGTACTCCGTTTGTCCAGTGGGTGCCCCGAGAGTGCTCGGGATTGAGTTTGTTGGCCGTTAAAAAAAATATAATAGAATATATTTAAGAACCTAATTATATATAATTATATATAATAAATTTTGGAGAAATTTTAAATTTAAAAGTCAAACGTTTAAACTATTATATGAATTATAAATTAAAATAATCAAACATTATGAAATTAAACAAATTCTATAGATCAATTCAAGCGTTTTGGGTTCTGTGTGGCTTGTATCCTTTTGCAGTTTGATGACTCTGCATCGCACATTGATCCATATATTTGTTTTTGTTGAATCATGTTGGGAGAAAAATGTGTTTAGTGCTAATGAGTAATGATAAAATTTTTGAAAAAAACACAGATGATCCTTAGTTTTAATATGATTGATATTAACTTCTATTATTTGGTTGTTGTTAGCAAACGTGCATATATCTATTAGGAACTTCTATTATTAGGTTGTTGTTAGCAAACATGCATATATCTCATACGTGAACCTAAACACATGATGTATACTTCAAAAAAGATGATGAGGTCTTAGAAGATTAATTGATATTGGATTAATCAAATATCAAGATCAGCAAATACAAAGATTAACAAGTTCAACAAATCATCAAGTGTCCTATCGTATTCATAAAGTGATACACATTGTCATATTCAAAGGTTAAAGATCAAAGCTACAACAATTGATGACAACTTAAAAATACAAAGATCAAGATTGTCATTTTAGTAATTTCACACCCACTTATCTGGGAAAACTAACCCCATCTACGCTAGAGACTATCCGAGAACGAATGTGCAAAAGTTGAGAACTATAGCTGTAATTTTAGAAGTGTAGGGACTATAGATGAAAATAGAGTAAACCACATGGACTATTCGGGCATTTTTCTCTAATTTTTCTTTATAAATATCAGTGAACAAAAAGTCCCAATTGAATTAACTAGTTGATTATCAATTGGAGGGACATTGAATTTTGAAAATGTAAGTATTTAGTTGGTTTCTTTACATTTAGAGTTAACTGCTATTTTCGTCCCAATGATTTGGTGAAAATGTCATTTTAGTAAAAAAAAATTGCGTTAGTTCCATCTCAAAATTTTTGAAACGTGCCACTACAGTCTAAAAAGATAACGCCTTGCGCCAGTTCCATCCTCAACGTTTTTAACGGCGCGTTATCTTTTTTAACTGAAATGATTTTCAAAAATGTTTTGGACATATATAATTGGCGCAAATTTATTTTTTTAGACTGGAGTGGCATTTTTCATCAAACCACAGGGACGAAAATGAGAGTTAACTCTTACATTTAAGACATGTAACTATGGTTGGAGATAAAGTGTTGCCGAAAATGGAAAAAAAAAACCATATTTTATCAAATCTCAAACCATGCTTGAAAAGTAAGATAGAAAATGTATGTGTGATTTGATAAGTAAAAAAATAGAGGTATGTGTGTGAAAAGGGTGTTGGTAGCTGTTTATAGTCGTTGTATAACATTCAAGAAGTCAAAGCAAGTAAAAAAATCAAATCTGACGATCCAAGGTCGATCCAATCAACCGTGGGATCAATCACCAAGTTGGTTGTGACTTTTTTCTTGATTGTTGTGTTTTGCTATAAATACAAGCCAACTCCAATCTTTTACATTCACCGGTTTTGCTCTAAACTTTCTAAATAATACTATAAGATATATATTTTAGAAATTAGGTTCAGCTTTTGTAAAATATAATTACAAAATATATAATAACGAGACTCTCGTTATTCGTAGGAAATATCATAGTACAATACCGGTTGCAATAACTAAATAAAAAGAATATAAAATATAATTATATATAACAATCTTGATTCAAGCCGCATCTCTGGTGGGTCATTCACGCGCACTTGATAGCATCATAGACTCAAGTATTCATCATCTTGAGTCTTGAAAATACTCATTGACTGCAACAAAGAGCACACTAAAACGTTGACGATTTTGGTTGAGGCACGTGTTCAACACGCTTCCCTTAAAACAGATTTCGTGCCTCTACTAAAGGCAACGCGTCTGTCTCCCAGGGTACAACAGCCGAAGTAGTCTGTACTGCCGGAGATGGCTCACGGGCCCAAGGTTACATCCGGTAATTGTAGTGTTTGAACTCATGTGGTGGAAAACAAGTAGAGAGTGTTCATCTCTCTAGTTGGTCTTCAAGTGTTCATCCTCCTTCTAGTATTCTTCATGTATCAAGCAATACCATATTCTTGTTGTTACAAAAGAAGCACATAACCTACTAAGGATTAGTGAAAGGTTTCACTTAATTAGTCACTTAATTAGAGACTTAAACTCTAATAAAACTAATTAAATGTCATTAAGAAGCTCTACTCAAGAGTTTCTCTTTTATTTACCACATGAATATTCTAATTAATATTTATAATTTCATTAAATTATAAATATACAAAATATCCATTCACCAAATTTCCAACAATCCCCCACATGAATGGAGATCGTTCAAACACTTAAAATTTCCAATGTAACCTCGACAGTTGAGTTTTGCATACGATAGGTAGGTGTTACCCTTTGAACCTTCGCTCATGAAATGCACTTAGCCCACTAGCTCTGAGTAGATCTCGATGTCTTTGAACTCGTCTGCCATTTGTGTAGACAACAATACATTTCACACAAGACTCTCCCTAGTCGGGTCATCTCCTCATAGTCGTGCCAATAATGGTCGTGGAACACTTTCCTGGTTCTGCGATAGCTCTAGGAATTGTGCCCTCAATTCCATTCGAAGAGACCCCACTTCTCTCTAACATAGGTGATTCTCCTTAGATCATTAAAAGCATTGTGGTTATCGTGATTTATCCAAATCATTTACCACATATTATGCTTAGCCTCACTCTTTGTCACTAAATATCATAGGAATAGACTAGGACGTATTTAAACACTCTTTTATACTTTGGGGGTATGTATAGCCATATATACTAGCTTATGCATATCATTTATGCCCCCACAGTGACCACCTTTAGGCATATAAGTTAGTTGTCCTATTGAACTTAGATCTTGAGATCTCCAGTCAACTAAGTTAGGTGTCCTTCACATACCCTTTTTCCATGGGCTTCAGTCTCATTCCACAACTTGATCTCTAATAAACCCTCAAGTTGTTGGATCCATAACATTAACAAATAACTTTGCGTATTTGAGATCAGTTG
Source organism: Helianthus tuberosus (assembly GCA_030545235.1). Taxonomy (NCBI): domain Eukaryota; kingdom Viridiplantae; phylum Streptophyta; class Magnoliopsida; order Asterales; family Asteraceae; genus Helianthus; species Helianthus tuberosus. The sequence goes on along the minus strand of CM060404.1, from coordinate 32,490,868 downwards.
TCATGATGTGTTCTTATCTCGTAAGTTAATTTTGCCTATTGTCAACTTCTAAGACTATAACCTCAGTGGCCATCTGAATCTGGTTATAATATATGTCTTTGTAAGATACGCTTATCATTTAAGGTAAATACATCTCCATTATGCACTACGACCTTTGTGTCCTCCACATAGTCGTCTGTTTGCAATGTTAGATTTGATTACAAAATCCTTATTGCCAAACTTTTATGATACAAATGCAAGACACCCCCACATTTAAGTGTTATAGGATATCATCCAGATGGGGTAATGAAAACCATTTCTACATACCCTTATAGGGTGGTTTCTAAATGGATCATCCCCCACATTTCTTGCCATTTGATCAACATTTCCGTAACTTCACTTATGACGACATTTATACACACATGATTGAACAAGATCAACCTCATTGTATCAGTGAATTCAACTTATACTGAAGTAGCTTACATAAGCTTCTGAGCTAACCAAAGCAACACATGTCATTGTCATAAGTTTGTCACCAACTTAGAATAATTCTAATTTAACATCTAGAATAAGCTTAGACAATGAGTTATCCTCATTATCTTTTCGAACAAACTCTTAAAAGGTTACATGCCTTTTCCTTATCATGAATGAAAATTCTCCCTCAGCTTTGTCTATACACAAATTCTTTTTGTGTTCATACACATTTGAATGTTTAGAGTTAATTAGTCTCCGTCAAGACCCATAATTAACCAAGTACTAGTCTAGCATGCTTTAGACTACAATATTTTAGCATGTGAACAGAAGATGCATCATTCTGATTCTTCACAGCCCTAAGGATATCATAATATCACTTTGCAACATTCATCCCTTGTTAAGACAAAATAATGAGACTTATTCATAATCCTAAAACATCAATATTTAGGAATGTCTCACAAATTTCATCATTCATTTAAGGAACATAACTTGTTTACCTTTAATCTCCAACAATCTACCATTGACTCATAAGTACTTCAACATAAGTCTTAATCCAAGTCACTTGGTGAACACATTCATCACCAACAAGATGAATGTTTCTCGTCTACAATCACTATTATGTGTGAGATAGAGTCAACTAGATCAACACTCAACAACATGGCATTTATAATTTTGCCATAAGTGATTTGCACACATCTATTGTTATTCATTAAGAGATATGTATATTTAGGATTCCCAAATGAAGGTAAAATCTCTATATAGATCTAACAATAATCAAGTGGTAGACGCATCTACTTATAAATCTCGCAAGATTTATTAAAGGTATACAATAACATATAGTACTTTTACTTTCATATGTTAGAATTCACACTTGTGAATTTTCCAATGACTTCTAATGAAGTATGTCGACATGAATGTCGTTAGTGTATTTCATCTCAATACACTCACTACGTTCTTTCATTACTCACTCATGATGGGATTATACATTTGATGTTTTATCTTTGACTTTTAGTCAATGTAACAACTCTCAAGTTGTTTATGTCCAAGTAATTATAGACATCGAGATCTACTCAGAGCTAGTGGGCTAAGTGCATTTCATGAGTGAAGGTTCAAAGGGTAACACCTACCTATCGTATGCAAAACTCAACTGTCGAGGTTACATTGGAAATTTTAAGTGTTTTGAACAATCTCCATTCATGTGGGGGATTGTTGGGAAAATTAGTGAATGGATATTTAGTTAATTTATAATTAAGTGAAATTATAATTACTAATTAAACTCCATATGTGTAGGGCCGCTCAAACCGCTCGGCGCTCGTCGCTCGCTCGACGCTCGTTCGGAAATTGCTCGGAAAATGCTCGTTTGATTTGACGCTCGGTTGTAAACGAGCCGCTCTGCTCGGTTCGGTTTGTAAACGAGCCAAGCATGAGCAAAGGTCCGCTCGGCTCGGTTCGGCTCGAATTATTATTTTTAGTTAGTGTATATATTTATATATACATATACACATGCATATATAAACATGTATATACACTAATATAAATTATACATATATACACACACCTATATTTATACACACATACATATATACTTAAATATAAATTAAATTTATAGTTTCATATATACTACTCTTTTAGATTTTGGTCAACTATATATAAATTTAGAACTATATCTATATGTACTAATCCGTTCACGCCAATAAAAAAATTAATATCAAATCTAAAAGTTAAACCCTAAACAAATAACCGATAGTCTGCTCATCGCCTCAATGTTTCATGTCGTTACCCTAGGTCAATCATCTCTTGCTCTCAACGTCATTGTTTGTGCAATATGATCATCGCCTCTTTGGCCACAACATTGTTTTTCTAAAGAAAAATATTATGCCATGAAATGTGCTTGTTTATTAAGACATAAAAACTTGAGACCCTACATCGTCACTATCTCTCTCAGCAAATTTAAATCGGGCGACACGGTTGTCCAAATCGCTCGAACTTCGCTCGCCGCTCGCTCGAAATATTTACTGCTCGGAAAATGCTCGCTTGATTTGTGGCTCGGTTTTAAATGAGCCGCTCCGCTCGGTTCGGTTTGTAAATGAGCCAAGCACGAGCAAAGGTCCGCTCGGTTCGGTTCGGCTCGGCTCGTGAACAGCCCTACATATGTGAAACTCTTGAGTAGAGTTTTATGTCACTTGATTAGCTTTTATTAGAGTTTTATGTCTCTAATTAAATAACTAATTAACTGAAACTTTTATTAGAGTTTTATGTCTCTAATAAAATCACTAATTAAGAGAAATTCTTCACTACCCACAACTCTTGAAAAAAGATGGTAGGCTATATGACTCATTGGAATTATGAGAAAACTACAAGAGAAAGATAATATGTATGAAGAATTCTTGGAGAAGAGGTGAAGACTTGAACATCCATATGTTGGGAATTATAGAAAGATGAGTTTTCTCTACTCGATTCCATCACCTTCGTATCATTAGTTTTCCACAAGTTCAAACACTATAATTCTATTCGGTGTAACCTCGGGCCAGTGGCCATTTCCGGCAGTACAGACTGCTTCGGCTGTTGTACCCTGGGAGACAGACGTGTCGTCTTTAGTAGAGGCGCGAAATCTGTTTTAAGGGAAGTGTGTTTAACACGTACCTCAGCCATAATCGTCAACATTTGTTTGTTCTTTTTGTAGGAAATTATTGTATAAGAAGACGTGGTTCAAGACCTCGTTGAAGCCTACACAACGGACTGAAAACACAACAAACCATACAAGTAGACGCGGTTAAAGATCAAGTTGAAGACTTTATCTTTTGAAGATATTGGTTTGAATCGATTATTTTGGATTCAGATGGCCACTGAGGTTATAGTCTTAGAAGTTGACAATAGTCGTCTGTTTCGGCTGCGATTCCATTTTGAAAAGAAAGAATGCAGAAACAATGTTTTGTCTACTCAATGTTCACCATATGCTACTTCTAATAAAACTCGACGTTATAACCTGGTTGCCATGGTTGCCATGCATACATTGAAGTTGATGTTTGATTGGCTTCAACAATTAAATCACCAAAAAGTGATGGTATAGTTGTGTGGGATTTATAATTTGTGATTTCTAAATCCATTTGAGTGAAATTTTAATTACTAATTAAACTATTCATATGGTGAAACTCTTGAGTAGAGTTTTAACTATGACATTTGATGAGTTTTATTAGAGTTTAAGTCTATAATTATTGAGACTCTTAACTCTTCATATGGTGAAACTCTTGAGTAGCGTTTTAATGATGACATTTGATGAGTTTTATTAGAGTTTAAGTCTATAATTATTAAGACTCTTAACTCTTCATATGGTGAAACTCTTGAGTAGAGTTTTAATGATAACATTTGATGAGTTTTATTGGAGTTTAAGTCTACAATTATTGAGACTCTTAACTCTTCATATGGTGAAACTCTTGAGTAGAGTTTTATTGATGACATTTGATGAGTTTTAAGGATGACATTAATGCTTTAATTTGGTCATTTTTTGTATATATAAAATGACTTAAATTTTCTAACACGTGTGTTAGAAAGTGTGTATCACGAATACGAGGTAGAGATTATTCATAATGAACAGAAATGTTTTATGTAAACATTTAATTGCCTCTGTGTGCATTAAAAATGATGAGAAATGGTTTATTTTATAAACTATATCTTTGAAAAACGTTTTATGTAAACGTTCGATTCTATAATGTGCTTGTTATATGTAACAATCCTAATGAAAACCGACACCCTCGAATAATTACCAACACCCTAATATATTTTAAATATCCCAATATGTCCAAAAATGCACCCCATATGAGAAAACGGACCCCGTACCTTAAATATTATTAAATTTAACTAAATTCTGATTTTTGGATTGAGGCGGGCCGCGTAAACCCACCCCAATCCTTACGCGAGCCGCGAGAGGCCCAAGATGTGGCGCGGCCCGGTGTGGCCACATGGCCCAACACCCGGCAAGTCTAGTCGATGACCCAGCCAAGCTACGCGTTGACCAGGGTTTAACGCAGGCCGCGTAAAAGTCAAAGTGAAGCACTATATATAGAGGCCATCGGGTCTTCAGTCGAATTCGTTCAAAAACGTTTTCTTTCTCTAAATTCTGAATTGTAGGCATAATCTACGGGTATTATACCCCCCTAAATAGCGAAGTTCTGCTTCGTTGTAAGTATCATAACCCTTGGATACGTATTAGATATATTGCCCGATTGATCTAGGGTTCCGTAACGGCTGTCGTGGTTCTACCCGACGTAGTCATTGGAATGTCGTCTCGGGGAGGGTATTACTAATGTTAAAATGGGTTATTATACTAACGCGTGTTGTAACAACTCTCATAAAAAGTCCTAATTATTATTTTATTTGGCCAATAGGAAACCCTAATTGAGAAACCCAAGTAATTCTGAACAAAACCCTAAAATTTTCAAAACATTTAGAATCAGGATTAGGGCCCCTAAAACTCAGAGGGGGGTAAACCCTAATTGATAATTATCTTCGAAAATGTGCTGTCAATAACGAGAATTAACGAACTGTCAATTCAGCAAACCTATACTAGTGACAAGGCTACTCTAGGCTAGGTGTGCACCCCAGGCGAGTCGCGACAGGGGTCACGACTTCTTCCGCGACACGCGGGGGAGTCCAACTTCACGTATAAATACTAGGCCTTGGAACTTGAAATCTGTCTTTGGAACGACGTAAATTCGAGTTACGTAGACTGAGTTATCACAGAAACAGTTCACTAAACACACACAATCACTAATTGCTGCCACAATCAGGGTAATAACTCGATCGCTATTACGATTCAACGTCCGATCGATTATAACTATCCAACGATTGTTTAAGTGCCGCTCAAATTGAGTTTATACTTGGTTAATTCATCGTGATTTCGACTTGAATGTTTGAGTACTGCTCGAATTCGGACTATACTCTGTCATTCGTTGTGAATCCGCTGAATTATTAAGTATTGCACTAATAAATCATTGTGAGGGTTTAATCTCGTGAATTGTCGTAACTGTTGTATTAGTTACTAACCTATTGTGTGTGCATTGTTAATTAAATTAGGTTAATCAAGGCTAATCAGTAGGCTTATATTCTGCTCGTTAAATCTACAATGTGAGTCATTCTCTTTTTATCAAATTACTTTCAAAATAATGTTTATTTTCAAAGGTTATAATTACAGTGATTAAGTATATGTAATCACCAAATTACAGCCGGTATGTGGGGTATTGTGCACATTACTACAGTTGTTATCACTTTAGGTGGGCGAACCTAAAATTAGTGATATTCGTCATTCATTGGGGCAGCCAATGGTGATATGACCACAGTCACCGTAAAGATTCGAGTGACAAATACTGTGGGTAGTTGGTTTGATATCAGAAACATTGTAATCTCTTAATATTGTACATTATAACAAAAGAGTCGTTTTAGTAAAACTGAATGATTCACTCAGTATTTCCCTCCTGACAAAACCTTTTTCAAACATGTTTCAGGTGATCTGTTGTGAGCAAAGGAAAAGTGCCGTGAAGCACTACAAGCTAAGAAAGTGGCTCAATGTAAATAAATAAAGAAACATGTTTTAAGAAATAAAGATTTCCCAGTGAAATCACTGTATTATAAATTATGGGATTTATTCCTAAAATATATATAAATGAGCAGTTTTAATAATAATTGATCCTGTTTAAAAAGACTTCCGCTGTCACGTAAATAGATACCATCGGATTTCCTGTCTCGTGGCTCTGGACCGGGTCAAACCGGGGCCAAGGGTCGTGACACGTGTGCATTTGTGTAAATTATAGATTGTCACCAGGAAACCCTAAAGGATAATCTAAGACAGCAATGTGAGTAATCCTTCTTTTTGTGTAAACCTTTTTGTGAGTTGATCCACTTTCTGTAAACCTTTTGTTAACTATTTTTACAAAACCTTATACAATTAAATGCATATTAAGCAGTTATTGAGTATTTGTAAGAATACAATTATCATGAGTATGTTGGGGTTTTGTATACAAAATTTGTTACCACCTGGTCATGGAGTAACATTTCCACAAGTCGGGTCTGACAGTACCATGGATGTTAATTGGTATAACTTGGAAACAAATATAATTGTGAGATCGCCCTCAATACTGTACAATGGTTTTTTTTTAAACTTGATTAAACTGGGATTCACTCACCAGTATTTCCCACTGACAAATGTTTTTAAAACGCGTTTCAGGTAACAAACTGTGAAAGCCAAATAGAAGCCAGCTGGACAGCACTAAAGGCTTGAAAAAGTGGCAATAAAGTTACCTAAAATAAAATAGATGTTTTAATAAATAAAATAGGATTTATTCCTATGAAAACGTGTGTACTGCAAACTTGGGTTTATCCCATATGTTTAATATTATGAAAATATGGTATTTTACTCTGATCAAATATTTCCTAACTACGGTCCTGTTGAAAAATTCCGCTGCCAAATTTGACAATACACGATACCACCGAAACTGGCTCGCGGGCGCCCGTTCCCGAGAATTTGGGATCGGGGGTTTCGACAGAAGGTGGTATCAGAGCTAAGCCACTGATTCAGCCACAGAAGTGTTCTGCTAACATCAAAATTCAATCTGTTAGGAAATAAATTACGGGAATACGTGCATAATTGTATTTTATTGTTATGTGTTATTTGACTATTTGTTAGTTTACAGTATGAGCGACCAAGGACCATCTGACGCGTACCGTCAATTGTCTGGTTTGCCTAGAAGCGAAGGCACCTCCTCTTCTCAGCTTGCCCTCTCAGGGTACTCTGCTGATACGGGAGAAGGAATCTTTGTGTTTAAGGCTCAGTCAGAAGAGCCATTTACTCAGAAAAAGAGGGGATGGTTCACTAGAGGGGCACACGAGCGTAGAAAACGTATGAAAAAGTTACAAGACTAGAGAGCACTAGCAGCAGCAAAAAGAGAAACCGATGCCTATGCCCAGGATATGCTTAATAGGGGTATAGCCAACATCCACATTTTAGCAACCACTGCAGCTGACCCTAACCTGGAGCAGATAATAGCACCCCAACCACAACCACCAATTCTTGACCAACCAATGGATATAGAAAACCCTGAAAATCAAGTAGAAATGCATGATTTTAATCCGAAGGAAATACCTAGGGTACCTGCACCAAACCCCTTAGACCCAAATTACGACCCATGGTGGGATGACGTTAGGGACTATGTGCAACGCTACCCGATACATGAAGACACGCCCATGCCAAACATAGGAGCCTACCCAGGTTTGGATCCCTTAGATCCCTATTACCACGATGAATACATTAGGGAAATTTTAGAAGATCCTTACCGATTTCAGGCCCCTACACCCCCATATCAGGAACCCGCACCCCAGATTCCAAACCTAGTCCTAGAACCTGCACCCCCAATGAGTGCAGAAAACGTACAAGAACTTAGGACATTTGGTGAGGAAATTTTAGAAAGTAGTGAACGAACGAGACAGGTGGGAGAGCGACTCATCTGGAAATACGACGAGCGCAATATGGATTTCTGGATGAATCCATATCCGTAAATGTGATGATGGGGACGGTAATAGTAATAATAATATAATAAAATAAATAATAAAATAATAATAAAATATGTGTGTACGGATGCCTACTATTATTAGTGTAATTTTATTTCAGTTGGTATTGTAATTTTTAATTTTAGTATGGTGTGTAATAGATGCATAATATATGAATAGAGTAAGTCGCAATGATCGACGCTTTTGACCAAAATGTGTGTCATGTGATTGGCTATATTAAATATTATTTTGTGATATTAATACGGGGTAAATGTTTAAAATTCAGATGGCCGACGAAGGAAATCAAGGAAATCTGAATAACGATAACCAGAGTAACATTAACTTGGTTAATGAGAATCCGAGCATCAATAACAATGGAAACCAAATGGATAATAGTGCCGTTCAACACATAGTGGCACAAGGAATTATAGATGCAATGCCATTTATTATTCAAACGGTTCAGGAAGCGAATAATAAAAGTAAACATAGCAGTAAGCGACCAAGTGAACCAGAAAACAGCGTAAACAATGGACCCATACTTCAAGTGCCCATTCCCAAAGAAGAAGAACCATGCCCTATGGTTGTTCTTACAAAGAATTCTGGTCCTGTAAACCGATAGAATTCTCGGGCAATGAAGGACCCATTGCAGCTCTACGCTGGATAGAAAAGACTGAGGCTGTTTTAAAAATAAGCAAGTGTGCTAAAGAAGATAAGATAATGTTTGCTTCTAACCTGTTTAAAAACTCAGCCTTAGAATGCTGGAACACTATCCTCCAATCAAGAGGAAGTGATAAGGTATAAAATATGGAATGGGAAGAATTTAGGAATATGGTAGAAAGAAAATTTTGCCCTCCTAATGAAAAGGAACAGATAGCAAACAAATTCCTAAATCTTAGAATGAATGGAGTGGATAGTAAGGGGTACACAAAGTTATTCTTTGAATATGCTAGAATAGTACCAACCCTTGCATCACCAGAGCCGGTATTAATCTCCCATTATATTTGGGGATTAATTGGAGAAATTAGACATGTAGTCAAGGCAGCTAGACCTCAAACTATAGAAGAAGCTGTAGAATTAACAAACTCCTTGACTGATGAATTAGTACGTACACGAGAAGAAGACCAGAGGAAAAACCTAGCACAGAGGCTTACCCAAGAATTCCGTTCTGGGAATTACAATCGTAGGAATATGGGTTCTACCTCTGCACCATTCTGAAAGGTCTGCAAGAAAAAGCATTCGGGAAAATGCTCCACTCTTTGCAATTTCTGCAAGATGCCAGGACACAAGGAAGAAGATTGCAGGAGAAAATCAAGTAATGGACTGTGCTTCAACTGTGGAGAAAAAGGTCATATCAAGCCGAACTGTCCGAAACTAGCTCCAGTTGTGAACAACAAGAATACTAAGAATGCTAGAGCATTCGTTCTGACTGCAGATGAAGCTAAGATGATTCCAGATGTGATAGCCGGTACGTTTTTAGTTAATGATGTTTTTGCTAAAGTATTATTTGACTCTAGTGCAAACCAAAGTTTTATTAATACTTCATTTTGCAAACTTCTAAATCAGTCATTAACTAAACTACCACAAGAATGTTTAGTAGAGACAGCTAATGGAGAAACGATTATGATTTCTGAAATATTGCAGGGAGCAAGAATAGAATTTTTAAACCAAAAGTTTATGGCAAATCTTTACCCAATGAATGTGGTAGGATTTGATATTGTATTAGGAATGGATTGATTAATAGCCAATAAAGCCAGTATTTTATGTGATCAAAAGTCAATCCAAGTAAATTCACCAAAGGGTGAAAAGATCACAATTAAAGGAGATAAACCATCTAGATTCACAAAATTCATCTCTGTAATGAAAACTGCAAACTATATAAGAAAAGGATCTATAGTGTATTTGATTTCTATACTCATTAACACTAAAGGAAAAGAACTAAAAGACATTCCAGTAGTGTCTCAATTTTTAGATATATTTCTAGAAGAATTACCAGGATTACCGCCAGACAGAGAAGTTGAATTCAGAATTCATCTACTGCCAGGAACAGCACCAATTGCTAAAGCACCTTACCGTTTGGCACCCGCAGAAATGCAGGAATTAAAGAAACAATTAGACGAATTGCTAGAAAAAGGATTCATACAGCCAAGTTCATCGCCATGGGGAGCGCCAAATTTATTCGTTAAAAAGAAGGACGGATCGATGCGTATGTGCATTGACTACCATGAATTAAACAAGGTCACGATTAAGAATCGGTACCCATTACCGAGAATCGATGATCTGTTCGACCAATTGCAAGGAGCTCGACTTTTCTCTAAAATCGATTTAAGGTCAGGATATCATCAATTAAAGGTACAGGAAGAGGACATTCCTAAAACTGCATTTAGAACAAGGTATGGTCATTATGAATTTACTGTCATGCCATTTGGTTTAACCAATGCCAGCAGCATTTATGGACATGATGAACCGAATATGTAAGCCATATTTGGATAAATTCATAATTGTTTTTATTGATGATATTCTCATCTATTCTAAAATTAAAAAGGAACATGCAAAGCATTTGCACGCACTTTTAATGCTAAATTTTCCAAGTGCGAGTTTTGGTTAGAACAAGTACAGTTTCTTGGACATTTAGTTAATCATGAAGGAATTCATGTGGATCCAACAAAGATCGAGGCGATTACCAAATGGAAAACCCCTGAGTCACCAACCGAGATTAGAAGTTTCTTAGGATTGGTTGGTTATTATAGGAGGTTTATTCAAGATTTCTCTAGAATAGCCATTCCTTTAACTAAGTTAACCTGTAAAGCCATTAAGTTTGAATGGGGACCAAAGCAAGAAGAAGCATTTAGAATTCTTAAGCATAAATTAACCCATGCACCCATACTAGCGTTACCAGAAGGAACTGAAGATTTTGTAATCTATTGTAACGCTTCTAAGTTAGGTTATGGATGTGTGTTGATGCAACGTCAAAAGGTTATAGCTTATGCATCTAGACAACTTAAGAATCATGAAGAAAATTATTCAACCCATGATCTAGAATTAGGAGCTATAATTTTTGCCCTTAAAATTTTGGAGACATTATCTTTGTGGTAGTAAGTTTACCATATTCACAAATCATAAAAGTTTAAGGTATGTTTTCGGGCAAAAAGAATTGAATATGAGACAAAGACGCTGGATGGAGATGCTTAGTGATTATGATTGTGATATCCAGTATCATGAAGGAAAAGCAAATGTAGTGCCAGATGCTTTAAGCCGAAAGTATCACGAAAAGTCAAAAAGGGTACGTTCTCTTAAATTAAATCTACAAGTAGATTTAAATGATCAGATAAGAAAAGCACAAGAATCAGTAATCAAGGAGGATACTGAAAAATTAAAGGGTATGCTAAAGGAATTAGAACAAGGAACAGATGGAATTTGGAGATTCCATAAAAATAGAATGTGGATACCTAAATTAGAAAACCTACGTCATCATATATTAGAAGAAGCCCATAAATCTAAGTATACGATGCACCCAGGAAGTGATAAAATGTACCAGGATTTAAGAAATAATTTCTGATGGATAGGAATGAAAAAGGACATAGCAGCCTATGTTTCTAAATGTTTAACTTGTTCACAAGTTATAGCTAAACATCAGAAACCCTCAGGTTTATTACAACAGTTAGAAATGCCAGTGTGGAAATGGGAATTGATAACAATGGATTTTGTTACAAAATTACCCAAAACAAAGAAAGGCAATGATACAATCTGGGTGATTGTAGATAGGCTAACCAAGTCAGCTCATTTCCTACCAATGAAAGAAACTTTCAGTATGGAACAGTTAGCTAAATTATATGTAAATGAAATCGTTTCATTACATGGAATTCCTTTATCAATTGTTTCTGATAGGGATAGTCGTTTTACCTCTCATTTTTGGGCAAGTTACCAAAAAGCAATGGGAACCAAGTTAAATCTAAGCACAGCTTATCATCCTCAAACAGACGGACAAAGTGAAAGAACAATTCAGACAATGGAGGACATGCTTAGAGCTTGTGTAATTGATTTCGGAGGTAATTGGGACGATCACTTACCTTTAATAGAATTTTCTTATAATAATAGTTATCACACTAGTATCAATGCTGCAGCATTCGAAGCACTTTATGGACGAAAGTGCAGAACCCCAGTCTGTTGGGCAGAAATTGGAGAAAAGCAACTATCTGGACCTGAGATAGTGCAAGAAACAACTGATATGATCATTCAATTCAAGGAACGACTGAAAGCAGCACGTGATCGACAAAAGAGCTATGCTGATAACCGACTCAAACCATTGGAATTTCAAGTAGGAGATAAAGTATTATTAAAGGTCTCTCCTTGGAAAGGAGTGGTAAGATTCATCAAACGGGGAAAGCTAAGTCCCAGGTATGTTGGACCTTTTGAGATTATTAGAAAAATAGGACTTGTAGCCTATCAGCTACAACTGCCAGAGGAAATGGCAGGAATACATGATGTATTTCATGTATCTAATCTCAAGAAATGCTTAGCCGATGAATCACTGGTAATACCTCTTAAGGATATAGAGATAAATGAACAACTCAAATTTGTAGAAAGACCTCTACAAATTGAAGACAGGAAAGTCAAAAATCTCAAACAAAGAGACTAGTTCTGGTCAAAGTGAAGTGGGACTCCAAAAGAGGACCTGAGTACACATGGGAGCTTGAATAAAAAATGCAAAGGAAATATCCACACTTGTTCCAGTAGATCTCGAGGACGAGCTCTAAAACAAGGTGGGGAGGATGTAACAATCCTAAAGAAAACCGACACCCTCGAATAATTTCCGACACCCAAATATATTTTAAAATATCCCAATATGTCCAAAAATGCACCCCACACGAGAAAACGGACCCCGAATACCTTAAATATTATTAAATTTAATTAAAATTCTGATTTTTGGATTGAGGCGGGCCGCGTAAACCCCACCCCAATCCTTACGCGGGCCGCGAGAGGCCCAAGACGTGGCGCAGCCCGGTGTGGCCACGTGGCCCAACACCCGGCAAGTCTAGTCGATGACCCAGCCAAGCTACGCGTTGACTAGGGTTTGACGCGGGCCGCGTAGACCCTTGTCTACATTTACGCGGGCGGCGTAAAAGTCAAAGTGAAGCACTATATATAGAGGCCATCGGATCTTCAGTCGAATTCGTTCAAAAACGTTTTCTTTCTCTAAATTCTGAATTGTAGGCATAATCTAAGGGTATTATACCCCCCTAAATAGCGAAGTTCTGCTCTGTTGTAAGTATCATAACCCCTGGATACGTATTAGATACGCTGCCCGATTGATCTAGGGTTCCGTAACGGCTGTCATGGTTCTGCCCGACGTAGTCATTGGAATGCCGTCTCGGGGAGGGTATTACTAATGTTAAAATGGGTTATTATACTAACGCGTGTGCATTTGTGTAAATTATAGATTACCACCAGGAAACCCTAAAGATAATCTAAGACAGCAATGTGAGTAATCCTTCTTTTTGTGTAAACCTTTTTGTGAGTTGATCCACTTTCTGTAAACCTTTTGTTAACTATTTTTACAAAACCTCATACAATTAAATGCATATTAAGCAGTTATTGAGTATTTGTAAGAATACAATTATCATGAGTATGTTGGGGTTTTGTATACAAAATTTGTTACCACCTGGTCAAGGAGTAACATTTCCACAAGTCGGGTCTGACAGTACCATGGATGTTAATTGGTATAACTTGGAAACAAATATAATTGCGAGATCGCCCTCAATACTGTACAATGGTTTTTATTTAAACTTGATTAAACTGGGATTCACTTAACAGTATTTCCCACTGACAAATGTTTTTAAAACGCGTTTCAGGTAACAAACTGTGAAAGCCAAATAGAAGCCAGCTGGACAGCACTCAAGGTTTGGAAAAGTGGCAATAAAGTTACTCTGATCAAATATTTCATAACTACGGTCCTGGTGAAAAATTCCGCTGCCAAATTAGACAATACATGATACCACCGAAACTGGCTCGCGGCCGCCCGTTCCCGGGAATTTGGGATCGGGGGTTGCGACATTATAACATTTTTTTCCTAACATGCGTGTTAGAAAATGTTTAGTACATGTGTAGTAAAACTAAACAATATAAAACCATTTGATATTTTGGGTTTGATCTATGTTTTTTCATAACCCTAATTGATATATTTAATATTGTATATTGCAAAACTAAGAAATCTGTTTTAAGTTTGTAGGAATTAGGTTCACCTTTTGTAAAATATAATTATAAAATATATAATAACGAGACTCTCGTTATTCGTAGGAAATATCATAGTACAATACAGGTTGCAATAACTAAATAAAAAGAATATAAAATATAATTATATATACCAATCTTGATTCAAGCCGCATCTCTGGTGGGTCCTTCACGCGCACTTAATAGCATCATAGACTCAAGTATTCATCATTTTGAATCTTGAAAATACTCCTTGACTGCAACAAAGAGCACACTAAAACGTTGACAATTTTGGTTGAGGCACGTGTTCAACACGCTTCCCTTAAAACAGATTTCGCGCCTCTACTAAAGACAACGCGTCTGTCTCCCAGGGTACAACCGCCGAAGCAGTCTGTACTGCCGGAGATGGCTCACGGGCCCAAGGTTACATCCGGTAATTGTAGTGTTTGAACTCATGTGGTGGAAAACAAGTAGAGAGTGTTCATCTCTCTAGTTGGTCTTCAAGTGTTCATCCTCCTTCTAGTATTATTCATGTATCAAGCAAATATTCTTGTTGTTACAAAAGAAGCACATAGCCTACTATTTGTACAAGACTTAAGGTGTAACACCCTGCTTTTTCGTAACTTTTCTTAACTAGAAAACGTGTCTTGTATTTCTATTTTTGGAAGCTTTTCCCTTTCGTATTTCGTTTCAAACCATTGTAAATCCGATACTTCGATCGTAATGAAATTCTATTTTTTTTACATGCGTATACGTGTCGCAATACTTGGGTTATACGTAACCAATCTCGAATGCATACGCGCAACCGATACCTGACATACTGGTATTCATAACTTATACGTGCTTGTTAACTATTAAATACATGGTTAAATAATAATAATAATAATAATAATAATAATAATAATAATAATATACTAATAATAATAACAATAACTTTAGTAAACATCAACGTTAGTTAATGTATCTTTCAATATATTACTATTAAACAAAAAAAAAGATGTATGGTGGCAGCATTAGGATCGGACCATGTGACCCCATTTAATTTTTTTTAGTAAACAACTTTCCATCAATTGTAATATCATAATATTTATAATGCACCACTAATAAGTATCAATGTAACAAATTAAAAGGAAGGATGACATTGTTGGCTGTTAAACAGCCTTCGGCCGTAAAGTCCAAGACAGCAACAACTTGGTTATTTTATTTATTTAACAGCCAACTACTATTATTAAATGCCAACCCAAATTAACCCTAATTCTTTCCCCTATAAAAACAACTTAATCTCAGCCTACCTACCACTTTTGCAACACTCTAATCACTCCCAAATTAACAAAAAACGCAGCTAAGTTCTGAAGTTCGGACAGATTGCTACATCTTCACGAAAATGAGCATAACTTCTTCATTTCTTGTCCGATTTAGTCCATTCTTTTTCCTATGTTCTTGGATTGACCTTAGCTTCGATTCCATGGGTTTTTCACAGTGAATAAGTCCCTGGTACTTCGGCAAAAAGGCTCCAAAGTTCACTGTTCATTTCTGATTTCATCTAATCTTTACTAAACTTGTTCAAACTTGAGTCTAACTCATCTCAAACCTTTGTCCTTATGCTTATACCACTCCTATGGTTAGTTAGGCTTAAAAACAAGGTTGAGACATTCAAAATCAGAGGATTAATCCTCATAAACTTTCTGTTTTGTTTAGGGTTTTTGACCCACAAGTGGTGTTCAAGCTTCAAGCTTGATAAAGGTGTGATTGTGGACTAACTTGGGTTGTCCAATCTAAAATCCCCACATCCCTTGATGATTTCTCATAGTGTAGATGTTTCTTATTCTTGTATTGATATTAGTTCATGACCCTCCTTGTATGTTATTACATCAAGTGTAGTGGTGAACCATAAGAGGTACCTAAATGGAGGCTTGTTCTTCCTACCTCCTACATGAATTCTATGACACAATAGAGGTACCTAAATGAAGATTTATCTTCTACCTCATACTTGATTAATGGAGTAAATAATACCTATAATACTTATACATATATTTACTATTTGAACTCTTGATGGTGGACTTGTGTTCATTCGTCAAAGTATTAGAATACATCATCCAAGACATAAGACTTGTTACGATTCTAATGAGTATACTACTCATGAAAACATTAACCCTTGAGGTTTCATAGTGTCAAGAACAAGTACTTGGTGTTAAAGGAAGATTACTTTCGAATACATATATTCTTGTGTTTTAACTTCCTAAATCCCTAATTGAACATATTCAACCTTCTAACCTCATCAACTTCATCACATTGGATAATCGAAAAGCATATGCAAATTTTGTGAGTATACTCGCAACCCCATTTTTATGTTTTCCACTTTTTGGGGTGTAACATGTTATCTTATTAAAACACACTTAAACTTATTCTTTATGCAACGCACGAAAACAATCCTTATACATGAATACTATGTTGTGATACATGATGCTTATGTGGACCATCTTATGTGATATGTTTTAGTCATTAGCTTTCACGAGCCTCCATTTGACATGTATAGCGCTATAGGAGTAACGCACCACCCCCTTAAACTTGTGGTCATGTCGAATTAACCAAACTTTCTTGCGTAAACAGAGGATTGGCTAGAAATATTGCATGCCATGTTAGGTTGATCTTGTATAAACTAAGTTGCCATGTGGATTCGTTTTAAACTTTTATACTTATACTTATGCTTAAACTTGTATACTCGCCTTTGCTTTTGCATTGAATTGTATTTTAAACATGTTACAGGTTGAGGATTGTTGATGCTACGAAAATGGATTAGCAAAGATGCCTAGATACTCATTTAGACGTTTAGGTTTAAAGTGTTGTATAAATTTTGTTTCGTTTTGTTGAACAATGTTGTTATTTGAATTTCTTGTAATGCTTTGACAATTTATCTATGAAATGAAAATGGTTGAATTAAATATTGTCTCAATTTGTGTTATGAAGTCTCTTGCAATCTTGAACAAGTCCCACTCCGATGATTCCGCCATTGGTTGGGGTGTGACAGAATTGTATAAGAGCCATAACTATAGGGAATTGGGAAAAGTAGGAATGCTTTTACCTAATCTATAGTTTTAGAGCCTTATTCTTATGTATTGTTTGAAACTACATGCATGCCACTTTATGTGTTTCTTATACATTCTCTTTGAGCCTTTTAAACATATGTGTCATTTATCCTTATGTAACATACTTGACAGGCTATTCTTATGTGTTAATACATGTTTTATTATGTGTTAATATTTGTTTTAATATGACATTCTTTATGTGTCATTCTTGACATGTTTATACCTGTTTGTGTAATCTTCAACATACGCTTTTCCTCATACATATTACTCGACTATTCTAAATTCATAAACCACTCGTAATACACAAACGAGACGACTTCACCAAAATAGGCGTGAAACCCATAATTTGGTGAATGACTCTCAATCCTTCTACTTTTCTTTTCTTACACGAAATTCACCATCAAGTTAGGAGTGAAATCCTCACCTTGATGGAGAAATTCAAATTTCAAATTCTAGTGGACCCTCGTCAAAGTGTCGAAATTAACTTTTGACCCGACGAGTACCAACCACACTTAGGGTATGAAATCGTCAAGTTAGGGGTGAAACCCGCACCTTGTCGACTAGTTCCACTCCTTGATTTTTTTTATAAACCCGCTAAGTCTCGAAATTTTGATTGATTTGGGACATGTAGTAACCGGAAGGGTAAATACCGTTAACCGACTTGTCGGCGAGAGTATTTCACCTATTAGGCCAAAGCATGCTCCTCAAACTCGAAAGACTTTTCGACCACTTTGGTTAGTCAAAGTTCCGTTTTGGAACCATCCCAAATTTTAATCAAACATGTGTTCTACTATTTATTTTATACGATGCAACCTTTCGAATTCGGATTTACTTTCGATATTTTCTTCTCACACACTCAACATATTAAATCTTTTTCATACATTTATACATATGCATGATTTCAAAACGTCACTCAATTTTGTTTACATTCTTGGTAACGCCAAAATGGAGGCATACCATCGAGATATGAGTGATTTCCTTACCTTGACGATTAGCTCCACTCCTTCTTTTCTTAAAACGACCTCACCGACAAGTTAGGGGTGATTCCCTTACCTAGGTGATCTTTACCAAAACTTTACCTCAAAATGTCCTATTATGCAAATCCGATCATGTTTTATACCTAAGTCATTTATCATTTATCGAAATACCTACCTATATTAAATTCAAAATACATTGTTTTATCAAACGTACTTCTTATCCTACAACCTACTTTCACTTACTCATATACACGAGATTCTTAATCATGTCTTAAAACGCTTTATTACCCAAATTTCAAAACCTTACGGAATGCTACCTATCAATTTAATCGGTCTAATAAACCTCTGGCCCATGAACTTCATATTCAACCTAATCACTAAAACACGCACACGTTATATCATCATGCTAGAGACTCCATTCTTAATCGAAATCAAACCAACCTTTCTCAAATTACTTATAAGATCTTATCGTTTACCAAATACTCTTTTCAACACCAATAAATCATTTGTTAAAACTTTTAAAGTCCTTTTGCTAAATTTCTTTTCTAAGGATCCTCGTTTTCACAAGAACCTCCTAAATTCATAATTTCTCGTTTGATGAAACGAACTTACTTTTTATCGAAAACCTTTTTCCTACACTAATTTACAAAACACGTGGGCAGGAAGACTTCATGGGGACCGACCATCTTCGGATTACGTAAACTCTTTTAAAACAAAAGTAGCATTCCCATTCATTACAAAATACATTATGCTTAACCAATGAGTACTTTATATCCTCTTACATATGCAAACTATATCCTACCTTCCAAATCAAACTCGATCTATTTTGATTCGAAAAAAAAAAACAACGTTTCGTTTAAACCACTATACATGCATATCATCATACACGTTTTAGTCGTTTCATCGCGACAATTTCATTTTTATCTTTCGTATTTACATGCTCAATCTTTTGAGCGCATTTACATGCTTAAATTTGTATGTTTCAATGAATACTATATACACAATCATTAGTATTAGCACTCACACTCATTTTCATAACAATACATTTTATGCTTATACTTATAATCGTATTCATACTTATACTCATGCGTTTTATGCTTATACTTATATTTATACGTTTCATGCTTATACGTATACTCATACTGCTCGTACGTTTTATGTTGATACCCATACTTACGTGCATATTCATACTTAAACTTATACTTATGCTCGTACTTTCGTTTATACTCATGATTCATGCATTCGTACCCGTACGCGAGCGTAATATGAGTGATTCGCTTACGTGGGTCCCATACATACGTAAGCATGGACTTGCTTATATACTATATTCTTATACGTACACATTTTTTTTACTTTTAAATTATGTAGACCATGATTCATACACAACTAGTACAAGCTATGCGGATCATGCGACGATCAAAATAATCGCGGGTGCACAAGGAATTATAGTGATTGGCTCATGAGAACCATGGGGTGTACTACTGTGTATGATGAGACACGGAACGCAACACGACACCAAATACGAAACGAACGTAACATGGTCAAAACATGGTGGATACGCCGCTGGTACTTCCTATAAATAAGTGTTTTCACCATGTTACCAAATTTTCGTAAGACGTGCCATGAGAAATTCAGTGTTTTACAGACCTTTTAGACCTAATACAAACTTTAACAACTCACAAACACATTATATCCAATTATCCATGACGATACCTCATTCTCAACACTCATAATCACATTATATCCAACCTTCAAACTATTCTTGTACTCGCATTCACCTACTAGATCGTTCGTTCACTCTCATACCTCTGTTGTTCCCTGTTATTCTTTGGTTTTTATACAAACCTCGTTTACAAGAAATTGGTTTAAACGCTCGAAACCTAAAGTACTTTTGCTTTTAAAGCATTCTTATAACCTACGAAGCGACCACACTTTTCATCAAAATGCATACCATTTTATACGAAAGTTTTCTATCTTAGATAGCATATTTTAAAATACCTCTCCATTTGGATTATTTAAACTTGTTTAAGCCCACTTTGCCTATACACACATACACAGTTTACTTATGATTGATTAATGTCTCAAAACTTATTTTGAACAAACTCTTTTCACAACCCTATCCCTTCATTCCTCAACGATTTTATATATCCTTCCCAACACGTCTCAAACTGCAAAATCTCAATTTTAGTCAATTATTCTTTTTAAACAAAATGCCTTTTTCAAAGTCTTCCTCTTGAATAAATTTCGGGACGAAATTCCCTAAAGGAGGGGAGACTGTAACGCCCTGCTTTTTCATAACTTTTCTTAACTAGAAAACGTGTCTTGTATTTCTATTTTTGGAAGTTTGTCCCTTTTGTATTTCGTATTTCGTTTCAAACCATTGTAAATCCGATACTTCGATCGTAATGAAATTCTATTTTTTTACATGCGTATACGTGTCGCAATACTTGGGTTATACGTTACCAATCTCGAATGCATACGCGCAACCGATACCTGACATACTGGTATTCATAACTTATATGTGCTTGTTAACTATTAAATACATGGTTAAATAATAATAATAATAATAATAATAATAATAATATACTAATAATAATAACAATAACTTTAGTAAACATCAACGTTAGTTGATGTATCTTTCAATATATTACTATTAAACAAAAAAAAAAAGATGTATGGTGGCAGCATTAGGATCGGACCATGTGACCCCATTTAAAGTTTTTTTAGTAAACAACTTTCCATCAATTGTAATATCATAATATTTATAATGCACCACTAATATGTATCAATGTAACAAATTAAAAGGAAGGATGACATTGTTGGATGTTAAACAGCCTTCGGCCGTAAAGTCCAAGACAGCAACAACTTGGTTATTTTATTTATTTAACAGCCGACTACTATTATTAAATGTCAACCCAACTTAACCCTAATTCTTTCCCCTATAAATACAACTTAATCTCAGTCTCCCTACCGCTTTTGCAACACTCTAATCACTCCCAAATTAACCAAAAATGCAGCTGAGTTCTGAAGTTCGGACACACGAAAATGAGCATAACTTCTTCATTTCTTGTCCGATTTAGTTCATTCTTTTTCCTATGTGCTTGGATTGACCTTAGCTTCGATTCCATGGGTTTTTCACAGTAAATAAGTCCCTGGAACTCCGGTAAAAAGGCTCCAAAGTTCACTGTTCATTTCTGATTTCATCTAATCTTTACTAAACTTGTTCAAACTTGAGTCTAACTCATCTCAAACCTATGTCCTTATGCTTATAACCACTTCTATGGTTAGTTAGGCTTAAAAACAAGGTTGAGACATTCAAAATCAGAGGATTAATCCTCACAAACTTTCTGTTTTGTTTAGGGTTGTTGACCCACAAGTGGTGTTCAAGCTTCAAGCTTGATAAAGGTGTGATTGTAACTTGGGTTGTCCAATCTAAAATCCCCACATCCCTTGATGATTTCTCATAGTGTAGATGTTTCTTATTCTTGTATTGATATTAGTTCATGACCCTCCTTGTATGTTATTACATCAAGTGTAGTGGTGAACCATAAGAGGTACCTAAATGGAAGCTTGTTCTTCCTACCTCCTACATGAATTCTATGACACAATAGAGGTACCTAAATGAAGATTTATCTTCTACCTCATGCTTGATTAATGGACTAAATAATATCTATAATACTTATACATAAATTTACTATTTGAACTCTTTATGGTGGACTTGTGTTCATTCGTCAAAGTATTAGAATACATCATCCAAGACATAAGACTTGTTACGATTCTAATGAGTATACTACTCATGAAAACATTAACCCTTGAGGTTTCATAGTGTCAAGAACAAGTACTTGGTGTTAAAGGAAGATTACTTTCGAATACATATATTCTTGTGTTTTAACTTCCTAAATCCCTAATTGAACATATTCAACCTTCTAACCTCATCAACTTCATCACATTGGATAATCGAAAAGCATATGCAAATTTTGTGAGTATACTCGCAACCCCCTTTTTATGTTTTCCACCTTTTGGGGTGTAACATCTTATCTTATTAAAACACACTTAAACTTATTCTTTATGCAATGCACGAAAACAATCCTTATACATGAATACTATGTTGTGATACATGATGCTTACGTGGACCATACTTATGTGATATGTTTTAGTCATTAGCTTTCACGAGCCTCCATTTGGCATGTATAGCGCTATAGGAGTAACGCACCGCCCCCCTTAAACTTGTGGTCATGTCGAATTAACTAAACTTTCTTGCGTAAACAGAGGATTGGCTAAAATATTGCATGCCATGTTAGGTTGATCTTGTATAAACTAAGTTGACATGTGGATTCGTTTTAAACTTTTATACTTATGCTTAAACTTGTATACTCGCCTTTACTTTTGCATTGAATTGTATTTTAAACATGTTACAGGTTGAGGATTATTGATGTTACGAAAATGGATTAGCAAAGATGCCTAGATACTCATTTAGACGTTTAGGTTTAAAGTGTTGTATAAATTTTGTTACGTTATGTTGAACAATGTTGTTATTTGAATTTCTTGTAATGCTTTGACAATTTATCTATGAAATGAAAATAGTTGAATTAAATATTGTCACAATTAGTGTTATGAAGTCTCTTGCAATCTTGAACAAGTCTCATTCCGATGATTCCGCCATTGGTTGGGATGTGACATAAGGATTAGTGAAAGGTTTCACTTAATTAGTCACTTAATTAGAGACTTAAAAACTCTAATAAAACTAATTAAATGTCATTAAGAAGCTCTACTCAAGAGTTTCTCTTTTATTTACCACATGAATATTATAATTAATAGGGTTATTGGGTTTTAATAATTCTAAGTTTCACCAGTTGGCCAATAATAATCCAAACTTTAAAAATTCTCTCCAATAATCCTAACTTGTAAAAGTTTGGCCGCCATTGATTCTTTTCAAACATATAAGAATTTGGTCCCCTCAATAGATTCAATTACACCTAGAGACTCCTTAATTGATTTAAGTGCACCTATGTTTGAAAAGGATCAACGGCGGCCAAACTTTTACAAGTTGAGATTATTGGAGGGAATTTTTAAAGTTGGGATTACTATCGGCTAATTGGTGAAACTTAGGATTATTAAAATCCAATAACCCTAATTAATATTTATAATTTCATTAAATTATAAATATATAAAATATCCATTCACCAAATTTCCAACATATATCTCTTTAGCTCCCTTCATATTTTCACAACAAATTAAAGAGAGATTCAAGATCAAGAGAAAGAACAAAAAAGAAGAGTTACTCTACAACTAAACATTATTCATTCTTGTATGTTCTGAGCTTGTAAATTTGTATGTTTGAAAATTCAGAAGTTTAAAAAAAAAAAATTAAACCAACTAGTTCAATAAAAATATTCGTTTTGTATCACAACAGGATTCAAGATTTCACAATAATCTTATAAAGTCCAATTCATAACTTTGTACTACAAGCTTTATTTCCTAAGAATTTATTTATAAGATTGTTGTGAAAGTCAGAAATAATGATCTGCAGATTTATGATTATACGAACGATCTACAAATGTTTAAGAATGTAATGATCAGTTTTTCCAAATAGTGTTGATGGAAAAACTATTTACCAAAATGATGTTTCTTAAAAACTGTTTACCAAAATAGTGTTCCATTTCTTTTTTGTATTTGCCTTTTTTTAATCAACATATTAAACCTTTTTATATTTCTATTTAATTAATCAAGTATCCATTTTTTATTCTTTAGTTATGTATATTTTTAAATCAATCCAATATTTTTTATTTATTCGATTTTTCTGATTAACTTTTTATACTTTTTAGCAATAATTCTTTTTTTTTTTATCAACACTACCTCTTTAAATGAATCGAACAATCAATGAACGTTCATCGGCATGAAGTTCGTTTACGTTCACGGACACCTGTTTTTTTTTTTTTTTTTCATTCAATTAATTCGTGGATATTTATTATTCACTAGATATCATTATTTCATGGAGACGACTCAGTCTCATTACATAATAACCAAGTATAAAGAGTTAGGAAAAATGAAAGACATAAAAAAAATTGGGTTAATTGAAAAAATATAAATAATTAAAGAATAAAAAATAGATACTTAATTAATCTAATTGAAATATAAAAAAGTTTACGTTGGTTAAAAAAGAAAAGATAAATACAAAATAAACAAGGAACACTATTTTGGTAAATATATATTTAACAAGGTAAAAGACTTTATACCGATATCTTCAACTGAAAAAAAAAAAATTGAACGAACCAAATCATTAGAGTTTTGTCAAGATCACGTGTTTGACACGGTCCTTTTAAAATAGTTTTTCTTTCGCTCACATAACCATTTCGTAGGATACAATAGCAATAGCAAGAGCAATTCGTTAAACTGGAATAGATGACCAATGAGTTTGATGCTACACATAAACGTCGCACGTAGAAATTGAAAATATATTTGTGGTATATGTCTTTTAAAATGAGGTTTAATATGATATTCGATCTTTGTGTATTATTTTATGTTCTTTTTCTATTTTATGTTCTCCTTGAGTCACTAGAACTAAAGTGGTCACCTTAGTATTTAAATCATCTCAATATGAAATTGTCTAATCATTTGTACATATTAATTTAAAAGTTAAGTTGCACCGAATATCATTATAGTTTAAACGCTTTAACGAAGAGTAACAAACTAATTAAATCGTTCGACCTTATGTGTCAGTTGTTGTTGTTGCACATCAATAGGAACTTCTATAAGTAGCAACTAAGTTGTCGGCACTCGGCACTAACTGTTGTTAGTAGTAAACCCATCAACAACTATTGCGTTGTTAGCAGGAACCCCATGAGTTGTAAATTTGTTATATTGCCGTAACTTTTAAAACCCTAAAGGCGGATCTCAAGAAGTGATGTGTGTGCGCGAAGTGTGTATCAAAACGCCACCCTACACACACAATCATGTTCACATCATCGTGAGCATGTACACGAAGGTATTTTGCACACTTTTAACTCCATTCACCACTTTCTTATTTTTAAGGAAATGATAATGGTGAAAAACTCACATATATATACTTTTGTGGGATTTTACAATCCTCCTATGTGAGATAAATTCTTATTGAAATTTTTATTTCAAACACAC
The DNA here is from genome assembly GCA_030545235.1 of Helianthus tuberosus. NCBI lineage: Eukaryota > Viridiplantae > Streptophyta > Magnoliopsida > Asterales > Asteraceae > Helianthus > Helianthus tuberosus. The sequence goes on along the minus strand of CM060404.1, from coordinate 32,465,472 downwards.
CACTTTAAGGATTGATATCTTTTATTATTATTTTAATTTCACATGACCACTTTTGGCTCCTCAGCCATCGCAAAGCTCTCTTCAAAAAGATTGCAAATGATCATTAAGTAATATATTACATTAACTATGAATCTATGATTAATTTTCCAACACAGCACTCAAAAATTACAAAACCAAAAGAAATAGGTCAACTTCAATTTCATTTAATATACCAAAAAATAGAGCATAAAGTATAATCCCTCCAAATAGCATGCGACAAATATCACCTTGACGGCCAGTTCCTTTACAAAAGCTAATTCCAGATGTGAACTTCCACAAAGTAATTGTGACCCGCACAATTACCTATATATTACCTATTACCTATATATTAAAAATTAATTACCTATATTATTATATTATATTTATATATTAAAAATTAAAGCTAATGAATAGTAATATAAATTAAAGCTAATCAATAGTAACATGGCTGCATTTGTTTACAATTTTTTTTCATTAGCCTTTTTTAATGAGTATTTATATACTTTGTTATAGGATTACATAATTGATTATATGTTATGGTTTAGTTAGGGCTGTAAACGAACCAAACGAACACGAACAAGTCCATGTTCGTGTTTGTTCGTTAAGGAAATTAACATGTTCGTGAACTGTTCACGAACGCATCCCGAACATAACTTTATGTTCATGTTCGTTCGTTAAGGAAATTCATCTGTTCACGAACAGTTCGTGAGCACTGGTCTCGAACACAAATGAACGCAAGCAAATAAAAGCGAACGGAAACGAACATTTAACTTGAAAAAATACAATATTATCCTTAAACATTGGATATAAGTAGTTATATACAACCATCAAATGATAAATCAAAACACAAGAAGTCTACTACACCACCAAACGATGAATCAAGTTTAACCAACTTAGACATAATTATCCTCAAAAATGTCTTAGAATGTCCAAATTTTAGCTAACTTAAGAAAAAATAGGGTTTCAAGTTTTCAATATGTTTAGATAAAAGGTTTATTATTTATTATTTTTTTAATATAATCAAACGAACACGAACGAACATAACCGAACATATTACCGAACGTTCACGAACGCAGTCGAACGAACGAGACCTGTGTTCGTTCGCTAAGCTAACCGAACAAAAATTTTGTTCGTGTTCGTTCATTAAGCTAATCGAACGAACATAAACGAACTTCCCGTCAAACGGTTCACGAACTGTTCGCTGAACGTTCGGTTCGTTTACAGCCCTAGGTTTAGTGGATGCTATATTTGTTGGTTTGCCACTAAACCTGGGTTCGAGTCCTGATATTAAAAATACCTATATATTAAATTACAATAAAAATACAATATATTTTTTTTACACATAAAAACGTTATATTATTATATATAAACTTCAAATTAAACATAGTTGATATATATTTAAATGTAGTCAATTTGCGGCTCTATATTTAAACCATCCATTGCAGACCACTTATATTCCATTAGTGGTAGCTATGATTAGCAAATCTTACCCCTCAATGTGCACTATATATGCCTCTTTTACTTTTTATCATTATATTATTTGATAACTATTGTTTAAAAAGGAAAGCTAGAAATACTAATTAACACAATGACCGATCGAAGTAACAAAACAAAAAATAAGCAACAATACTCACTACGTGTCTGTGTAACCACCAGCTGAAAGTTTGATTATTACTTCAAGTAAACGTTTTAACGAGCATAAGCAGGGGCTATGTCAGGCGTAGCCCGGGCTACGGCTCAACTTTTGACCAGTAGTGTAAATTTTTTTTTTTCGATTTTTATACAAAGGATACCCCTGAACAAATACGAGGACACCCCTCAATTTTTTTTGCAAACCAATAATAAGCCCAGTTGGTGATAATGAATACAAACCAATAATAAGCCCAATAAAAAACTAAACAATAAGCCCAAATAACTAAACAATAACATATTAGATAAGCCCAAATAACTAAATAATATCCCAAAATTGAATGGGCGGCATTATGAAATGTCGACTAGAAGAGTCAGACGTCCAAAAAGTGAAAAAAGGATTGTTTGTGCTTGGCCTTGTCGCTGAATCGCTGATCATCTTTGAACATAGAGACAAAACACATCAACAAAAACTGAGAATTGGCTGTACTCATCATCGACATTTATACAACATTGGGAATTGACAGGTAGCTCAGGGCTTTGATTCTTTGAATATTCAATATTGGGATTTGGGAACATTTTGGCTGTGAGTATACTCATCAAAAGAAAATACGAAGAAATTAATGATGATGATACAATTCCGAATGAAACAACTCCTCCGAATGTTGACGTTGATTCAAGTCCGACTGTTGATAATGATAATATCCAAGCAAATGATGACGTGGATGCAAGTCCGAATGTTGAAAATGATAATCCTACAACTTCAATTCCAACAACACGAGGTATTATTGATTTGAATGATCTTCCTTCGGATCCATTTGATAGGCCACCTATTGCTAGTTATAACCCAAATCAAATAGATGACATAGGAATGTCGTATCTTGTTAAAGGGGCTTTTCAGCCGCGTAGTCATAAATTTCCTGTTAAAGACTGTTATGGAAAAAAAAAGACGTTTTGTTGTTAGTTGGTTTAATAATTGTAGTTGGTTAGAGTATAGCATCAAAGCAGACAAAGTATATTGTCTATATTGTTATTTGTTTAAAGAAGATGTTGGTAATCAAGGCGGAAGAGATACGTGGTCTTCTAGTTCTAAAGGCTTTAGTGATTGGAGTAAAAAGGGGTCATTAAAGGAACATGTTGGGAATGTTGATAGTCATCATTCAAAGGCGGCACAAAAATGTCACAATCTCATGAATCAAAAGAAACATATGGATGAGAATATGAAGAACTTGACTAAAGAAGAAATGATTGCAAATTATTATCGATTACTAGGTTCTGTTATGAGTGCTAGATTCTGTTTAGAAAACTCTTTACCCTTTTGTGGCCATGATGAGTCGGAAGAATCTAATTCTCAATGTATGTTTCTTTCGGTGTTAAACTTGATTAGTACTAACCACCCGGAAATTGGAAAGTACACATTAGGGAATGCGAAAAAGAACAATAATTTGACATCGCCAAAGATACAAAAGGAGATTATTGAATGCTTTTCAAAGGAAGTAACAAAAAGCATTTGTGCACAAATTAAAGATGACGTGTTTGGGTTGTTGGTAGATGAATCCAGTGATGTTTCTTTGAAGGAGCAAATGGCTGTAGTAGTTAGATATGTTGATAAACTTGGTGCTGTTAAAGAGAGTTTTATCGGAATTGTTCATGTGAAAGACACGGCTTCTACAACTCTTAAACAAGCCATTGATGATTTATTAGCAAGCAACCAATTGAGCATAAAACAAGTAAGTAATAAAATTCATAGTTTCTTTACATAGTTTCTTTACATTATTATAATAATCATTGTTTATTTTTGTTTTAGGTGAGAGGCCAAGGTTATGATGGTGCAAGCAACATGCGGGGAGAATTTAATGGGTTAAAAGCATTGATTTTGAAAGATAACCCGTCTGCACATTACATCCATTGTTTTGCTCATCAACTTCAGTTGGTTATAGTCGCTGTTGCAAAAAAACATGCCGGTGTGAAAACTTTCTATGAATTCCTTTCCATGGTTGTTACTACGGTTTCAGCTTCTTGCAAACGAAAAGATATGTTAAGGGAGGAAAAAAAGGCGAGAGTGGAAAAAGAGATACTTGAAGGTGAAATTAAAACGGGTAAAGGATTAAACCAAGAGGTTTCCTTAGCATGAGCCGGTGATACGCGATGGGGTTCACATCATAGAACCATCATCAGTTTGCTTAGATTGCTTCCGGAAGTTGTTATCTTACTTCAATATGTTAAAGAAGATGGAGATTGCAGTCAACAACGGACAAATGCAAAAGGTATTCTATCCTATTTTAAAAAACTCGAGTTTGTTTTTTTATATGCATTTGATGGGAGATATATTAAGTTACACAAATCCTCTTTCAAAACACCTTCAACAAAAAGGTAAAGATTTATTAGAAGCGGCCAACTTGATAAATGGTACAAAACGAGCATTAAATGATTTAAGACAAAATGAGTTTGAGCCGATGTTGGAAAAAGTGACTTCCTTTTGTAAAAAATATGACATTACAATGTTGGACATGACGGAAAGTTATGGTAATCCAAGAAACCGAAAGAATGTCATTACAAATCGACATCATTTTGAAGTAGACATTTTTAATGAGGTTTTGGACATGCAAATTCAAGAATTAGGAAATCGATTTAGTGAGGTAACTAATTTGATAAAAAATATGTCGGGTTTAAATCCTTCTAACGGTTTATCTAAGTTTGACCCATCGAAGATATTGGCGTTTGCTAAGATGTACCCGGATGATTTTACTACACAAGAAATAGGGAGTCTTTTGGGTGATATTGAGTCATTTCGTCACACAATAAGTGATGATGATAACTTTGAAGACTTGAATGGAATAAGTGATCTTGCGCGTGTTATGGTTGAAACGGGAACGCATAGTTCTTGTCCTACAGTTTATCGGGTAGTTAAGCTAGCTTTGCTTTTACCAGTGGCAACCGCAACCGTTGAAAGATGTTTTTCGTAATTGAAGCTTGTGAAGACGGATTTACGCAATCGAATCGGTCCGGAATTCTTGAACAATGCTATGGTTTGTGCGGTCGAAAAGGATTTTTTAAGTGAAGTAAAAGACGACGATGTGATGGAACGATTTCAAGCTATGAAAAAAAGAAGAGGACAAATCTATTAGGTATTTGTTTTACTTTATTTTATGTATTGTTGTTTTTTTTAATATTGTATGATTGCACGGTAAAAAAAAATTTTGAGATACCCCTGAATTTTTGTTCTAGTTCCCCCACTGAGCATAAGTATAAATAATTATTTGCATGCAGCACAACTGATTTATTAAAAAAAAAAAAAAAACTATAACACGTTCGGATCTCCTTTATCACTAAATCTTTCATATCAACCATCCATCCGTACAAACTAAATAATAAGCATATATTCAAAAAAAAAAAAAAAAAAACCTCAGTGGGAAGTGAAGAATCTCTTCGATGGTGGTGGTAAAAGCTAGCTGATTTAATATCATAAAATAACGGTCACTTAATATTAATCATATAATATAATCATCACCTGCAACGATTTTATTATTCATTTTAATAAGACAACTTTCTTCACGCATATTTATTTCCTATTAGGCCACTGGGGTGGGAGCGTTATAGCCATACATCACGCGTGAAATAGTATAGAACACCGCCGTCACCTATTCCCATCACTCGTGAAACTTTAACGCGTTGATAATATCACGCGTTGAAGAATTGTTGAATGTATGTGTATGACTTGTACATTGTGTATTAATACTTGTACATTGAAATCCCATCACTAGTGATGACCACCGTCACTAAAGAATGCTTGTGAGTGATAGAATAGTGGTTGCTGACATGGCGGAACATGATTGGATGTTTGTGAGTGATGGAATTTCGTCACTAGTGACCACCCCCACTCCCCTTAGGGGAGGCGGGGTGGAGCAAGTATAACGCGTGATAGACAAATTCAACGAGCGATAAAAAAAAATTCCCACCGCCACCATAATTTTATAACGCGTGGAAGATGCTGAAAAGTATAACGCGTGATGAATTGATTTTGTGAGGGGAATTGTTGGTTGGGGGGAAATTGTTGGGTGTGGTGGTGAGTGATGAAAAAATGGTTGATGACATGGCGGAACTTGATTGGGTGTTTGTGAGTGATAGAATTTTATCACTAGTGACCACCCCCACTCCCCTTATACGACCTACGATCTCATCTACCTTTAATTTTATTTTCAATCAATGAAATATACTATGCGTATTTTTTTTTGTTTACAATTTACCCCGTTATAACTTTTGTAAACACCCCTTGTTGTATAACCTTCATTATAACATATACCTATATTCAAATTCAATAACGTTTTATTCTCACTATATAAGGAATACAAAATTTAAAATTACTAACGCAAAGTAAAAGGTATGTAAGTAGTATGTTCCAGTAAGCTACAACTTAAAGATATTTTTTTGCGTTTAGTACTGATAATCCAACTTTATAATTACCACATATAACATGCTCACCTTACTTTTATGTCATATTAAGCTTTCTAACTAAATAAAAGATTGCCAGTCATGCAATAATCTGCATCAAACACACACTACTACTACTACTACTATAAAACTGGGAATTTACCTGGTTTTCTATTAGTGATATGGTAGCTGCGACCGCTTTTTGCAATTGCAAGTGTCCACTTTTTGTAGTAGTGATACTAGTAGAAGAAGCAAATAAAAGAATCGTGAATGGTGTTGCGTGCAGGGGCGACGCTTTGAAGGGGCCGGGAGGGGCGCCCGACCCCCCGAACTTTTCGGCCAGTAGTGTTATATATGTAATTTTTGTATAGAAATTTTTGGGTATATACGTTTTCGACCCCCCGGTTCTACAGAAATTTTTGGGTATATACGTTTTCGACCCCCCCGTAAAAAAATTCAAGCTTCGCCACTGGTTGCGTGACAACGGTCTTTGAGAATATGCATAATATATCTTAGGAATTATGTAGGACACTGGTACAGCTGAGAGGATGCATAATATATCTTAAAAATTATGCAGCACACTGGTACAAGAAATGATAGATAAATATTTCCCTCATATAATGGAAAAGCAAATAAAATGGACAACTAGTGTAAGTGCAGCATGTACCACTCCCTAATGATTTGCTAACTTTTAATTTGGAATGATATTATAGAGTTACAAGTGGCACAACTTAATACTATAAATACATGAGGCTGCAAAGAGTTGGAGCATCCATTGTGCTTCATCCCTTCTCATTACCTCTACAAAAACACCAACAACAAATCTTATATCAAGCAATATTTGTCCCATCGATCATGACCAACTTCAAAATATACACCTGCCTTATCGTTTTAGTAATTGTTGGTCATGCAACCCTAGAGATTGAGGGAAGACAATTAAAATCCATGGAGAAACAAGAAGTTTCTCGTAGTAAAGTGGACCAACAGGGTTCAAGAAATGCAGTCGTTCTTCAAGACTCCTTGGCTAATGGAGTGCCATATGTTGCCAAACAACAGATAGCGGATCAAAGTCAAGGCTATGGGTGGTCGAAACAAGAATCGATCAATGACTTGCGGCCTACAGCACCAGGTAACAGTCCAGGAGCAGGTCATCGTTCGTTCACAGAGCACACATTTGATACTCAAGGATCCGGTCCTTCAACAAAACCTGGGCCTAGCCCTGGCGGTGGTCATAAACCAAACCAAATAGCTAAGCCAAATGCTTAAATTTGGTCATTTTAGGAATGTGTATATTTTATGCATTCCTTAGGAACGAAGATCACCCAGCCCTCGCATATTTTCATAGTTCATGGATTTACTATCTGTTGTTAGACTAGCTATTATTATAATCATTGCAAAATTGAATATTTGTCTTAAATAAGTCTTAGACCGGACATATCTTCTTATTAGAAATATAATATTATTGAGTACTTACCACACACACACACACACACACACACACATATATATATATATATATAATGTAAGTATCTATAGAAAACCTACTTTAATTTAGAAAACCCGGGAAACTCTAACCTCCCGAATTTAAAAAAAAAAAAATATACACATGTTATATACATGTTTTTAAGGTATTTGGGCAAAAAAAATCAAAAAAACGCCGAGTAGATATTTTAAAAAAAAAATAAACAAGTTTTGGTGTAACACGTGTTACAAATATGTCAGATGAATGTAACACGTGTTACACCAAAACTTGTTTATTTTTTTTTAAAATATCTACTCGGCGCTTTTTTGATTTTTTTTGCTCAAATACCTTAAAAACATGTATATAACATGTGTATATTTTTTTTTAAAAAAAACATCGGGAGGTTAGAGTTTCCCGGGTTTTCTAAATTAAAGTGGGTTTTCTATACATCCTTGCCCTATATATATATATATATTAGAGTTATCTTTCTATATTTTATTTTATATGTTTCTTATCGTATCACTTTAGATATTTATATATCTTGTATCTTTTCCTATATTTATATATCTTGTGCTATTTTTATATATAAAGGAGATGCATTATAAGTTATTTTAATAACTTAAAAACATTCTAATTAACATGAGCTTATATTTTGTTTTAACCTTAATTTGAACTCTTTAATTTTGTGGTGTTATACGCAGTGGCGGACCCAGAAAAATTTTTCATGGGGGGCGGAAATTTTCTTTTGGTCATTTGTCTGTTGCTAGCTATATAATATTTTTTTTTCCAGTTCAATTTGGGTCGGGTCAAGTCGAAAGCAAAAATTCTTACCATGATTGTTATTAACATGGATTTCACATAAGCATATTGGTAATTAGAGTCAATCAAAAGTAATAACTCGTATGTATTAAAATATTCAATGTTCAAAACTTTTAATCGACATTAACTACTCCATAATAAAAACTATACAATACAATAATAAAGAAACATTGTCATTGTGATATGTTACATAATAAATATAAGATATGATAACAGAAGTAAAATATTGTCATTAAAAATTTGTAATTGCAAATCCGTTTGAGGGCCGTTTTCTTGAATCAGTTTATAATCATGACTCGTTCAATCTGGTTTCTTACTAGACCGTTATTTTAATATGAGTTTTGTCGCTAAGAAAAATATACATAAAAGATAATTTCTTCACTTAGTTAAATTTTCTATGTATTATACTATGGAATTTATTAACTTGAAAATTAGCGTGTGAAACATTTTTGCTTTGAAGCATGGTGCATTGAGCATATCATTACTTAATATATCAGTAAAATGATTAACATAAAAAACAATAAAAAATGATGCTTAATATAAAAAACAATAAAACAAAATTGTAGTACTATTACTGACACATTGCAAAAAAGTTCTTTACTACCTGCCTCACAAATAAATTAAAAAATTCTCCTATATATTAATTTATGAATCAAATGAACAGTAATATATAATATATTAAAATATTATAGAATAAAATACTATATTCTGTCTTTTTATTATTTTCGCATTATAATAATTGTTATCTTCTTTGCTTTTTAAGTTTGATAAGCTTGGTGTTAACCCGTACTTGTACCGAAAATACCGGTTCGTTATCGGTACATGAATGTAAAAAACAGCACCAACCTGGTACATAAAACGCCAAAACTCGGTACCGGATTGAGTTTGATAATCTTTTAGTTCGAGAAATTTGGTACTACTACCCAGTACCATTTGCTCATCTCTAATCACGGGTACCGTACGAACAATAACGGTATCGTACAACTCTTTTTTAAGTTTCAGGGGTAAGGATGAGCTCGGTACCAACCGATACCGAATCGATATTGGTACCGAACTGGTACTTAGGATCTTTCGGTTCAGGAAATTCGGTACCGGTACCCATTACTATTTGCTCATCTCTGACTACGGGTTTCTACCGAACAACATCATTACCATACAACTTTTTTAGTTGATTTTCTTTCGGCTATTTTTTAGTGTTTTTTTCTACATTTTCTTTTTATTCTTCTCAGCGATTCCGTGTGCAACGCGCTCGTAGTGATTTCAAACATATATAAACACAGACTAAATAACAAAACAAATTCGCCGCAACGCGGCGAACAGTTTTTATAACTAGTTAATTTAAAATCATCATCTTCCCCATATTATAGTCCCTTATGCAAGAAACAAGTTTTCCAGCAACTGCCTTTTCGTTTTTTTTTTCACATCTTCTTTATCATGAAGCTCAAAGTTCAAGGGGTGCGATTGCAAAATTTTATGGGGTACGCTTGGAATTTTATCGCCCGTATAACACTAAAACTTATTTTTTCAAAGGGGGCGGCCGCCCACCCAATCATGAGTGTAGGTCCGCCCCTGGTTATACGGTCTCAATCCATTTGGAACCTTTTTGTTTTTTACTTTCATGAGACTATCTTCTCAATCCTACTTCTACGTACCATACCATCAATCTCGGCTCTTCCGACTTCTATGTAATATGCTTCGACCACTTCAGTCTCACCCCTACTCACCCCACCCCACCCCACCCCATCCCACCCTAACTCACCCCACCCTACCCCACCGTATCGCCACCACTTCCTTCCTCTTTTTCGTGCATCACATCTAAAGCGTGAGCTTTTAATAAGGCTCATTTAATATACGAGCTCGAGCTCCAGCTTCACACATCGTGTTTGAGTTGGCTCGCAAGACTAAACGAATTCTTGTTTATATCTTTTTATTTTATATGTTTAATATATGTGTATATATCAATTACTATTACATATAAAGTAATGATAAAAATAACTAAAAAATAGAGTAAATTACAAGTTTTGTCCTTTATGTTTACATCAAATTTCAGGTGCTGCCCTTTAGGCCAAAAGTTGATAGGCGGTGTCCTTTACCTTTCAAAATCTTGCACGTTTTGTCCTTTAGGCCAAACCTGGTTAGAAATCTCAGTTAAAATATGTCATGTGCAAGGCACATGAGGGTAAAATGGTTATTTTCCTCTCACCCCTTTCAATTCCCCATTTATATCCCACACCAACCCCTCAATTCAGCTTCTAACCACATTTGATGTCCCTCATCTTTCAGACTTAGAGTTTTTACCACAATTCAAAGGTGATCAGCATAATCAATGTCTCAAGACGATGAAGGATGGTATGTTCAAAACAGTCTTGACAACGAGTAGGTCATTGAACTTTACGGTAAGTTAAAACTTTTGATTTCGTAACCCTAGTTTACTTTTTGCGAAATTTTGGGATGTTTATGATGATCAATAGTTGATTAATGGCAATGGTGGTTGAAATTTTGCAGCTGGGTTTCCTAAGTTCTTCAGCATATGTTTTCATCAAGGTGGTAGGCTAACAACATGTCCTGGAAGAACATATGTAGGAGGGAAGATTGATTATGTGTGTTTTGTCAAAAATCACACAAGGATAATGCAACCAAATCTGATTTTGTGAGGTATGATGCTTGGTTAATTGTGCAAATGAATGAAATAAATGGTGAACACAAGGATTTATACGAGGAAAAAACCCTTGATCAATGAATGATCTCCGGCACAAAAAACATCGGGTGATGGAAACTACCGATCACCAACTATATTAAACAAAGAAAGTTTACAAATCGGGATGAAAACAAGCTTGGTACAAGGATCACTAGTGTGCAAAAGTGTGTAATCGCATAGAGTTCTCGAGAGCAGTGTTTGTTTGTTGCTAATAATAATTCAATCAAGATTGTATCCCCATTTAAAAATAGAAATTATCTATGCTAACAAACTATCCGCAAATGGTGCAAGCTCCCCACGATCACCATAACGGTCGAAGAGTCATTGCACGTGCAGAATCATCAAGCATATTCCTCTAGAATCTCGGTTGGACCAAGTCTTATTCGAATACTCATGCAAAAAGTTAAAACATGATGGAAACAATTGTTAGTTTAGGATAATAATGAGGATCCTGGATCCTTAGTCTTGCAACATCTTCTGAGGATCCTTAATTCAAACTGAACTGAGGATCCGTGATCCAAGCTGCACTTGAGGATCCGTGATCCAAGTTGCACTTGAGGATCCGTGATCCATAAGCTGTGAAATTATATCCCTAACGATTGCCCCCAAACATGACTAGTTGATATCCAATTAGATAGTCATGTTTCAACTTAATTCGGACTAGCCGTTGCTTATGGATATAGTTGTTGCGATGCTGATGTCAGCGATAAGACTTCCTGCAACAACCATCATTATAAATAGGATTAGAGATAAGGATGAAAATTGCATTTAAATTCGAGACCCTTCCCCTTTAAATCCTCATTCGAAGATTTCATCAGATATCTCCTCTTTCCTTCTCTCTAAATTTTCTTCTTTCTGATCCCCTGTTCTTCGTATAATCCATGGCAAAGATGAATACCAGATCCTCCCCTGCTAAGGATCCCAAAAAAGAGAGCCCTCCGAAGAGTCAGGCATAACCAAAAACCCTTCCATGGAACTTTGTTGTTTCACCGATCCTAAGATTGATCGGTTACGTCACTGTTTTCCAGAATGCACCATTTTCAGACCCTTTGACTCTTCCATGAAGAGTGATTGTATTTCGGATGTCTGGATCACCTTTCCTGCAATTGGCTTCACATATCCTTTCCCTTTTCTCACCCAAAGCTTTTTCACACTCATCGGTTTGTGCTAAATCCAAGCCATGCCGATGGTGTGGAGAGTCTTGTACACGTTCGAGCATATTGTTGAACAAGAGGGAATCGATATAGGCTTGTCTGAGTTGAGCCAGTTATATAATCTTGTTAGCCATGGTTCTCATCGTTTTCTATTCAAGTCCAAACCCCCAACAAGCACATCCAATTCTGAAAACCACTAAGAACGACTCCAACTGGAGGAACCAATTCTTCTTCGTAAGAAGGGACTCCATCCCAAACGGGAGTCATCTTCCCAAGAAGTGGATCACCCAGGGTAGGATAAGGGATCCTTGGACCAGGACCATGGTAGGATTCTTCTTTTCTGTTAAGGATAACTGATCCTTCTTTTGTTGTGCAGCTATCTCCTTCTCTCATATACAAGAATCTCCTGTCACAAGAGAGGATTACTGCTTTCTGGAAGCTTGACCCTGCCATAAGAACATTTCAAGCCAAAGCAAAGGATTCTCAAGAGATCTCCTCCGATTCCTACACAATGTCGAGTAAGTATCCATATTTATATGTAAATAAATGTTTAAATGAATATAAGATATGAATACTTATCTGTGAACTATATTTGTAGGCGCTGCCAAATCTTCTAAGTCTGCTTCAAGGTTCAGTGTGGGTGACATCCAGGAATATGTATCCCCTAGGTCTATTAAAAATGAGCTGGCTGTAAGCCAAAGCATCCCTGAGACCAAAGGTATCAGCACCAGGGGTAAATGAACTAAAAGGAAGAAGCCTGCTGAACCCACTGAAGGCCTCCCTCTGATGGAACGTCAACTCCAGGAATATATCTCTGAGGTAAGGATTTCATATCCTAAAATTTGCACTTCTTTTGAGGATATAGGATCCTGAATACTGAATTCTTTTATTGCAGAAATTCGCCGAAGTCCAGATCCTCATGGACCAACATGTGGCTGAAGCTGAACAAAAGAGTCTTGACCTCCAGGCCATTGCAGTTGCCAAAGATAAAAAGATCCCCCAGCTTGAAAATGAGAACAAGGCACTGCAAAAGGAGCTGCTTCTTGCCGAAATGACAGCCCAAAGGGAGAGGATAGAGGTCATGGAAGGGGCCAAACACTCTACTGCTGTCATGATGCTGAAGATCAATCTCCAGATGGATAAAGAGGCTGCTGATCCTGCCTTTGATAGGTCTGAGTGGGACTTGGAGGGATGGACCAAGAGGCTGGCTGAACTTGGAGATGATGAAGAACCTGAGATGGTGCTGGCACTTGAAGCCGGAGGCAGTAGAGCTAATGATCCTGAGGATGCAGCGGTTGGAGGCAGTGGTCAAAGTGGTGATAAGAAGGTGGATGAAGCAGCGAAAGTGTAAGTTGCACAAATGGGTGATGATGGATAATTCTAGACGTGGCCGGAGCCCATTTTTTTATGGTTTGGTAGTTTATTTTGGTGTTTCAATCAATGGTCTGTGATAACTTTGAACAGTAGTTGCTAGGGTTAAGGATCACTGATCCTTTGGACAATAGGGGGTAGCAAAGGTGGATGGGTCCTTCTGTTTGTGGAGGATGAAGCCTTTGATGCCCCTCATCTTTTGATTTCCTGCATGACTTAGAACCTTTAGTATGGACACCCTTTGCCAACCCAAGTGGAAGGGCCACGTTTTGCTGGTAGAAGCTTGGGTTGGCAATTTTGACAACCTTTTATAGGGTTAATCTGATAAATAAATAAAACTTTAACTTTTAGCTATCTCTTTTGTTGTTGATTTTGTCTTTAAATGTTGTTTCATGTACATTTACTTTTCAATTTCCATTCTAAAACATTAGGATTTATAACTGTTAGAAGGGATATCAAATGTATATTGAAATTGGTTTAAGTCAAAAGATAAAATACTATATGATCAAGGATCATATATTCTGTTGTCAAAGAATAAGGGTATTAATGAAAAATCAAGAATAAAGTTAAAGTAAATAAGGATCATACCAGAGAATCCAAGTTAGGATCCTATATCCTTAACACTTACAACTGTGACAATCAAAAGATAAAACCTTGTAGAAAGTTAGGATCCAGGATCCTCAACTGTTTGGCTTTGGAAACCTGCAATATAATATAACTTGGGACTAAGCCAACTGTAAAAGAAGATGTTAGTGTCTGGGGACAAGCCCAACAATCTGGGGACAAGCCCAACAATCTGGGGACAAGCCCAATAAGTTGGGGACAAGCCCAAATACTGGGGACAAGCCCAAATACTAGGGACAAGCCCAACAATCTGGGGACAAGCCCAAAGGATCTTATGTAAACTGGAGTATGGCCCATACTGGAGACTATCCAAACTTAGTGACATGAAAATGTCAAAACCTTAGCTAACGTGAAAACGTTAGAAACCTTAGGAACGGATGTATGGTACGTCTACCATTATACTAAGGATCCTAAATACAGCTAGTACAATGAAATTGTCAGCCCCTAAAGCGGGTACTGGTCCCATTGCCTTTAACTGCACTAGGATAATCGTGCGCAACTGGCGAAGGTGTAAGAACCTGATTCGTAGAAGGTAGTAGATACCTAAAACTGGGGGCAAGCCCGAAACTGGGGATAAACCCAAAGACTTAGGAGATTTCAGTGGATACTTGATCCTTTGTCAAATATGCACCAACTTCTGCAAAACTCAGAATTCAGTGAAGAAGGATAAAGGATCCTGGATCCTTCTCCTTGTAATCAAATAAATTAAAGGGTTAGATAAACAAAAATCAAATCATTACCAGAATGAGGATCATATATCCTCTAAGGATCCTTTGTGCGTACTAGATATGAGGATGACCAAGGATCCTGGATCCTTCTTACATGAAGTATTTTTTGAGATGGACAACATTCCAAGCCCTTGGTAATAGATCACCTTCCATGGTTAGTAAACGATATGCCCCCTTTCCTGCCTCAACTTCGATCAGATAGGGGCCTTCCCATTTTGGTGCTAACTTTCCATCAGCAGGATTTGTGGTATTTTGGAATGCTTTCCTTAACACCATATCACCAACTTGAAATTTTCTGATCCTGACATTCTTGTTGTAAGCTCCAGCCATCCTTTGTTGATAGCTAGCCAACCTTATCCTTGCTAAATCTCTAAGCTCTTCTATGGTATCCAAGTATTGAAACAAGTTTTCAGCATTTCCTTCAGGATCACGGATGCTTG
This sequence comes from Helianthus tuberosus, assembly GCA_030545235.1. NCBI lineage: Eukaryota > Viridiplantae > Streptophyta > Magnoliopsida > Asterales > Asteraceae > Helianthus > Helianthus tuberosus. The sequence goes on along the minus strand of CM060404.1, from coordinate 32,450,098 downwards.
TTCTTGCAGTAGGGACTACCATCTCTGTAGGGATCACAGATTCAGCTCCAAACACTAAAGAAAATGGAGACTGGCCAGTAGCATTCTTGGGAGTTTTTCTATCAGCCCATAACACATAAGGTAGCTCTTCTGCCCATTTCCCTTTCTTGGATCCAAGCTTCTTCTTCAAATTGTTGATGATGATCTTGTTTGATGATTCAGCTTGACCATTAGCTTGTGGGTGGACTGGTGTTGATGTTATCATCTTAATCCCCCAGCTGTCACAAAAGTTAGTGGTTCTATTCCCAATAAATTGGGATCCATTATCACAAACAATTTCAGAAGGTATGCCAAATCTAGTAATGATGTTTCTTTTAATAAAGGATATCACTTCCTTTTCTCTGACTTGTGCAAAGGCTTCAGCTTCTATCCATTTGGAAAAGTAATCAGTCATAGCAAGCATAAACACTTTTCCTCCTGGTGCTTTGGAAAGTTTGCCAACTATATCCATTCCCCATCTCATGAATGGCCAAGAAGAGGATATAGGATGCAAGAGCTCCGCTGGTTGATGAAGGATATTGCTATGTCTTTGACAAGAATCACATTTCTTTGCATAATCCACAGCATCCTTCTTCATAGTAGGCCAATAGTATCATGTTCTAAGGATCCTTGAGAACAGTGCTCTGCCCCCAGTGTGGTTTCCACAATCTCCTTCATGAAAATCCTTCAGAACTTCTTGGATTTCTGGATCCTCGATGCACCTTAGATATGGACCGGCAAGAGATCGTTTATATAACATGTTATTTAGTATTGTAAATTGAGATACCTTGACTTTGAAAGCTCTAGGATTTTCTCTAGTAGGGATCTCTCCATGTTGTATATATCTAGGATCCTGAATTTAACTGTGCACCATCACTGGGTATGATTGCAGAATTCTCCACTATCTCCATAGCTGTATGATCCTCAATAGCAGGAGTTAAGATATGAATAATTGGTATCCTAACATCCTTTGGAATCTTCAATGATGATCCGAGGTTGGCTAAAGCATCAGCTTCTGCATTCTCTTCCCTGGGTACCTGTGTTAAACTAAAAGAAGCAAAAGAGTCTGCCAATTTCTTGACTATCTCTAGATATTTGATTAGTCTTTCACCTTTAACAGCATAAGAACTGTTTTGGTCAAAAATCAAGCTAAGATAATGCAACCAAACTTTCTGTTGTGAGGTGTGATGCTTGAATCAATGAACAATGCTAAGGATCACTCGGAAATGAAATGAACAAGTGACACAAAGATTTATACGAGGAAAAAGCCCTTGATCAAGAGTTGATCTCCGGCATAAAAAACCTCGGGTGATGGAAACTACCGATCACCAACTCAGATTAAACAAACAAGTTATTACAACTTTGGATGATAGCGAGCTAGTTACAAGGATCACTAGAGTGTAATGTGCAAAAAAGTGTGTAATCGCCAAGTGAATTGTCGAGAGCTGATGAGAGCAGTTACAAGTGTGTGTTAAGCTAAAAATAGCCAAGTGTCCTAATTTAGCTCGCTATCCCCTTTTAAAAATGGAAAATATCTAAGCTAACTAACTTTCCGCATTTCATGCAAGTCTCCCACGAACTCCATAACGTCCATATTGGTCAAGCACGTGCGGAATAAATAAGGAATATGCTCCAGGAATATCGCCAAGACCAAGTCCAAGCTCGTACTCCTGCAAAACATCATATTCAAAGCAGACAACCATTAGTATAAGGATCCTTATGATGATCCATGATCCTGATCCTACAATACTTTCTGAGGATCACTAATTCAGACAGAAGTGAGGATCACTAAGCCCAACAGTAATTGAGGATCACTGATCATTCAAAAATCCTCCCCTAACAATTGCCCCCAAAATATAAGGAGTAATGTGTAAATAAACGAGTTATATTTTCTCGTTCTTATCCGTAACAAATCAACGGATATATAGCCGTTAATTTCTGACTAGCCGTTGCCATCCTGACGTCACTGAAGTGACTATCCTGCAAGTTCATCATTATAAATTGAAGTTAGAGATAAGGGTTAGAGAGCATTTAAATTCGTGCGTTTCCTCCTTTAAATCCTCATTCGAAGACTTGATCAGGTATTTCTCTTTCCTTTCTCTCTTCATCTTCTCAATTCTGTTTCTTGTTTTTCACCATCTTCATGACCAAGATGATGCTGAGGTCTTCACCTGTTAAGGATCACAAAAAGGACAGTCCCTTGAAGTCCCAAGGGATCATCAAAGATTCTGCGAAAGAAAGATGCTGCTTTACCGATCCACAGATAGACAGTGTTTTGGTCAAAAAATCTGATGAGGATAATGCAACCAAACTCTCTGTTACGGGGTATGATGCTTGAAATGTGGAACTATGATAAGAATCACTTCAATGTAAATTGCACAAACGACACAAGGATTCATACGGGGAAAAAGCCCTTGATCAAGAGTTGATCTCCGGCACAAAAAACCCCGGGTGATGGAAACTACCGATCACCAAGCTTAAATAAATCAGTAAATGTTTACAACTTCGGATAGTAACGAGCTAGGTACAAGGATCACTAGTGTGAAATGTGTAAAAGTGAGTGAAAACTGTTAAGTGTTTGCCGAAAGCTTCAAGAGTGCGATTGTACGAGAGTGTGTGTAGCTGAAAATGGCTAAGTGTTCTAATTACTAGCTCGTCACCCCTTTAAAAATAGAAGTTAACTACGCTAACAAACTATCCGACTTTTGTGCCAAGCTCCCACGTTCTCCACAACGTCCATTTCCAGTCAAACGTGTGCGAAATACCCGTGGAATATTCCATAGTAACGTTGCCAAGACCAAGTCAAGCTTGTTACTCCTGCAAAATAATACGAAACACAAACAAACAATCGTTAGTGTGAGGATCCTTAAGGTGATCCATGATCCTGATCCTGAAGCTCTTCTGAGGATCACTATCTGTCACAGAAGTGAGGATCATTAATTAGGATAACAAGTAAGGATCACTAATTGTTAGAAAATCCTCCCCTAACAATTGCCCCCAAAATATAAGGAGTGATATGTAAAGTGAACGAATTATATTTTCTTGATCTTATCCGCAACTAACTATCGTAAATATAGCCGTTGTTGTAGAACTATCCGTTGCAACTATGACGTCACAGAAGTGACAACCCTGCACAATCATGATTATAAATAGGAGATAGAGATATGATCGTTTGCATTTAAATTTCAGAGATACTCCCTTTATAACTGCATCCGAAGATAAACAGGTATTCTCTCTTCATCTTCTTCCTTCTTTTGCTCTGTTTTCCGTCTCTTTCCCTCATTCTGTCAAAGATGTTGCTCCGGAACTCTCCAGCTAAGGATCACCCGAAAAACAGCCCATTGAAGAGCCAGGGGATCATCGAAGATTCCATAAAAGAACGCTGATGTTTCACCGATGCGCAGATTGATAGGATCCGCCACTGCTTTCCAGCGGACACCGTGTTTAAGTCTTTTGATCCCAATGCCCTGAGTGATCATATTTCCGAAAACTGGGTTGCTTTTCCTGTCACTCCGTTCACCGTAGGCTATACATATCCTTTTCCAGCCTTCACCCAATCTTTCTTTTCCCTAACCGGCATCTCTTATATCCAAGCCATGCCGATGATATGGAGGGTTTTGTATACCCTTGAAAGGATCATCGAGCAGGAAGGGATAGACCTAGAAATGTCAAAGCTGGGAGAGTTGTATGATCTTACTACCTTTGGTTCTCATCGTTATTTGTTCAAACGTAAACCTGGTGAGGAACACCCGATCTTTAAAGCTACCAAGAATGATACTAACTGGAAGCGGCGTTTCTTTTTCGTCAAGAGAGATTCCATCGCTGACGGGAAGGATCTACCCAAGAAATGGGCTACCCATGGTAGGGTGGAGGATCCTGAGAAGGATCACCAGAGAACTTTCTTTTGATATAAGGATCACTTATATACTTTTGCTTTCTTGTTATGCAGCTATCACCGTTTCACACCTCAGACTGTCTCCTGCTGCCAAAGAGAGACTCGACACTTTCAAGAGACTTGATCCTGAAACAAGAACTTTCAAGACAACCACCCAGGATTCTCAGGAGGTATCCTCAGGCTCTGTCACGATGTCAAGTAAGTATCTTTGTTTAAAAATTTAAATAAATAATGAAATATAAGTGAAGTAAAGATACTTATCTTGTTTTGGTTGTGTAGGTGCTGGAAAGTCTACCAAGTCTGCTTCAAAGTTCAATGTCACCGATCTCACCACCGTCAGATCCTCCAAAAGAAAGGCTCCTACCAGCCCGACAGCTTCAGTCCCCAAGGCACCCCTCAAAGGAAAGGGAATCAAGAAGTGAAAGGCCTCCGAGGCTGAGGATCTGCAGGGTCTGCCTCTGATTCGCCACCAGTTCCTCGAGTACTTCAACGATGTAAGGATCACTGTCTCTGCTCGTATATCCTGCTGACATATCCTGCTGATTTGAGGATCACTTGGTCCTGACCTTATCTTTTATCCCTTTTGCAGAAATTCGCTGAGATTGAGGACTATGTTGGCCACGTTGAGGATCAAGATAAGAAGATTGCCGACCTCCAACAGGTTGCATTGCTAAAGGACCTCAAAATTGCTGATCTTCAGAAGGAACTCCAAGATGCCAAGACTAAGACGGCTAAAATTCTGATCGACCTTGACTATGAAAAGCATGATCTCATAGAAGGTGCAAAGGTCTCTGCTGCCATCACAATGTATCAGACAAAACTAAAGATGGCCCAGGAAGCTCAAGATCCTAACTTCGACAGAAGCAGCTGGGATGTTGAGGACTGGAAAGCAAGGTTGGCTGATCTTGAAGATGATGAAGAGGCTGAGGAGGTTTTGGCGATCGAGGCTGGAGGCAAGGGTGAAGGTGGTGAAGCAAGTGGAGCCGGTGGTGGTGATGCAGCGAAGGTTTAGGCTGCATGATTGGGCGATGATGGAAACTTCTAGACATAGCCAGAGCCCAATTTTTTAGTTTGATGGTTGTTTTGTTGAACAATTTGATGGTTTGTACTGAACAATAGTTTTTAGGATTAAGGATCATGTATGATCCTTTGGACAATAGGCATGATTGCAAATGGTGGAGGGATCCTCTGTTTGGGGGATGAAGCCATTGTGATCCTGCCGCCTTTATATTCTTGCACTACTTTGAACCTATTATCATGGACACCCTTTACCTACCCCAGCGGACGGGCCACGTATTGCTGGTAGATGCTCGGGGTAGGTAATTTTGACAACCTTTTAAGGGTTAATCTTTTGTTAATAAATAAAACCTTAATCTTTTGTCGCTTATCTTGTATTGTTATCCTTTTTGACTCTTTAATTCTCAATTGTTTTGATGTACACTTATTGAATAAGCAATTTTGAATAAGTCAGATTGAAAATATTTAGGACATGATCCATGATCAAATATCCTATAGTTAAAGAATCCCAAAAAGTAATATATTTTAAGGATCACAAGTTTAGTTGTCAAATTTTAAGGGTTATTCAAATAAACAATGAATAGAATTAAAAATAGTTAAGGATCATACCTGAGGATCCAAGTTAGGATCCTAACCATAATCAGGATAACTATAAGATAAACCTTAGAGAGAAGTAAGGATCAAGGATCCCTAGTTGCTTATCTTCAAGGGCCTGAAATAGAGCATAACTTGGGACTAAGACAATATAAGATAAGAGTTAGCAACTGGGGACAAGCCCAAGGATAACTGGGGACAAGCCCAAGGATCGTATGTAAACTGGAGTATGGCCCTAACCGGCGACTATCCAAACTTAGTGACATGAAAATGTCAAACGTTAGAAACCTTAGGAACGGATGTATGGTACGTCTACCATTATACGTAGGATCCTAGGTATAGCCAGTACAATGGAATTATCAGCCCCTAAAGCGAGTACTGGTCCCACTGCCTTGAACTATACCAGGATCATCATGCGCTACAGGCGGAACTGGGGTCAAACCCAAATAACTGGGGTTAAACCCAAGGAACGGATTGCTTCTGTAGGTAACCAATATTTTGCTAAGGATACCTGAACTTTCAAAACTTAAAATCACGTGAGAGATGGATAAAGGACACATGATCCTTATCCTTATATGAGAAAATAAAGAAATGAAATAGTTCAAGGTTAGGATATTACCAAAGTAAGGATCACCGATACTTTAAGGATCCTTCAAGGATACTCCTAACGTAAGGATCATCTGTGCCATGAGGATCCTATTCACATGAAATATTTCTTCAAGTGGACAGCATTCCAAGCTCGTGGTAGCAAATCACCTTCCATGGTTAGCAATCTATATGCCCCCTTTCCTGCTTCAGCTTCAATCAAATAAGGGCCTTCCCATTTTGGAGCCAATTTTCCATCAGCAGGATTGGTGGTATTCTGAAATGCTTTCCTTAATACCATATCTCCAACTTGAAACTTCCTGATCCTGACATTTTTGTTGTAAGCACCAGCCATTCTTTGTTGATAACTGGCCATCCTTATCCTAGCCAGATCCCTGATTTCTTCAATAGTATCAAGGTCTTGAGCCAAGTTCTCATCATTTTCCTCAGGATCACGGGTACTTGTTCTAGCAGTTGGAACCACCATTTCTGTTGGGATCACTGATTCTGCCCCAAATACCAAAGAGAATGGCGTTTGACCAGTAGCATTCTTAGGGGTTGTCCTATCAGCCCAAAGCACATAAGGTAGTTCTTCTGCCCATTTCCCTTTCTTGGATCCAAGCTTCTTCTTCAAATTGTTGATGATGATCTTGTTGGATGATTCTGCTTGACCATTAGCTTGTGGGTGGACTGGTGTTGATGTTATCATCTTAATCCCCCAGCTGTCACAAAAGTTAGTGGTTCTGCCCCCAATGAATTGGGAACCATTATCACATATAATTTCAGAAGGAATACCGAATCTAGTTATAATATTTCTTTTAATGAAGGATATAACTTCCTTTTCTCTGACTTGGGCAAAAGCTTCAGCCTCTATCCACTTGGAGAAGTAATCAGTCATAGCAAGCATGAATACTTTTCCACCAGGTGCCTTAGGGAGCTTACCAACTATATCCATACCCCATCTCATAAATGGCCAAGAGGAGGATATAGGATGCAAAAATTCAGCTGGTTGATGAAGGATATTGCTGTGTCTCTGACAAGGATCACACTTTTTAGCATATTCTACAGCATCTCTTTTCATAGTTGGCCAGTAGTATCCTGTCCTCAGGATCCTTGAGAAGAATGCCCTGCCCCCAGTGTGGTTTCCACAATCTCCTTCATGGAAATCTTTTAAAACTTCTTGGGTCTCAGGATCCTCAATGCATCTTAGGTATGGTCCTGCAAGAGATCGCTTATACAACACATTATTTAAAATTGTGAATTGATATACCTTAATTTTGAAAGCCCTAGGGTTTTCTCCTGTAGGAATCTCTCCATGTTGTAAGTATCTCATGATTGGTGAGATCCATGATCCTGATCCTGAATGGGATTGAGTATCCTCACTAGGGATAATTGCAGAATTATTTCCTATCTCCATAGCCACATGATCCTCGATAGCCGGGGTCAGGATATGGATAATAGGGATCTTGATATCCTCCGGGATCTTCAAAGATGATCCTAAGTTAGCCAATGCATCAGCTTCTGTATTTTCTTCCCTTGGTACCTGTGTCAAACTAAAGGAAACAAAGGAGAGTGCCAATTCTTTGACTATCTCTAAATATTTGGTTAGCTTTTCATCTTTAACAGCATAGGATCCATTAAAGTGGTTTGTAATTGACAATGAATCTACATGTACCTCAAGATACCTGATCCCCATATGCTTAGCAATTTGCAAACCAGCAATTAAGGCTTCATATTCAGCCTCATTGTTAGTGGTTTGGAACTCACAAGCTATAGAGTGGGGTATTATGTCCCCCTGTGGCGATTTTAGTAGTATTCCAAGCCCTGTGCCTTTGACATTTGAGGATCCATCAGTATAGAGTATCCAAGGATCCTTGGTCTCCTCTAGCTGCTGGACTTCTAACTCAGCTTCTTTTTGTAAATCACTACTGAAATCAGCCACAAAGTCAGCTAATGCTTGGGATTTGATGGCTGTCCTAGGCTCATATCTTATATCATAGGCACTAAGCTTCACTGCCCACTTAGCCATCCTTCCTGACATCTCTGGTTTCCTGAGGACATTTTTAATTGGAAAATTAGTTTTAACAACAATAACATGAGTTTCAAAATAATGTCTCAACTTAGTAGATGCCATAATTAATGCAAGAATAAGCTTTTCAAGGTGTGAATACCTGGATTCGGCATCAAGTAAACTTTTACTTACATAATAGACAGGATGTTGTGTACCTTCATGATCCTTAACAAGGACTGCACTTACTGCTTTTGAGGATACTGCAAGATACAAGGATAGCACATCGCCTTTTTCTGGTTTCATCAAGGCCGGGGCTGAGGATAGGTAATCTTTGAGAGTTCTTAAGGCATTTTCATGCTTCTCAGTCCACTCAAATTTCTTGTTCTTCCTTAGGATATCATAGAATTCTTTGCACTTCTCTGAGGATTTGGATATAAATCTGTTCAAAGCTGCTATCCTGCCAGTTAGCCTTTGAACATCCTTAGCATTGGCCGGAGATTTGATGTTAACTATTGCTTTGATTTGTTCTGGACTAGCTTCAATGCCTCTCTTGGTCACCATGTATCCTAAGAATTTGCCTGCTTTAACACCAAAGTGACATTTTGAAGGATTAAGTTTCATATTATATTTATCAAGGATATTGAATGCTTCCTCCAAGTCTCTTAGGTGATCCTCAGCCTTTATTGATTTTACCACCATATCGTCTATGTAAACCTCCATAGTTTGTCCAATCTGATCCTTGAACATCATATTCACTAGCCTTTGATAAGTTGCACCTGCATTTCTTAGTTCCAAACGGCATAGCAATATAGCAGTATATACCAGTTGGAGTCATGAAGGCTGTATCCTCTTGATCGGATGGTTCCATTTGGATTTGTTGAAATCCAGATGAAGCATCCATAAAAGTTAACAGTTCATGACCCGCAGTTGCATCCACCATGGAGTCAATGTGGGGTAATGGGAAAGGATCCTTGGGACATGCCTTATTTAAATCTGTGAAATCGACACATACCCTCCACTTTCCATTTTTCTTTTGAACAACAACCACATTGGCCAACCATCTTGGATACTTGACCTCTCTAATCATACCTGCCCAGAGCAATTTCTCTACCTCTTCCTGGATAATGGCATTTCTTTCCGGTGCAAACTTTCTTCTCCTTTGATGGATTGGTTTGAAGGACCTATCAATGCCAAGTTTGTGAGTGATTATATCTTTAGATATACCTGTCATGTCTTCGTGTTTCCATGCAAAGGTAGTCTTTCTCCTTTTGAGGAAGGATACGAGGTCTTCTTTCATTTTGCCAAGGATCCCTGATCCGATATAGATTTTGGATTCAGGATCATGAGGATCCATGAGGATTTCTACCACATCCTGCTCTCTTGCCTCCAAGACATCCCTTGGAGGATACTTTGATTGCTATTGCTCCCTTGACTTCGAGGCTGGTTTCATCGATGAAGTATAGCAATTCTTAGCCTCCTGCTGATCACTATCAATCTTGACTATTCCCCAAGGACTAGGGAGCTTCACACATTAATGGTAAGTAGATGGGACTGCCTTCATATCGTGTATCCAGGGCCTGCCAAGGATAACATTACAACAAGATAAACAGTCAATAACACAAAATTTTTGATAAGAGTGTAGGCCTTCAATGTATATTGGGAGCTTAATGTCCCCCAGGGTATTCTTAGTTTCGCCACTAAATCCCACGAGCACGGAGGATCTTGGTATGATATCTGATTCAGGGATACCCATCTTCTTTAGAACATCAAGTTGGATAATGTTCGCTGAGCTTCCTCCGTATATAAGGATCCTGCGGACAAAATGGTTAGAAATGAAAAGAGTAATAACTAAACCATCGTGATGAGGATCCTGGATATCAACACGATCATCCTCATCAAAGGTTATGACTTTTCCTTCGGAGACACTTGATGTTCGAACGGGTCTTTCTCCATTATCCATTTTAGTTTCCTTTGCATGCCTTTTAGCTGCTGAGAAGGATGTGCCACAAATGTCTGATCCTCCAGAAATAAAGTTTATTACTTGTGCATCTGCTGGAGGGGCCGGAGCTTTCTCAGGGATCCTTTCAGGATCCTGAGTCCTTGACTTTTTTCTACCCAACAATTCTTTTAGATGTCCCTTGCTCAACAAGTATCCAATTTCCTTTCTTAGTGCAATGCATTCTTCTGTGAGATGCCCAAAATCTTCATGGTATGCACACCACTTTGATTTATCTTTGGTTGCAGCTGGTTTGTCATTTTTTCTGGGCCATCTGGCTTTATCACCTAGGTTCTGCATCGCAAGGATTAGTTCATTGTTATCAACAGAAAAAAAATATTCAGAGATTGGAGGATAATCCTCATCATCCTCTTCCTGATCAACAGCATGCACGTTCTGGTTATCAGATCTGTTATAGGATCTGAACTTGTTGTTCTTGAACGAGGATCCTTGCTTCTCTTGTTTTGAGGATCCTGCTAATCTTTCCTGGATCCTCTTATCATCCTCTAGCCGGATGAACCTGAGTGCCCGGGTTCTTACCTCATCTAGGTTCCTGCATGGTGTCATAACAAGATCATCATAGAACAATGAATCCCTAAGCAATCCCATTTTGAAGGCCTCAACAGCCATGGCTATATCCAAGTTGGGAATGTCTAAGGATTCTTTACTGAATTTGGTAATGTAATCCCTTAATGATTCATTATGACCCTGGGTTATCCTATATAGATCACTAATTAATCGTTCAAATTTTCTACTACAAGAAAACTGATTATTAAATAGGTTAACTAGATTAGAAAATGAGGTAATAGAGTAGGGGGGAAGACTTAGCAGCCATTTGAGAGCTGATCCAGTAAGAGTGGATCCGAATCCCTTGCACAGGCATGCTTCCTTTAACCTTTCTGGGATTGGATTGATCTCCATCCTCTCCCTGTATTGTGCTATGTGTTCTTCAGGATCCGTCGAACCATCATACAGCTTCATGGTTGGCACATGGAACCTCTTGGGTATCTCAGCATCACAGATTGGTGGTGCAAAACGAGATATCCTGTGGCTCCCATCTGCAATCTCTGGGACAGGTTTGACCACCCCTGGAACACTTGATATCATATCCTTCAACTTTTGCAACTCTCTGGCCATGGCGTGGTTGATACCTGGATCCTGCATAAGGCCATGGTTAGTAGTATAAGAATTATTAAAAGTGTTACCTCCCATTGGATTCAAATTAGGAAGAATGGATGTTAATCCATATTGTTGGGGCTCTGGAATGATCGAAGGACCAGTAGAAGCAATGGTCTGCATCGGAATAAAATCTCCCTGATGGACATCTGAACTTCCTGTTTGCAAACTCCTCAAGGATCCTGGCATCTGGAAGGATCCCTGAAACTGGGACGATCCTGGAACAAAGGAGGATCCTTGAACCTGGGATGATCCTGGAACAAGGGAGGATCCTTGAACCTGGGATGATCCTGGAACAAGGGAGGATCCTTGAACCTGGGATGATCCTGGAACAAAGGAGGATCCTTGAACCTGGGATGATCCTGGAACAAAGGAGGATCCTTGAACCTGGGATGACCCTGGAACAAAGGAGGATCCTTGAATCTGCTGCGCTCCTGAGTATCCTCCTGAATTCGTGAAGAATCCCATATGCTGAGGATAGGATCCCGCTGGCTGGAAATATGAACCTGATGCCTGGGTCACTGTTGTTGCTCCGTAGTGCACTCCTTTTGGTCCACCCACATATTGAACATCTGGAACCACTGATGGCTGAGAAGTAATCACCGGAGTTTCAAAATTCAAAGATTTGGGCATCAGTGGGGAATGATCCTCTGCCGTTTTCTTTTGTTTCTTGAGATCTCCGATTTCTTTGAGAATCATTTCATTGGTCTTATCCTGTTGCTGTATATGATCCTTCATCTGCAAAATCAAAGTAAACATGTCACTAGTAGTGGGAGTGTAAGAAGCAGAAGAAGTTGGAGGTTTGGAGAAAATGGGAGTTGGTTTCTTCTCAGCATTTTTCTGAGATCCAGCAGGTGGTGGGGGCAAAGGTGGAATGCCCTGAGATGAATTGACCGCAGACATTGCAGTAGAGGTATTCTTCAATGATGAAGCCATGTATTTGTATGCAATGAACCGGAATGATCACCAACAGAAAAACTTCTTAGGAATGAAGCACCAATGGCCCCACGGTGGGCGCCAAACTGTTCTGGACAAAAAATCTGATGAGGATAATGCAACCAAACTCTCTGTTACGGGGTATGATGCTTGAAATGTGGAACTATGATAAGAATCACTTCAATGTAAATTGCACAAACGACACAAGGATTTATACGGGGAAAAAGCCCTTGATCAAGAGTTGATCTCCGGCACAAAAAACCCCGGGTGATGGAAACTACCGATCACCAAGCTTAAATAAATCAGTAAATGTTTACAACTTCGGATAGTAACTGTTTTGGTCAAAAAATCTGTTGAGGATATTGCAACCAAACTCTATGTTACGGGGAATGATGCTTAAAATGTGTAACAGCGATGAGGATCACTTCAATGTAAATTGCACAAACAACACAAGGATTTATACGGGGAAAAAGCCCTTGATCAAGAGTTGATCTCCGGCACAAAAAACCCCGGGTGATGGAAACTACCGATCACCAAGCTCAAATAAATCAATAAATGTTTACAACTTCGGATAGTAACGAGCTAGGTACAAGGATCACAAGAATGTAACGTGCAAAAGGTGTATGAAATTGCTAAGTGTTTGAACGAGAGCTGGTATGAACGTTTGTACGAGTGTGTGTGTAACTCCGAAATGACTAACTGTTACTAACTAGCTCGTTACCCCTTTAAAATAAGAAAATAACTAGCTAACAAACTTTCCGACTTTCGTGCCATGCCTCCACGTTCTCCACAACGTCTATTTTTGGCCAAGCACGTGCGAGATAGTCAAGGAATATTCTCCAGGAATGTCGCTAAGACTAGGTCCAATTTGAACTTCCTGCAAAATAATAGAAAACACAAATAAACAATCGTCAGTACGAGGATCCTTAAAGTGATCCATGATCCTGATCCTGAAGCTCTTCTGAGGATCACTATCTGTCACAGAAATAAGGATCATTAATTAGGATAACGAATGAGGATCACTAATTGTTAGAAAATCCTCCCCTAACAATTGCCCCCAAAATATAAGGAGTGAAATGTAAAATTAGCGAGTTATGTTTTCTTAATCTTATCCGCAACTAACTAACGGATATATAGCCGTTAAAATAGAACTAGCCATTGCGATCATGACGTCACAGAAGTGACAATCCTGCAGAATCATAATTATAAATAGAGATATAGATAGGATCAATATGCATTCAAATTCGAAAGAAACTCCCTTTATATTCTCAGTCGAAGATCAATCAGGTATCTCTTTCTTCATCTTCTTCCTTCTCTTACTCTGTTTTTCTTTCTTTATCACCATCACTTTGAGAATGATGCTCCGGTCCTCCCCCGCCAAGGATCACCAGAAGGATAGTCCCTTGAAGAGTCAAAAGATCATCAAAGACTCCACAAATGAGAGGTGTTGCTTTAATGATGCTCAAATAGACAAGATTCGTCATTGCTTTCCGGCGAATGCTTTTTTCAAACCCTTCGATCCTACTATTCTGAGCGACTATGTTTCAGAAACGTGGGTTGCCTTTCCAGTTACTCCCTTTGCCATAGGATACACCTATCCTTTCCCAGAATTTACACAATCCTTCTTTTCCCTTACCGGCATCTCTTACATTCAAGCCATGCCGATGATTTGGAGGGTTTTGTACACCCTGGAGAGGATCATCGAACAGGAAGGCATTGATTTAGGCATGTCAGAGCTGAGACAATTGTATGATCTTACTACCTTTGGATCCCATCGATATTTGTTCAAACAAAAACCCGGTGGAGAACACCCTCTTCTCAAAGTCACTAAGAATGACACAAATTGGAAACGTCGCTTCTTCTTTGTCAGGAGAGATACCATTCCAGACGGAAAGCATTTACCAAGAACATCGTCCACCCATGGTAGGCCGGAGGATCCTGAGAAGGATCACCAGGTAGTCTTATTTTTGTATAAGGATTACTGACCCCTTTTTGTCTTATGTAATGCAGCTATTGCTGTTTCACGCATCATCTCGTCATCTGAAACCAAGGATAGGCTTGCTGCTTTTTGGAAGCTTGATCCTGAAACAAGGACATTCAAGATAGACACCCAAGACTCACAAGAAGTATCCTCAGGTTCCATTACCATGTCAAGTAAGCATCCTGCCTTTCACATAGTTTGAATATTAAAATAAATAAATAAATTGAAATAGGATAAGGATACTTATCTTGCTTTGAATGTGTAGGCGCTGGAAAATCTGCCAAGCCTGTATCCCAGTTCAACACAGCTGATCTTGATCTTGTTCGACCCAGGAAGAAGAGGTCCACTACCAGTCCTAGCATCTCCATTCCCAAAGCACCCACCAAAGGAAAGGGTGGCAAGAAGAGGAAAACTTCTGACACTGAGGACCTTAAAGGCCTACCACTGATCCGCCACCAGTTCCTTGAATACTTCAATGATGTAAGGATCCCTAATTCTGCCTAAGTATCCTACTCGTATGAGGATCACCTGATCTTGAACTGCTTTATCCTTTTCTTTGCAGAAATTTGCTGAGATTGAAGATTATGTGGGGAATGTTGAGGAGCAGGACAAGAAGATTGCTGACCTCCAACAGGTTGCCGTGCTCAAGGACCTTGCAATTGCTGATCTTCAGAAGGAAATCCAAGATGCCAAGACCAAGACGGCTAAGCTTCTGATTGACCTTGACTATGAGAAGCATGATCTCATAGAAAATGCTAAGGTCTCTGCTGCCATCACGATGTATCAGACAAAATTGAAGATGGCCCAGGAAGCTCAGGATCCTAACTTTGATAAAAGCAGTTGGGATGTTGAGGGCTGGAAAGCAAGGCTGGCTGATCTCGAGGATGATGAGGAGGAGACTACTGAGGTCTTGGCGATTGAGGCAAGTGGCAGTGGAAAGGATCTGACGAAGGATACCGCAGCTGGAGGGGATGAGGATGCAGCGAAGGCATAGGCTGCATGAATGGGCGATGAAGGACATTTCTAGACGTAGCCGGAGCCCATTTTTTAAGTTTGATAGTTTGTTTTGGTTATGGTGTTTTTTGTTGAACAATGATGGGTTGTACTTGGACAATAGGTTTTAGGATTAAGGATCATGTATAATCCTTTGGACAATAGGCAGGATTGCATATGGTGGAGGGATCCTCTGTTTGGGGGATGAAACCATTGTGATCCTGCCGCCTTTATATTCCTGCACTAGTTTCGAACTCATTATCATGGACACCCTTTACCTACCCCAGCGGACGGGCCACGTTTTGCTGGTAGATGCTCGGGTAGGTAATTTTGACAACCTTTTAAGGGTTAGTCTTTTGTTAATAAATAAAAACTTAACCTTTTGTCGCTTATCTTGTGTTGTTATCCTTTATAATATCTTACTTTCTAACTGTTGTAACGTTCATTCTGTTTATACTTATCAAGCCTTGAAAAATTAGAAAAGATATCCAGAAAGTTTAGGGTATGATTAAGGATCACATATCCCATAACCGATAAATTTTAAAAAGTGATATGGTTTAAGAATCACAAGTTCAGTTGTCAAGTATAAGGGTTATTCAAATAAATAATGAATAGGAGTATTAATAGTTAAGGATCATACCTGAGGATCCAAGTTAGGATCCTAACCATAATAAGGATAACTATAAGATAAACCTTGGAATAAAGTAAGGATCAAGGATCCCTAGTTGACTATCTTCAAGAACCTGAAATAGAGCATAACTTGGGACTAAGCCATCATAAGAAAAGAGTTAGCAACTGGGGACAAGCCCAAGGATAACGGGGGACAAGCCCAAGGATAACTGGGGACAAGCCCAAGGATAACTGGGGACAAGCCCAAGGATAACTGGGGACAAGCCCAAGGATCGTATGTAAACTGGAGTATGGCCCTAACTGGCGACTATCCAAACTTGGTGACATGAAAATGCCAAAACCTTAGCTAACGTGAAAACGTTAGAAACCTTAGCTAACGTGAAAACGTTAGAAACCTTAAGAACGGATGTATGGTACGTCTACCATTATACGTAGGATCCTAAGCATAGCCAGTACAATGGAATTATCAGCCCCTAAAACGAGTACTGGTCCCAATGCCTTGAACTATACCAGGATCATCGTGCGCTACAGGCGGAACTGGGGTCAAGCCCAAATAACTGGGGTTAAACCCAAGGAACGGATTGCTTCAGCGGATAACCAATGTTATGCTAAGGATACCTGAACTTTCAAAACTTCAACTCACGTGAGAGATGGATAAAGGATACATGATCCTTATCCTTATATGAGAAAATAAAGAAATGAAATAGTTCAAGTTTAGGATATTACCTAAGTAAGGATCACCGATACTTTGGGGATCCTTTAAGGATATCCCTATCGTGAGGATCATTTGTGCCCTAAGGATCCTGCTTACATGAAATATTTCTTCAAGTGGACAGCATTCCAAGCTCTTGGTAGCAAATCACCTTCCATGGTTAGTAATCTATATGCCCCCTTTCCTACTTCAGCTTCAATCAAATAAGGGCCTTCCCATTTTGGAGCCAATTTTCCATCAGCAGGATTGGTGGTATTTTGGAATGCTTTCCTTAATACCATATCTCCAACTTGAAACCTCCTGATCCGGACATTTTTGTTGTAAGCACCGGCCATTCTTTGCTGATAACTGGCCGTCCTTATCCTAGCCATATCCCTGATTTCTTCAATAGTATCCAGGTCTTGAGCCAAGTTCTCATCATTCTTCTCAGGATCACGGGTACTTGTTCTTGCAGTTGGAACCACCATTTCTGTTGGGATCACTGATTCTGCCCCAAACACCAAAGAGAATGGTGTTTGACCAGTAGCATTCTTGGGGGTTGTCCTATCAGCCCAAAGCACATAGGGTAGTTCTTCTGCCCATTTCCCTTTCTTGGATCCAAGCTTTTTCTTCAAATTGTTGATAATGATCTTGTTAGATGATTCTGCCTGACCATTAGCTTGTGGGTGGACTGGTGTTGATGTTATCATCTTAATCCCCCAGCTGTCACAAAAGTTAGTGGTTCTGCCCCCAATAAATTGGGAACCATTATCACATATAATCTCAGAAGGAATTCCAAATCTAGTTATAATATTTCTTTTAATGAAGGATATAACTTCCTTTTCTCTGACTTGGGCAAAAGCTTCAGCCTCTATACACTTGGAGAAGTAATCAGTCATAGCAAGCATGAATACTTTTCCACCAGGTGCCTTAGGGAGCTTACCAACTATATCCATTCCCCATCTCATAAATGGCCAAGAGGAGGATATAGGATGCAATAATTCAGCTGGTTGATGAAGGATATTGCTGTGTCTCTGACAAGGATCACATCTTTTAGCATACTCCACAGCATCTCTCTTCATGGTTGGCCAGTAGTATCCTGTCCTCAGGATCCTTGAGAATAATGCCCTGCCCCCAGTGTGGTTTCCACAATCTCCTTCATGGAAGTCTTTTAAAACTTCTTGGATTTCAGGATCCTCAATGCATCTCAAGTATGGTCATGCAAGAGATCGTCTATACAACATATTATTTAAAATTGTGAATTGAGATACCTTAGATTTGAAAGCCCTAGGGTTTTCTCCTGTAGGAATCTCTCCATGTTGTAAGTATCTCATAATTGGTGAGATCCATGATCCTGATCCTGAGTGGGATTGAGTATCCTCACTAGGGATAATTGCAGAATCATTTCCTATCTCCATAGCCGCATGATTCTCGATAGCCGGGGTCAGGATATGGATAATAGGGATCTTGATATCCTCCGGGATCTTCAAAGATGATCCTAAGTTAGCCAATGCATCAGCTTCTGTATTTTCTTCCCTTGGTACCTGCGTCAAACTAAAGGAAACAAAAGAGAGTGCCAAACTTTTGACTATCTCCAAATATTTGGTTAGCTTTTCACCTTTAACAGCATAGGATCCATTAAAGTGGTTTGTAATTAACAATGAATCTACATGTACCTCAAGATACCTGATCCCCATATGCTTTGCAATTTGTAAACCAGCAATTAAGGCTTCATATTCAGCCTCATTGTTAGTGGTTTGGAACTCACAAGCTATAGAGTGGGGTATTATGTCCCCCTGTGGCGATTTTAGTAGTATTCCAAGCCCTGTGCCTTTGACATTTGAGGATCCATCAGTATAGAGTTTCCAAGGATCCTTGGTCTCGTCTAGCTGCTGGACTTCTAGCTCAGCTTCTTTTTGTAAATCACTACTGAAATCAGCCACAAAGTCAGCTAATGCTTGGGATTTGATGGCTGTCCTAGGCTCATATCTTATATCATATGCACTTAGCTTCACTGCCCACTTAGCCATCCTTCCTGACATCTCTGGTTTCCTGAGGACATTCTTAATTGGAAAATTAGTTTTAACAATGATAACATGAGTTTCAAAATAATGTCTTAACTTAGTAGATGCCATAACTAATGCTAGAATAAGCTTTTCAAGGTGTGAATACCTGGATTCGGCATCAAGTAAACTTTTACTTACATAATAGACTGGATGTTGTGTACCTTCGTGATCCTTAACAAGGACCGCACTTACTGCTTTTGAGGATACTGCAAGATACAAGGATAGCACATCGCCTTTTTCTGGTTTCATCAAAGCCGGGGCTGAGGATAGGTAATCTTTGAGGGCTCTTAAAGCATTTTCATGCTTCTCAGTCCACTCAAATTTCTTGTTCTTCCTTAGGATATCATAGAATTCTTTACACTTCTCGGAGGATTTGGATATAAATCTGTTCAAAGCTGCGATCCTGCCTGTTAGCCTTTGAACATCCTTAGAATTGGCCGGAGATTTGATGTTCACTATTGCTTTGATTTGTTCCGGGCTAGCTTCAATGCCTCTCTTTGTCACCATATATCCTAAGAATTTATCTGCTTTAACACCAAAGTGACATTTTGAAGGATTAAGTTTCATGTTATATTTGTCAAGGATATCGAATGCTTCCTCCAAGTCTCTTAGGTGATCCTCAGCTTTTAAGGATTTTACCACCATATCATCTATGTACACCTCCATAGTTTGTCCAATCCGATCCTTGAACATCATATTCACCAGCCTTTGATATGTTGCACCTGCATTTCTTAATCCGAACGGCATAGCAATATAGCAGTATATACCAGTTGGAGTCATGAAGGCTGTATCCTCTTGGTCGGATGGTTCCATTTGGATTTGTTGGAATCCAGATGAAGCATCCATAAAAGTTAACAGTTCATGACCCGCAGTTGCATCCACCATGGAGTCAATGTGGGGTAATGGGAAAGGATCCTTGGGACATGCCTTATTTAAATCGGTAAAATCGACACATACCCTCCACTTTCCGTTTTTCTTTTGAACAACAACCACATTGGCAAACCATCTTGGATACTTGAACTCCCTAATCATACCTACCCGGAGCAATTTCTCTACCTCTTCCTGGATAATGGCATTTCTTTCCGGTGCAAACTTTCTTCTCCTTTGATGGATTGGTTTGAAGGATCTGTCAATCCCGAGTTTGTGAGTGATTACATCTTTGGATATACCAGTCATGTCTTCGTGTTTCCATGCAAAGGTAATCTTTCTCCTTTTGAGGAAGGATACGAGGTCTTCTTTCATTTCGCCAAGGATCCCTGATCCGATGTAGATTTTGGATTCAGGATCATCGGGATCCATGAGGATTTCTACCACATCCTGCTCTCTTGCCTCCAAGACATCCCTTGGAGGATGCTTTGATTGCTATTGTTCCCTTGACTTCGAGGCTGGTTTCATCGATGAAGTGTAGCAATTCTTAGCCTCCTGCTGATCACTATCAATCTTCACTACTCCCCAAGGACTTGGGAGCTTCACACATTGATGGAAGGTAGATGGGACTGCTTTCATATCGTGTATCCAAGGCCTGCCAAGGATAACATTACAACAAGATAAACAGTCAATAACACAAAATTTTTGATAAGAGTGTAGGCCTTCAATGTATATTGGGAGTTTAATGTCCCCCAGGGTATTCTTAGTTTCGCCACTAAATCCCACGAGCACGGAGGATCTTGGTATGATATCTGATTCAGGGATACCCATCTTCTTTAGAACATCAAGCTGGATAATGTTCACTGAACTCCCTCCGTCTATAAGGATCCTGCGAACAAAATGGTTAGAAATGAAAAGAGTAATAACTAAACCATCGTGATGAGGATCCTGGATATCAACACGATCATCCTCATCAAAGGTTATGACTTTTCCTTCGGAGACACTTGATGTTTGAACAGGTCTTTCTCCATTATCCATTTTAGTTTCCTTTGCATGCCTTTTAGCTGCTGAGAAGGATGTGCCACAAATGTCAGATCCTCCAGAAATAAAATTTATCACTTGTGCATCTGCTGGAGGGGCTGGAGCCTTCTCAGGGATCCTTTCAGGATCCTGAGTCCTTGACTTTTTTCTTCCCAACAATTCTTTTAGATGCCCCTTGCTCAACAAGTATCCAATTTCCTTTCTTAATGCAATGCATTCTTCTGTGAGATGCCCGAAGTCTTCATGGTATGCACACCACTTAGATTTATCCTTAGTTGCAGCTGGCCTATCATTTTTTCTCGGCCATCTAGCTTTATCACCTAGGTTCTGCATAGCAAGGATTAGTTCATTGTTATCAACACAAAAACAATATTAAGATATTGGAGGGTAGTCCTCATCATCCTCCTCTTGTTCAACAGCATGCACATTCTGGTTATCGGATTTATTATAGGATCTGAACTTGTTGTTCCTGAATGAGGATCCTTGCTTATCCTGCTTTGAGGATCCTGCTAACCTCTCCTGGATCCTCTTGTCATCTTCTAGCCGAATGAACCTAAGTGCTCGGGTTCTTACCTCATCTAAGTTCCTGCATGGTGTCATAACAAGATCATCATAGAACAATGAGTCCCTAAGCAATCCCATTTTGAAGGCCTCAACAGCCGTGGCTATATCTAAGTTGGGAATGCCTAAGGATTCTTTACTGAATTTGGTAATGTAATCCCTTAATGATTCATTATGACCCTGTGTTATCCTATATAAATCACTAGTTAATCGTTCAAATTTTCTACTACAAGAAAATTGATTATTAAACAAGTTAACTAGGTTAGAAAATGAGGTAATAGAATAGGGAGGAAGACTTAGCAGCCATTTGAGAGCTGATCCAGTAAGAGTGGATCCGAATCCCTTGCACAGGCATGCTTCCTTTAACCTTTCTGGAATTGGATTGATCTCCATCCTCTCCCTGTATTGTGCTATGTGTTCCTCAGGATCTGTCGAACCATCATACAGTTTCATTGTTGGCACATGGAACCTCTTGGGTATCTCAGCGTCACAGATTGGTGGTGCAAAACGAGATATCTTGTGGCTCCCATCTGCAATTTCTGGAATAGGTTTGACCACTCCTGGAACACTTGATATCATATCCTTTAACTTTTGCAATTCCCTGGCCATGGCATGATTGATACCTGGATCCTGCATAAGACCATGGTTAGTAGTATAAGAATTATTAAAAGTGTTACCTCCCATTGGATTCAAGTTAGGAAGAATGGATGTTAATCCATATTGTTGGGGCTCTGGAATGATCGAGGGACCAGTAGAAGCATTGGTCTGCATTGGAATAAAATCTCCCTGATGGACATCTGAACTTCCTGTTTGCAAACTCCTCAAGGATCCTGGTATCTGGAAGGATCCCTGAAATTGGGACGATCCTGGAACAAAGGAGGATCCTTGAACCTGGGATGATCCTGGGAGGAAGGAGGATCCTTGAACCTGGGATGATCCTGGGAGGAAGGAGGATCCTTGAACCTGGGATGATCCTGGGAGGAAGGAGGATCCTTGAACCTGCTGCATTCCTGAATATCCTCCTGAATTCGTGTGGGATCCCATATGCTGAGGATAGGATCCCGCTGGCTGGAAATATGAGCCTGCTTCCTGGGTGATTGTTGTTGTTCCATAGTGCACTCCTTTCGGTCCACCCACATATTGAACGTCTGGAACCACTGATGGCTGGGAAGTAATCACCGGAGTATCAAAATTCAAGGATTTCGGCACTAGTGGGGAATGATCCTCTGCCGTTGTCTTTTGTTTCTTGAGATCTCCGATTTCTTTGAGAATCCTCTCATTGGTCTTATCCTGTTGCCGTATCTGATCCTTCATCTGCAAAATCAAAGTAAACATGTCACTAGCAGTGGGAGTGTAAGAAGCAGAAGAAGTTGGAGGTTTTGAGAAAATGGGAGTTGGTTTCTTCGCAGCATTCTCAGCATTCTTCTGGGATCCAGAAAGTGGTGGAGGCAAAGGAGGGACGCCTTGTGAAGAAGTGGATGAGGGCATCAAATTTGAAGCATTCTTCGCTGAGGAAGCCATTTGCTTGGTTGTAGTGAACCGAAATGAGCACAGAGATGCGTATTTTTCTAAGGACAAAGCAACAATTGCCCCACGGTGGGCGCCAAACTGTTTTGGTCAAAAAATCTGTTGAGGATATTGCAACCAAACTCTATGTTACGGGGAATGATGCTTAAAATGTGTAACAGCGATGAGGATCACTTCAATGTAAATTGCACAAACAACACAAGGATTTATACGGGGAAAAAGCCCTTGATCAAGAGTTGATCTCCGGCACAAAAAACCCTGGGTGATGGAAACTACCGATCACCAAGCTCAAATAAATCAATAAATGTTTACAACTTCGGATAGTAACGAGCTAGGTACAAGGATCACAAGAATGTAACGTGCAAAAGGTGTATGAAATTGCTAAGTGTTTGAACGAGAGCTGGTATGAACGTTTGTACGAGTGTGTGTGTAACTCCGAAATGACTAACTGTTACTAACTAGCTCGTTACCCCTTTAAAATAAGAAAATAACTAGCTAACAAACTTTCCGACTTTCGTGCCATGCCTCCACGTTCTCCACAACGTCTATTTTTGGCCAAGCACGTGCGAGATAGTCAAGGAATATTCTCCAGGAATGTCGCTAAGACTAGGTCCAATTTGAACTTCCTGCAAAATAATAGAAAACACAAATAAACAATCGTCAGTACGAGGATCCTTAAAGTGATCCATGATCCTGATCCTGAAGCTCTTCTGAGGATCACTATCTGTCACAGAAATAAGGATCATTAATTAGGATAACGAATGTGGATCACTAATTGTTAGAAAATCCTCCCCTAACAGTAACGAGCTAGGTACAAGGATCACTAGTGTGTAATGTGTAAAAGTGAGTGAAAACTGTTAAGTGTTTACCGAAAGCTTCAAGAGTGCGATTGTACGAGAGTGTGTGTAGCTGAAAATGGCTAAGTGTTCTAATTACTAGCTCGTCACCCCTTTAAAAATAGAAGTTAACTACGCTAACAAACTATCCGACTTTTGTGCCAAGCTCCCACGTTCTCCACAACGTCCATTTCCAGTCAAACGTGTGCGAAATACCCGTGGAATATTCCATAGTAACGTTGCCAAGACCAAGTCAAGCTTGTTACTCCTGCAAAATAATACGAAACACAAACAAACAATCGTTAGTGTGAGGATCCTTAAGGTGATCCATGATCCTGATCCTGAAGCTCTTCTGAGGATCACTATCTGTCACAGAAGTAAGGATCATTAATTAGGATAACAAGTAAGGATCACTAATTGTTAGAAAATCCTCCCCTAACAGACAGAATCCGCCATTGTTTCCCGGCGAACACCGTTTTCAAAACTTTTGATCCCACCGTCCTAAGCGACTTTGCTTCTGAAACTTGGGTGGCTTTTCCGGTCACCCCGTTCACAATAGGGTACTCGTATCCTTTTCTTGATTTCACCCAATCCTTCTTCTCTCTCACCGGCATCTCCTACATCCAAGCAATGCCAATGATCTGGAGGGTCTTGTATACCCTTGAAAGAATCATTGAACGTGAAGGAATTAATCTGGGAATGTCGGAGTTAGCAGAGATGTACGACCTTGTTAGCCATGGATCCCACCGATATCTATTCAAACACAAACCCAGTGAAGAGCATCCCATCTTCAAAGCCACCAAAAATGACACCAACTGGAAACGACGATTCTTCTTTGTCAGAAGGGATTCTATCCCTGATGGAAAGGATCTGCCTAGGAAATGGACCACCCATGGTAGGATAGAGGATCCTGAGAAGGATCACGGGATGACCTTGTTTCTGCTGAGGATCACTAACATCCTTTTGTTTCTATTTTGCAGCTATTACTGTCGCACACCTTATCACAACTCCTGCAACGAAGGAAAGGCTTGCTGCTTTTCAGAGGCTTGATCCTAAAATTAGATCATTAAAGCAAATACCCAGGATTCTCAAGAGGTATCCTCAGGTTCTGTCACAATGTCAAGTAAGTATCCCATTTTGTGCATAATTAAATATTTAAATAAAAATAAAATAAGGATACTTATCTGTTTTGGATGTGTATGTGCTGGAAAATCATCGAAGTCTGCTACCCGTTTTAGTGTCACCGACCTCACCACTGTTGGTCCCAGATCTGGGAGGAAGAAGGCTGCTGCTAGCCCAAGTACTGCCATCCCCAAGCCTACCACCTCCAAGGGAAAGAAGAGGAAAGCCTCTGAGGCTGAAAATCTAGAAGGCTTGCCTCTAATCCGCCACCAGTTCCTTGAATACTTTGCTGATGTAAGGATCGCCGACTTAGCTTAATTATCCTGCCCACTTGAGGATCATGTGATCCTAAACTTCTCATTGTCTTTTTGCATAAATTTGCTGAAATCGAGGACTACGTAGGCAATATTGAAGAGGTTGAGCAAAAGTGTTTGGACCTCCAAAAGATCATGTTGGCCAAGGATCAGAAGATTGCCTCCATCGAAAACGATGTCAATCTGGTAAAGAGGGAACTCGTCCTGGCTCACATTACTGCTGACCAAGAGAAGGCTGAAATCACCAATGATGCCAAAGTCTCCGCTGCCATTGCTATGTACAAAACCCAGTTGCATATGGCCCAAGAGGCTCTGGATCCTGACTTTGACAAGAGCAGCTGGGACGTAGAGGGCTGGAAGGCAAGGTTAGCTGAGCTGGACGACGAAGAAGAGGCTGATGAGGTCCTAGCAATCGAGGCTGGCGGCAGTGGGATGAAGGATCATGCGGGTGATGCTGGAGCTGGAGGAGCTGGTAAAGGTGATGGTGATGCAGCAAAGGTGTAGGCTGCAGGAATGGGCGATGAAGGACATTTCTAGACGTAGCCGGAGCCCATTTTTTAGAATTTGGTAGTTTTATTTTGGTTATGGTGTTTTGAAACAATCTCGGGTTGTAATAACTTTAGACAATAGTTTCTAGGCTGAAGGATCATGGATCCTTGGACAATAGGTAGGATAATGGGTGGTGGATGGATCCTCTGTTTGGGGGATGAAGCCACTCGTTATCCTTCCGCCTTTATTTCCTGCAATCTCAAGACCCATAAACAATGGACACCCTTTGCCAACCCATGTGGATGGGCCACGTTTTGCTGGTAGAAACGTGGGTTGGCAATTTTGACAACCTTTAAGGGTTTAACGTTTTGTGAATAAATAAAATCTTAACTTTTTGACTATTTCCCGTGTTGTTATCCTTGTGAATACTTTACTTTTCAATTGTTGTGATATATATTTTGCCTGAATTTATTAAGCAAAGAGGGAAAATTTAATAAATATCCTCAAAAAGTTTAGGATATGATCAAAGATCACATATCCTATAGTCGACAAGTTCTAAAAAGTAGTGTAATTTAAGGATCATAGGTTCAGTTGCCAAAGGATAAGGGTTACGTATGTAAATAATAAATAAAATCAAAGTAATTAAGGATCATACCTGAGAATCCAAGTTAGGATCCTATCCTTTAACACTTATAATCAGGATAACCAAAAGACAAACCTTAGTGGAAGGTAAGGATCATGGATCCTTGGTCATTTAGCTTCGAAAACCTGAAATAGGATACAACTTGGGACTAAGCCAATATAAAATAAAAGTTAGTAACTGGGGACAAGCCCAACAATTCTGGGGACAACCCCAATATACTGGGGACAATCCCAAAGGATAACTGGGGACAAGCCCAAAGGATCGTGTGTAAACTGGAGTATGGCCCTCACTGGCGACTATCCAAACTTAGTGACATGAAAATGCCAAAACCTTAGCTAACGTGAAAACGTTAGAAACCTTAGGAACGGATGAATGGTACGTCTACCATTATACGTAGGATCCTGAATATAGCCAGTACAATGAAATTGTCAGCCCCTAAAGCGAGTACTGGTCCCATTGCCATGAACTATGCCAGGATCATCGTGCGCTACTGGCGAAACTGGGGATAGGCCCAAACTGGGGTCAAGCCCAAATAACTGGATACTTCTGTGGATACTCAATCCTTTGTTAAGGATACCTGAACCTTCAAAACTCAGAATCAAGTAAAAGGAGGATAAAGGATGCAGGATCCTTATCCTTATATAAGATAATTAAAGAATGAAATAGTTTGAGATTAGAATATTACCACAATGAGGATCATCTGTCCTGTAAGAATCCTTCAAGGATACTTGTCAGGTAAGGATCATGGATCCTTATCACATAAAGTATTTTTTTCAAGTGGACAGCATTCCAAGCTCTTGGTAGCAAATCACCTTCCATTGTTAGCAATCGATATGCCCCCTTTCCTGCCTCAGCTTCAATCAAGTAAGGGCCTTCCCACTTTGGTGCCAACTTTCCATCAGCAGGATTGGTGGTATTCTGAAATGCTTTCCTTAATACCATATCACCAACTTGGAATTTCCTGATCCTGACATTTTTGTTGTAAGCTCCAGCCATCCTTTGTAGATAACTGGCCATCCTTATCCTTGCCAAATCCCTGAGTTCTTCTATAGTATCCAGATCTTGAACCAAGTTTTCAGCATTTTCTTCAGGATCACGAATGCTTGTTCTTAGAGTAGGAAACACCATCTCTGTAGGGATCACTGATTCTGCCCCAAATGCCAAAGAAAATGGAGTTTGGCCAGTGGCATTCTTGGGAGTTGTCCTATCAGCCCAAAGTACATAAGGTAGTTCTTCTGCCCATTTTCCTTTCTTGGATCCAAGCTTCTTCTTCAAATTGTTGATGATGATCTTGTTGGATGATTCTGCCTGAGCATTAGCTTGTGGGTGGACTGGTGTTGATGTTATCATCTTAATCCCCCAGCTGTCACAAAAGTTAGTAGTTCTACTCCCAGTAAATTGGGATCCATTATCACAAACAATTTCAGAAGGGATACCAAATATAGTAATAATGTTTCTTTTAATAAAGGATATAACTTCCTTTTCTCTGACTTGAGCAAAGGCTTCAGCCTCTATCCACTTGGAGAAGTAATCAGTCATAGCAAGCATAAATACTTTTCCACCAGGTGCCTTAGAAAGCTTACCAACTATATCCATTCCCCATCTCATAAATGGCCAAGAAGAGGATATAGGAAGCAAAAGTTCTGCTGGTTGGTGAAGGATATTACTGTGTCTCTGACAAGGATCACATTTCTTGGCATATTCCACAGCATCCTTCTTCATAGTAGGCCAATAGTATCCTGTCCTCAGGATCCTTGAGAATAATGCTCTGCCCCCGGTGTGGTTTCCGCAATCTCCTTCATGGAAATCCTTTAGGACTTCTTGGATTTCAGGATCCTCAATGAATCTTAGACATGGACCTGCAAGAGATCGTTTATACAACATGTTATTCAATATTGTAAATGGAGATACCTTAATTTTGAAAGCCATGGGGTTTTCTCCTGTAGGAATCTCTCCATGTTGTATGTATCTCATGATCGGAAGGATCCATGATCCTGAATGAGATTGAGTATCATCACTAGGGATGATTGTAGAATCCTCTCCTATCTCCATAGCTACATGATCCTCGATAGCAGGGGTCGGGATATGGATAATAGGGATCTTGATATCCTCCGGGATCTTCAAGGATGATCCTAGATTGGCCAATGCATCAGCCTCTGCATTCTCTTCCCTTGGTACCTGTGCCAAACTAAAGGAAACAAAAGAGAGTGCCAATTCTTTGACTATCTCTAAATATTTGATTAGCTTTTCACCTTTTACAGCATAGGATCCATTAAAGTGATTAGTGATCAATAATGAATCCACATATACCTCAAGATACCTGATCCTCATATGCTTGGCAATTTGCAAACCAGCTATCAAGGCTTCATACTCAGCCTCATTGTTAGTAGTTTGAAATTCACAAGCTATGGAGTGGGGTATTATGTACCCCTGTGGCGATTTTAGTAGTATTCCAAGTCCTGTCCCTTTTACATTAGAGGCTCCATCAGTGAAGAGTATCCAAGGATCCTTAGTTTCTTCAAGCTGTTAGACTTCTAACTCAGCTTCCTTTTGCAAGTCACTACTGAAATCTGCCACAAAGTCAGCTAAGGCTTGGGATTTAATGGCAGTTCTAGGCTCATATCTTATATCATAAGCACTAAGCTTCACTGCCCACTTAGCCATCCTTCCTGACATTTCAGGTTTCCTGAGAACATTCTTAATTGGAAAATTAGTCTTAACAATAATGGCATGAGTCTCAAAATAATGTCTTAATTTAGTAGATTCCATAATTAATGCAAGGATAAGTTTTTCTAAATGTGAATACCTGGATTCAGCATTAAGCAAACTCTTACTTACATAATAAACAGGATGTTGTGTACCTTGGTGATCCTTAACAAGGACCGCACTTACTGCTTTTGAGGATACTGCTAGGTATAAGGATAATATATCACACTTTTCTGGTTTCATCAAGGCGGGGGCTGAGGATAGGTAATCCTTGAGAGCTTTGAGGGCACTTTCATGTTTCTCAGTCCATTCAAATCTCTTGTTCTTCCTTAGGATGTCATAGAATTCCTTGCACTTTTCTGAGGATTTGGATATGAACCTGTTCAAGGCTGCGATCCTGCCTATCAATCTTTGCACATCCTTGGCATTGGCAGGAGATTTGATATTCACAATAGCCTTAATCTGCTCTGGACTTGCTTCAATTCCCCTCTTTGTCACCATATAGCCTAAGAATTTACCTGCTTTAACACCAAAATGACACTTGGAAGGATTTAGTTTCATATTAAATTTATCAAGGATATCGAATGCTTCCTCCAAGTCTTTAAGGTGATCCTCAGCTTTCTTTGACTTAACCACCATGTCATCTATATAGACTTCCATAGTGTGTCCAATTTGTTCCTTGAACATCGTATTGACTAGCCTTTGATAAGTAGCACCTGCATTCCTTAGTCCAAATGGCATAGCAATATAACAATATATACCAGTTGGGGTCATAAAGGCTGTATCCTCTTGATCAGATGGTTCCATCTGAATTTGTTGAAATCCAGATAAAGCATCCATAAAAGTCAACAACTCATGACCCGCGGTAGCATCCACCATGGGGTCAATGTTGGGTAATGGGAAAGGATCCTTGGGACATGCCTTGTTTAAATCAGTAAAATCGACACATACCCTCCACTTTCCATTTTCTTTTGAACAACAACTACATTGGCTAACCATCTTGGATACTTAACCTCTCTTATCATACCTGCCCGAAGTAGTTTGTCTACCTCCTCCTGGATAATAGCATTCCTTTCAGGTGCAAATTTCCTCCTCTTCTGATGTATAGTCTTGAATGACCTGTCAATGCCAAGCTTATGAGTAATTATATCCTTAGATATACCTGTCATATCCTCATGCTTCCAGGCAAAGGTAGTTTTCCTTCTTTTAAGGAAGGATACTAGATCCTGTTCAATGTCGCTAAGGATCCCTGATCCTATGAAGATCTTGGATTCAGGATCATGGGGATCCATGAGGATTTCTTTTACATCCTGCTCTCTTGCCTCCAAGACATCTCTTGAAGGATACTTTAATTGCTATTGCTCCCTTGGTCTTGAGGCTGGCTTCATTGATGAGGTATAACAATTCTTAGCTTCTTGTTGATCACTCTCAATTTTCACCACTCCCCATGGACTAGGAAGCTTCACGCACTGATGATATGTGGATGGGACTGCCTTCATGTCAAGTATCCATGGCCTGCCAAGGATAACATTACAACAAGATAAGCAATCTATAACACAAAACTTCTGATAAAATGGAGTCCTTCAATATAGATAGGGAGTTTGATGTCCCCCAATGTGTTTTTAGTTTCCCCGCTAAATCCCACAAGTACTAAGGATCTTGGGACAATATCAGACTCCGGGATATTCATCTTCTTGAGGACATCAAGCTGAATGATGTTCACAGAGCTTCCTCCATCTATAAGGATCCTGCGAACAAAATGATTAGAAATAAACAGGGTAATAACAAGACCATCATGATGAGGATCCTGAACATCAAGACGATCATCCTCATCAAAAGTTATGATCTTATCCTCGGTGACAGTGGACGTCCGGATGGGTCTGTCTCCATTATCCATCTTGGTTTCCTTGGCATGTCTTTTGGCTGCTGAAAAGGAAGTACCACAAATGTCTGATCCGCCGGATATGAAGTTTATAACTTGTGCATCTGCTGGAGGAGCAGGAGCCTTTTCCGGGATCCTGGATCCTTGACTTCTTTCGTCCCAAAAGCTCTTTCAAATGCCCCTTGCTTAACAAGTAACCAATTTCCTTTCTAAGTGCAATACACTCTTCAGTGAGATGCTCGAAATCCTCATGATATGCACACCACTTGGACTTATCCTTTGTAGCAGCTGGTTTATCACTTTTTCTCGGCCACCTAGCTTTCTCACCTAGATTCTGCATTGCAAGGATTAGCTCATTGTTATCAACAGAAAAACAGTATTCAGAAATGGGAGGATAATCCACATCATCCTCTTCTTGTTCCATTGCATGCACGTTCTGGTTATCAGATTTGTTGTAGGATTTTGATTTGTTGTTCCTGAAGTAGGATCCTTGCTTCTCCTGTTTCGAGGATCCTGTCAATCTCTCCTGGATCCTTTTGTCATCCTCTAGGCGGATGAACCTAAGGGCCCTGGTTCTTACTTCATCAAGATTCCTGCATGGGGTCATAACAAGATCATCATAGAACAATGAATCCCTAAGCAAACCCATTTTAAAGGCTTCTACAGCCGTAGCAATATCCAGGTTGGGAATGTCTAAGGATTCTTTACTAAACTTAGTGATGTAATCTCTAAGTGATTCATTTTGACCTTGTGTTACCCTATATAAATCACTAGTCAATCGTTCAAACTTTCTACTACAAGAGAATTGACTATTAAACAAATTAACTAGATTAGCAAATGAAGTAATAGAGTAAGGGGGAAGACTTAGCAGCCATTTAAGAGCAGATCCTGTAAGTGTGGATCCAAATCCCTTGCATAGACATGCTTCTTTTAACCTCTCCGGAATTGGATCACTCCGGCATAAAAAACCTCGGGTGATGGAAACTACCGATCACCAACTCAGATTAAACAAACAAGTTATTACAACTTTGGATGATAGCGAGCTAGTTACAAGGATCACTAGAGTGTAATGTGCAAAAAAGTGTGTAATCGCCAAGTGAATTGTCGAGAGCTGATGAGAGCAGTTACGAGTGTGTGTTAAGCTAAAAATAGCCAAGTGTTCTAATTTAGCTCGCTATCCCCTTTTAAAAATGGAAAATATCTAAGCTAACTAACTTTTCGCATTTCATGCAAGTCTCCCACGAACTCCATAACGTCCATATTGGTCAAGCACGTGCGGAATAAATAAGGAATATGCTCCAGGAATATCGCCAAGACCAAGTGCAAGCTCGTACTCCTGCAAAACAACATCATATTCAAAGCAGACAACCATTAGTATAAGGATCCTTATGATGATCCATGATCCTGATCCTACAATACTTTCTGAGGATCACTAATTCAGACAGAAATGAGGATCACTAAGCCCAACAGTAATTGAGGATCACTGATCATTCAAAAATCCTCCCCTAACAAGAACCATTAAAGTGGTTAGTAATTAATAATGAATCTACATGTACCTCAAGATACCTGATCCTCATGTGCTTGGCAATTTGCAAACCAACTATTAAGGCTTCATACTCAGCCTCATTATTAGTAGTTTGAAACTCACAAGCAATTGAGTGGGGTATTTTGTCCCCCTGTGGCGATTTTAGTAGTATGCCTAGTCCAGTTCCCTTGACATTTGAAGCCCCATCTGTGAAGAGTATCCAAGGATCCTTAGTCTCTTCAAGCTGTTGAACTTCCAATTCAGCTTCCATTTGTAGATCACTACTGAAATCAGCCACAAAGTCAGCTAAGGCTTGGGATTTGATGGCAGTTCTTGGTTCATATCTGATATCATATGCACTAAGCTTAACTGCCCACTTTGCCATCCTTCCTGACATTTCAGGTTTCCTGAGAACATTCTTGATAGGAAAGTTAGTCTTAACAATAATAGGATGAGTTTCAAAATAATGACGTAATTTGGTAGATGCCATGATTAAAGCAAGAATAAGTTTTTCCAAATGATAATACTTGGATTCAGCATCAAGCAAACTTTTACTTACATAGTATACAGGATGTTGAGTACCTTCATGATCCTTAACAAGGACTGCACTTACTGCCTTAGAAGAAACTGCCAAGTATAAGGATAATATATCCCTTTTTTCTGGTTTCATTAAGGCTGGAGCTGAGGATAGGTAATCCTTAAGGGCCTTGAGAGCATTCTCATGCTTTTCAGTCCATTCAAATTTTTTGTTCTTTCTCAGGATGTCATAGAATTCTTTACATTTCTCTGATGACTTTGAGATGAATCTGTTCAAGGCTGCGATCCTTCCTGTCAATCTTTGCACATCCTTAGCATTGGCAGGAGACTTGATGTTCACAATCGCCTTGATTTGTTCTGGACTTGCCTCTATCCCTCTTTTTGTCACCATATAACCTAGGAACTTGCCAGCTTTTACACCAAAGTGGCACTTGGAGGGATTCAGTTTCATATTGTATCTATCAAGGATATCAAATGCTTCCTCCAAATCTTTAAGGTGATCCTCAGCTCTCTTGGACTTAACCACCATGTCATCAATATAGACTTCCATTGTGTGTCCAACTTGTTCTTTAAACATCATATTAACTAGCCTTTGGTATGTAGCACCTGCATTTCTTAGTCCAAAGGGCATAGCAATATAACAATAGATACCAGTAGGGGTTATAAAGGTTGTATCTTCTTGATCAGATGGTTCCATCTGAATTTGCTGAAATCCAGATGAAGCATCCATAAAAGTCAACAACTCATGACCCGCAGTAGCATCCACCATGGAGTCAATATGGGGTAATGGGAAAGGATCCTTGGGACATCCCTTATTTAAATCAGTGAAATCGACACATACCCTCCACTTTCCATTTTTCTTTTGAACAACAACCACATTGGCTAACCACTTGGATACTTAACCTCTCTAATCATACCTGCTCTGAGCAGTTTGTTTACCTCCTCTTGGATGATGGCATTCCTCTCAGTTGCAAACTTTCTCCTCTTCTGATGTATGGGTTTGAACGACCTGCCAATGCCAATTTTATGAGTAATAATATCTTTAGAAATACCTATCACGTCCTCATGCTTCCAAGCAAAGGTAGCTTTTCTCCTCTTTAAGAAGGATACTAAATCCTGTTCAATGTTATCGAGGATCCCGGATCCTATAAAAACTTTGGATTCAGGATCCTGAGTATCCATCAGGATATCTTTTACATCTTGTTCTCTTGCCTCCAGGACATCTCTTGGAGGATACTTTAATTGATATGCCTCCCTAGGTCTTGAGGCCGGCTTCATTGATGAAGTGTAACAATTCTTGGCTTCCTGTTGATCACTTTCTATCTTCACCACACCCTATGGAGTAGGGAGTTTAACACACTGATGATAAGTAGATGGAACTGCTTTCATATCATGTATCCATGGCCTGCCAAGGATAACATTGCAACAAGATAAGCAATCTATGACACAAAATTTCTAAAAATAATTAACTCCCTCTATGTAAATGGGAAGTTTAATGTCCCCCAATGTGTTCTTGGTTTCTTCACTGAATCCCATAAGAACTAATGATCTCGGGATAATTTCCAATTCAGGAATGTTCATTTTCTTGACATCAAGTTGGATAATGTTTACTGAGCTTCCCCCATCTATGAGAATCTTGCGAACAAAATGGTTAGAAATAAACAACGTAATAACAAGACCATCATGATGAGGATCCTGAATGTCCACACAGTCATCCTCATCAAAGGATATGACTTTCTCCTGTGTAAGGATGGAGGTTCGAATAGGCCTATCCCCATTCTCCATCTTTGTTTCTTTAGCACGCCTCTTGGCTGCTGGAAACGAAGTGCCACATATGTCTGATCCACCGGAAATGAAGTTGATAATTTGTGCATCAGCTGGAGGAGCATGAGCCCTTTCTGGAATCTTTTAAGGATCCTGGATCCTTGACTTTTTTCTTCCAAATAGCTCCTTCAAATGTCCTTTGCTTAACAGGTAACCAATCTCTTTCCTGAGTGCTATGCATTCATCAGTGAGATGACCGAAATCTTCAAGATAGGCACACCATTTAGATTTATCTTTTGTAGCAGCTAGCTTATCATTCTTTCTGGGCCATCTAGCTTTTTCGCCTAAATTCTGCATGGCAAGGATTAGTTCATTATTATCAACAGCAAAGCAATATTCAGAAATGGGTGGATAATCTTCATCATCCTCTTCTTGCTCCATAGCATGCACGTTTTGATTATCAGACTTGTTGTATGATTTAGATTTGTTGTTCCTGAAATAGGATCCTTTCTTTTCCTGCTTTGAGGATCCTGACAGTCTCTCCTGGATCATTTTATCATCCTCTAAACGGATGAACCTAAGGACCCTGGTTCTTACTTCATCAAGGTTCCTGCAAGGTGTCATCACAAGATCATCATAGAATAGTGAATCCTTAAGCAAACCCATTTTAAAAGCTTCTACAGCTGTTGCAATATCTAAGTTGGGAATTTCTAAGGATTCTCTACTGAATTTAGTTATATAATCCCTTAGTGATTCATTATTACCTTGAGTTACCCTATATAAATCACTAGTTAAACGTTCAAATCTCCTACTACATGAAAATTGGCTATTGAACAAGTTAACTAGATTAGCAAATGAAGTAATAGAGTAATGAGGAAGACTTAGCAGCCATTTTAGAGCTGATCCTGTCAGTATGGATCCGAAAACCTTGCCTAGACATGCTTCTTTTAACCTTTCAGGAATGGGATTGATCTCCATTCTCTCCCTGTATTGAGCCACATGCTCTTCTGGATCAGTTGTACCATCATAGAGCTTCATATTTGGTGTTTGAAACCTCTTCGGTATCTCTGCATCACAAATGGGTGGTGCAAAATGAGATATTCTGTGACTCCCATCTGGAATCTCAGGAATGGGCTTAACCACTCCTGGGTGTAACACCTCGTAAAATCACGTCCAATGATGTATTGACACGTGTAATAAACCCTAATGAAGTCAAATGTTGAATTTGAGGGATTAATTTTTCGAAAAATCGAAAACTTTGATTATGAAAGGACTGGAAGTGTTAGCATACCTAAAATAAGTTTCTAAATAAGCTCTTACGATGTTTATATTCACAAATGAGCCACTTATTGATCGAGTGTAGTCGTTTACGTAATTAATTGAAAGTTTGCGCAATAAAGGGTTAAAAGCATCAACATGTTAATTCTTACCTCTGAGTGACCTTTTAACAAACTGGGAGCTTCATGATATTTGATTATACTCTCGGGAATGCCAAGTATTGGACATCTAAGGTTTTTATGCCTATAAGTAAAGTTACGCGCAACTTTGCAAGTTAGAAGGGCTAAAAGTGTCAATATGTTTAATTATACCTCTGAATGACCTTTTAGCGAACCCGAAGCATCGTGATGTTTAATAATACTTTTAAGAATGCCTGGTATGGATTAGATGAGGCTTCAATGCTATTAAATGATGAGATGCGCAAGTTTGCGCAATAGAGGGACCTAAAGCGTCAACTTTTGAATCTACACCTTTCGGTGACCTTTTAAGCAATCAGGAGTGTAGTGATATTTAAGTATATGCTTGGGAATGCCCATTATGGGCCATGGAAGGCTTGGATGTCAGTAAACGACATTTCGCGCTACTTTGTGCGATTAAAGGACTAATTGCGTCAAACTGCTAAAGTATGCCGATTCGTATAGTAACGGACCTTCTGGAATATGACAATGAGTTAAACATGCTCTAATTATCCTTTATATAGCTTAGATATAGGCTTAGAGGTGTTTGGTGCGCAAAAATAAACTTTTAAGTCATGCAGGGACTAAAAGTGTCAAAAAGTGCACAAGTTTGCACTTTCGCGCATATCTCGCATTCTGAATATACCCGGGAACCCAAAAATTTATGTAAGCACTAAAATATTTTATTTTAGTGTTTGGCTTGATAAAATTCCACTCGTCACGTAGTTTGGATCGTTTTTAGCGTCTGTTCGTGTTTCGTCGTAATTAAACGAACAACGTGACCGTACGGCCAAACGAACCGACATCCGACATGTTTACAAGCATGTTTCATGTTCCCTATGTTTAGGCTTTATTTTGGAACCTTTTAAATAGCTTAACGGGCTTTAAACATGCCAAACGTGACCTTAAAAGCTAACAGGGACCATTTCTGTCATTGTTTCAAAGTTGTTTGCTGATCTGGGAAAGCTAGGCGGGCCGCGTAAGCCCTCTTGAACTCTTACGCGGACCGTGTGACTTCATCAGAGCTGCAAAAGTCAGTTACAGCCTGTTCCAGCTGTTTCCAGGTGTTGCAAGTGGTTTTTCTTCATCGTATGGGTTGTTTTGGGCGCCCATAGATTGCCAATTCAGTGGGCATGATGTGTACGGTCCAGATTTATGCACGCTTATCGAGGAATGATCCTAACGATCCTCAAAAACCTATAAATACCCCTTTGTTCTTAGCTTTCATTTGCACCTTCATTTCAAATCTGCGTGTTCTCTAATTCTTGGAGGATCTTGAGCTTCTTGAGAACCTCCTTCTGTCCCTTGGACCCTTTGTAAGTGTTCTTTCGTGCTTAGTTTAAATCGTTTAGCGTTATAAACCGAAAAGTCAAGCGTTTCGATAAACGCTTTGACTTTTAAACGGTTGAGCCATTGTTCGCAAAGAACATGGCTACGTGATCGTAATTAGGTAGGCATTAAACCCTCAAAAGGGCACCTCCAAATTACCACGTTTACTTAGTTAAATTGTCGGGTCAAATGAAAGTCAAACGGGTTCGTTTTAGATATATTCATAACTATTAATATAAGAAACCATAAAACCAGTTTTCTCACTTTAATAACTTGGTAAATATTAGTTGAACATGCCTAAGCATGATTCAACCCGACAATTCTAAATATAGGCTCGGTTCAGAACCGAAAGTCGCAAAAGTTGACTTTTGCTTTGAATTTCAGTTCTGACCCAATTTAGCTTAGTTTAGATATGCCTTAGGATTCTATTAGGACCATATTATATGTTAGTATAACCCTCCGAGGTTATACAACTTGGTTCCATAGAAATCCTAGTTCATGCATGTTTCCGTTAAATGCCTAAATGTTGACCGTTATGCCCTTTTGACCCTAAGAC
Organism: Helianthus tuberosus; assembly: GCA_030545235.1. NCBI lineage: Eukaryota > Viridiplantae > Streptophyta > Magnoliopsida > Asterales > Asteraceae > Helianthus > Helianthus tuberosus. The sequence goes on along the minus strand of CM060404.1, from coordinate 32,412,356 downwards.
GAGAATTTTGAAAATGTGAGAGGACAATAATCTTTATTACTGATTTATAAACTTGTCCCTAAAATTTGACATCAGTTTGAGGTCTAGATTAGGAGTTATGCTCAATAGCGTAATTAGAAAGCTTTTTATTAATTAAACGGCGTAATTAGCATAAAGCCTATTTAAACCCAAATTTTTATACCAAACTTTTTACCTACTGATATAAAATAATATTTTGGGATTTTTGAAGATGTTTATTTATTTTTAGGCTGAGCATAACATAGGGTTCTAGGCTTGATTCGGTAATTGCCGGTTTTGCCCTTCTGGCTTATAAATTGAGTTTTACAAAACATTTTGACCCCAAACCTTTTGCTATTGATTTTATAAGATAAATAAAACATTTTTAGCTTTCTTGAATGAAAAAAAAATATCAGCTTTTCCTTAAAAACCCGGAAATCGCTTAAAACCGCATTTTTAAGCGTTTTAAGAGCATAGTATGTATTAAAACTATTTTAAATATATAGACTTGATACCTACTGATATTTTAAGTAAAATTTTATACTTTAACAGTAAGAAAAAGTTTTAAACTCAGATGTCCAAATTTGACCTTTAAACCTTATGTGAAATTACCAAAATGCCCCTTCGGTGCATAGTATGGTTATGAATGATAAAATTCACATATGTGTAATACCCTACTGATATAACTTATTAAATTAAGTATTATTACTGATTAAATCAGACTTGAAACTCATATTTATATTAAACCTCTTTTATAACCTTTTAAATGACCAAAATACCCCTACGGGCAGAATTTGAGTTTAAATTCGTTTTGGGCATAATGGAAGGTATCCTACTGATATCACAACATATTTAAGGCATATTAACTTAGGAAACATGTTCATGACTCTTTTGGTTACCCGTTACGCACTTTTTGCGTTCAGGTCGGCTTATGTAACTAGTTTACATAACTTAGCCGAAACGGGTCAAACCCTATCATTTTATCTCAAAATCCAGAATGTGTTTAGTTTACCCTTGTTACACAAGTATACAAGCTTGTCGGGTCTAAACCACATTCTAGTCCGGTTCTCGCTTAATCATGCGTTTTGAACCGTATCCTTCTTTGAAACTAACCGGTCTAAGCATAGGCTTAATTAAAACCCGTTAGGAATCTAATAGGTTATTAAAAACCTTCGTTCCAGATTTAGGAGCCTAGTAAAAGCTATCTGTACTTGCTTGGTGGTATACGGCTGGGATAAATTTTATAAATTTTCTCAGGTAAATACTTTTAACATATTTTCCCTTATACGGGCTTGGGATATGGTATATAAAATACCGCTTTGTCGGGCATTGAATCTTTAATCATATGAAGGTTAATTTATTGAAATGACCCGTTTAAATTGTTTTGTTTGCTTAAAGCCTTTGGGGGCTTAATGACCATGTCCCGGATATCCTTGGCATCATTTTACGAAATGGCCACGACCTAAGCACGGGGTGTAGGCGTACACCCGACAGTGCATATATAAATAATAAGGTATAACCGCCGGTTTCGGGAATAACTCGCCGCGGGACTATATCATGTGGTGTGTCTATTAATCTTTAACCCGGAGTCAATCCGGGCTACTGAACGTATAACGAACATGTAATTCTTTTACAAGTTTATATAAAAATAATTATCCCAAGTTATAAAAATGTTTTGTGCCTTGTGCATTCAAATCAATTTTCTTAATCGTTTTCAAAATGAGTCAGTTAAATTGTATTTACCAGTGTAAACTAACGTATTTTCCCAAAAAGGCTAAGTGCAGGTACTAATCGGAATAGGATGGCCTCTCCTAGCATCAAATAAAAGTCTCGCAAGCTTAGATGCCTTAAAGTCTGTTGAACAAAGTTTCTTTTATCTTTTGATCCGCCTGTGGATCTTTTACAACCGTATTTGTAATACTTGATATTACTCTTTATCGGATTGTAATATATTTTTATCTCTTGCTTCCGCTGTGCATTTAAATTGTGTTGTTTGACTATGATGATATCAACTACGTCACGATACTCCCCACCGGGCCCACCGGTAATACGTGGAAATATCGGGGTGTGACAGGTTGGTATCAGAGCCAACATTGAGTGAATTAAACACTAGCCTTTTGTGTTTAATCTCAATGACACAGTAGCACATTCCTTGACCTTCTGAGTCTAGACTTAACATAGGAATACTTTCATCTCTATTCGGAGAATTATTGCCTTCAATTCTATATATTTTAATATGTCGCCAAGCAAGGAAGCCATAATGGAAAATCTCCCCATTTGAAGCCTAGGGAAGGCCGAGCTTCGTACTGCGACTAGGATTAACGTGCAACCAAGGAGAAAGCATTTGGAAATAAAATGAAGAAGAAACTCCTTTTGCTGAAGATTGTTTCCTTAGTAGTCCTTATAAGGACATATTTATCTTTCCGTCCCTTCGTGGACAACATTATTCCTTTCAAGTCCCGTTCAGGGCAATTCTGTACCTCTTTTAAAAATCCTTGGAATGTTTTATCTAAATGTTATTTACATCATTATATATGAACATAAAATATGAATAATAACATTCCTTTTATAAGATCTACCATTATAATAAAATGGAAAATTCTAAAAAGGACAAGACCTAGCCCATGTGTCATATTGAGACAGGGCCAATATGGTAGTTCCTTAATTAGATTCAGATCCTTATTAATATCTCAATTTAGGATTGTTCTGTGTTAAATATTAAAGGTACAACCTAGCCTATATGTCATTTCAGAGAAGGCAAAGATGGTAGAACCTATTCAAAAGATTCAAATCCTTGTTAACATTTGTAAACATGTTAACATCCCTGGCAAATGTGATTCAATAAAATCGCATAAATCATTCTTATACTAGATTCTCCCGAAATCCTTTCTTATTTTGTGAATTAAGCATCCATTAGGGATGTAATGCTTACGGGCCATATTCATTGTCATATAAGACAAATGACAGTCGTAGCCTACAACTCCCTGTCAAGAAAAGGCAATGAACAACGTTGAAGCCTAAATACCTTGATTCTACAAAATCATGGTTTATAATTTAAAGTTGCCCTTGTGATTTGGCCTGTTTGTGCCATAGTTATATTTTAATTAAATCTAGGATAATTATAATGAAAATCCTGAATAAAATAAATATCATTCCTTTCCTGCCAGTATACATATTAAAAGAGAATCTTAAAAGGTATAACCTAGCTTGAATGTCATTAAAGACCTAGCTATGATGGTAAGACCTGTTTAAAAGAAACTCAGATCCTCGTTAACATCTGAAAACATGTTAACGCTCCGGACAACAGTGATGCGATAAAATCACACTTGTCATCTTTATATTAGGAACTTCCAAACCCCTTATTTAGCCTAAATGATCAATAGGACTCATGGCTAATAAACGTCGAACATGATGTACACATCGAAACATCCATTTGGATGAATACCTTCGGGCAAAGATGTATACATGAAAAGATAGTTTTATTTCATAACTTCTTATCAAGATAATGAATTATGAAATTTTCCGATCCAAAGGAATCATTGATTATGTTTTAAAATTTCCTTAGTGACAAGGCCTCTGTGCCATCGAAAAGTCCTTTGGGACAAGCCCTTGTGCTGTATATAAAATGTCGGTACGACATTGACAGTCGTGATTTATGTCCCCTGTCTAATAAATATGAAGGATTATATTCCGTTTGAACGCCAAAGATGGTTTATTTAAAAACCTAGGCAAAATATAATCAAATAAATTTAATACTATCTATTGGCCTATATGGTTGATTTACACCATGGCTATTTAATCATCAAGTTCGACAATTCACTATAATTAAGAAAATTATTACTACTTGGTTGTAGCCTTCAAAGCTTCACCATGGCTGACTCCTCTGAAGCCCACAATCATCCAGTTGATCAGAATGATGATGCAAGACTGAACTTGACGGGCATCCTGTTACAGGATATGATAGATACAGCTGTAAACAAAGCTGTGGACCGAGTATTAAAGGATCATAAGCGAAAGTGCGATAATACCCTAAATAAGGGTTACAAAAAGGGTAAGACCGGTTCAAGCTATAACCAGTCCAAGCCAAAGGAGGCAAAACCCGAATGTAAAACCTGCAGGAAGAAGCACTTCAGAAAATGTTTCTATGAATAGACCAGGGGATGTGCCATCTGTAAAGAGATGGATCACAAGACCCATGAATGCAAGGACTTGAAGGACAACCAGCAGTCAGGTGATAAGACCAGATGCAAAACCTGTAGGAAATACCATCTCGGGAAATGCAGATTTGAATCTCAGCCCCTACCCTATGGAATCTGCAAGTCCAAGGAGCACAAGACCTTGGATTGCAAGAAGTTGGAAGATGCAACCTGCTATGGTTGCAATGAAAAGGGGCACATCAAGACAAATTGCCCAAATAAAACCAAGAAGCCTGGGGAGGCTAAGAAGACCAAAGCTGGAGACTCTCGAATGAATGCCCAAGAGGTCGTTCAGGACGACAATGTCACAACAGGTACTTTCCTTGTCAGTGACGTTCATGCTAGAGTATTATTTGATTCAGGTTCAGATAAGTCTTTCGTAGACAATAGATTTTGTAAACTATTAAATCTTCCAGTTAAAACTCTAAGCGTTAGATATGAAGTAGAATTGGCCGATAGTACCTCAGAGACTGCTTCAGCAATATTAGATGGATGTTTTATATCCGTTAGGAATTACTCTTTTCCACTGTCCTTGTTTCCGTTAAGATAAAGAGACTAGATATAGTGATAGGAATGGATTGGTCGTCATGTAACCAAGCCCATATTGGGTGTGATAAGAAGTATGTAGTTATCAAAACTCCTTATGGTAAGCCTTTGACCATTCAAGGAGATACTAGGTATGGATTGCCTAAGCACTTGTTGAATTCGGAGTTTAATACCAAAGCTTCGAGTATGGAAAACTCAGAAGAGACAAACAACCGTCGCAATGCTAGAGATGCGACAAATGTTAATGGTGCATCAAATGTGAACATCAATGTTAATGGAGTTAATCTCCAAAACTATAATTAACGCAGCTGTTAGGAAGGCTATGAGAAAAGTCATGAAAAGGTTCAAAAAGTCGAATGCTGCTCGCTTTAAAACACATGTCGTTGCTCATGAGAAGAGCTATATTCATACTTCAAATGCGAAGAATAAACTCAACAAAATCATATATGGCGAGGAGCCCATTCTTTTTAGGATGTACTTAAAAGTACTTCGTCTCTTGGAAGTCAAGAGACTTCAATAGTAAAAAGGGGCCATCGATTGCAGGGAATTGTTGAATGAAGTAGAAACCATTAGGTGTATTAGCGGTTATGCTGGAAAGGACACGGTGAGGTATGCATCACAGTCATTCGATGGCAATACCCTTAATTAGTGAGGACATTAATGAAGTCCACAAGAAAGATCCCCTTATACAATATGGGATGGTCCAACTTTTAGGGACCTTATTAGGATAACCTATTATCCGCATCACGAAATGGAAAAAAGATGGAATAAGAAATTTTCTAACTCTCACCATAAAAGTTCTAGACTGTCGACGGTATGTTACAAATTTTAATTCATTGGCTGAGATAGTACCCTATTCCATCTACCCAAAAACTAAGCTTAATGCAATAATTATTGGTGGTTAGCATCAGAAATAAGAGGGCACATTAAGGTTTCAAAGTCTGCTTATTATATATCCATTATGGATCTACCTCAGCTACTGATGTTATATAGATTAAGAAACAACCAGTCAAAGCTGAGACTGCCCTAAAGTTGTCAAAAATTTTGCATCTAAGTTTAAAAGAATTAAGAATGGAGGCGTTTAACCCTCCTAATGAATGATTAAAGGCAGTTCACATTAATAATGACACCAGGTAAATCCCTTATAGTGAATTTTATTGCTAGGAGTTACGTTTGGTTTCAAGTGCTGCTAAGTCTCTCATAAGACCATAAGTTTAGCAAACTTTTAGAAATTTTCCGTAAGGACCCCAGATATTAACTGTAAGGTAAAACTTACAGACGAAATCATAGGAACCATTTCTTCTGTTCCTGTCAGAAGCCTTCAGTCGTAGAATTTTTGAAGTATCCTCTCTATAGAGGAAGTGCGTCAGCATATATAGTTGGTATCTCTTTGATCGCTATCGATTACGAATACCAGACGGTGTGATAAAAAGCGCCATGTGAGGATTGGTGTATCTTAATATGTTCCATAGATTGCTTCCATGCCTGATCAGTATGGAGGTTTAATGCATGGGACCACAAAGATATTCCGATGGTCATATGGTACTAAGTCAGCTAATGGTATTCAAAGAAGATATCCAGAATGGAATTGTCCAAGTAAATGTTCACGATTAAGGAATTCGTGGACCTGTAACATAAATGTGTCACTTATTTGACACAAGCAATGATAGATGAATTGGAGCCTAAGATATGGAAAATCTCTGTAACCTCCTTGTATCTTGATTATCTTCTCCTAAGATTACCCTGTTTACCTCCTGAGAGGCAAGTAGAGTTAAGATTTATATCCCATTTAGGGCTGTATTATTATGAAATCTCCAAGACGGCTAGTACCATCATTGGAATAATCGAAACCCTGATTAAGTAAGTTTTAAATAAAGGATTCATATAGCCTAACTTAATATTCTGATGATTCGGTATAGTTAATTAAGAAAGACGGTTCATTTTGCTTATGCATTGATTACCGCAACCCTATTTAGGCAACAATTAAAAATTTCCATCAACTGCCCAGGATCGTCGATTTGTTCGACTAACGGCAAGGATTAGCTATTCCAAAAAAAAATAGTTTTAAGCAGTGGTTGGAATAACCATCCCACCTTAAAATAAGTTTTTCTATAATAGTTGTTATATAAGTGTCAAGGCTGCTTCCTTGGAGACCTTGCATAGATGGAATGCTAAACATTTTTTGTTAGACAGAAGATTGGTAAGTCCAATTATCAGAATCTGAAAGTTGCCTTGGAAACAACGAATAAGATCAAACAAATCCATAATCATCTGTAAGTTGCCAGTATTCGACAGAAAATCAAGGATTAATGAAAGTAGCAACCCTCCTAAGTTCTTGTTAAGGAATAAGGTTCAACAAAAGATAGCACCCTGGAAAGGTGTGCCAATTTGTTAATTATCAGGCTAGTTAAACTCTGAATATATAGAATCATCCGAGGGAATCAGATGTATCAAGATCAAATAGCTTATAAGCTAAAACCTATTTAAGGAGCTTGGCGGAGCTCGCAATGCATTACACACTAATGATTTAAGGATGTGTTTCACCAATAAGTCAAGAAGCATTATCATATAATGATATGCAGATGGATGATATGATGAGAACCTGTATCAATTGAGGATCGACAGGTTAAGAAGCTCCAAAAAGAATACATATACATATTATAGAGGTCAGTTTGGGAGCTTGAAGAGGCTCCAGATATGCTATAGAAGTTAAGTCCACTATGCGACAAAAAGTACTTCCAGCATTTTAGCAAATCTCGAGGTCGAGATTTCTTTTAAGGGGGTGAGGATGTAACACCTCGTAAAATCACGTCCAATGATGTATTGACATGTGTAATAAACCCTAATGAAGTCAAATGTTGAATTTGAGGGACTAATTCTTTGAAAAATCGAAAACTTTGATTATGAAAGGACTGGAAGTGTTAGCATACCTAAAATAAGTTTCTAAATAACCTCTTACGATGTTTATATTCACAAATGATCCACTTATTGATCGAGTGTAGCCGTTTACGTAATTAATTGAAAGTTTGCGCAATGAAGGGTTAAAAGCGTCAACATGTTAATTCTTACCTCTGAGTGAACTTTTAACAAACCGGGAGTTTCATGATATTTTATTATACTCTCGGGAATGCCAAGTATTGGCCATCTAAGGTTTTTATGCCTATAAGTAAAGTTACGCGCAACTTTGCAAGTTAGAAGGGCTAAAAGTGTCAATATGTTTAATTATACCTCTGAATGACCTTTTAGCGAACTCGAAGCATCGTGATGTTTAATAATACTTTCAAGAATGCCTGATATGGATTAGATGAGGCTTCAATGCTATTAAATGATGAGATGCGCAAGTTTGCGCAATAGAGGGACCTAAAGCGTCAACTTTTGAATCTACGCCTTTCGGTGACCTTTTAAGCAATCAGGAGTGTAGTGATATTTAAGTATATGCTTGGGAATGCCCATTATAGGCCATGGAAGGCTTGGATGTCAGTAAACGACATTTCGCGCTACTTTGTGCGATTAAAGGACTAATTGCGTCAAACTGCTAAAGTATGCCGAATCGTATAGTAACGGACCTTCCGGAATATGACCATGATTTAAACATGCCCTAATTATCCTTTATATAGCTTTGATATAGGCTTAGAGGTGTTTGGTGCGCAAAAATAAACTTTTAAGTCATGTAGGGACTAAAAGTGTCAAAAAGTGCACAAGTTTGCACTTTCGCGCATATCTCGCATTCTGAATATACCCGGGCACCCAAAAATTTATGTAAGCACTAAAATATTTTATTTTAGTGTTTGGCTTGATAAAATTCCACTCGTCGCGTAGTTTGGATCGTTTTTAGTGTCCGTTCGTGTTTCGTCGTAATTAGACGAACAACGTGACCGTACGGCCAAACGAACCGACATCCGACATGTTTTCAAGCATGTTTCATGTTCCCTATGTTTAGGATTTATTGTGGAATCTTGTAAATAACTTAACGGGCTTTAAACGTGCCAAACATGACCTTAAAAGCTAACAGGGACCATTTTTGTTATTGTTTCAAAGTTGTTTGCTGATCTGGGAAAGCTAGGCGGGCCGCGTAAGCCCTCTTGAACTCTTACGCGGGCCGTGTGACTTCATCAGAGCTGCAAAAGTCAGTTACAGCCTGTTCCAGCTGTTTCCAGGTGTTGCAAGTGGTTTTTCTTCATCCTATGGGTTGTTTTGGGCGCCCATAGATTGCCAATTCAGTGGGCATGATGTGTATGGTCCAGATTTATGCACGCTTATCGAGGAACGATCCTAACGGTCCTCAAAAACCTACAAATACCCCTTTGTTCTTAGCTTTCATTTGCACCTTCATTTCAAATCTGCTTGTTCTCTAATTCTTGGAGGATCTTGAGCTTCTTGAGAACCTCCTTCTGTCTATTGGACCCTTTGTAAGTGTTCTTTCGTGCTTAGTTTAAATCGTTTAGCGTTATAGACCGAAAAGTCAAGCGTTTCGATAAACGCTTTGACTTTTAAACGGTTGAGCCATTGTTCGCAACGAACATGGCTACGTGATCGTAATTAGGTAGGCATTAAACCCTCAAAAGGGCACCTCCAAATTACCACGTTTACTTAGTTAAATTGTCGGGTCAAATGAAAGTCAAACGGGTTAGTTTTAGATAAATTCATAACTATTAATATAAGAAACCATAAAATCAGTTTTCTCACTTTAATAACTTGGTAAATATTAGTTGAACATGCCTAAGCATGATTCAACCCGACAATTCTAAGTATAGGCTCGGTTCGGAACCGAAAGTCGCAAAAGTTGACTTTTGCTTTGACTTTCAGTTCTGACCCGATTTAGCTTAGTTTAGATATGCCTTAGGATTCCATTAGGACCATATTATAGGTTAGTATAACCCTCCGAGGTTATACAACTTGGTTCCATAGAAATCCTAGTTCATGCATCTTTCCGTTAAATGCCTAAATGTTGACCGTTATGCCCTTTTGACCCTAAAACAAGAATTTTGATAATGTGAGAGGACAATAATCTTTATTACTAATTTATAAACTTGTCCCTAAAATTTGACATCAGTTTGAGGTCTAGATTAGGAGTTATGCTCAATAGCGTAATTAGAAAGCTTTTTATTAATTAAACGGCGTAATTAGCATAAAGCCTATTTAAACCCAAATTTTTATACCAAACTTTTCACCTACTGATATAAAATAATATTTTGGGATTTTTGAAGATTTTTATTTATTTTTAGGCTGAGCATAACATAGGGTTCTAGGCTTGATTCGGTAATTGCCGGTTTTGCCCTTCTGGCTTATAAATTGAGTTTTACAAAACATTTTGACACCAAACCTTTTTCTATTGATTTTATAAGATAAATAAAACATTTTTAGCTTTCTGGAATGAAAAAAAATATCAACTTTTCCTTAAAAACCGCGAAATCGCTTAAAACCGTCTTTTTACGCGTTTTAAGCGCATAGTATGTATTAAAACTATTTTAAATATATATGACTTGATACCTACTGATATTTTAAGTAAAATTTTATACTTTAACAGTAAGCAAAAGTTTTAAACTCAGATTTCCAAATTTGACCTTTAAACCTTATGTGAAAAAGTGTGCTTTTGTTGGAAAAAGTGTGCTTTTGTCTTTGTTTTGTATTTTCAGGATTAAATGAGCTCAAATGAACAAAAGAAGCAAAGATACATCTAAATCTAACATAAATACAAGGAAAGGAATAAACGTGGCATGCCTGACCCCTCGACAGCATCTTCCCAAGCAAAAACAAGAGATTAGATGGCTGAACACGCCCCGTGCCCAAAGGACACCGGGGCGTGCCCAAGCGTCTGCAGAAAAGACAAAAGCGTAGAAGCTTCTATTCCCCAACACGGGGGCGTGCCCAGCTCCACACGGCTGTGATCAACGCTAAGATTCGCAGAATCCAAGCAAATCTTGATAGGACAGATACGCTTCTGCACACGGGGTCGTGCCCAATGGACACGGGGGCGTGGTCAACTAATGCAGACAAACTGCATTTAATGAAGAAAGAGAAAGTGGATGGACACGGGGCCGTGTCCGGGCTTCTGTGAAGGCTATAAATAGAGGAGCTTGGTTCACTTCAATGGCATCCCTTGGCAAACCACCTCTCTCCCACTTCACTCACACTCCACCACCATCACAACACCCACATCCACCACCATCATCCATCATAGAGTGTGTGTAGTAGTCTCGGGATCCAAGATTGATAGTAAGAGTTCTTGACAATCAAATGTCATGTTTACCTAAGTCTCTTACATCACTTGTTGAAGACAAGCATTTAGTGTAATATTTTTGTTTTTTAATCTTTTCGCACTTTTTATTTGGTTCTGTATTAATGACTTTAATAACTAGTTTCTTATGTTGAAGGTGAAACTTCCTTATCATTTGTCTGTGGTGTCTTGGCGTTATTTTACTGTCTATATAAAATAAAAGATTTACACCATTCATATCTCTACGGTCTATATAGAGATATGTTGGCTACCAGATCGGGGGTTAAGGGAATGGTTTGGTAAGGTTCTTGCCTTGTTCAGTGTATAGATCCTGCAAGGACCTGGGTCAAGCTTACTAGGACCTCCTTCAATACCCACTGGTATTGGATGGCGAGGGTGCGAATGGCTTGATCCCCTCATATGTAAACTACTATTAATATATTAACCCGGCTACTTGGGATTGTATCCCTGCTGACTCAAACCATTTAGCCGAGGGTAACGTCACCTTCAAAAGAGGGGCCTACCACATTACGCATTAATAACTTAATTAATTATCTTTCAATAATCCAACCCTTTAGGATTGTATCCTTGCTGACTCAAACTACTGGGTTGAGGGTAACGTCACCTTCAAAAGAGGGGCCTACTACTATAACTAAGATAATCTCTTAAAAAGTGCAAAAGTGCGGAAAACATCAAAGGTTACACTAAAGGCGAGTCGGATCCAAGTGATTCATCTTGTCTATCTGTTTTTTCTTTTATTTTTTATTTTCATCATTTTTAGTTTTTATTTTTATGTTTAAAACCTTTTTCTAAAATTTTGATTTGATTAGACGTTGAGGATAAACCGGTACTAAAAGCTCTTGTGTCCTTGGACGACCTCGGTATCTTACCAACGCTATACTACGCTCACGATGGGTGCACTTGCCCATATGTGTGTTTAGTGTTAGTAGAATATCGTGTTTTATAAATTTAAAACTTGACTAAAGTGTTAAAAAGGGCTTAAAATATACATAAAAAATATATTCACACCGACACACATCAAGCTTTTTGGGCCGCTGCCGGGGACGCAAGGATTTTAACGACGGCCTAATTGTAACACCTCGTAAAATCATGACCAATATAATAAAGACACGTGTCATGGACTTTAAACATGTTATAAACCCGGACCTTGTTAAAAGGATATGTGAAGAAATTAAAAGTGTCAACATGTTAATTATTACCTCTGAGTGACCCTTTAACATTTTTTTTCAACTTTGGTAAAATATAATTACATTCCCATAAAAATCTGATTAGGATTTCATGGGTATCCGGTTGAATCATGTAATGAATAATTCAATATTCAAATCCAAGAATTTGGAATCCCGTGTGCAAATCGACAATTTCCATTCAATAACCTCTTTTTACAAGACTCCAAGGCAACCAATGCATGGCAATGCATTCTTAGCAATGCAGACCTGATCATATGGGCCTTTCCTGCTGATGGTGACAAGAGATTCGAGATATGATAGGTTGCATGGTCAAATGTTAAAAGTTCTCAAAATTTTTGTCTCTGATGGAAGGCTTACGAACCGCAACGCTCTTGCCTTACGGTCCGTAAGACGACTTAACTGGGTGATAAATATTTGAATTACGGATACGGACCGTAAGGTCTTAAGCTTACGGTCCGTAAGGGTTGTATCTGGGCAGAATAATGGACAGCTGCAGGTTCAGCCGGTTCCACCGCCTTAGAAGCATGGTTTTCGAATTCAGAGACTGTACCAATGGTATTTCATGCATATAGGACACCTGGGATGATCAGGAATCAATCTTAGACTTATGTGGAGTGATCTTGTGAATTTTATTTGGCTATATAAGCTTCTTGTTTGTAAGTTCAATATGCTTACTTGCAAAAATTAATCTCAACTCACTCTCTGGAGCTCTCTGGACTTATAGCAAGTTTCCTTCAGCTCCTAATTCGTGCTAAGAACCTTTGTAAGCATTCTTAGCCTTCCTAGCTCAAAATTTATTAGCTTAATGACCAAAAGTCAAAGCCGTCGTAATTAAGCTTTGACTTAGTGATTAATCACTAATGGTCTAGTCATTTTTCGAATTGAAAGTGGCTATGAGTTGGTAATTATGTGGGTAATAAGTCCTTAAAAGGGCACCCCCTGATTATCACTCTAACTTGGTCAATTGTCGGGTCAAACTTAATATTAAAAAGTCAACAGAAGCTATTTTTGCAAATAAATTCATAATTAGCAATGTAGAAATTATGGAACCTATTTTAACACTAAAATAACTTGGTAAATAATGCAAGAACATGTCTAACCATGTTCAACCCGATAATTCCAAGTTTAGGCTCGGTTCGGAACCGAAAGTCGTAAAAGTAGACTTTTGCTTTGACTTTCAGTTCTGACCCGATTTAGCTTATTTTAGAAAGGTCTTAGGGTTCCATTAGGACCATATTACATATTAGTATAACCCTCTGAGTTTATACAATGTGGTTCCCTTGTAATCCTAGTTTGTTGCATGTTTCCGTTAAATGCCTAAAATTGACCATTATGCCCTTTTAATGTAAAAACGAGATTTTTGACAATGTGAGAGGACAAAAACCTTTTTTACTAATTTATAAACTTGTCCTAAAAATTTGAAATCAGTTTGAGGTCTAAATTAGGAGTTATGCTCAATATCGTAATTTGAAATCTTTTTATTAATTAAACGACATATTTAGCATAAAGCCTAATTAAACCCAAATTTCGACACCAAACTTTTTACCCACTAATGTAATATAATATTTTGGGATTTTTGAAGATTTTTATTTATTTTTAAACTGATCATAACATAGGGTTCTTGTTTTGATTCGGTAATTGACGGTTATACCATTTTTGCTAATAAAATGAGTTTTACATAACATTTTGATACCAAACCTTTTGCTACTGATTTTATATGTTAAATAAAACATTTTAAGCCTTCTGGACTGATAAAAAATCTCAGCTTTCCGTATATAACCTTAAAATCGCCTAAAACCGACTTTTTACGCGTTATAAACGCATAGTATGGTTTAAAACTATTTTTGACATATAAGACTTAATACCTACTGATGTTTTAAGTAAATTTTTATACTTAAACAGTAAGCAAAAGTTTTAAACTCAGATTTCCAGTTTTGACCTTTAAACCTTATATGAAATGACCAAAATGCCCCTGCGGAGCATAGTTTGGTTAAAAATGATAAATTTCACATATATGCAATACCCTAATGTTATGACTCACAAAAATAAATATTTTTACTGATCAATTTAGACCAGAACCTTAGATTAATATTTAATCTCTTTTATAACCTTTAAAATGACCAAAATACCCCTTCGGGGCATAAATTGGTTTTAAATTCGTTTTGGGCATAATGGAAGGTATCCTACTGATATCATAACACATTTTAAGCATATTAACTTAGGAAACCTGTACATGACTCCTTTGGTTACCCGTTATGCATTTTTTCGCGTTCGGTACGGTTTATGTGACTAGTTTGCATAAATTGACCGAAATGGGTCAAACCTTATCATTTTTTCCTCAAAATCCAGAATGTGTTTAGTTTACCCATATTATACAAGTCTTCATATTTGTCGGGTCTAAACCACATTCAAATCCGGTCTTCGCTTAATCTTGCGTTTTGAACCGTATATCTTCCTTTAAAACTAACCGGTCTAAGTTTAAACTTAAGTAAGACCCGTTAGGAATCTAATAGGTTATTAAAACCTTCGTTCCAGATTTAGGAGCCCAGTAAAAGATATTTGCACTTGCTGATTGTATACGGCTGGGAAAACTTGTATAAATTTGCTCAGGTAAATACTTTTAACTTATTTTCCCTTATACGGGCTTGGGGTACGGTATATAAGATACCGCTTGGTCGGGTATTGAATTTTTAATCATATTAAGATTAAATTATTGAGATAACCCGTTTAATCTGTTTTGTTTGTTCTAAGCATTTTGGGGGTTAATGACCATGTCCTGGATATCCTCGGCTTATTCATTGAAATGGCCACGACTTAAGCACGGGGTGTAGGCATACACCTGCCGGTGCGTATGTAAAAATAATATGCCCGCTTGTTCGAGAATAACTCGCCGTGGGTTTATTTATGTGGTGTGTCTATTAATCTTTAACCCGGTGTTCAACCCGGGCTACTGAACGTATAACAAACATATAATTCTTTTACAAGTTTATTTTTAAATAATTATCCCAAGTTATAAATGATTATTTGTGCCTTGTGAATTCAAATCAATTTTCTTAAAACATTTTCAAAAGTGTTAGTTAATTGTATTTACCAGTGTAAACTGACGTATTTTCCAAAAGGTTAAGTGCGGGTACTAGGCGGAATAGGCTGGTTTCTCCTGAGTGACTTAATAAAGAATTATGCAAGCTTTATCACTTAAAAATCTGTTGAACATTATCTCTTTTGATCCGCCTGTGGATCCTTTTACTCTCCAATTGTAATACTTATTATATTTTTCATTCGGTTTGTGATAATTTACTTTAGACTTCCGCTGTGCATTTAAACTGTGATTATTGACTATTATTATATCAACTACGTCACGATACTCCCCATCGGGCCAACATTGAGTGAATTAAACACTAGCTTTTTTGTGTTTAATCTCAATGACACAGTTGCATATTCCTTGACTTCCGAGTCTAGGCGAAGGACCTAGGACTAATCCTAATCTTTTATTTTGTCCTTTATTCAGTGATCTAGGAACCAATGGAGAGTGATCCTCCGCTGATCTCTTCAATTTCTTGATTTCATCAATTTCTCGAAGGATCCTGTCATTAATTTTGTCCTGCTGTTGTATGTAATCCTTCATCTGCAAAATCAAATAATAAAGATCATTGTTAGTAGGACTAGAAGAAACAGCAGTAGTTGCTTTTGTGAAAACGGGGGTTTGTTTCTTCGCAGCATTCTCAGCGTTCTTCTGGGATCCAGAAGGGACAGGAGGCAAAGGTGGAATGCCCTGTGAAGAGGTGACCGCCGGCATGGAGCTTGAAGTGTTCTTCGTATTAGAAGCCATGTAGTTGAAGGTTGATGTGTGTAAAATGCAACATATAAATTACATCAAATGAGGCATAAAACTAACCCTTTTTAGTACTAATGTTGGAAAAAGTGTGCTTTTGTCTTCGTTTTGTATTTTCAGGATTAAATGAGCTCAAATGAACAAAAGAAGCAAAGATACATCTAAATCTAACATAAATACAAGGAAAGGAATAAACGTGGCATGCCCGACCCCTCGACAGCATCTTCCCAAGCAAAAACAAGAGATTAGATGGCTGAACACGCCTCGTGCCCAAAGGACACGGGGGCGTGCCCAAGCATCTGCAGAAAAGACAAAAGCGTAGAAGCTTCTATTCCCCAATACGGGGGCGTGCCCAGCTCCACACGGCTGTGATCAACGCTAAGATTCGCAGAATCCAAGCAAATCTTGATAGGACAGATACGCTTCTGCACACGGGGTCGTGCCCAATGGACACGGGGGCGTGGTCAACTAATGCAGACAAACTGCATTTAATGAAGAAAGAGAAAGTGGATGGACACGGGGCCGTGTCCGGGCTTCTGTGAAGGCTATAAATAGAGGAGCTTGGTTCACTTCAATGGCATCCCTTGGCAAACCACCTCTCTCCCACTTCACTCACACTCCACCACCATCACAACACCCACATCCACCACCATCATCCATCATAGAGTGTGTGTAGTAGTCTCGGGATCCAAGATTGATAGTAAGAGTTCTTGACAATCAAAGGCCATGTTTGCCTAAGTCTCTTACATCACTTGTTGAAGACAAGCATTTAGTGTAATATTTTTGTTTTTTAATCTTTTCGCACTTTTTATTTGGTTCTGTATTAATGACTTTAATAACTAGTTTCTTATGTTGAAGGTGAAACTTCCTTATCATTTGTCTGTGGTGTCTTGGCGTTATTTTACTGTCTATATAAAATAAAAGATTTACACCATTCATATCTCTACGGTCTATATAGAGATATGTTGGCTACCTGATCGGGGGTTAAGGGAATGGTTTGGTAAGGTTCTTGCCTTGTTCAGTGTATAGATCCTGCAAGGACCTGGGTCAAGCTTACTAGGACCTCCTTCAATACCCACTGGTATTGGATGGCGAGGGTGCGAATGGCTTGATCCCCTCATATGTAAACTACTATTAATACATTAACCCGGCTACTTGGGATTGTATCCCTGCTGACTCAAACCATTTAGCCGAGGGTAACGTCACCTTCAAAAGAGGGGCCTACCACATTACGCATTAATAACTTAATTAATTATCTTTCAATAATCCAACCCTTTAGGATTGTATCCTTGCTGACTCAAACTACTGGGTTGAGGGTAACGTCACCTTCAAAAGAGGGGCCTACTACTATAACTAAGATAATCTCTTAAAAAGTGCAAAAGTGCGGAAAACATCAAAGGTTACACTAAAGGCGAGTCGGATCCAAGTGATTCATCTTGTCTATCTGTTTTTTCTTTTATTTTTTATTTTCATCATTTTTAGTTTTTATTTTTATGTTTAAAACCTTTTTCTAAAATTTTGATTTGATTAGACGTTGAGGATAAACCGGTACTAAAAGCTCTTGTGTCCTTGGACGACCTCGGTATCTTACCAACGCTATACTACGCTCACGATGGGTGCACTTGCCCATATGTGTGTTTAGTGTTAGTAGAATATCGTGTTTTATAAATTTAAAACTTGACTAAAGTGTTAAAAAGGGCTTAAAATATACATAAAAAATATATTCACACCGACACACATCAAGCTTTTTGGGCCGCTGCCGGGGACGCAAGGATTTTAACGACGGCCTAATTGTAACACCTCGTAAAATCATGACCAATATAATAAAGACACGTGTCATGGACTTTAAACATGTTATAAACCCGGACCATGTTAAAAGGATATGTGAAGAAATTAAAAGTGTCAACATGTTAATTATTACCTCTGAGTGACCCTTTAACATTTTTTTTTCAACTTTGGTAAAATATAATTACATTCCCATAAAAATCTGATTAGGATTTCATGGGTATCCGGTTGAATCATGTAATGAATAATTCAATATTCAAATCCAAGAATTTGGAATCCCGTGTGCAAATCGAAAATTTCCATTCAATAACCTCTTTTTACAAGACTCCAAGGCAACCAATGCATGGCAATGCATTCTTAGCAATGCAGACCTGATCATATGGGCCTTTCCTGCTGATGGTGACAAGAGATTCGAGATATGATAGGTTACATGGTCAAATGTTAAAAGTTCTCAAAATTTTTGCCTCTGATGGAAGGCTTACGAACCGCAATGCTCTTGCCTTACGGTTCGTAAGACGACTTAACTGGGCGATAAATATTTGAATTACGGATACGGACCGTAAGGTCTTAAGCTTACGGTCCGTAAGGGTTGTATCTGGGCAGAATAGTGGACAGCTGCAGGTTCAGCCGGTTCCACCGCCTTAGAAGCATGGTTTTCGAATTCAGAGACTGTACCAATGGTATTTCATGCATAGGGGACACCTGGGATGATCAGGAATCAATCTTAGACTTATGTGGAGTGATCTTGTGAATTTTATTTGGCTATATAAGCTTCTTGTTTGTAAGTTCAATATGCTTACTTGCAAAAATTAATCTCAACTCACTCTCTGGAGCTCTCTGGACTTATAGCAAGTTTCCTTCAGCTCCTAATTCGTGCTAAGAACCTTTGTAAGCATTCTTAGCCTTCCTAGATCAAAATTTATAGCTTAATGACCAAAAGTCAAAGCCGTCGTAATTAAGCTTTGACTTAGTGATTAATCACTAATGGTCTAGTCATTTTTCGAATTGAAAGTGGCTATGAGTTGGTAATTATGTGGGTAATAAGTCCTTAAAAGGGCACCCCCTGATTATCACTCTAACTTGGTCAATTGTCGGGTCAAACTTAATATTAAAAAGTCAACAGAAGCTATTTTTGCAAATAAATTCATAATTAGCAATGTAGAAGTTATGGAACCTGTTTTAACACTAAAATAACTTGGTAAATAATGTAAGAACATGTCTAAGCATGTTCAACCCGACAATTCCAAGTTTAGGCTCGGTTCGGAACCGAAAGTCGTAAAAGTAGACTTTTGCTTTGACTTTCAGTTTTGACCCGATTTAGCTTATTTTAGAAAGGTCTTAGGGTTCCATTAGGACCATATTACATATTAGTATAACCCTCTGAGTTTATACAATGTGGTTCCCTTGTAATCCTAGTTTGTTGCATGTTTCCGTTAAATGCCTAAAATTGACCATTATGCCCTTTTAATGTAAAAACAAGATTTTTGACAATGTGAGAGGACAAAAACCTTTATTACTAATTTATAAACTTGTCCTAAAAATTTGACATCAGTTTGAGATCTAAATTAGGAGTTATGCTCAATATCGTAATTTGAAATCTTTTTATTAATTAAACGGCATATTTAGCATAAAGCCTAATTAAACCCAAATTTCGACACCAAACTTTTTACCCACTAATGTAATATAATATTTTGGGATTTTTGAAGATTTTATTTATTTTTAAACTGATCATAACATAGGGTTCTTGTTTTGATTCAGTAATTGACGGTTATACCATTTTTGCTAATAAAATGAGTTTTACATAACATTTTGATACCAAACCTTTTGCTACTGATTTTATATGTTAAATAAAATATTTTAAGCCTTCTGGACTGATAAAAAATCTCAGCTTTCCGTATATAACCTTAAAATCGCCTAAAACCGACTTTTTACGCGTTATAAACGCATAGTATGGTTTAAAACTATTTTTGACATATAAGACTTAATACCTAGTGATGTTTTAAGTAAATTTTTATACTTAAACAGTAAGCAAAAGTTTTAAACTCAGATTTCCAGTTGTGACCTTTAAACCTTATGTGAAATGACCAAAATGCCCCTGTGGTGCATAGTTTGGTTAAAAATGATAAATTTCACATATATGCAATACCCTAATCTTGTGTTTTGAACAGTATATCTTCCTTTAAAACTAACCGGTCTAAGTTTAAACTTAAGTAAGACCCGTTAGGAATCTAATAGGTTATTAAAACCTTCGTTCCAGATTTAGGAGCCCAGTAAAAGATATTTGCACTTGCTGATTGTATACGGCTGGGAAAACTTGTATAAATTTGCTCAGGTAAATACTTTTAACTTATTTTCCCTTATACGGGCTTGGGGTATGGTATATAAGATACCGCTTGGTCGGGTATTGAATTTTTAATCATATTAAGATTAAATTATTGAGATAACCCGTTTAATATGTTTTGTTTGTTCTAAGCATTTTGGGGGTTAATGACCATGTCCTGGATATCCTCGGCTTATTCATTGAAATGGCCACGACTTAAGCACGGGGTGTAGGCATACACCAGCCGGTGCGTATGTAAAAATAATATGCCCGCTTGTTCGAGAATAACTCGCCGTGGGTTTATTTATGTGGTGTGTCTATTAATCTTTAACCCAGTGTTCAACCCGGGCTACTGAACGTATAACAAACATATAATTCTTTTACAAGTTTATTTTTAAATAATTATCCCAAGTTATAAAAGATTATTTGTGCCTTGTGCATTCAAATCAATTTTCTTAAAACATTTTCAAAAGTGTCAGTGAATTGTATTTACTAGTGTAAACTGACGTATTTTCCAAAAGGTTAAGTGCAGGTACTAGGCGGAATAGGCTGGTTTCTCCTGAGTGACTTAATAAAGAATTATGCAAGCTTTATCACTTAAAAATCTGTTGAACATTATCTCTTTTGATCCGCCTGTGGATCCTTTTACTCTCCAATTGTAATACTTATTATATTTTTCATTCGGTTTGTAATAATTTACTTTAGACTTCCGTTGTGCATTTAAACTGTGATTATTGACTATGATTATATCAACTACGTCACGATACTCCCCACCGGGCCAACATTGAGTGAATTAAACACTAGCTTTTTTGTGTTTAATCTCAATGACACAGTTGCATATTCCTTGACTTCCGAGTCTAGGCGAAGGACCTAGGACTAATCCTAATCTTTTATTTTGTCCTTTATTGTTTTTCCTTGTTGTTTCCTTTGTTGTTTTGATAGGAACAAAATATGCCGCCACGTATTCGAGGACGAGGAAGAGGCGGTAAGGCCCCAATCTTCACCAGCCTCGACCATGAAGCCAGGCCATCTCACTGGCGAACTCCATCAGTGACAATGAGCACGAGTCCCCAGGAGGATTGGAGGACATACTTAGAGCCTGCGAGACGTTCTGTCTCACTCAGCTCCTCACCTTCGTATCATGATTCTTTCGGACTCCATCAAGGCAACGAGTCTGAACCTTCTCGCCATTCCTACTTGCCACTACAACGGTCGAGTTTACACCGCGCCTTTGAAGACCTGGCCCCGTACTTCAAGAACCGGTTCAATCCGGCAAATCAGGTGCAAGAACCAATGGGCTTTAACCCATTGGGACCAGAAGATCACTTCTCCGGTAACCAAGCTATGGATATGGATGATGACCCCGATCCAGAGATGCCGCCGAGTGGGACGCCGACGCATCCCATCGAAATTTAAGATGGATCGTCCTTTCACGGTTCACCATACCGAGGCCCAGACAGCTGTGAAGCAAGGTTTGCCTCGTACCCTTGGGAGTTTACTCCCCCTTTTAACCCAGCACCTCAGCAGCAGCAGGATCCCTCTGAGGATTCTTGTTTTCAGGCAGTCACTCCGCCACCGCCGCCAGAGCAGCAGCCGCCTCCGGAGCCACCGAGGTGGAGAAGATCAAACGCACGGATGTCCGTGCGAGGGGGATTTCGTTTCAGCACCCCACAACCCTCCAGTGGCAGTCACTACCCGCCACTGTACGAAGATCCGTAGATGGGAGGGCCTTCAAACCCTGTTTCCGAGGTGGACTCCGCGCCAGTCGCACCACCATCACCACCACATATGGGTTTTGATAACCCAATACCTTCATACGCCGGTGCAGCGGTGTATAACCCTTTTGAGCAGCCAGGCCATTCTGGCTATAACTACTACAATCCCCCCCGATGTTGACCCATACCTTGTAGCGGCAAACTACAATGCTCTTCATCCTGAAGTGCCCTACGGAGCCCCATATCAGACTGGGTACCCGACCTGTGGGTACCAATACCCGCCACCTCCTCAACCTCTGCAGCCGCAGCCACCACAGATACAACCGCTTCAGCAGTAGGAGATTCTTCAAAGGTTGAGTCAGGTGGAGCGGGAGGTTCAAGAAGAGCGTAGAAGCCACCGGGGATTTCTGAAGGTTTTGGCAAATTTAATCAAAGGGAAGAACAGGAGGGACCATTGAGATTCCTTTGTTTGTTTGTTTGTATTTCCTAAATTTTTAATTAAGTCCCTGCGTGGACATCTAATTATGTACCTAGTCCCTGCGAGGACTTGTATTTTCAGTTTAGCCCCTGCGTGGGCAAGTTATTTCTGTTAAAGTCCCGTTTAGAGCAAATATGTACCCCTTTTTTATTTTAATGGAGTGTTTAATTTAGAATTTCATTTTGTTATTATATGCATAAATATAAAATGTGAAATAAATTAAAAAAAATATCATTCCTTTTGTAAGATCTGCCATTATATTAAACAAAATCTTAAAGGCAAAACCTAGCCCATGTGTCATTTTAAGACAGGGCCATGATGGTAGTTCCTTATTAAGATTCAGATCCTTGTTAACATCTGAAAACATGTTAACATTCCTGGTAAATGTGATCCGATAAAATCACACAAGCCATCCTTATATTGGATTCATCCAATTCCTTTTCTCTATTTTATTTAATCATCCATTAGTGATGAAGTGCCTACGGGCCATAATTAATGTCCTTTGAGATTAAAGACAGTTGTAGTCTACGACTCCCTGTCAAGAAAAGGTAATGAACTATAATTCAAGCCTTAATGCCTCTATCCTACAAGATCTTGGCTTATAATTTAAATTTGTCCTTGTGACTTGGCCTTTTGTGCCATTATAATATTTTAATAAATTAAAACTGAGGATAATTATAAAGAAAAATCCTAAATATATATATGCTTAATAAGTTAACCAATATGGTTTATTAATACCATGGTTAATAAATTATCAAGATGACAATTCTGTTATAGATCTCTAAATAAATCATTGTCATCCTTTTATGTAGCAATTAAGCTACATGGAAGAATCAGAAGAAGTCAACAGTCATCCGAGGGAGAATCATGATACTACCAGGATCAATGTAACTTGTGCAGAACTTCAAGCACTAATTGACAATGCTGTATCTAAAGCCATGGATAGGCAGTTTAGAGAATCAAGTGGTACACATAGCAAGACCTTATTTGTACCCCATTCCAAATCACACCCTAAGACTCATTCTGAGGCTCATAGTAAGCCACCTTCTAAAACTCATGAGTCAAAGAAGGATGATGCTCAACACTCCTCAAATCAGCATAGTGTTCCGCCTAAGAAGATTGTATTCGATCAAGGGCTACGTACAAAGACCTGCTCCTATAAGTATTTCGTTTCCTTCAAGCCCAGGGATTTCACTTGGGAAAAAGGAGCCATTGATTGCATGACGTGGCTAGACGAGATGGATACAGTGGTTGATATTAGCGGGTGTGCAGAACAAGATATTGTGAAGTATGTTTCACAATCGTTCAAAGGAGAAACCCTAGCTTGGTGGAGGTCCTTAATCCAAGCTACTGGAAAGATTCCGTTATACAACTTATCATGGGCTCAGTTTGTTGCTTTGATCAAGGAGAATTTATGTCCTCAACGCGAAGTTGAGAAGATCGAGACTGACTTTCTGACATTGGTTATGAAGAACTTGGACTGTCAGGCGTATCTTATGAGTTTTAACACCATGTCTCGATTGGTTCCTTACTTGGTGACACCAGAACCAAAACGTATAGCCCGTTTCATTAGGGGTTTAGCCCCGGAGATCAAAGCTAGTGTGAAAGCGTCTCGACCGACAACCTTTAGGTCTGTAGCTGATCTATCATTATCTCTTACCCTTGATGCGGTCAGGCAGAGATCGCTTAGGAATTCTGATGAGGGAAAGAGGAAGCGTGAGATTGAGAACTCACACCGTTCAGACAAGAAACATAAAGGGAACTCTGACCACAAGAAGAGTTCAGGGTTCAAAAAGGATGACCAACAGTCGGGTGAGAAGCCCAAATGCAAGATCTGCAAGAAGCGCCATCTGGGAAAATGCATATATGAATCAAAATCCCAATCACAGCCTAGGGCTTGTGGGATCTGTAAGTCTAGTGAGCATAAGACATTGGATTGTAAGAAGATAAAGGATGCAACTTGTTACAATTGTAACGAGAAGGAGCATATCAAGTCTAACTGCCCAAAGTATGCCAAGAAACCTGAAGAAGGTAAAAAAAACCAATGATCGGGTCTTTCAGATGAACGCTCAAGAAGCGATCAGAATGATAACGTGATAACAAGTACCTTTCTTATTAATGACGTTTATGCAAGGGTATTATTTGATTCGGGTGCGGATAAATCGTTTGTTGATGATAAGTTTTGTAAGTTGTTAAATCTGCCTGTTAAAACCCTAAGCATAAAATATGAAGTAGAATTGGCCGATGGTACCATAGAAACTGCTTCAACTATGTTAGATGGATGTTTTATATCCATTAGGAACCACTCCTTTCCGTTATCCTTGCTTCCTTTGAAATTAGCTGGTTTCGACATAGTGATTGGCATGGACTGATTATCTCATAACCAAGCCTAGATTGTTTGTGACAAGAAATAAGTGGTTATCAAGACTCCGTATGGTGAGCCACTTACCATACAAGGAGATACTCAGCATGGGTTGCCTAAGTAAGTGTCTATGCTTAAGGCATCAAGGTGTTTGAAGAAGGGTTGTGTCATTTACATGGCACAAGTAATTATTGATGAACCAAAGCCCAAAATTGAAGATATCCCTGTCATTTCTGAATATCCAGAAGTATTCCCTGAAGAACTACCTGGTTTACCACCAGATAGGCAAGTGGAGTTCAGAATTGACATTATTCCTGGAGCAGCGCCAGTTGCAAGAGCACCTTACAGATTAGCACCGACTGAGATGAAAGAGTTGAGGACTCGACTGGATGATTTGTTGGCAAAAGGTTTTATCCGACCTAGTTTATCTCCCTGGGGAGCGCCGATTCTGTTTGTGAAGAAAAAGGATGGATCAATGCGTTTATACATTGATTATCGAGAGCTAAATAAGGTCACAATCAAGAACAGATATCCATTGCCCAGGATCGACGATCTGTTCGATCAGCTTCAAGGAGCAAGCTACTTCTCCAAGATTGATTTAAGGTCAGGTTATCATCAGCTGAAGGTAAGAGATGAAGATGTGCATAAGACTGCATTCAGGACTCGTTATGGTCACTACGAGTTCTTAGTGATGCCTTTTAGGCTCACTAATGCACCAGCAGCATTCATGGATCTCATGAATCGTGTTTGCAAACCCTACTTGGACAAATTTGTCATCGTCTTCATTGATGACATTCTTATTTATTCGAAGAACCAGGCTGATCATAAGAAACACCTTCGTTGTATTCTTAAACTACTTCAGCAAGAAAAGCTCTACGCCAAGTTTTCAAAATGCGAGTTTTGGCTTCGTGAAGTCCAGTTTCTTGGACATGTGGTTAGTGAGCGTGGTATCCAGGTGGATCCCGCTAAAATTGAAGCTATCATAAATTGGCAAGAGCCGAAGACACCCACAGAGATCCGTAGCTTCTTGGGTCTGGCAGGATATTATAGGCGTTTTATTTAAAATTTCTCAAGAATTGCAGCGCCCCTAACTTCATTAACTCGCAAGAATATCAAATTTGACTGGGGTCCTAAGCAGCAAGAATCCTTTGATATACTTAAGCAGAAACTGAGCAATGCACCTGTGTTGACATTGCCTGAAGGGATTGAAGAATTTGTGGTTTACTGCGACGCATCACACGCTGGCATAGGATGTGTGCTAATGCAGAAAGGAAAAGTCATTGCCTATTCTTCCCAACAATTAAAGGTGCATGAAAAGAATTACACCACCCACGACTTGGAGTTGGGTGCCGTAGTGTTTGCACTAAAACTTTAGAGGCATTATTTATATGGTACCAAGTGTGTGATTTATTCTGATCATAAGAGCCTTCAGCATCTGTTGAATCAGAAAGATCTGAACATGAGACAGCATCGATGGATGGAGACACTGAATGACTATGATTGTGAAATCCGATACCATCCAGGTAAGGCGAATGTGGTCGCCGATGCTTTGAGCAGAAAAGAAAGGGTTAAGCCTATTAGAATCAATGCCAAAAGCATTGAATTGAAGAACAGCTTGAATGAAAGGTTGTTAGCCACACAAAAGGAGGTTGTATTAGAAGCCAACTATCAGAATGAAAAATTGGGAGTAACTGCCGAGCAGTTATCATATGGCAAGGATGGAATTCTGCGATTGAATGGATGAATATGGGTTCCAATTTATGGAGGACTCAGGGACATTATCCTTCAAGAAGCCCATAGCTCCAAGTACTCAGTTCATCCTGGAAGTGACAAGATGTACCAGGATTTAAAGGCAAATTACTGGTGGATAGGTTTGAAGAAATCTATAGCCACTTATGTGGCTAAATGTCTGACGTGCGCTCAAGTTAAAGCAGAACAACAGAGGCCGTCAGGTTTGCTGCAACAGCCTGAACTTCCCACCTGGAAGTGGGAAATGGTAACTATGGATTTTATCACTAAGTTGTCGAAAACAAAGAAAGGAAATGATACTATCTGGGTTATAATAGATAGATTGACCAAGTCAGCCCACTTCTTACCTATTAAGGAAACACACAGCTCAGAATGAAAAATTGGGAGTAACTGCCGAGCAGTTATCATATGGCAAGGATGGAATTCTGCGATTGAATGGATGAATATGGGTTCCAATTTATGGAGGACTCAGGGACATTATCCTTCAAGAAGCCCATAGCTCCAAGTACTCAGTTCATCCTGGAAGTGACAAGATGTACCAGGATTTAAAGGCAAATTACTGGTGGATAGGTTTGAAGAAATCTATAGCCACTTATGTGGCTAAATGTCTGACGTGCGCTCAAGTTAAAGCAGAACAACAGAGGCCGTCAGGTTTGCTGCAACAGCCTGAACTTCCCACCTGGAAGTGGGAAATGGTAACTATGGATTTTATCACTAAGTTGTCGAAAACAAAGAAAGGAAATGATACTATCTGGGTTATAATAGATAGATTGACCAAGTCAGCCCACTTCTTACCTATTAAGGAAACACACAGCTCAGATAAGTTAGCTCAGCTGTACGTGGACGAGATTATATCTCTTCACGGAGTGCCAGTGTCTATCATCTCTGATAGGGATACGAGATATACATCGCATTTTTGGAAAAGCTTTCAGCAATCCCTAGGCACTCGATTAAATTTTAGCACTGCATATCATCCTCAAACGGATGGTCAGAGCGAACGTACGATACAAACACTTGAAGATATGCTACGAGCTTGCGTCATTAATTTAGGTGGGAGTTGGGATGATCATCTTCCATTGATTGAATTTTCATATAATAATAGCTATCAATCGAGTATTCAAGCTGCACCTTTCGAAGCCTTGTATGGAAGAAAGTGCAGGACGCCCGTTTGTTGGGCAGAAGTTGGAGATGTCCAACTAACAGGACCTGATATAGTCCTGGAGATGACAGATAAGATTGTGCAGATACGTGATCGTCTCAAAGCTGCCAGGGATAGGCAGAAAAGCTACGCAGATAAAAGGCGTAAACCTCTGAAATTCAAAGTAGGTGACAAAGTGTTACTTAAAGTATCACCCTGGAAAGGGGTGATGCGTTTTGGCAAGAAAGGCAAGTTAAGCCCAAGGTACATAGGACCATTCGAGATCATCGAATGTGTCGCAACAGTGGCTTACAAGTTAAACATGCCTGAAGAGCTTAGTGGTATTCATAACGTGTTCCACATCTGCAATCTAAAGAAGTGTCTAGCCGATGAATCGCTAGCCATGTCACATAAGGATGTGCATATTGACGAGAGCTTAAAGTTTGTTGAAAAACCTTTGTCGATTGAGGATCGACAGGTTAAGAAGCTTCGAAAGAAGCATGTACCGATTGTAAAGTTTAAATGGGATGCCCGTAGAGGTCCCGAATACACGTGGGAGGTCGAATGCACAATGAAACAGAAGTACCCTCATTTATTTCAGTAAATCTCGAGGTCGAGATTTCTTTTAAGGGGGTGAGGATGTAACACCTCGTAAAATCACGACCAATATAATAAAGACACGTGTCATGGACTTTAAACATGCTATAAACCCGGACCATGTTAAAAGGATATGTGAAGAAATTAAAAGTGTCAACATGTTAATTATTACCTCTGAGTGACCTTTTAACTTTTTTTTTCAACTTTGGTAAAATATAATTACATTCCCATAAAAATCTAATTAGGATTTCATGGGTATCCGGCTTAATCATGTAATGAATAATTCAATATTCAAATCCAAGAATTTGGAATCCCATGTGCAAATCGACAATTTCCAATCAATAACCTCTTTTTACAAGACTCTAAGGTAACCAATGCATGGCAATGCATTCTTAGCAATGCAGACCTGATCATATGGGCCTTTCCTGCTGATGGTGACCAGAGATTCGAGATATGATAGGTTGCATGGTCAAATGTTAAAAGTTCTCAAAATTTTTGTCTCTGATGGAAGGCTTACGGACCGCAAAGCTCTTACCTTATGGTCCGTAAGACGACTTAACTGGGAGATAAAAATTTGAATTACGGATACGGACCGTAAGGTCTTAAGCTTACGGTCCATAAGGGTTGTATCTGGGCAGAATAACGGACAGCTGCAGGTTCAGCCGGTTCCACCGCCTTCAAAGCCTGGTTTTCGAATTCAGGGACTGTACCAATGGTATTTCATGCATAGGGGACACCTGGGATGATCAGGAATCAATCTTAGACTTATGTGGAGTGATCTTGTGAATTTTATTTGGCTATATAAGCTTCTTGTTTGTAAGTTCAATATGCTCACTTGCAAAAATTAATCTCAACTCACTCTCTGGAGCTCTCTAGACTTATAGCAAGTTTCCTTCAGCTCCTAATTCATGCTAAGAACCTTTGTAAGCATTCTTAGCCTTCCTAGTTCAAAATTTATTAGCTTAATGACCAAAAGTCAAAGCCGTCGTAATTAAGCTTTGACTTAGTGATTAATCACTAATGGTCCAGTCATTTTTCAAATTGAAATTGGCTATGAGTTAGTAATTATGTGGGTAATAAGTCCTTAAAAGGGCACCCCCTGATTATCACTCTAACTTGGTCAATTGTCGGGTCAAACTTAATATTAAAAAGTCAACAGAAGCTATTTTCGCAAATAAATTCATAATTAGCAATGTAGAAGTTATGGAACCTATTTTAACACTAAAATAACTTGGAAAATAATGTAAGAACATGTCTAAGCATGTTCAACCCGACAATTCCAAGTTTAGGCTCGGTTCGGAACCGAAAGTCGCAAAAGTAGACTTTTGCTTTGACTTTCAGTTCTGACCCGATTTAGCTTATTTTAGAAATGCCTTAGGGTTCCATTAGGACCATATTACATATTAGTATAACCCTCTGTGTTTATACAATGTGGTTCCCATGTAATCCTAGTTTGTTGCATGTTTCCTTTAAATGCCTAAAATTGACCATTATGCCCTTTTAACGTAAAAACGAGATTTTTGAAAATGTAAGATGACAAAAACCTTTATTACTAATTTATAAAATTGTCCTAAAAATTTAACATCAGTTTGAGGTCTAAATTAGGAGTTATGCTCAATATCGTAATTTGAAAGCTTTTTATTAATTAAACGGCATATTTAGCATAACGCCTAATTAAACCCAAATTTAGACACCAAACTTTTTACCCACTAATGTAATATAATATTTTGGGATTTTTGAATATTTTTATTTATTTTTAAACTGATCATAACATAGGGTTCTTGTTTTGATTCGGTAATTGACGGTTATACCCTTTTTGCTAATAAAATGAGTTTTACATAATATTTTGATACCAAACCTGTTGCTACTGATTTTATATGTTAAATAAAATATTTTAAGCCTTCTGGACTGATAAAAAATCTCAGCTTTCCCTATATAACCTTAAAATCGCCTAAAACCGACTTTTTACGCGTTATAAACGCATAGTATGGTTTAAAACTATTTTTGACATATAAGACTTAATACCTACTGATGTTTTAAGTAAATTTTTATACCTAAACAGTAAGAAAAAGTTTTGAACTCATATTTCCAGTTTTGACCTTTAAACCTTTTGTGAAATGACCAAAATGCCCCTGAGGTGCATAGTTTGGTTAAAAATGATAAATTTCACATATATGCAATACCCTAATGTTATGTCTCACAAAAATAAATATTTTTACTGATCAAATTAGACCAGAACCTCAGATTAATATTTAATCTCTTTTATAACCTTTAAAATGACCAAAATACCCCTTCAGGGCATAAATTGGTTTTAAATTCGTTTTGGGCATAATGGAAGGTATCCTACTGATATCATAACACATTTTAAGCATATTAACTTAGGAAACCTGTACATGACTCCTTTGGTTACCCGTTATGCATTTTTCACGCTCGGTACGGTTTATATGACTAGTTTGCATAAATTAACCGAAACGGGTCAAACCTTATCATTTTTACCTCAAAATCCAGAATGTGTTTAGTTAACCATATTATACAAGTATTCATACTTGTCGGGTCTAAACCACATTCAAATCCGGTCTTCGCTTAATCTTGCGTTTTGAACCGTATATCTTCCTTTAAAACTAACTGGTCTAAGTTTAAACTTAAGTAAGACCCGTTAGGAATCTAATAGGTTATTAAAACCTTCGTTCCAGATTTAGGAGCCCAGTAAAAGATATTTGCACTTGTTGATTGTATACGGCTGGGATAAACTTGTATAAATTTGCTCAGGTAAATACTTTTAACTTATTTTCCCTTATACGGGCTTGGGGTACGGTATATAAGATACCACTTGGTCGGGTATTGAATTTTTAATCATATTAAGATTAAATTATTGAGATAACCTGTTTAATCTATTTTGTTTGTTCTAAGCCTTTGGGGGGTTAATGACCATGTCCTGGATATCCTCGGTTTATTCATTGAAATGGCCACGACTTAAGCACGGGGTGTAGGCATACACCTGCC
This sequence comes from Helianthus tuberosus, assembly GCA_030545235.1. Taxonomy (NCBI): domain Eukaryota; kingdom Viridiplantae; phylum Streptophyta; class Magnoliopsida; order Asterales; family Asteraceae; genus Helianthus; species Helianthus tuberosus. The sequence continues at coordinate 32,381,213 of CM060404.1, read as the reverse complement.
GGTGCGTATGTAAAAATAATATGCCCGCTTGTTCGAGAATAACTCGCTGTGGGTTTATTTATGTGGTGTGTCTATTAATCTTTAACCCGGTGTTCAACCTGGGCTACTGAACGTATAACAAACATATAATTCTTTTACAAGTTTATTTTTAAATAATTATCCCAAGTTATAAAAGATTATTTGTGCCTTGTGCATTCAAATCAATTTTCTTAAAACATTTTCAAAAGTGTCAGTTAATTGTATTTACCAGTGTAAACTGACGTATTTTCCAAAAGGTTAAGTGCATGTACTAGGCGGAATAGGCTGGTTTCTCCTGAGTGACTTAATAAAGAATTATGCAAGCTTTATCACTTAAAAATATGTTGAACATTATCTCTTTTGATCCGCCTGTGGATCCTTTTACTCTCCGATTGTAATACTTATGATATTTTTAATTTGGTTTGTAATAATTTACTTTAGACTTCCGCTGTGCATTAAAACTGTGATTATTGACTATGATTATATCAACTACGTCACGATACTCCCCGCCAGGCCCACCGGTAATACGTGGAAATATCGGGGTGTGACACTAATCAGTTTTTCAAAACCTTTTTAAAACGCGCGCACATTTTCTGCATTTTAGTTAGATTTTGCATTTACAGTAGACTGAACACGGGCCGTGTTCACTGAACACGGGGCCGTGCTGTACATTTTTTCAAAAATCCCAGATACAGAGTCTGAACACGGGGTCGTGCTCACTGAAAACATCCCCGTGCTGCACAAAACCATTCACTTTTATTAAAACGCCCAGATACAGAACCTGAACACGGGCCGTGCTCACTGAACATGGGGCCGTGTCCAGCCTCTGTCTCCATTTTTATTTTTGTTTTCTGGTCCCGAGACTCTGTTGTGGTCTGCTGAGTGATTCTTATGGATCAATACTCAGGAGATTACAACTACACCTATGAGGAGGATGATTATAGGGAAGACTATTGCACCATTTGTGGTAACCCTCACTCGGTACAATGTTGTGACCTCTTTGACCCATCCACTTCATACACCTACTATGAGGAGCCCAGGTACGAGTCGTCCACTTCATATACATCCTATGAAGACCCAAGGTATGAACCTTCTCCCTCATACTCATTTTTTGATGAACCAAGGTATGAGCCTTCGTACTCATAATTTGAGGAACCAAGATATGAGCCTCCACCTTCATATGCTTACTATGAGGAACCATGGCGTGAACAACCCACCTCATATGAGTATTATGAAGAACAATGGTGTGAACCATCTACTTCGTATGAGTATTATGAGGAACCAAGGATCGAACATCCGGATTCAAGCTCTGAGGATCCAGATCCTTATTCTATCACCCACATAGCTGATAAGATAATAGAACACATTAAAACTATCGAGCGCTGCATAAAAGAATCCCGCGTAAGGGAAGAGGAGTCCCGCGCAAGGGAATAATTAACTAAAGAAGAGATAGTTGAAAATGTAAAAATGGAAGAACAAGTAAGTGAAAAGCCGACACATGAGTTAAACAATGAAAAAGGTGAGTCCGACAACGTTAAAATTCAAGAAGAGTCTAATTTTAAAGAAATTAATCTCTTGTCACCTTCTTTCGAAAATCATTGTTTAGTACCCACTCATGCTAAGTTTTTAAAAGAGTTAAACACTAACATTGACGAAACGGTAAGCATTAAGTTAACAAATGATCAAACTTCGCTAATAAAAGAATATCCATTTGAAATTAACATTACACCGGTTCCATGTTTTTTTCAAAATTCCTTTATTATATCACAATTGATAAAGATCTTTGTGTTAATATAATGCCAAACTACATGTTCGAAAAATTAAGTATTGGTGATTTTTCTCCACTTCAAATACCCATTTTTTATCTAATCAGAAAATAATAAAATCAATAGGGATAGTTGAGGATGTTTTGGTCCAAACAAATCAAATGGTAATCCCGGCCGACTTTGTCATCCTTGATGACGCTCCTCTAGTGTTGGGACGACCTTTTGTAAAGACCCACGAAGCCTTGAAAAAATCAGAAGTACAAAAATCTATCTATTCAATTAGGGGCATTTAAAAAGAGTGTCGATCTTGAACGTGCAATGAAATATCCATTCGGCAATAATGATCCCCTAATTGAAGATGAAGATGAACCACCCGATACAAGAAAATAAATTGACCACTTTGTTGAAGAAGAGATCGCCATAGAACAAACCTTTGTGGTTCTTGATCAAAATGAGCAACCAAATAAGGAGTCACCTAAAGACCCACCTCTTAAGCTCAAAGAACTTCCAAAAGGTTTGGAATATGCTTTTCTAGACAAAGATGGTAAATCACCTGTAATTATTTCGTTAAAATTAACTAGTTTAGAAAAAGAAAAATTAATTAAGCTTTTGAAAAAACACAAAAAAGCGATCGCCTGGAAGCTTGTAGATATTACAGGAATAAGTCCTTCCATGTGTACGCACAAAATTTTAATGAATGATGACTATAAATCGGTAATACAACCACAACGTAGAGTAAATCCAAATGTCCAAGAAGTGGTTAAAAGAGAAGTCATCAAGTTACTTGACGCCGGACTCATTTACCCAATTTTCGATAGTCCTTGGGTAAGTCCCGTCCAAGTAGTTCCAAAGAAAGGAGGTATGACGGTAATAACTAATGAGAAAAATGAATTAATACCAACAAGAGCCGTCACAGGATGGAGGGTATGTATAGATTATCGTCGATTAAATGAGGCAACAAGGAAAGATCACTTTCCTTTGCGTTTTATTGATCAAATGTTAGAAAGATTATCCGGTCACAAATTTTATTGTTTCTTTGATGGTTTTTCAGGTTACTTTCAAATACCGATAGCACCCGAAGACCAAGAAAAGACAACATTCACATGTCCCTATGGAACTTTTTCTTATCGACGCATGCCTTTTGGTCTATGTAATGCCCCCGCAACCTTTCAACGTTGCATGGTGGCCATCTTCCATGACATGATAGAAAAAACAATGGAAGTCTTCATGGACGACTTTTCTATCTTTGGAGATTCATACGACCAATGCCTCGATAACCTTGAATGAATGTCATCTCGATGTGAGGAAACTAACCTCGCCCTTAACTGGGAAATGCCATTTCATGGTAACGGAGGGAATAGTACTCGGTCACAAAATCTCAAGCGAAGGAATGGAGGTTGATCGAGCAAAAATAGACACTATTTCTCGATTACCACCCCCATCCTTCGTTAGAGCTATCAGAAGTTTTCTAGGGCATGCCAGATTTTATAGACGATTTATCAAAGACTATTCTAAAATCTCAAGGCCTCTAATAAAATTACTTGAAAAAGATGCTCCTTTCATCTTTGACAAGGATTGCAATCAAGCATTTCTAACACTAAAAGAAATGCTAGTCAATGCACCTATCATGATAGCGCCTGATTGGAAATTACCCTTCGAAATCATGTGTGATGCAAGTGACTTTGCAGTTGGAGCCGTCTTGGGACAAAGAAAAGATAAGCATTTTCACCCAATTTATTATGCTAGTAAAACACTTAACGATGCACAAGAAAATTACACAACAACCGAAAAGGAATTACTAGCCGTGGTATTTGTTTTTGATAAATTTCGTTCTTATCTTGTTCTTTCTAAAACAATAGTCTATACAGATCATGCAGCCATTCGATATCTCTTCAAGAAACAGGATGCTAAACCACGCTTGATTCGGTGGATTCTACTCCTCCAAGAATTTGACATTGAAATAAAAGAGTAAGAGGAGCAGAAAACACCGCAGCAGATCATCTTTCCCACTTGGAAGACCCAGCTTTGGAGGTAACCAGGGATGAGTAAATCAATGAAAAATTCCCAACAGAGTCCCTGGAAATGGTGGAACACCGAGAAGAGCCATGGTACGCGGACTATGCTAACTACCTAGCTAGCGGTATAGTCGCAAAAGGATGGCCACGTCATCACAGAAAGAAATTCTTTGCCGATGTAAAGCATTATTTTTGGGAAGATCCTTATCTTTTCAAAATGTGTGCTGATCAACTCATCTGTCGATGCGTACATGGTAGTGAAGCAAGAAGAATTATCCGCCATTGTCATGAGGGTCCATACGGAGGACATCATGGTGTCGCGAGTACCGCACGAAAGGTATTTGATTCAGGATTTTATTGGCCAACCATTTACAAAGACGCCCAAAGTCTTGTCAAGATATGTGACGCTTGCCAAAGAACATGTAATATTTCTTCCAAAAACGAAATGCCATAAAATGGCATTCTTGTTTGTGAAATTTTTTATGTGTGGGGACTCGACTTTATGGGACCTTTCCCACCGTCAAAAGGAAACAAATATATACTTGTGGCGGTAGATTACTTGTCTAAATGGGCCGAGGCTGAGGCACTTCCAACAAACGATGGAAGAGTCATGGTAAGATTTCTGAAAAGATTATTCTCTCGTTTTGGAACACCAAAAGCACTAATAAGTGATAGAGGTACCTATTTTTGCAACCATCAACTTGAAAAAATTTTAACAAGGTATGGGGTCTATCACCGGGTCTCAACAACATATCACCCTCAAACAAATGGACAAGCCGAAGTGACTAATAGAGGTTTAAAAATAATACTCAAAAAAACCGTAGGGTTAAATAAAAAAGAATGGGCCGATAAATTAGACGATGCTTTATGGGCTTTTCGAACAGCGTACAAAACAACAATAGGTACAACCCCATATAAGCTTGTCTATGGAAAAAGTTGTCATTTGCTAGTAGAAATAGCACACAAGGCCTACTGGGCAATTAAAAATGTAAACTTAGACTTAGAAATTGCAGGTAAAAATCGATTTTGCCAATTAAATGAATTAGACGAATTCAGAAATTATGCATACTGTAACTCCGAAATTTATAAGGAAAGAATGAAAATTTTGCATGATAAATACATAAAACCTAATGAATTTCGGGTAGGGGATCAAGTTCTATTGTTTAATTCACAACTTCGATTATTCCCTGGTAAACTAAAGTCTAGATGGTCAGGACCTTTTTCCATCACCCATATTTTCCCACACGGTGCAGTCGAAATTAAATCTCGGAATGGAATTCCATTCAAAGTCAATGGCCAACGGCTAAAGATTTATCAAGGATTTATTGAGGATGAGGAGGAAGAAGAAATCTCGCTTCAAGCAGCCGAAGAATAAAACGAAGGTTCAAGCATCAACATCATACCCTGTAAGTTATGAACATCGGGAAAACATCTAAATCGGTAAGAATTCTAAAACCAAGTTTCGGGAAACAGGGCACTCACACGAGCACTTAAAAAAAATTAAATTTTGACCCGCCCACGGGGCCATGTCCAGCGGACACGGGGCCGTGTTCGCGCAACTGTCGGGATAAAACCCCCTTTTTCATTCAGTTTCTTCATTCCACACGCCCCGTTTCCCCAAAAACTCTCTGGTTCCGGCGAAAATTCCTGCAGATTTCAACGTTTCCCCTTCTTCTAACAACGTCAAGGTTTGATTCTATCCTTATAATTAGTTAGTTTAAGTACTTGCATGTAGTTTAACATCAAGATTTAGGGAAAAATCTACGGTTCTTCAACTTGAACCGGATCAAACTCCAAATTTTTGCTTAGATATGTTAGTATTAGCATAGTTACATGTTATAGGAAGTAAATCAACTTGTATTATTTGTAGATTTTCCTGATTTCTCACAAAAACCCCAAACCCTTGTTTTTAAACTGAAAAAGATGAAATTGAAGGGGTAAACGGTTTGTTTTGAGAAAAACGGCACTTGGGGTTTCATTTTCGGGGAAAACCGCCCCTACTAGACCAACAATTTTCAAGTTTTCGGGACCGAGTCGAAAAATAGGAATTTTGGGAAACAGACGCCTGGACACGGGGTCGTGCTCAGCGAGCACTGGGGCATGTCCAGCTAAATTCAGGCAAACATGGGGCGTGTCCGCTGAACACGGGGTCGTGTTCAGCCGACTGTTTTCAGTTTTCTTTGAAAATTTCACTGTTTCGTGCTAATTGTTTGGTGTTTTCTCTCAGATGACCAAGAAATTTACTAGATTCAACGCAAGTGAGTTGACTGCTCAGGTGCGGTATGATGTGCTAAGAACTAGGCCCGAGGAAAATCCCCGACAGGTGTGCATGGATACTCTCGAGGCAGTGAACCAAATAGACCGCTTCAACAACATTGTCACCGGCCCACTACGAGCTTCCCTTTGCACGCGGCTTCACTCTATGCATGAATATAACATGGAATTTTATAGCACATTCGTATTCAAGACAAGAGCGGATCCATTTGACAATGAAGGGGTAGAGTTCCGTTGTGGAGAGACCACGTATAGGATCTCAATTGCTCAATTTGGGTCAATGGTCGGGTTGTACTCGGAAGAGGATGCTGGAGAGGAAGAGAACACCGGAGGTCTTTGCGAGATTACGGAAAATCAACGCCAAGCTGCTTGGGCTCAAATCGGGGAGGGCAACTATAACCCGAGCCGAACTAAGAGCACAATGTTGAGGGACCCTCTCTACCGCTACATCCACAGGGTCCTCAGCTACTCTCTCTGCCAGAGATACGACAGTGGTGGAGTTGTTGGGTTACGTGATCTTCTAGTTCTCCATGCTACTCCCCCGACTCCTATCCTGTTTGGAGGGTGGATTTACCTCCTTTTCAAACACTTTGTGCCAAGGATGCTGAGGTCCTTTCAAAAAGGACCGTGGTCGGGAAAAGTAGACATGGCCATTTGCCGCTCCATGAACTTGATCTACGAAGCGGATAACGGGTCGGTCAGTTTTCAAACGGTTCAAGGGCATGCATGGAACCCTCAAGAGGCTCTCGTCCTACATGCTCCACACATTCGTCCTCCTCCCCAGTACCACTACCAGCCCCATGGTGATCCGGGTCAATCCTCCTCTCAAGGAGGTGGTTTTCCTAACTTTCAGAGCTTACATGAATTATTGTAGGAAAATCTTATGTGCACCAGGAACACCTACAACATGGCCAGCAACACATACGCCCGGGTCAGAGTGATAGAAAGAAATATCTCCGACATGCAGGATGATATTGGAAACATCCGGGAGTATATGGCGGGCCACGGAGGGGATGATGATGATGAAGACGACGACATGGATTGAGTGGGAGGAGTTGGAGGTGGCATCACACGGTTGGAGGTCTCACAGATTAACCCCCTTTATCTCATGAACAATTGCATGGCCTGCGTGCCATTTGTTGAACAATTTACTTCCCTTAACACTTTTTAATTTTCTGCATTTCTTTTCTTTTTAACTTGTGATGTGGATGATGAAACTTTGGTAAATTAGGATGTTTGTTATTGTTTGGTGTGGTATTTATTATAAAACAGCTACATACGAAGCTTAAAGCACTAAACATTAATGCTACTAAAGCCGAGACAGAAGAACCAAAAGCAGAAACCTGTTTTACATGTTTGCAGTTTGTCCACACGGGGTCATGCCCAGCCGACACGCCCCCGTGCTCACCGCCCATACCTATTGTTTGTCTAAATTATGCAAACTTTTGTCCAACACGGGGTCATGTTCACCAGACACGCCCTCGTGTCCACCTTCTGTAAGTTCTCGTTACTGGCAATCTGACCATGGGGCCGTGCTCATCCGACACGGGGTCGTGTCCAGATGCCCAGTAACATAAATTTTTGTTTTAACACACCTTTTTACACATTCAATCAACCTAAAAACTTATTTTTGGGACACATTGAGGACAATGTGTAATTTAAGTGTGGGGGGGATGCTAAAACCTTGAATTTTGCAAGTCCTAATTGAAAGCCTTACACAAAACTCTATTGGAACCGCTAAACACCCCAATTTTTTCAAAAACTTTTCTTTTTTGTTTTACTTGTCTTGGTTTAAATTGGGAATAACAAGTTCTAAAAAGGTTATATTTTTATGAATTTACAACCGATAGCGTCGTGATAAAAAGAACCAACATAAGAAAATTATGAAACGGCATGACAAATCTAGTTAAAATTTGATTATATATACTTGATCGCATTAAAAACCCATTCCCACAAAAAGTGAGTCTTGAGCCTTTAATTGAGCATACAAATACACATCTTTAAACTAAATGCTCATCTTTCGTTTCTTCTGTGAATAGCCGTTTGGTTTCTTACGACTCTAGAACTTGCCATGACGATGCATTCCCGGTCCTTACCAACTTAAACCCAAGTAAGTAAATGATGGAGGCATTAGGACTAACCCTTTTTCTTTTCAACACCATTATTTTTCTTTTTTTACCACCTACCCAAAATCCCCTTAGTTAACCCCTTTGAGCCTAAACCTTTTCATTTCTAACCCACAAAACAAACACCCTTTACCCACCAAAAACCCTTTTTTTTCATTTTAAACCCTTTATTTTAGTAAAAAGCTTGGTTTTCATATGACATTCCTTATCATTTGAAAAAAAAATTGTGAAGCCTAGCAATAAACAAACAAGTTCCTCAAAAGAAACCTTGTTTGAAAAATGCTTCGTTTGAATAAAAAGTTTTACGAAAACCAATGCTTTTTACGCCTTTCGCCCTTTTCTGCTAACCACCTGCCTTTAACCCAAGCCTAACCCTTCCCCAAGTCCTCTTGATATTTACAAAGGTCTATAGTTAAAAAAGAGGAGGATTGATTGCTTGGCAAGCATATGGTAGAAGTAAGTTCCATGCCAGTCTCGAGTGTTTCACAAAAATACATCTTCGGCCGAGTGTTGAGTGATCTCCCGTGAGGTATGTGAACTTGTATATAAATGGAATTTTAAAGAGGCATGTTATGCCCAAATAAGTAATTTCTCTTATGAAACGTTCTAAATAAATCATAACGAATAGGATTGTAAATAAAATAAAAATAAAACCTAATAAAGATCTTGGAATCCCGACACTCAAGATAAGCCCAAAACTTCTCTTCTACCCATTCCATTTGGGTGTGTAAGCAACATTATAAAGAGTTTTGCTTAAGGACAAGCAAAGATTCAAGTGTGGGGGTATTTGATGTGTGTAAAATGCAACATATAAATTACATCAAATGAGGCATAAAACTAACCCTTTTTTGGTACTAATGTTGGAAAAAGTGTGCTTTTGTCTTCCTTTTGTATTTTCAGGATTAAATGAACTCAAATGAACAAAAGAAGCAAAAATACAGCTAAATCTAACATAAATACAAGAAAACGAATAAACGTAGCATGCCCGACCCCTCGACAGCATCTTCCCAAGCAAAAACAAGAGATCAGAAGGCTGAACACGCCCCGTGCCCAGCGGACACGGGGGCGTGCCCAAGCGTTTGCAGAAAAGACAAAAGCGTAGAAGCTTCTATTCCCCAACACGGGGCGTGCCCAGCTCCACACGGCCGTGGTCAACGCTAAGATTCGCAGAATCCAAGCAAATCTTGATAGTACAGATACGCTTCTGCTCACGGGGCCGTGCCCAGCGGACACGGGGGCGTGGTCAACTAATGCAGACAAACTGCATTTAATGAAGAAAGAGAAAGTGGATGGACACGGGGCCATGCCCAATGAACACGGGGCCGTGTCCGGGCTTCTGTGCAGACTATAAATAGAGGTGTTTGGTTCACTTCAAAGGCATCCCTTGGCAAACCACCTCTCTCCCACTTCACCCACACTCCACCACCATCACAACACCCACATCCACCACCATCATCCACTTCACCCACAAGATTGATAGTAAGAGTTCTTGACAATCAAAGGTCATGTTTGCCTAAGTCTCTTACATCACTTGGTGAAGATAAGCATTTAGTGTAATACTTTTGTTTTTTAATCTTTTCGCACTTTTTATTTGGTTCTGTATTAATGACTTTAATAACTAGTTTCTTATGTTGAAGGTGAAACTTCCTTATCATTTGTCCGTGGTGTCTTGGCGTTATTTTACTGTCTATATAAAATAAAAGATTTACACAATTCATATCTCTATGGTCTATATAGAGATATGTTGGCTACCTGGTCGGGGGTTAAGGGAATGGTTTGGTAAGGTTCTTGCCTTGTTCAGTGTATAGATCCTGCAAGGACCTGGGTCAAGCTTACTAGGACCTCCTTCAATACCCACTGGTATTGGATGGCGGGGGTGCGAATAGCTTGATCCCCTCATATGTAAACTACTATTAATACATTAACCCGGCTACTTGGGATTGTATCCCTGCTGACTCAAACCATTTAGCCGAGGGTAACGTCACCTTCAAAGAGGGGCCGACCACATTACGCATTAATAACTTAATTAATTATCTTTCAATAATCCAACCCTTTAGGATTGTATCCTTGCTGACTCAAACTACTGGGTTGAGGGTAACGTCACCTTCAAAAGAGGGGCCTACTACTATAACTAATATAATCTCTTAAAAAGTGCAAAAGTGCGGAAAACATCAAAGGTTACACTAAAGGCGAGTCGGATGTCACACCCCAACCGATGGCGGAATCATCAGGGCATGGCACTGAGCGAAACAGATTGTCCAGAAGTTTCCATAACAACTATCATTACCATTCAATTTAAAATAACATGTCCCATACCATGTCTCAAACAGTAAACAAATTATTACAGATAAAATCTAGGCAAGTAATTCTGTTCCGACAACTCAGATTTATACATAGATAGTTTATTTATTTGTTTCTAGGACCTCTTTTCCTAGCTTCGATTTCATCACTGCGCAGAGAGCATCCTAGACCTTTCCTAGCCTCGATTTCACAGTGAGCTAGGCATACAAACAATTTAAGCACCTGTCACATACGTTAAAATAAAGTCAATACATAAAATGTAAAGGTGAGCATACAAGTTTGATAATAGCATAAAGAGTTCGAATTCGTTTACGCATAACCAGCGTACACATAGTGAAATGAAGCACGTTAGTTATCGACATAGATCCATCGATACCAATGACTGCAGGTTGACTGCCCGAGGCAGTTCGCAATACATGATTACCACCGTAATCCATGCAAGTAATTGTCCTTAACAACCCCCGTGTGAACGGGTGCTGAGTCCAAACTATAGTACTATCGTTGCTAAGGTAGGTAGACAGCATTCCATGTGTAAACATAACAAACAAGCATTCATAAGCCACATATAACATGCATTAACGGTTAGCGTTCAAATAGTATCGAGTAGTGTGTTTGATGTGATTTGAATAGTTGTAACGTATGTAACACCCAAAAGTGCATAAAACAAAAAGGGATCGAGTATACTCACAGGGGTTGATGGATTGAAGGGAGCGCTTAGCGAGTAAGGTTAGCCTGAATGGATTGATAGCATAACGATAAGTGACGCGTAAAACAAAAAACAAAAGTGTTGGAGAGTCGGACAGCTGGTCGATTGGACGGTAGTTCGATCGGATGGCTGACCGTTCGGTTAACAGTCCGCTCGGACCGCTATCCGGTCGGTCGGTAGGCCGATCGGATGGCTGTTCGAGTGGATTATTTCTTCCTTTGAGAAGAATATGTTTGTGTATGATGGTTTGACTTTTGAAGTTTTCGTTGTAGCATTTGAAAACATTGAAGTACATTTACCCTTCAGGTCGGTCGATCGGACGACTGTTCGATCGGCCGGCAACCCGATCGGTTAGGTATATTTGTAGTGATTTGCTTTGGATCGGACAGGTGTTCGATCGGACAGGTCAACAAGTCAAAAACTTAATGATTTGCTGACCGATCGGTTGGCAAGTCAACAATAGTCAACAACTTTAAATGAAATGCAAGGTGTGGTGCAGTGGATCGGATAATTGATCGATCGAACACGATGGGTGCACTTGCCCATATGTGTGTTTAGTGTTAGTAGAATATCGTGTTTTATAAATTTAAAACTTGACTAAAGTGTTAAAAAGGGCTTAAAATATACATAAAAATATATTCACACCGACACACATCAAAGGTAATGAACAGAAATGAATGAAATGAACAAAATTTTCAGATATGAAGCACCGATGGCCCCACGGTGGGCGCCAAACTGTTTTGGTCCAAAATCACACAAGAATAATGCAACAAAATCTGATTTTGTGAGGTATGATGCTTGGTTAATTATGCAAATGTATGAACAACAAATGAATGAAATGAATGGTGAACACAAGGATTTATACGAGGAAAAAGCCCTTGATCAATGAATGATCTTCGGCACAAAAAACTTCAGGTGATGGAAACTACCGATCACCAACTATATTAAACAAAGAAAGTTTACAAATCAGGATGATAACAAGCTTGGTACAAGGATCACTAGTGTGCAAAAGTGTGTAATCGCAGAGAGTTCTCGAGAGCAGTGTTTGTGTGTTGCTAATAATAATTCAATCAAGCTTGTATCCCCATTTAAAAATAGAAATTATCAATGCTAACTAACTATCCGCAAATGGTGCAAGCTCCCCATGATCACCATAACGGTCGAAGAGTCCTTGCACGTGTAGAATCATCAAGCATATTCCCCTAGAATCTCGGTTGGACCAAGTCTTATTCGAATACTCCTGCAAAATAAGTTAAAACATGATGGAAACAATTGTTAGTTTAGGATAATAATGAGGATCCTTAATTCAAACTGAACTGAGAATCTGTGATCCAAGCTGCACTTGAGGATCCGTGATCCATAAGCTGTGAAATTCTATCCCAAACAATGTGGACTTAATAGACAGAGATAAGTTCTCTGTTCATGAAGTTGATCTGATGTTGGATCAATTTGGCTATAATAGCACAAACCCAATGTATTACCAGTTTTTAAATCCTGAAAAAAAAACCTAGATGATGGTCTTGAACACCTAAGCAATGATCAAGACTGTCTAAACTTGGCTAAGTATGTTGAAGAACACAAGGTCATCAATGTATATACCATACATGGCTTAAAAAACATGAAGGAACTGTTTTCCTCACCTATTAAACCTACCAAACCTACTATCACCATTGAAGAGATAGATGAACCTAGACCACATGCTCTTGTTCCTTTTAACCTAAATGCAGATGCTAGGCAATACAGTGGGTTTGTGCAATCAAGTGGGGATGTGTTGGTGATAAGGATGGTGTGTTAGGTGATAAGGATGTGGGACAATCTAGTGGGGTTGTACAAGGTAACAATTTGGCTACAAATCAAGCTTGGGTTGAGACTGAAGTGACTATATGTGATGACATTGAAGGTCTTGATGATTATAGTGAGGATAGGATTCATAATGATAGTGACTGTGAGGATAGGATTCATAAAGAAAGTGATAGTGAGGATACTAGTGATAGTGATTATATATTTGATAAAGAGAACAATATGACTAACCATGAGGTAGACATGAGTGACTATAGGATGAATGTTGATGTAGATGTAGAGGACATGGTCAATGAAAACCAAATGAATGTTGAGGAAGACATAGATGGGGATGTTTTAGATAATGAGAGGTTTGACAGTGGGTCTGAATCTGATGAGAATCGGACAAGTACTAGGAAACACTTGTTACACAAGATAAGAAGATCTAATGAAAACAAGGCAAATTTTTATCTTGGGCAGGCCTGTGGAAACATACAAGAAGCCAAAAAACTGATAAAAAAACATGCAGTGGAGACTAGAAGAATTATAAAAATCATCAAGGATGATCACAGTAAGTTTAGGGCTGTATGTCAAGGTTCTAAGCCAGACTTTGAAGTAGATGATAATGGGGTGCATATTCAAAGTCAAGCCAAAGAAAAAGGTAAAGAAAAAGTGGGTGATTTGGAAAAAAACTGAAGACAAGGGTAGGAAAGGTAAGAAAAAGAAAGAGAAAGGAGATGTTGTAGAAAAAAATAAAGAATCATGGATTTTAGAGCAAAAAACTGTCACAAATGTTGGTGGTAGGGGGAAAGGACAAACCCTCAACAGTTTCAATGTCCATGGGTATTATTAATATCAAAAGAAAAAGATTCTGAGAGTTGGTTGGTCAAAACCCTAATCACTCAACACACATGCCTTCAAACCCAGAAGCACTATGCTTGTACTTCAAAATTTCTTTCACAGCAAATGTTAGAACAAATTGATGAGAACCCAGATATCCCAGTTAAGGCTGTTCAGGAGCAATTTCAAAGACAGATTGTTGTTGGGATTTCCAGGATGAAGGCATACAAGGCTAAGAAACTAGCCAAGAAGCATGTAGAAGAGGACTATGTTGAACAGTATACATTGTTGAGGGAGTATGCTAATGAATTGATCCAACAAAATCCAGGTCCTACTGTAAAAATTGAGATTGAAGCAGGTCCAGATCCAGGGAATAACATAAGACAGTTTAGAAGAATATATGTTTGTTTGTCTCAGGCACATACATGAGAATATGAAAGTGAGCTTTAAAGGTGATCTATACAAGGATATGTTGTGGAAGTGTGCTGCTGCAACAACAATTCCAGAGTTTACACTTGCTATGGATGAATTGAAGGCTTTCAACAAGAAAGCCCACCTATGGTTGTCAAAGATTCCACCATTGCATTGGTCAAGGTCACACTTTTCAGGTATATAATTCAGTGAATATTTATGTTTTTATTTCATTTATTGATTGGTTGCAATTTGATCACAGGAAGGGTTGTTTCTGACATACTTCTTAACAACATATGTGAGGTTTACAATGGTAAGATTGTGGAAGGCAGGGATAAGCCCATCATTTCTGCACTTTAATACATAAGGGGGTATCTTATGCAGAGGATTGTGACTGTGTTGAACGTGATAGAGAATAGTGAAGGGATGCTGACACCAAAACAACAGAAGTGTTTGATAAGATCAAGAAGGATGCAACTCACTACCATATTCAGTGGAATGGAGGGGATTACTACCAAGTCAGTGGAAAACCGAATAGTGCTCACGTGGTGAACTTGGCTACAAGGACTTGTACTTGCAGGGGCTGGGAAATAACAGGTAATAAGAATACTTATTAAGTGTTGATGACAAACTATGGCTGCATTTGAATACTTAATAAGGGCTGGGAAATGCAGGTATGCCATGCAGACATGCGGTGGCTGCATTATGGGAGAAGGCTGCTACTGGTGGAAGGGTGGGTGCTCTAGAGAGTTGGGTTCATCCAGTTTACACCATCGATAGGTGGAAGCTGGTGTATTCATTCAATGTTAACCCAATTAATGGTCGTACTTTATGGGCAAAGATTCAACTTCCTATAACTATTGTACCTCCAAAGCACCATACACAAGTAGGAAGACCAAAGAAGTTGAGGAAAAGATCTGCAGTTGAGCTTGAAGAGTTGACCCAATCTGGTAGGTTGTCTAAAAAGCACACTAAGGCTACATACACAAAGTGTAAGAAGACTGGGCATAATTCGAGGACATGCAAAGGTCAAGGTCAAGCGGGTAATGGTGCAAAAGTTGGGAAAGCGGGTAAAGGTGCAAAAGTTGGGAAACCTGGGAAGGGTGGAAAATGACCATTTGGCTGCTTATTTTGTAATGTGATGTTGGCTGCTTAATATGTACTTTGAACACTGTAATGCTGCTTATTTTGTATTTTGACCAAACATGTTGTCTTTTGAACAAACACTATGTTATGGTATGGTTTGTAAGTGAAGTTTATCTATGCTATCTATGAAGTTATGGTCGTTTTGAAGTTTTGGCTGCTTATTATGTAGTGTCTACATATGTTATGTGATATTGGCTGCTTATGATGTAGTTTTGGTCGTTTTACACTTCTTACAGACATTTTGAAGTTTTGGTCGTTTTGCACGAGCACAATAAAAATACACTACTTATGTACATTACATCAGTTGCAAAAGTTGCACATTTCATTAGCACTTTAAACAACATTACATCAGTTGCAAAAGTTCGACATTACATTAGCACTTCAAACTACATTACATCAGTTGCCTTACATAAAAAAGCATACACCTGCTACTAGTAGACACACTAAGACAACATCACATACATAGCAAAACAAACCCAGCTAATAACCAAATACATTTTCAATTTTCTTGAATTGGCTTCAGACTCTCTCAGTTTGCCTTCAAGTAACCTGTTTGAATGTTCCAGGTTCTGCTTATCGACTTCCAAGTTGTTCTTACCCCTAAGCAATCCAGGTATGTTATCGACACACCTTTGACACCTTTCTTGATCATACTATCCAATAAAAGCACAGGTTGAGCGCTAGAATGCAAAAAACCATGATCGATTGAAAGATGAAGAAAACCCTAATTTGATGAGAGATGATATTACAAAGGAAGTGTTCAAGAGGTTGAAATGAGTCCAAAAGTTCAAACTGCTTTCAGTGCTGAAAACTCATCTGGTTCAGTAAATCAAAGCCCAAACAGCAGCAGTGGATTTTCTTCGTATCCAAATGTGAATCCAAAGAGTTCAACTTCAAGTTATCAGTTTAAAAGCTCAAACAGCAGTAATGGTCAAGTTTTAAATTGCAACATCGCGTTGCATCTTCAGAATGGTCAAAATTTCTCTGAAGAGGTCGCCAAAAGTCACATGTCATTACTTGCTACAGTGTTGGAATCATATGAGGGATTGGTTGCAGGAAGGATCGGAAATCCTATGTTGACAAAAGAGGATTACGATCAGATCGATGCAGAAGAAATGGAGCTCATGGACATCAAATGGTGTTTAGCTAGTGTTTTGAGGAGAGCTGAAAAGTTCAAGATGATTACAGGAAGAGATGATTTTAGAGATGCAAATGTTTCTACTTTGGGTTTTGATAAATCTAAAGTTACTTGTTTTCGATGCAGGGAGAAAGGACATTTCAAGAGGGAATGTAAAAATCGAGAAGCAAATGGAGCACAGAATCCGTTTGGAAAAGATGATTACTATCGGAAAGCCATATACCAACAAGTTGCTGATCAACCGTATCAACAAAAGGAACCACAAACTGCTCATGCCAAAATGATCGTAGAAGCAAATAAGAAAGCTTATTTTGGTATCATTGATCAAGATGATGAAAAAGTGGCAGAGGGTTTCAGTTGGGATAAATACATTCCACCTGATTCAAAGATGGTAGCATTGACTGCACAAATCATCCAAGAGCCAGTATTTGATCAATCATCATCTGATGATAGTGATGATGAAGAGGAGACACAAATAAACATTGGAAAATCTATGTTATCTCCTGAAAGTTTTCAATTTTATTTTGCAGATAGATTGGAGAAGCTGAAGGAAAGACGAGCAGCTAAAGAACAGAGAAAGATGAGATGTGAAAATGTTGCTGAGACAAAGAAGAATGAAGAAAATGAAGAAATTAAAGTCGTTGAGAAAGTGGTTGAAGTTGAGAAAGTTGTTGAAGTTGAAAAGATAGTAGAAATTGAAAAGGTTGTGGAGGTGATTAAACCGTGTCTAAAGTGTTTGGAATCTTGCAAGCAGTGTGAAGAAAAAGATGAGAAGCTGGGTGAGCAAGAGAAAATGAAAGAGACATTATTGTTTAATCTCAATTACGTGAAAGAATCATATGATGTATTGAATAGAACGGTAACTGGTCTACAAAAGACAAATTCTGAAAGAGAAGATGCGTTGACAATGATGAATGCTGTGATGATGTAAAAGCAGAAAGCCATAAATTTTTACATTGAAGAAAGTGCAAAATGGAAGCAAGAGTTGGAGACAGAAAAGATAGAAAATGAAAGAATCAGACGATTGTTACAGAGTTATTCTAGTTCTGATTATTTGATTGATCGAATTTATCCAACTATTGCAGGTTTAGAAGCAGTTCAAGATGAGAAGCCGAAAGAGAAGGATACTGGTAAGAAACAGAGTGTCAAGTATAACAAGTGTCCGCCTCCGATCTGGAAAGGTTATTCTCCCAGAAAACCAAATGAGGAGCAAGTCAAAAAGGCTGTCAATATAAAGTTAAAGTCTGAAACAACTGATGAGTTACCAGAAAACATTGACGTCACATTCACATCGTCTGACACTGATCATGAGTCTGAGTTAATAAAAAGGTGGTCGATCAGGTGTTGGATAAAGATGAAGAGTCAGAGTCAAAGTCCGAATCCAAGAGTTTGAGTTCATCAGTTGACAGTTCAAAGTCGTCAGTTAAACGGGTTTATAATAAAGAATTCATGTTATCAAAATCTAATTTGAGTGACGAACCAATCAAAGTGGCATATACTTTGAATGATTCAGACAAATTATATTCTGATGAGGAATTTCCAATAAGAGGTGTTAAACCAGAAATGATAAAAAAGGTTTTCAAACTAACAGAAATTAATACTTCTGAAATAAAAGATATAAATCTTTCGAAAAACCCCAGTCCTTACACCTCAAGAGTTCAACAACGTTTAAACAAGAAAAAGGGTTACAGTTCTGGTTCAGGTTATCAAAAGAAACCAAACCATAATGGTAATTTCAAAAGGAAAGGCTTAGGTTTTATTCCACCGAAAAATTATAAAAATGAGAAAATTATAAACCAAAAACTGTATTTGTTTCAGGGTCAAGTTCAGAAGAGGAAGAAAAGAGCTCATTCTGGAAGCAATCAAACAGAGAATTCCTTGCTAAGAAGCAAGAAGAAATGAGGAATGGAGCATACCAAAGAAAAGAAACAAGAACCTGTTACAGATGTCAAGAAGTTGGTCATATTGCTTGGAATTGTCCTAAAGCAACCAACATCAAACAGGAAGTTGATTCTAAACTTAAAGAAAAGCTTGTTGAAAAAAATGAACCACCAACTGAAAGATTCAAAATTTTTAAAAATTCAACATATGAAGTTGGTGAATGTTCAAAGAAAAGATTTTACAAAAGAAGAGTTAATCTTGACAACCAAATGTGGGTTGTTAAGAAATCTGAGGTGAAATCTTGCAATGAATTTGATTCCACAAAATCAGAGGAGCCACAATTTGAGGTAAAAGATGAGAAATCAGTTCCTCCAATGGATGATGAGAACTTTCCACCATTGAGAACTGAAAATTTCAAACAAAAAGTTGCAAAGTTGAAATCTCGAATCAATTCTATTCTGAGAAGAAAGAATTTGATGTTGATAAAGCGTTCAATGGGAAAGTAAAACATATTTTTGGGAAAATGGTCAATGGGAAGGCAAAAGGGGTGAAAGAATTTTATGAAGAAAAAAGAAATGTTCATACCCCAGGTGAAGTTGAGAAGGTTACACCTAAAGCTGGTCAGGCTTGGGTGTCTGTGTTCTTTACTTAAAAATCCTGACTTGCCGGAGCTCCCAGGTTGGTAAGTGTGGAGCAGGTATCGGCATCTTTCTTGAGAAATTCACTTTGGTGATATTTCGACCTACAAGATTAATTAGGAACATTAAGTTGTACTTGATTTATCTTTCATACAAGTGATGTTGTTGATAAAATCTAAAATTGTTAAAAAAAAATTAGGATGAAAGAAGAAAACAGTGTGATGAGATCCCTATTCTACAAATGGTTTGTATAAATCAACAAAACTAGTTTTCCGGAAAAACCATTTTGATTAAAACAAACTTAAGTGTTTTGAAATCTTAATGGGAAATGGTTTGTTGTAAGGGGGAGTTCTGATTGTTTATGCCAAGTGGATGGCGAATTGAAGCAATTCACAACAATTGTCACTTTACCTTGTATAGTTTGTTTTCAAAGTTTCTTTAAATGTTTTTGAATTTTAGGGGGAGTAAGACATTTCAGAAAATCCAAAAATATTAGAAAATTTGAAAAATCCAAAAACATGATAAGATCAAAAATGAGTTTTGTTGTGAAAAAGAGGAAATGATAGTACATCAGTGGACTATCACAGCACGCTAAAGAATTGGAAAGTCAAATGTGATAAACGGTCTCACTGATGATGTGCCAGTAGGTTTTCGCACATTTAGTAGAGTGTGTCGAGATATAAACCTAAATTTCAAACTTACTTATCTCGTGGGGAACATCTCTCGGATATATGGGTAACCCCCGAAATCTTATTTGAAAGGTCCCTCTTTCTGAGATACTAGGTCTTTATGCTTAGTGATATCTGGGGTATTATCCCGGGACTTCTGATTTTGCGGAAGCAATGGCCTAGTCCCCGGAGAGTACTTTACGCTTGCTTGAAATATAGCCCACCCTCAGCATAAAAAATGATGAAACATTGCAAAATGCTAATCATGTGCTGTTGAAGAAAAGATTCTCTAAAGGGAACCCACCAAAAGTCGAAGTCGTCATCTCTCTGATTTTGCGGAAGCAATAGCCTGAGCTCTCACGGCCCTCGCATTTAACCCTTTACAGATATCATCTAGGTATACTCACCTGTAAGACTGAATATTGGGATCTGGATATGGGAATATATTCTGAGGTGGGACACGCGAATAAGTTCAAGTGCTTAAAACATTAATCTCGTATCTCGAAACAGTTGAACTTTGGGTGAAAATTTAAGTGGATCAGTATACTGACAATCTAAGTGAATCGTTTAGAACTTAAAATGTTTAAAGCTTAACGGTGTTGGTGATTTGTCTCAAAAACTGATATGATCCTCTTACACGAACTCACAAAAATATTGTTTGTAAATATTTCTTTACTGCAGTTTTCATTATATTCAAAATTCCAAAAAGATTTTCAGTGTGTTTTAGCATAAATTTTGAAAAATCCAAAAAGATTTTCGACAACTGATGTTGAAGAGCTGATTTTCAAAATTCTAAGTGCTATACATGATGAATATTTCGTGAAGGGGAGTCTGTTTAAAATGGAAAAGATTTTTAATGATAACCTACAAGTGGTTCATCAGATATTAACATTGTAAAATCATTTTTTGTGTGATGAATACCTGCAAGTGATGAATAAATTTGTCAAATTTTAAATTTGTAAAATTTATTGTGAGGTAGAGAATGTGCAGGTTAGTCAGGTTTCAGATCCTGATTCTGAGCGTTAGAGAGCCAAGTTGCGATTTTGAACCTGTGAAGATTGAAGATTAGATCAGCATCCGAGAGGAAGTTATATGTTGGTGCTGATGAAAAGAGAAGAGAGAAGACTGAGGAAATTTTACACTGTCAGATACTTCAGAGAGTGCAAACAGACTGATAAAGACTGAAGACGTTGAAGACTCGACACTGAAGACTCGTCAACATCCGAGGGGGAGTCTGTTGGTGCATACGTCTGTCGACTTCGTCTTATATCGAGTCTTGTATGGTTATGTATAGATCAAGGCACGAAGTACGAGAAAACATGTCAAAATAGTTAATTTCGCATGAAATAGTTAATTTCGCGTGAATTGGTAATCAGGTAATTTCGCATGAACCTAATTTCGTGTGAACCTGTTGGTGCGAAATTAGCTTGCCTATAAATATTGGTCATGTAATTTCGTTTGAGTCATTCGTGCATGTGTGATTTCAGAGCCGAAGTGCTACCGAAGTGTCGTTTCGCTGTAAAACTTTGTCAAATCAATCAGAAAGACATTTAAAGTGAATATCTAGCTGAATCGAACTCGATATGTCTGTTTCCGCCTTTCATATTGAGTAGAACACCTTTGAACCACTAGTTTTGGTCAGTAAAACGATCCTACAAGTTTTCGTTGAGAAGTGTATAAAAGATTTTGTTAACAAATAAAAACACTATGCAGTGAGCGTGTAAGTTTTCGTTGAGAAGTGTATAAAAGATTTTGTTAACCCCAATGCCTCACCTTCGTTTTCAATAAACATTTTCTTTGAGAAATACTTTTAACAAAATAAAAACACTGTACAATGAGCATGTAAGGTTTTAGTTGAGAAGTGTATAAAAGATTTTGTTAACAAAATAAAAACACTATGCGGTGAGCGTGTAAGTTTTCGTTGAAAAGTGTATAAAAGATTTTGTTAACAAAATAAAAAGTTTATATTTATTGAAAACGAAGCGAGACTTGTTGTAAAAAAATATTTTTTATAAAAAATTAATATTTCAAAATACAACTTGCAGTACCTCTTCCTAAAACTTTAAAGTGATTAAAAACAAAATTTCAATTTGAATGTTAATTTTAACAAAAAAAATAGTTTTGTTGAAGAGAGAAAGACTTGAATTACGCTTGGAAAAAGCTCACCTGACAGTAAACCACTTGAAATCGTTTGGGAGATATCAGAACTACAAGTCGCTACTGATTCGGATAGTCCATTTACCCGAACCATAATACTCAAGATTTTCAGGATGTTAAAGTGTTGTGCCGAGAATTCGATCGATATCGTTTTGTTCGTTACAGTTTCGGTATGCTACAACACTCAAAAAAAACACCCATTCGGATTGGGAATATGTGCAAATGATGGAGCATAAATTACAGATTCTTCGAGTCGGTATCAATTCAGTTCGTTACGGTTTCATCACATGCCATAGCAAGTAAAAGAAAAAAATCAAAAAATAAAATCCTAATATGACCTAAAAGATATTTACAAAGGTTTGGTTCTCTTTAAAATGTCACTAATTAATAGTGTTGCAGTTTAGGCTTTTCGAGAATACATTAATTTAGGCATGTTGAGAATACAAAAGAACACTAATTAATTCTCTGCAGACTTGATTGTTTTGTTTTGTTTTTTTAGAGTAAACTTCCGTTTTACTCCCTGTGGTTTGGTTGTTTTAACGATTTTGTTCCAATTCTTTAAAAATAGTCATTTTACTCCCTGATGTTTTGGTTTTGTCACCAGTTTGCTTCACGGGCTTAACTCCATCCATATAGTATGTTAGTTGATGGGTATTTTGCTAATTACAAATATAAAATAAGGGTATTTTGGTAATTACCTAAATGTCCTTAATATAAAACAAAATAAATTAAGGTGGGGCCCACGTTTTTTATTTAAAATAATGATAGCTGGTCAAAGTCAACATCCTTGTCAAATAAAACCCTAAGAGGTCGCCCACAAACCACCATCATCACCACCGCTGCAACAGACCACCGTCATCACCACCGTTGCAACAAACCACCATCATCACCACCCACAAACCTGTCGCCACCCAAAAACCACCGCATCCCCACCCACAAATCACCACCACCACGAATCTCCAATCCAGAAGACAACAACAACCACAACCACCAGATCTACACCACTCTGTCATCCTCATGCGACAATAACTCTCCGGCCACTACCCTTTCTTTAGAACCTGCAACTCGTTCCATTCAATACTTCATATAGCTTCTTCCCCAATTTCCTGCAATTCAAAAAAAAAATAACAAATGGCTCCAACAAACGTCACCAAAGAATAAGGACAGAAGAATGGATTCTGAGTTGACTGATGATGATGAATTAGTGGTTGTACCGTACAAATTCTGAGTTCACACTTCTTGTTTCACATCCAAATGATTATTGCCATGACAAAGAAGATGTACAAATTATCAGATCCATTGTTAACTCTTACGCTTCCACAAAAGGTTTTTTTTTTTTTTTTTTTTTTTTGTGTGGGGGAGGGGGGGGGGACGAAAGGTGGAGGCTGTGGTTGAGGGGTGGTGGTGTGGAGTTATGGAGAAAAATGATGGTGAACTATTTTAGGTTTTTAATTAAAAATAGGCCCTACCTGAATGGATATTTGTAATTACCAAAATACCCTTATTTTATATTTGTTATTATCAAAATACTCTTTCAATTAACATACAAAATGGATGGAGTTAAGCCTGTGGAGCAAACTGGTGACAAAACCGAAACATCGGTGAGTAAAATGGCTATTTTTAAAGGTTTTGGGCAAAACCGTTAAAGTGACCAAAGCACAGGGAGCAAAACGGAAGTTTATTCTTTTTTTTTTAAACGACTAATTTTTTAATTCTCTGTCGTCTGTGTGATTTGAACCCAAGATCTTCCCCTTACCAACCTAGGTGTTTTTTAAAGGTTTTGCTTTTCCCAACCTAGGTATTTTTAAATGGCTATTTATATTGTTTTGTTAACTATAAGTTATTTTAGGCGTGTTGAATACGAAAGAACGTTAATAAATTCTCTGTAGACTTGTTTGTTTTGTTAACTATAAATTATTTATTAAAGGGTGGTGAAGCCTACCTAATACATTTAATGCCGTTCAAAAAAAAACCTAATACATTTAATTTAATTTGTTTTCTTTCGTTTTAGTTAAGATTAGATAATAAGAAAACAACCAAATCAAAAGGAAAATCCACCAATTAAAGGAAAAGGCAAGAAAAAAAGGTAGGGAGCAGAATCGAATAGGGATGAGCTCGGTACCGTTCGGTACCGAACCGGTACCGGTACCGAAAGAACCGGTACCGAAAATCCTCGAAAGTGGGTACGGGTACCGGTACCGAATATACCCGGTTCGGTACGGTTCGGTACCGGTACGGTACCGGTATTTGAGGGTAAAAACCGGTAAATACTGGTACCGAACCGGTACCGAAAATGTCAAAAGTCAGTACCGAATCGGTACCGAAAAGGTACCCGGTTCGGTAAATTCGGTACCGGTACCGAGTCCATTTTGCTCATCCCTAGAATCGAACATGCAAATCGTAGTTTTCTTAAGATACTAAGATGGTGCTCCTCCAACTTCACTATTCCATCAAACACAAAATTTCAACATATGATCTTCAAGTTTGAGTGATCAATAATTTCAGTTCATGCACGACTTTTAGACCCGATTTGCCTTTTGATTTGTGATGGGACGAAGAAGATGTTAGGTTGGGGGTGGAGCCCACAAAGTTTTTTTTAATTAATTTGTTTTATTATTTAGGTGGATCCCACTTAAGTTCAGTTGTATTCTTTTGTTTTAACTTTTAGAGTTAATTGCCAAAATCGTCCCTGGGCACGTTTGTCATTTTCGTCCAAAATAACACTTTTGTACCATTTTGCCCCCCACGTTTGTAACTTTTTGACATTTTGCCCCCCACGTTTATTTTTCTGTTAAGTTGAAGGATATTTGGATGAAATTGGCAAATATAAACCACAGGGATGAAAATGGCAAAAAGTTACAAACATGGGGGCAAAATGGTACAAAAGTGTCATTTTAGACGAAAATGGCAAATATGCCCAAATCTCAGGGACGATTTTGCCAATTAACTCTAACTTTTATTTTTAACAGAGAGGTACTTTTGTCGTTTCATATCAAGATTTGCCTTTCGATTTGTGATGGGATGAAGATGTGTGGTTGGGGGTGTAGCCCACAAAGTTTTTTTTAATTAATTTGTTTTTATTATTTAGGTGGATCCCACTTAAGTTCAGTTGTATTTTTTGGTTTTAACTTTTATTTTTAACAGAGAGTGTACTTTTGTCATTTCACATCAACTTAAAAGATAAAACTAACCCCCATGGCTCCATTCACGTCAGGTACTATCCGGGAACGAAATTACAAAAGTTGGGGACTATAGCTGTAATTTTAGAAAGTTATGGACTAAAGGTGAAAAATGGGCAAACCACAGGGACTATCCGAACACTTTTCTCTTGTTATATTCAAAGTGTTTTGAAAGTGAACCGATCATCTGATCGACACCTTATTGTTTTATTGGTCGGATCATTCGAAACTTGACTCAAAGTTATTGACGTCATAGTTAATTTATGGAAACAACACTTAATTATTATATAAATTTTAAAAGCTTTAGCATCATGTTTGAGACGTCCATCCCAAATTCAAATCTTATAATTTAATAAAAATAATAATAATGATAATGATGATAACATGTGTTAATACTCTCTTTAGTGGTGAAGACTCGAATCTTGACATGCTATGAGCTCGGTAGAGTTTAAATCTCAATATAGTAGTCTAAACCTGCAAGTTAGATAGAGACAGTGCCATCAGCCTCGCCACAGAGAGGGGTCTTTTTGTGATCAACCTTCGGCGTAAGGATAATTGTTTGTGTGTGAGTGAACAGTTGGGTTCTCTGAAGTGTGAGAGGTATTTATACCTTTTGGGGTTGGCTGATGTGGAAAAGTGGTCCTGGTCGGACCAGTCATTTCATGGTAGTTAATGATGTGGGACCCTAGTTATTATAGAGTGATGCGAGGGTTACTTGTGAGCTTAGGCTCAGACCAAGTATTGGATGATTAGTCCGAGCTTGAGTGGCTGGGTCGGGAGACGAATAGATCGTCCGACCTTATGTTGGTTCGATAGTCTGAAAGTTACCTCATCAAATGGCACACAAAGTGTTACAATATTTATAAATCTTACTTATTGATAAGTTAAGAGTTACAATTATGCTTATCATACAAATAGACACTTAAAACAACAATCATAATCGAATAACTTACTCGTATCCAAATACATATTATTTTTAACCTATTAATCTAGAACAGAAAAGTTATAAATATTGAACTTCCCCGTCTATGTGGATCTTTGCAAAAGCTTGTATTTATCTTATAGTTTTTGTTGTTGTAAGTATGAAATATCTAAATTTTCACATTGTGCTTTTCTAGTCTTTTCTCTTATTATGTTTATTTCCGTGATGTTCGTATCAAAATGAAAGGGTAAAGCTATCCTACAAAGTATCCTAAAAACAAGAAGTCTACAAACACTCAATGGATCGCAAAATATAACACAATATCGAGTAAAATATAACAAAATGCCGAAAAAATTAACACAATGTCAAAGAAAGAAGACATAATGAGTCGCAAAAAAGACACATATATAGAAAAAACACAATGATAAATAAAAAGACACAATGATCTTTTGTTTTTTGAACGGCAAACATCACTCCTACATTACACCAATTAATCTAAACTACACATTTGCTCAGGTTTGAACCTGAGACCTCTCCTCTAAGAGGCATTTGCCTCTACGAAGTTGGCTAGCCCTAACAATGGCAAAGACACAATGATCTAAATGGCAATTCTAAAATCTACAAGCTAAACATCTAAAAGCGAAAACCTAAAATCTCATATCGTAGAGTTCGATGGAACGATCCCAATGTCGCTTGAATAAGGGCAACCGGAGTCCGTTTGATACCTTTCTTACGACATTTTATTTTTAAGAGAATTTGTATTTGATGCTAACCCTAAATGATAATATGACATGTTTGTGAAACAATTGCCATATTACACAAACACTAACCCAAGGGTGGAAAGGGCACCATCGGTGACCTCTTCTGTCACACCCCAACCGATGGCGGAAACATCGGGGCATGTCACTGAGCGAAACAGATTGTCCAGAAGTTTCCATAACAATTATCATTACCAAATAATTTAAAGTAACATGTCCCATACCATGTCTTAAAAGGAAGACAAATTATTACAGACAAATCTAGTCAAGTAGTTCTGTTCTGGCAACTCATATTTATACATAGATAGTTTATTTATTGGTTTCTAGGACTCCGTCCCTAGCCTCAATTTCATCACCAGCACACAAAGCATGTAAACATCCTAAGCACCTGTCACATACGTTAAAGTAAAAGTCAATACACATAGTGTAAAGTTGAGCATACAAGTTTGATAATAGCATAACCAGCACGTACACAGAGTGAAATGAGGCATGTTAGTTATCGACATGAACCTATCGATACCAATGACTACGGGTTGACTGCCCAAGGCAGTTCGCGATACATTCTCACCACTGTGAGCCATGTAGGTAATTGTCCTTAACAACCCCCGAGTGAACGGGTGCTGAGTCCAAACTAATAGTACTATCGTTGCTAAGGCGGGTAGACAGCATTCCATGTGTAAACATAACAAACAAGCATTCATTAAGTCACGTATAACATGCGGTAATGGTTAGCGTCTTAAAGTATTGCGTAGTGTGTTTGATGGTGATTTTGTATAAGTAACGTATGTAACACCCAAAAGTGTGTAAAGCAAAAAGGGATCGAGTATACTCACAGCGATTGATGGATTGAAGGGAGCACTAGAGATGTCACACCCCAACCGATGGCGGAAATCATCGGGGCATGGCACTGAGCGAAACAGATTGTCCAGAAGTTTCCATAACAACTATCATTACCATTCAATTTAAGTTAACATGTCCCATACCATGTCTCAAATAGTAGATAAATTATTACAGACAAACATCAAGACAAATATCCTGTTTCGACAACTCAGATTTAAACAAAATAGTTTATTTATTGGTTTCTAGGACCTCCTTTCCTAGCTTCAATTTCATCACAGCACAGAGGGCATCCTAGACCTTTCCTAGCCTCAATTTCACTGTGAGCTAGGCATACAAGCAACCTAAACACCTGTCACATACGTTAAAATAAAGTCAATACATAAAATGTAAAGGTGAGCATACAAGTTTGATAATAGCATATAGAGTTCGAATTCGTTTACGCATAACCAGCACGTACACATAGTGAAATGAAGCATGTTAGTTTATCGACATAGACTCATCGATACCAATGACTGCGGGTTGACTGCCTGAGGCAGTTCGCAATACATGATTACCACCGTAATCCATGCAAGTAAAAGATCCTTAACAACCCCCGAGTGAACGGGTGCTGAGTCCAAACTATAGTACTATCGTTGCTAAGGCAGGTAGACAACAATCCATGTGTAAACATAACAAACAAGCATTCATAAGCCACGTATAACATGCATTAACGGTTAGCGTACAAATACTTTGAGTAGTGTGGTAGTTGTTGTGACAACTCGTAATTTAGAACCTTTCATTGTATCTCGATGTAACATGCTTGAACGTTATGTGACTAGTTAACATGTTGGTTTAATGAATGTTATAAGTGAATATTATGTGAATACGTGCTGTGCTTATATGTATGCGTATATTTGTGTGTGACCCGAGACACAAGGACCCGACTCAAGACCACTCGGTCTCGAGTAAGCAGTAACAGTTGGGCCGGTTGGGCCATGCACCTCCTTTAGTCTACCCGAAAGCCCATTAGGGTGCACCAACTTAGAACAAGTATATAACCTTGGTGGATAGCCAACCTTGCCATTTTTTGGGCAATCTACACACACTCTCCTACACACACACTCCTACATTCTCTCACTAAAACCCTAGAAGCACAAACCTTCTTCCCTCATTCTCGGATTCAAACCGGCAACACTAGGACCCTCGGTTCAAGCTTGGAATCGTCAATCGGAAGTCGACCCTTCATACCCTCATACCTTGGAATCTTACCGGTTAGTGATTCATATTATGTGTTTTATTTCGGTTGGTGATGTATGATGAAGTTATATGATAATATGTGCTTGCTTGCTAGGTTTATGCATATTGAATATATCCTTCTTGAATAAACGGTATTAAGATTGTTGTTATATGATGATGTAATGTCGGCTTGGTATAGATAAAATGTGATTGATCATGAATGTTGGTAATCGGCTCTATATGGGTTGAATCCGAATGGCTTGGTTATGTTTAGGAAGTTTATTGCTTATAAAGTCGGATTTGCATATTTGTATTAGATGATGTGCATGGTTAGAATGTATGATAGGATGGGATTGTTGGATTAATCATATTGCAAATTGTGGAAAACCCTAAAATGATGAACAAGTTTGAATGTTAATATGAATATTTGAATATGATATGAACATGTTATGAACATTTGAAAAATGCTTGTTTGATCCATTTTATTGAAGTTTTAGACAAGAAAACATGTTTGTATGGATAGTACACACTGTTGCATGAAATCGGAATCCCATTGGCTAGTACAAACGCTGGCAATCAGCAGGTGTTCCAGTCGAGACCTCCGGTCTCTACTCGAGACCATTAAACCACAACTCGAGACCGCAGTGATTGCGACTCGAGACCAGAAGCGTGACAACTCGAAACCGTGGTTGCGACACAGGTTGCGAGTCGAGAGCCCCTAGTCTCGACTCGAGACCACGCATTACCAGCACACCAGCAACTCGACTCGAAACCAGGTTGCTAGCCTTGTTGCGACTCGAGACCTGACTCGGGACCACCAGGTCTCGAGTGATGAAAGCTACAGACCGAGACAACATCGTCTCGACTCGAGATCTCTAGTCTCGACTTGAGACCACCTGATTATGTACATTCTGTATGGGCGTGCATGGTTACGGGCCTAAGTGTTTGGGCCGAATGCATGGACTTTATGTGTTACTTTTGAATGTGTATGTTGTACGCTGTTGATTGGACTGCCATGAATAATACTTGTATGCAACGTGCTAGAACGTGTAGAAAACATACGTGCATTTCTTGGTTTGAACCTGACATGTATGATAACCATGTTAGGACGTGGTTGACCACTAGCATCTAGACTTGACTTTTTGCGTATCTGCCGAGCAAACCAAGGTGAGTTCACACCCTCTACAAAGCATGGGATTCCCAGGGGTTGGGAATGGGGTTAAGGAATATGGATTCCTCGTCCTTTCTTGGGTAGGACAGTATTGGTTCAGGAATATAATTCCTCGTCCTCATGGACAGATAACTCGTACTAGACCAAAACTCTATCACGAAGTCCCTCCTTTTATATCGACTTAATCGCCGGGCCAATGGCGAGCGGGTCATTAGTTAGATAGCGCTATTTAGGTCTGACAAGCCTCACACCGTGCCGCAGAGGACGGGCGTGAACTAATGGATCTGGGCACGTCAATGATGATAGACATTGACAGTTCAGGGCACATAAACATGACTACAGTCAGCAGTCGATATGGTAACGAGTCTAGTGTATACATGGGGTAGCCCCCACGGCCGAAATGCCAGATAACTAACATGGGGTAGCCCCCACGGCGGTATTGCCAGAATAAATGGGTAAACAAATCACGTTTTCAACTAAGGGGTAACCCCCACGGCAGGATGCCAGTTAAAGGAAACTGTTTTTGGAACAACTTAAAAAGGAACACCCAACCGTGAACTCACTCAACTTGTTGTTGACTCGTTACTACATGCTTTGCAGGTCAATAGGTACCTAGCTGGAGCTTGCATGGAAGAGAGTCGTTGTGGGACATGGACAGCTGTGTGCCATGTTAAACTTTGAAACAATTAAACTTATGTTTTGGTTTTAAACGTTATGCTTCCGCTTGCAACTTAAACTATATTTTGTTTGGACACCAATTGTATTGGTTGGATTTTATAATTACTTACATGCTTGTTCAATATGATTGGTGGCTGGATCCTGGTCAGTCACGCCTCCAAGCGGTAGTATTCCGCAGGTGGATTTTGGGGGTGTGACAGATTGGTATCAGAGCCATTGGTTATAGTGAACTTGGTTTTAATAAGGGAAAGAGTTTTATTAAAATCAGACTATAACCTGTACAGTGCTCTACGATCCACAACGACGCTTCACTCCACATGCAAGGCTCGACATTCTAGGTGATATGATCTGTGTATATATTGCCTACTTGATTAGTTATATAGTACATTGCTCATGGTATGCTTGGTTAGTATAACTACTGTTGCTTGAACACGTGTGTGCTTACTCCATTCTGTCATCGCACTTTC
The DNA here is from genome assembly GCA_030545235.1 of Helianthus tuberosus. Classification (NCBI taxonomy): domain Eukaryota; kingdom Viridiplantae; phylum Streptophyta; class Magnoliopsida; order Asterales; family Asteraceae; genus Helianthus; species Helianthus tuberosus. The sequence continues at coordinate 32,350,119 of CM060404.1, read as the reverse complement.
ACGAACCTCTCTCACTCATGTTTCCCTTGATGTGAAGATCATGTCTGGACGCGTTAACATGACTCAAGCCCAGTTGACGGCTCTGATTAACGAACGAGTTGCTGCGGCACTTGCAGCTGCACACGCAGGAGGTATACCCTGCAGTCCAAACTCATTCTAGGATCTTTAGACCCTACTCTCGTGAACCAACCTTTGTGTTAAACTCTGTCTTTCTTTCACCCACAATAGGTCAACATGCTCAGCCACCTGTGTGCACCTTTAAAACTTTTATGGACTGCCGACCCACTACTTTTAGCGGCACTGAAGGAGCTGTAGGTCTCCTCCACTGGTTTGAGAAGCTCGAGTCAGTTTTCAAAATGTGTGAATGCCCTGAGGCGCGCAGGGTGAAGTATGCTACCGGTACTCTCGAGGGTTTAGCGCTCACATGGTGGAACGCTCAGGTCCAAATGCTGGGGTTAGTTGCTGCTAATGCCACCCCATGGGAAAATTTTAAAGAGATGATCAAGGAAGAATACTGCAGTCGGGATGACATTCATAAGCTGGAAGTCGAGTTCTACAACCTCAAGATGACGGGGTCAGAAATTGAGGCGTATACTAAGAGATCGAATGAGCTTGCATTATTGTGTCCTACTATGGTGGACCCTCCAATTAAGCGTATTGAACTCTTCTTTAAGGGCTTAGTGCCAGAAATCCAAAGTCATGTGACTTCAGCAAACCTCGCCACCATCCAGCAGGTTGTCCAGTTGGCTCATCGTCTCACGGATCAGGCGGTGGATCAGAACAGGTTACCAAAGCGCATAGGTGCTGCAACTACTTCAGATGCTCCTAGTGACAACAAGAGAAAATGGGATGGAGCTTCAAGCAAGGGTTCAACTTCTGTGCAATCTCAGTCTCAGCAGAGAAAGACTGATGACTACAAGAGCCCCAGTCAGCAATCATCTGGTGGTCAAAGTCATGGTGGGTACAAAGGGAATCACCCAAAATGCAATCGCTGCAACCTACACCACAGCGGGCCATGTACCAGGGGTAACTGTCATCGATGTAACAAGCCAGGTCACGCCGCCAAGGATTGCAGAAGCCTGTACCCCGCAAACCAGAATCGTCAACAACAAGCCCCTCAGAACCAGCGACAGCAGCAGCAGCAGGGTAACAACAAAGGGTGCTTTCAGTGTGGAGCTGAAGGCCACTTCAAGAAAGATTGTCCCCAACTGAACAGGAACCAGAACAACAACAACAACAACAATAATCAGGGGAATGGTAACAATGGGAACAACAACAACAATGGAGCCAGGGGACGGGTGTTCGTGATTGGCCAAGGAGAAGCAAGGAATGACCCCAATGTTGTGACGGGTAAGTTCCTTCTCGACGACTTTTATGTTACCGTTTTATTTGATTCGGGTGCCAATACTAGCTACGTGTCACTAGAAGTTAGTCAAATGCTTAAACGTATTCCAACACCTTTGAACCACAAGCACACCGTAGAGCTAGCAAATGGTAAGAGTTTAGAGGCCGCACACGTAGTCAAGGGTTGTAAACTTATTCTTGCTAACCAGACCTTCTCTATCGACCTTATTCCTATCGTCTTGGGTAGTTTTGACATTGTCATTGGGATGGATTGGTTATCCCAACACCGAGCAGAAATTCTTTGCAACGAGAAGATTGTTCGTATTCCGGGTTCCGGTGGTGAACCTCTCATGATTCGTGGCGACAAGAGGGGTGCTGTTGAGAACATCATCTCTCTCCTTAAGGCCCAGAAGTATTTGAGAAAGGGCCACATCGCTATCCTGGCTCTTGTTACGGACACCTCGAAGAAAGAGAAGAAGCTAGAAGATTTTCCGATTGTACGCGATTATCCTGAGGTATTTCCTGAGGAATTACCCGGCCTTCCGCCTCATCGCCAGGTCGAGTTTCAGATTGAACTAGCTCCTGGAGCTGCGCCTATAGCTTGTGCACCCTATCGTTTAGCTCCATCAGAGTTGGAAGAACTCTCTACGCAACTACAAGAACTCTTGGATAAGGGTTTTATTCGTCCTAGCTCATCGCCCTGGGGAGCTCCCGTGCTATTTGTGAAGAAGAAAGACGGTACCTTTAGAATGTGTATCGACTATCGTGAACTCAACAAGGTGACCGTGAAGAATCGTTATCCTCTACCGCGCATTGACGACTTGTTCGACCAGCTACAAGGGTCGAGCTACTATTCGAAAATCGATTTGAGATCGGGATATCATCAGCTGAGAGTCCGAGAAGAGGACGTCTCCAAAACAGCTTTTAGAACTCGTTATGGACACTACGAGTTTTTGGTCATGCCTTTTGGGCAGACAAACGCACCTGCGATTTTCATGGATTTGATGAATCGAGTGTGCAAGCCTTACCTGGACAAGTTCATTATAGTCTTCATCGACGACATCCTGATCTATTCTAAGAGTCAGGAGGAACACGAGCAGCATCTATGACTTATTTTGGAACTCCTTCGAACAGAACAGCTTTACGCCAAGTTCTCGAAATGCGACTTCTGGCTTCATGAAGTCCATTTCTTAGGCCACGTGGTGAACAAGGATGGGATTCACGTCGATCCATCCAAGGTAGACTCGATTAAGAACTGGCCTGCACCTCGTACACCAACGAAAATTCGCCAATTCTTGGGTTTGGCAGGTTACTACAGGAGGTTCATTAAGGATTTTTCCAAGATTGCACAGCCTCTCACCTCACTAACGCAGAAGGGCGTTGTTTATCGCTGGGGAAATGCACAGGAATCAGCATTTCAGCATTTAAAGGACAGACTTTGCAGCGCACCTATCCTTTCATTGCCAGAGGGCACAGACGACTTTGTGGTTTACTGCGACGCATCAATTCAGGGTCTTGGTTGTGTGTTGATGCAACGAGATAAAGTTATAGCCTACGCCTCACGCCAACTCAAAGTTCATGAAAGAAACTACACTACGCATGACTTAGAGCTGGGAGCTGTTGTTTTTTCACTTAAGATATGGCGACATTACCTGTACGGTACCAAGTGCGCCATCTACACCGACCACAGGAGCCTCGAGCATATCTTCAAACAGAAGGAACTGAATATGCGACAACGACGATGGGTCGAACTACTGAATGACTACGGATGCTCGATTAGGTATCACCCAGGCAAGGCCAATGTTGTGGCTGACGCCCTCAGTCGAAAGGACACCGCGCCTAAGCGCGTGCGAGCTTTGCAACTCACTATACATTCTAGTCTTCCTTCCCAAATACGAGACGCTCAGATAGAAGCATTGAAACCAGAAAACGTCAGGGCTGAAGCCCTACGCGGCTCAAGGCAACGCTTAGAACAAAAGGAAGACGGTGCTTACTACGTAACGGGACGCATTTGGGTCCCACTCTATGGCAACCTACGAGAGCTTGTGATGGATGAGGCACACAAGTCTCGCTACTCGGTACACCCTGGTTCGGATAAGATGTACCACGATATCAAAACTACGTATTGGTGGCCTAGCATGAAGGCCCACATAGCAACCTACGTCAGCAAGTGTTTGACTTGTGCGAGAGTCAAGACGGAATACCAGAAACCCTCAGGCCTACTCCAACAACCAGAGATACCTCAATGGAAATGGGAGCAAATTTCCATGGATTTTGTTACTGGCCTGCCTAGATCCCAGCGCGGAAAAGATACTATTTGGGTGATCGTGGATCAACTCACAAAGTCTGCACACTTCTTGGCTATCAAGGAGACGGATAAATTCTCCACTCTAGCAGAAGTATATCTCAAGGAAGTTGTCTCGAGGCACGAGGTGCCCACCTCCATTATCTCAGATCGTGATGCACGTTTTACTTCAGAGCTGTGGCAAGCAATGCACAAATCCTTTGGCTCACGATTAGACATGAGCACGGCGTATCACCCTCAGACGGACGGGCAGTCTGAGCGCACTATTCAAACCTTAGAAGACATGCTTCGTGCATGCGTAATCGACTTTGGCAACAGCTAGGAAAAGCATCTGCCACTTGTGGAATTCTCGTACAATAACAGCTACCACACCAGCATTAAAGCTGCTCTGTTTGAGGCATTGTACGGGCGTAAATGTCGGTCACCTCTTTGTTGGGCAGAGGTGGGGGATAGTCAGATCACTGGTCCAGAACATGTGGTAGACACAACTGAACGAATTGCTCAAATACGAAAACGCATGGCGGCAGCTCGTGACCATCAGAAAGTCTACGCCGATAAGGGCAGGAAACCACTAGAGCTCCAGGTTGGGGAGCGGGTACTACTCAAGGTTTCACCCTGGAAGGGTGTGGTTCGTTTTGGTAAACGAGGCAAACTTAACCCACGATACGTCAGACCTTTTGAAATCATCGAGAAAATAGGCAGGGTGGCCTACAGACTAAACTTACCAGCAGAACTCAGTGCAGTTCACAACGTTTTCCACGTGTCGAATCTGAAGAAGTGTCTGTCAGATGAGACCCTCATAGTTCCTTTGAAGGAACTCACCATCGACGAGCAGTTACGATTCGTCGAGGAACCAGTTGAAATCACGGACTGGGATGTTAAGGTCCTCAAGAACACTAGAATACCTCTCGTTCGAGTTCGTTGGAACTCACGTCGCGGCCCAGAGTTCACCTGGGAACGCGAAGATCAGATGAAACAAAAGTATCCCCAACTATTCGCAAACGGTACAACCACTACTGAGGCTGAAGCTACGGAATTTCGAGACGAAATTCCAGATCAACGGGGGGAGGATGTGACACCCCAGGAAAACCAGTGAAAAACCATACAACTTAACTAGCTTCCTCAGAGAGTACTTACCAAATTTCGGGACGAAATTTCTTTCAACTTGGGGATAATGTGACAACTCGTAATTTAGAACCTTTCATTGTATCTCGATGTAACATGCTTGAACGTTATGTGACTAGTTAACATGTTGGTTTAATGAATGTTATAAGTGAATATTATGTGAATACGTGCTGTGCTTATATGTATGCGTATATTTGTGTGTGACCCGAGACACAAGGACCCGACTTGAGACCACTCGGTCTCGAGTAAGCAGTAACAGTTGGGCCGGTTGGGCCATGCACCTCCTTTAGTCTACCCGAAAGCCCATTAGGGTGCACCAACTTAGAACAAGTATATAACCTTGGTGGATAGCCAACCTTGCCATTTTTTTGGGCAATCTACACACACTCTCCTACACACACACTCCTACATTCTCTCACTAAAACCCTAGAAGCACAAACCTTCTTCCCTCATTCTCGGATTCAAACCGGCAACACTAGGACCCTCGGTTCAAGCTTGGAATCGTCAATCGGAAGTCGACCCTTCATACCCTCATACCTTGGAATCTTACCGGTTAGTGATTCATATTATGTGTTTTATTTCGGTTGGTGATGTATGATGAAGTTATATGATAATATGTGCTTTCTTGCTAGGTTTATGCATATTGAATATATCCTTCTTGAATAAACGGTATTAAGATTGTTGTTATATGATGATGTAATGTCGGCTTGGTATAGATAAAATGTGATTGATCATGAATGTTGGTAATCGGCTCTATATGGGTTGAATCCGAATGGCTTGGTTATGTTTAGGTAGTTTATTGCTTATAAAGTCGGATTTGCATATGTGTATTAGATGATGTGCATGGTTAGAATGTATGATAGGATGGGATTGTTGGATTAATCATATTGCAAATTGTGGAAAACCCTAAAATGATGAACAAGTTTGAATGTTAATATGAATATTTGAATATGATATGAACATGTTATGAACATTTGAAAAATGCTTGTTTGATCCATTTTATTGAAGTTTTAGACAAGAAAACATGTTTGTATGGATAGTACACACTGTTGCATGAAATCGGAATCCCATTGGCTAGTACAAACGCTGGCAATCAGCAGGTGTTCCAGTCGAGACCTCCGGTCTCGACTCGAGACCATTAAACCACAACTCGAGACCGCAGTGATTGCGACTCGAGACCAGAAGCGTGACAACTCGAAACCGTGGTTGCGACACAGGTTGCGAGTCGAGAGCCCCTAGTCTCGACTCGAGACCACGCATTACCAGCACACCAGCAACTCGACTCGAAACCAGGTTGCTAGCCTTGTTGCGACTCGAGACCTGACTCGAGACCACCAGGTCTCGAGTGATGAAAGCTACAGACCGAGACAACACCGTCTCGACTCGAGATCTCTAGTCTCGACTCGAGACCACCTGATTATGTACATTCTGTATGGGCGTGCATGGTTACGGGCCTAAGTGTTTGGGCCGAATGCGTGGACTTTATGTGTTACTTTTGAATGTGTATGTTGTACGCTGTTGATTGGACTGCCATGAATAATACTTGTATGCAACGTGCTAGAACGTGTAGAAAACATACGTGCATTTCTTGGTTTGAACCTGACATGTATGATAACCATGTTAGGACGTGGTTGACCACTAGCATCTAGATTTGACTTTTTGCGTATCTGCCGAGCAAACCAAGGTGAGTTCACACCCTCTACAAAGCATGGGATTCCCAGGGGTTGGGAATGGGGTTAAGGAATATGGATTCCTCGTCCTTTCTTGGGTAGGACAGTATTGGTTCAGGAATATAATTCCTCGTCCTCATGGACAGATAACTCGTACTAGACCAAAACTCTATCACGAAGTCCCTCCTTTTATATCGACTTAATCGTCGGGCCAATGGCGAGCGTGTCATTAGTTAGATAACGCTATTTAGGTCTGACAAGCCTCACACCGTGCCGCAGAGTACGGGCGTGAACTAATGGATCTGGGCACGTCAATGATGATAGACATTGACAGTTCAGGGCACATAAACATGACTACAGTCAGCAGTCGATATGGTAACGAGTCTAGTGTATACATGGGGTAGCCCCCACGGCCGAAATGCCAGATAACTAACATGGGGTAGCCCCCACGGCGGTATTGCCAGAATAAATGGGTAAACAAATCACGTTTTTAACTAAGGGGTAACCCCCACGGCAGGATGCCAGTTAAAGGAAACTGTTTTTGGAACAACTTAAAAAGGAACACCCAACCGTGAACTCAATCAACTTGTTGTTGACTCGTTACTACATGCTTTGCAGGTCAATAGGTACCTAGCTGGAGCTTGCATGGAAGAGAGTCATTGTGGGACATGGACAGCTGTGTGCCATGTTAAACTTTGAAACAATTAAACTTATGTTTTGGTTTTAAACGTTATGCTTCCGCTTGCAACTTAAACTATGTTTTGTTTGGACACCAATTGTATTGGTTGGATTTTATAATTACTTACATGCTTGTTCAATATGATTGGTGGCTGGATCCTGGTCAGTCACGCCTCCAAGCGGTAGTATTCCGCAGGTGGATTTTGGGGGTGTGACAGTTGTAGTTTGAATATTCGTAACGTATGTAACACCCAAAAGTGCTTAAAGCCAAAAAGGGTTCGAGTATACTCACAGTGATTTATGGATTGAAGGGAGCGCTTAGCGAGTATGGTTAGCCTGAATAGATTGATAGTATAACGATAAGTGAAACGTGAGACAGGAAACAAGTGTGGGGGAGTCGGACAGCTGGTCGATCGGATGGTAGTCCGATCGGACGGCTGGCCGTTCGGCTGACTGACTGCTTGGACGGCTGTCCGGTCGGTTGATAGGCCGATCGGATGGCTGTTTGAGTGGATTGTTTCTTCCTTTGGGAAGGATGTGTTTGTGTATGGTGGCTTGTCCTTTGAAGTTTTCGTTGTAGCATTTTGAAAACAATGAAGTACCTTTACCTTTCAGGTCGGTCGATCGGACGGCTGTCCGATCGGCCGGCAGCCCGATCGGTTAGGCATTCAACAGAAATTCAAGGTTCTGCCTTTGGATCAGACAGGTGTTCGATCGGACAACAGGTGTTCGATCGAACAGGTGTTTGATCGGTTGGCAAGTCAACAAGTCAAATACCTTAAATGAAATGTAAAGTGTGGTGTAGTGGATCGGCTGGTTGATCGATCGAATAGCACAACTGCTGTTCGATCGGACAACAAGGTGTCACCTGATCGGACGGCTGTTCGATCGGGTGGCACTTCGAGTGCATTGAACATGTTGAAAATCGATCAAGTGTTGAAGCATAGTATCTCATGATCCGAAGAGTAATCCGATCGGACAGTAGTTCGATCGAACAACAGTTCGTTCAATATTATTCTTCAAAACAATTTGATTGTGGGGGACCATGTGCTAGACGATCGGCTGGCCAGTCGATCGGCTGACTATCCGATCGGCTGGCTGTCCGTTCGGACAGCAGTCCGATCGGTCAGCGTTCTGACCTGATCAGTCCTTTCGTCTAACACTTGGCCGTTCTGTTTGTTTGTTGTTTTATCGAGGTACTTTGACAGCGAGTGAAACCATAGGTGCCTCGTCCTCACTTGGTTTACCGGGTCGGACAGGAATCACCCAAATCCGTTCGGTTGGTCTGTTTGGAATGAAGTTTAACGTTTACCCGAAGTCCGTTAACCTTGTGGATAGAATCCAGATGTTGAACCGTACAACCACCTAAGTGATTTGTAAACCAGCTCAGGTTTCGTTTCTACCGGTTTGGAGTCATAGAGTGAAAAGAGTTGGGAGAAAGTTGGAAAATCCAGCTTCCAATCCTTTTCACCGTGGTTATGTTTAGATCTATTAAAGATCCTTGTTTGTTCATGTGGAAATCGGCTAGATCCAAGTCATTCTTGGTGGATTGAGGCCAAAACATGAAGTTCTTTAAGAACTCATGATGACATCATCCTAGAACACTTGATTCTTGATGATTTCACGGTTAAAAGTTTAGATTTGAAAGGTAGAAAGGTGTAGGAGTGTGTATTGATCAAGAAAGTACAAGATTTAGGATGAAAACTTACCAGAATCGAGAGAAATCTGAGAAAAGGTCAGTTGAGCGTGCTGGTCAAACAGAGGTTTCCAAAAGTGGTAAAGTATGACAATGACAGGGGTATTTATAGGATGACAAAAGAGGAAAGGGCTGGCCGATCGGCTGGCAGCTCGATCGGACAGCCTGTCCGATCGGACAGCAGTCCGTTCGGCTGGCTGTTCGATCGGCTGGGAAGCCTGATCGACCGGTCACCCTTTTTGAGTGTTTTGCGCGACGATTTTGATATTTCGATTGCGGGGGGTTCGATACGATAGGGTTTCCTAGTCAAATTACTTTCAGTCCCAACTACTTCGTGTCTCACGTAATCTATTTTCCACTATCTATCCTAGTTCGATTGTGATTCGAGTTCGAGTTTGATAGCATTAGAGTTCGATTGAGTTCGCTTGATTACACATCACAACATAAATAAACATGCACAGGTAACACGTAAGGCATATACACGTATAAACAATAAGTAAAATACCTAGTTTGGGTTGCGGTTCGACGTCGATTCGATTAGCATAGCTTGATTATCCGTTGATTAACTTTATCGCATTGTTACTTCCTATAGTTCATAGTCGTAGGTCGATTGAAATACGGTTAACACTCATCGATTATTGCAATGAACAACACTTACTCCACATAATATAAATAAAATAAAGACATTTCTACAAGTCAAGTTGCGCGAAATCGGTCGTTGACTTTGACCTTGACTTTGACTTTGACTTTCACTTACGAAAACACGGGGTGTTACAAGAGAGTAGGGTTAGCCTGAATAGATTGATAGCATAACGATAAGTGACGCGTAAAACGGTGTCGGGTACAAGTGAGTCGGACAGCAGTTCGATCGGATGGTAATCCGATCGGACGGCCGATCGTGCGAGTGGTAATCCGGTCGGACAGTAGTCCGGTCAGACAGCAGTCCGGTCAGATGGCTGTTCGAGTGGATTGTTCCTTCCTTTGAGAAGGATGTGTTTGTGTATGATGGCTTGACTTTTGAAGTTTTCGTTGTAGTATTTTGAAAACATCGAAGTACCTCTACCTTTCAGGTCGGTCGATCGGACGGTCGTCCGATCGGACAGCAATCCGATAGGTTGGCACTTCAGTGAAAACATATCCACAGTAGGGTGGTCACTCGGTCGGATGTCCATCCGAGCGGGTGGCAACCCTGTTGTTGAACATGTTGAAAATTATTTAAGATTTAAATGAATCAAGATGCAACCCGATCGGACGGTGGGTCGAACGGATGGCAACCCGGTCGGACAACAGTCCGGTCGGATGACAACTCGTTCCAACGTCTTGGTCGTGCTGTTACTTTATCTTGCCTGAAGTGTTGACTTGAACGAGGCATTGTGATGACTGGTTTAAACAATGGGAACCCTATCTCGTCCCAATGACCTGACCGAGCAGGAATCACCCTAGTCTGACGGTGCACGGTACGAGACGGTTGTTCATGTCCAAACCCGAAATCACTATCCTTCAGATGGAACCCGGATCTAGCACTGTTACATCACTACGAACGAGTAGACGTTCAGTAGTAGTTCCGATTCCCATCGGGTTTGAGTGCATTGAGTGTAACAGAGTTGAAAGAAAATTGAAAAACCTTCTCTCAATCCTTTTCTCCGTGAATATGTTTAGATCTATGAAGATCTTTGTTAGTTTATGTGGAAATCGGTTAGATCTAAGTTGTTCTTGGTGGACTGAGGCCAAAACATGAAGTTCTTCAAGAACACACGATGACGTCATCCTAGAACACCTTGGATCTTGATGATTTCACGGTTAAAAGTTAAGATTTAAAAGATAGAAATGTGTAGGAGTGCGTGTAGAATAAGGAAGTACAAGATTTAGGACGAGATCTTACCGGAATCGTGAGAAATCTGAAGAAAAGTAAGGAAAACGAGCTGGTCGGATGTCACTTGCCAAAAGTAGAAAGTTTGAAAGTGACAAGGGGTATTTATAGGATGCCCAAAGTGGAAAGGGCTGGTCAGTCGGATGGCATCTATCCCGGATGGCAGCCCGGCCGAGTGGCTCCTCGGTCGGATGGCAGCTCGCTCGGGTGGTAGCCAGGTCGGATGGCAATCCGACCGGCTGGCACCCGGTTCGAGTGCTCAGCGCGACGAGTTTTGCCGTTTCGATTTCGATTGCGAGCGTTGAGATGCGATAGAGTTTCCTAGTCAAATTACTTTTAATCCTAACTATTCATATCTCGCACTATCTCTTCTCCACCAATTATCATACCATTTCGATTGCGATTGAGTTCGATTGCGTTTGAGTTTCGATTGCGATTCGATTGATCACCACACATAACATAATTTAAACATGCACAAGTAACACATAAGGCACACCCACACGTATACAATAACCAAATTGCGTAATTCGAGTTGCGAGTGCGATTGGGATAGCGATAAGCGATTAAACATGCGATTATTAATAGATACTCCACATAATACAACTAAAGCGAAAGCAAAATAGACTAATTACAAGTCAAAGAAGTCAAAACAGGAATTGAGCAAGGAGAGACAGATCGCAATTAGCAATCTTGTCTTCCTTTGACTTCAATCTTGACTTTGACTTTGACTTCAGAAACACGGGGTGTTACATCTTCAGTGAGTGACTTTTATCGAGCAGTGAGGCGGCGCCGGTCATCCTTCGGTGAGCAGGGAGTAGGTATCTCGGTGAGTAGTCACCGAATGGAAAATGATCTGTTGTAGGTGACCGTTGAGGAATAAAGCCGTTGCCCCTTTTTTATAATTTAAAAAAAAAAATTACAACTTTTCTTTATAAACAACACCATTTTTAACTTCTCTTCTTCATCCAACACCATTTTTCACTTCTATTTAACCAAATCCTTTCTTTCGGGATCCTCCAGTCGAGCTCGTGTTCGATGATACTGTTTATAACGAGCTCATTGATGAAGATACGCATTATAGACTAAAATATGATCTTGTGGAACATCTTGGAGAACAAGATTTACCCCATCTTTTGACGGATTTCGACGTCGAATAGTTAAATTAGTTTTAGTTTTAAAATGTATTTTTATATTTTAATGTCATTTTATTTATTTTAATTTAATGTAATATTTTATTAATTAAATGTACTTTTATTTTGTTTAAAATATGTTTTATTTATTAATGCATAATTTCTAGAAATAAAAAATATATAAAAAAGAAATAGATTCCCCATGTGTATGAGCACCCCTAGTGTTTGAGTACAAAATAGGAAATGAAGTGGGGGGTTGACATGGCATGAGATTATTGGCTAGTGAAAAACTTTATCACTCCCCATTTGGGAAGCACCTCTTCCACTCGTTAGATGAATAATACCCCCACCCTAGGGCGTTTCTGCCATGTGGCAGTGCAGTCAGCATGGGGGCATTATTGAGCGTTATTGCAAAAGTGACGTAGTGGGAATAATGTCCAATAAAGCCCATTCCAATCATTACACAATTATTATTTTTTTAATTAAAAACTTAAAATACTTCATTAAATTAAAAAAAATACAATACTAGAAATAAAAAAAATAAAAACCAACTAAATTAAAAAAAATACATTAGTTTTCGTAATGTCGGTCGTGTTTCCGTAAGTAAGGACTCGTAGTGCCGACGTACACTTTTGAATACCGGTAAATCCAAGTGTCCCTTTCGCATTCGCTTTTTGTTTAAAATAATCGTAGTTGGTTGCAAAGTCGTCGACGATGCGTAGAAACAAACGCTTACTCATTCGGAAACGACGCCTAAAAACTTCTGGGTTCGAAAATGTAGGCGCCTCATCAAAATAATCTTTCATCAACCGATCGTGTGTCGCGCGTCGGTCTTGTTCAATATAATCTCTTGTTTTAATTTCATGTTCGGGCCGGCGACAATGCTTCACATATCTCACCGCTAGTTGACAAGCACTGGTAACCGCCTCTTGCTCGACCTCCTCATCGGTGGATTCACCGCCATCCGCAAAAAACTCTCTATAGTAATAATTCACGATGGAGGAGGAACTAGGGGAATCCATGTTTTTTTATAAAATGGTAGTATTGTATGAGAGTGTATTAGAGTTTTGGTTTGAAAATTTTTAGAAGTGTGTATATGTATATATGGGTGAGAGGTTAAAAAAGAAAAAAAATAATAAAAGCTAGCTGTTACCCAACTAGCCGTTACCCCTCTTCCTCATTGGTCTAAATTCGCCCGTTCAGCATTATTCAACAAACGCCAAAACAATTTTTTTTGACCAAAACACGCCCAACAACGCCGGGGGGGGGGGGGGGAGGGGCGATATGGGGCCTTTTGAGGGTGGATTTTGAAAAATTCCACACCCACTACAGATGGTCTAATAAAATCGGGTCAGAGTATGCATCTCAGTTTGTATCAATGCATAGACCTTGTTTACTTAGATTTTATTTTATTTTTTATTTATGTGTTTTGAAAAATGTTATTAACCTCAGCTTAGGTCGGTTTGAGATTTATGGATTTGCATTGAGTAAACTGCAATTTTACCCCTTGAGGTTAGGGGTCATTGGCACTCTTACCCCCCTAAGGAAATAATTGCAATTTTACCCCCCACTGTTTGAGGTTATGTCGCACTTTTACCCCCCGGCCTCAGTTAACGGTAGTTTGACCCTAATAGTTGAGGGTATTTTGGTAATCTTACCCTATATTTATTATTATATTATTATTTTTATTATTATTGTTATTATATATATATATATATATATAATACATAGTTCTTGCCAGGTACAAACCCTTTTCACCATCTCCACCGCCACAGTGTTTGAGGGAGAAACGAACACACGCACCACCCATCTTCTTCCTTGTGAATCTTTATTTGCAGCCTGCACACGACCTTTCAAACCCTAACATGCTCTCATAATGCCATTCAAACCCACAACCCCTTTTCTATCTTTCACCAAAAACAGAGTCTTTATCAAGATTATTATTCACAGTCTGTACTTCTAGTGTGTGTTTCTGTGTGAAAATCTTGATGGGTCGTGATGATTTTCACCAATGGGGTTACCTGTCTCCCACTGAACCACCATCATTGTACACACAAGATCAAAGAGATGATACCCAGATGTTGTCTCCCGGCGGTGGCGGTGGCCGGAATGCTGCCGGAAATGTTGATACCCAGATGGGTTTTAGTTCAAAAGTTCAACACTCTTCTCTTAAGGTTAGTTGTTACTTTACAAGTTTCAATTTTGATGATTTTTTTTTGAAGGAAAAGATAGTGAAATTTGCATCACTTGGGATATTTCTTGAATTTATGTGTGCATTTTGGTACATGAAGCGGGGTGGAGAAGGTGGAGGAGAGAGAGGAAGCCATGGTGGTGGTTATTGTTGCTCTGTTTCTTATTATTATTATTGCTCTGTTTCTTACATCAGTTCACATGGTTACAACAACCTCATCACTTGAGCTTAGAAATCCCCTTAATTGATTACAAAGAGATGAGTTTTTCATTATATGTATATATTTTCTAGTTAGTTTTGTTGCTCTGTTTCTTACATCAGTTCACTTGAGCCATTTCTACTTGAAGTGGGCTTTGAATAGATTGTGTGTTGAATGGTTTATATGGTCAATGGGTGTGCAAATTTAGTGTATGGTTCAAATTAGGTGTTGTTACGGAGAAGTTGCAGGTGGTGATTATGAATGGTTTGGTTGTATGTATGTGTATGATTGGAGGCTGGGGTGTGGAGATGACGGTGGTGATTGTTGAAGATGAAGGCGGGTGGTGGGTTTTTTTAGAGAGAGAGAGGGGGAGGAAGAAGATGGCAGTGGTGGTTGTGGTGGTGAATGGCGGTGGCAGTGGTGGTTGAGGGTGGTGGCTGGAGGTGGCAGTGGTTGTTGTGGTGGTGAATGGCGGTGGCATTGGTGGCAGGGGGTAATATTACAGAGTAAACAAAACACAGGGGGTAAAATAAAAGGGTATAATAGTCATTTCACCACCAAGTCAACAGATCAGTCAACAAAATTGAAGCCGGGGGGTAAAAGTGCGACATAACCTCAAACAGTGGGGGGTAAAATTGCAATTATTTCCTTAGGGGGGGGGTAAGAGTGCCAATGACCCCTAACCTCAGGGGGTAAAATTGCAGTTTACTCATTTGCATTTGATAAAAAAAATGGGTTCGGAAACATTCAGATAAGCAGTGGCGGATTTTTTTTCTTTTTGTTTTTTTGAAAAATGTTATTAACCTCAGCTTAGGTCGGTTTGAGATTTGTGGATTTGCATTTTATAGAAAAATGGATTCGGAAACTAGTCTTTGATCCTCCGCATTGCTATGAGGGGACGTAAAACCATGCTACCAGCGTTACAGTAGACATAAAATCTTGCTAAGTAGCAAACAATGATGATCAAAATCAGGAAAAACAAAAAATAAGAACACGAATTTCTAAAACCAAGTAGCTCACTGACGTAAAATATAAACATGGTTGAATTTAATATAAACATGGTTGAATTTATACCGAGACGTATTAGAAAATCGAGGGGATAAAAACACGAGGGACAAAATGTGACCACCTAACACCGTGTTAAGTAGCAACCGAACGACCACCAAATCCGGGAAAAAAACTTAGAACAATACTAACAAAAAAGAAACTCATTTAACTTTTATGGCAAAATAATAAAAAATCAAAGTTATAATAAAAAATAAATAACCTTAAAATAGACTATGCAAAAAAAAGTCACTATTCCTCCCAATGTGATGAACTAATATATATGGATTATACAACTACCCCCTACCCCCCCCCCCCCCCCCCCCGTTTGGGCGTAAAACTATGATAACCAAACTACGATCAAAACCGGAAAAATCGTAAAATAAAAACACGAATTTCTAACATCAACTGGCTCACGTGACATGAAACGTAGACAGAATTGAATTTATACCGACGCATATTAGTCGTGATGGATCAAATGTGACCACTAAACATCGTGTTAAGTAGTAACCGAACGATAACCAAATCCGAAAAAAAAAATTAAAACAAAACTAATAAAAAAAATAATTTCATGTAACTTTTGTGGCAAAATAGTAACAGAAAACCAATTTTTTATTAAAAAAATAAATAACCTTAAAGTCTATTATGAAAAAAAAAAAAGAAACAAAAAAAGTCACCATTACTTTCAGTGTTATGAATTAATATATGGATAATTCTAAATTTACAAACTTCTCTTTTCTCTTTTGATCAACTTCCCCACATTTGTATACGACAACTATGACCTGAAAACTAAAAAAATGGCCTTTGTAATTCGCTGCATCGCATTGGGAAATTCTTAATTATATACAAAATACGATTCTGTAATTCAAATAGTTTATGCCTTTAAATTCCAATGTGAGATACGTTGCGTGAATAATTATTTGTGACGATAACTTATATTAATTAATATTAACTTGGGCATTATTTGATGATGCATCATTGATGGTGACAAAGGCATCAAGATTCTTGAGATATAACGTGAAGTTCTCCAAATTTGACTTTTAAACATCCAATTAGCAATAAGATTCCATCTATTTTTATTTCAAAGTTGAATATTCTCTAACTAACCAGTAGTTAACATCGCATGCCATTGGTGATTGAATGCATACAACATTTTATCTCTCATACTAACAAATATTGTTCATTTTACACATCTGAAGTTCATAATTTTGCTTTGGCTATACGAGTGAAAACTTCACAGGAGGCCATGCATCCTGAATCGTTCTCACCCAAATACGTTTATTTGTAGAGTTCTCCTCCCGTACCATTTGAGGTAGATAACTGATTCAACTAAATAATAAACTAGATATTTATTACATAATTACTCTATAATGAATATATAACCTGACGTAATTATGAAACTATATTATGATCCAATTTAAACATATAACTAGAATCATTTAATCCGATTATATAATTTATATGATAACTTAAATTGGATCATAATATAGTTTCATAATTGTGTAGTCACTCCATAGTAATTATATGTTTTAATTAGTTTAGAATATAGTTACATAATTACGCTATATAAATACTTTTATTTATAAAATCGCCACTCCTTTTTTTCCCTTTGATTCACACGCACAAACTTTATTTGTATGACTTTCATGTGTGTGTATATTATTATATATAACATAATATTAAATGGGTCAAGTTTGAAATTAAAAAAAAAAATACTTATCAACCCAGCATAATTTTTTTAGTGTGCCTGAGTTTTGGGTATGATTGTCAGTTTCATCCAAAACAATTTTTTTGTACTTAATAGTCCTTCACTTTTGAGATTTTTTGTCATTTTCATCCAAAAGTCTAATTTGTTCTATTTTTTCTGTCAAATATTTGGATGAAAATAACAAAAAATCTCAAATCTCATATACGATTTTGACAAAAAAAAGTTAGACGTTTAGATGAAAATGGTAAAAAAATACCAAAAATAAAGGACAATATGATACAAAAAAATTATTTTGAATGAAATTGGTAAATATGCCCAAAGTTCAGATACGATTTTGACAGTTTACTCTATTTTTTTTTTTAACATAAGTTTAAACAATCTCGAGCTACTCAATATACACACCACACCACCTCTTGTCACCATAAAAACAAACCCTCAAAACAAGTAAATTAAAAAATAAATAAAAAAACCACTAATTTCAATACAACCCGGCGTGCAAAATCCCTATTTTACCCCCACCTCTCCTCAGTCACCACATCCTAACAGTCAGGGTATCTTAATCACAACCAACCCTATCTATGACGGCGTCGTTAAACCCTAAGCATCTCCAAGGGCATTTCCGTAACTTCACAAAAGAACATTTCCCTTTCCATTTCAATTTTCATTTTTTTTTCTCGTTCGTTCTTCGAGGCCATCCATTGGCTGTGTGTGTAAAAGGTGTAACTGTGTGTTCTTGATGTGCGCTTCTTTTCTAAGCGTCTTTTTACGACGATTTTCTTTTCAAAACCCTAACAAAAACTTCTTCACATGTTTCCGTTTCTCGTTCGTCGATTCATCTCCTCCTAACAACTTGTTTATTGTTGATCATCATCATCACTAGCTCAACGGCCATGATTCATCATCGGTAACTTCTTCGTTTATCCGTTTTTTGTGTATTTATTGATTGATGTTTTTGTGTTCTTGTGTTCTTGTTTGTGTTTGTTGGGTTAATGATTGTTTTAAGTAGTGGAGTTAGTTAGAGTGAAAGTTTTTTATTTTACTGTTAATTTGACATTTTGTTATTGATCATCATCAGTGGATTTTTACTGTTTAATTTAGGGTTTTTTTATTTTAGTTATTAAGTTTGTAAATTTGGTTAATTAAACTGAAATTTTGTTTGGATTTTGTTTGCCCAAAATAGGAGTTACTGATTTCCCTATTTGTTAACTTTGTAATCACCATGTTTGTATTCCTTTTCTGTAAATAATCTTTTGAATTATTTTGTATATATTGCTGAAAATATTGTTGGGTTGTTAATTGTTATGGCTTGCTAATATATTCAGGGGCTTTTGCCATGATGTTGAAGCATTGCATTATAAGGTTGTTGCATTGTGTGCGGTTTTATGGCTTACAACGTTTGGGCCATGTACCATGACCGGGACCGGGACCCAGATCCAGAATCTAACGGGCTATGATGAGTATGGGTCATATAAAAGTGGGTCAAGTTCGGGTTCAGAAGATGTGTTGGTTCAGGTTCAAAGTTCAGTACCGAATCTAAATCTTGAGAACATATGTAGACGTTCGGACTTGTTCTGTTTTCCTTCGACGTTATCTGGTTTCTTTGCGGATTTTCATAGTACAGAAGCAGCGAATGTTTCGGGTTTTTCTGGGGTTAAACGAGATGATACGGTAGTTGTAGGGACAACGCAACCAAACCGTGCTAATTTTCAGTTAATGAATGGGAGTATTGTTTCTTGCTCACTTGAATTAAAAGAGAGTGTTCGCGATAGTGATGACGAAAATGACACATCATCTGTTATTAGGATCAAATCTAATCGTGTGAATGATTTTTCGTCACAAAGTGTACAAATTAGCCACCCGTTACTTGACTGGGGACGAAAGTATTTACATTTTCCTTCATTAGCTTATCTGACAGTGGAAAATAGACATAAAAGTAGCGTTTTGAACGTTTTCGAGCCATACAGTACCAATACACAGTTCTATCCTTGCAATTACGATGAAATCAAGATCAGGCCTGGTGAAACTGCGTCTTTGTGTTTTGTGTTTTTGCCAAAACAGTTAGGTTTGTCTTCAGGTCACTTAATATTGCAAACGAGCTCAGGTGGGTTTTTGGTTCGGGCCCAAGGGTTTGCGGTTCAACCTCCTTACATGTTACAATCATCAATTGGTTCAGGTTCAAGCCTGTGGGTTATATCGCTATCCAATCCTTCTAACGAAGTTTTGCATTTGAAAGAAGTAAGTGCTAGGATGTCGATTTCTTTGGGAAACGTTTCTTATGTGGTTGATGGTGTTTGCAGCATGATTGATCGCGCCGGTTCTGTTGAATATAGTGCTAAAGAGTGGGTAGATGTTAAAGTTGGTCAACTTGGTCAACTGGGAATGGCAATAAGGCCACAAAAGACGTGGACTGTTGGCTCGAACAGCACTGAGCCGATTCTAGAGGTAGAGTTCCCGTATCGTTCTCAAACAAACGTATATGGCTCTTTTTGCGTCCAACTACTGAATAACGCTTCAAGAGATAACGTGGATACGATAGTTTTCGAAGCCGAATATGGAGGGAAATCGAAATCTAATGATCTTGAAACTCGTCTTTCGATTTCACTCGATGTTTTAATGCCTTGTGATGACAACGGAACTACCGTTGCTTCCCTCTTGGTGGAAAACGACGGTCCTGATTTACTGAGCGTGGTCAAAATTAGTACAGTTGGTGAAAACATCGAGTCGTTACAGTCTAAATACGTCGAAGGGTTAATCTTGTTTCCTCATACCGAGACACAAGTGGCTATGGTTACTTATACTCCAAATATGCATACAAATTTGGACTGCAAATTGGTTGTACATACGAATAAATCAAATGATCCAGAGCTTGAGATTCCTTGCAGTCATTTCGCCGGTCTTTGTTCACGGTCACATTCTTATGCAGAATCAAGATCCCGTAACGTTCATGTGCATCAACCGTCGGAACTCAAGGTATCGAAGGCGAAAGAAACGGCAGAATCTGATGAATCGGTACTAGGAAACTGGAGATCTCAGGGGACGAAAAACGGTATTTCGGTACTCGATGATCACGAGGTTATATTCCCGGTGGTTCTCATTGGCAGTCATCACTCTAAATGGATCAAAGTCGTAAACCCGAGTGACAAACCCGTTGCTATGCAGCTGCTTTTAAATTCCGGAGAAATTATTAACGAATGCCGAGAATCAGATGAATATTTGCAGACATCTTCATCTTACACTTTGGTTCTTAATAGTGAAACGGCCCCTTCGCGATATGGTTTTTCAATACCACACAATGCGTTAACAGAAGCCTATGTTCACCCTCACGGACAGACAGTTCTTGGGCCGGTTGTGTTTCACCCATCGAGCCGGTGTGCGTGGAAAAGCTCGGCTCTTGTTAGAAACAATCTCTCGGGTGTCGAGTGGTTATCGTTGCGTGGGTCTGGAGGTTTGGTTTCATTGATTTTACATGATGGATCGGATCCGGTTCATACCATCGAGTTCAAGCACAACTATGGTCAACCGTATATGAAAGTTTTTTATGCGAAGAACACCGGAGATTTGCCCGTAAAAGTTGACAAAATTACAATCTCGGGCACGAAGTGTGAACTGGATGGGTTTGTGGTGGGTAGTTGTAAAGGCTTTGCGTTACAGCCAGGGGAATCACGAAAGATTATAGTATCGTATCATGTGGAAACTTGTGTGGAAACGGTACTTCGGGATCTTGAACTGGGTATGGTTGGCGGCATATTAGTTGTACCCGTGAAAGTCAGTCTTCCGAAACTAACACTTACGACATGCAAACGATCGCTTTTTTGGATAAAGTTCAAGAAGGTTGTCCTTGCGGCTCTTGTTTCCGTACTTCTAATTTTCATGGCGTCTTCGTATATGTTTTCGGTCATTATCAGAGATGGAAACTTGTCCGAAACACATTCTTCAGATGTTTGTTTAAAACCGGATACGATAAACAAAGTGGTGGTATCATCATTGTCATTGTCATCACCAGAAGCATCCGATCTGGAGTTGAAGTCTACGGCGGTTGAGTCACCGAAACCTGAGAATCTTACAGTTAAAACTGGAAAAGACAAAGCAAGACGTAGAAAGAAGAAAAGGAGTTCGGGTACGGGGTTAACGGGCTATCTAGATGGGCTGAGTAGCCATAGCAGCAACTCGACACCTTCATCCCCATTATCTCCAGTCAAATGTTCCACACCGAAAAGATCTCCTCAGTTATCTCCCAGTCAATACGTTCGGGCTAGAAGCCCGTTTAGTAATGGTGGCTCTAGTACGGTTGTTCCCATCAAAGAGAAGCCTTCTACCCCACCTAAAACCCCCACCCCGTTCGATCGGGCTCCTGGGGCCGAAAGGAAAGCGGTTAAACCCGAAGAAAAACAAGGGTATAATATATGGGATTACCACCTTCAGCTATGTGATTTGGGCCTTTTTGAGGTGGGCTCAGTTATGCTGCCCACCATTGCAAAAGATAACCTTGTTAGCTTTTTTGAAATCAGCCCACAAGAACTTTTTACAATATCTGGAGCAGATACTGTAAGTTGTAAACAAAATGATTAATAAGAAGTTACCTAGTTAATCTATCTTGTGTGGGTTTTATTCGATTTTCGTCTGTTATAAAAAAGTCTTTAACTAAATTTAAAAAAAAAAGGTCAATTACGCTATATACACAGCCCATAAGTTGGGATGGGTATGGGACGGGTTTTGGTACTTCAAGTCCCATTCCGAACTGTAGAACTGTGTCCGATGTCCGTTGGGTTCTCGGGTTTCTCTTGGGTATACGCATATATGATCTTTTGTAGTTAAAAATTACCGGTTGAGATTCCCATTACCCGAAACCCAATCTAAAACTCACCTTAAAAGTTGATTTAAAATATCCAATACTTAACTACACCTCTAAGAATGAATAATTCTAGGAACATAAATCACAAAATATCGTTTTGGCTTGAAATTTTGCTTATTTACGGAACATATAATCATCTATTATATAGATTTTCATGTCTAACCATCCTCTGTAACGATTCTGGAATCACTCATTAGCAGTCATGTTAAGGTCTTGACTCTTGATCCTGCTTCACTCGACCCAAGTCAATGAGCCGCACCATACAGGGTCCATAGTCATTCCTTTACTTTAAAGAGTCTTGTAAGTTATAATGCTGGTTGCATTAAAGGTGACATTGATTCCCTTACAGCTATTGCTGCATTAAATATGTATATGCTCTATCCTCAGATTAATTGCGAAAATGGCGCCTTACAATCTGTTAGATTATAGGTAGCTTTCATGTTTTAATGGCGCCCAGCAACGTGTCATCTTGTTTCACACATGAAAATGAGAAATCACACAACAAGATATGGTCGATTTTCGTCCCTTGGAAAAGATTAAAGATGCCAAATTTTATATTCTTGAAAACGACCCAACTCAACCAACCAGCTACACGGATCATTTATGACATGTTGCCTTGAATCATTTTGTGTCGTCCTTTTGGTGTTCTTGAACAAGCCAACGAATGATAGCGACGCGCAATGAAAGTTGTACATAGTATCGACGACGACATCATGTGTCTGGTTATGAGTCATAACTTGTGTTTTGTTTTCGAAGAAGCTGGTCCTATGTTATTCCTTGTTGTAATGATGGACGTCTCGTCTTGACCGCTGTATTGACTTGTACCCTTTGCATTGCATATGTGGAATTTGGACATCAAGTGTCTGGTCTGGTTGTCATTTGTGTTGAGTCTTGAAATGTGGTGGTCCAATTTTGTTCCTAATGCTTTTTACATCCAGCAATGTTTTCTTCTGATCAAGTCTAGAAGTACTGCTTTGCCTATTTGTACCTTGTGAAGCTAAACTTGTACATTAGCCAAAATCTGCTGAATTTTTGTTTCAACTTTATATGGAATTGGGACCATTAGAGAAAAGTCAGAAAATACAGCCCTTGAGACCGTGACTTACCACATGATAAATGGACATTGTAAGGGACCCAACCTCATGACTTCCTCAAGGTCTTTCTTTAAAAGCCCAAGAACCAAGCCAGCTTTAGAAGCAAACTAACCCGGCCCGACAACCCGTCAAGGACCATCTCCCTGTTTGTAATGATCTGGTCCGTTTGAACGTGTTTAGGTAGAATGACAACGAGGTTGGCTTTATGTCACATTAATGTATAAATGGTTTATAGCGTTCACGTCGGGTTCTCCATTTCAACATCATCTCTAATAATCTCATTTGTTGGTGTATTGATAGGATTTGTTAAGTGTATTAGTAACATGTTATTGTGGTAAAAGTAAATGAATAAATAAGAAAAGGTTTTTGGTTGATAAAGAAAGGAATGGGAAGAAAGTGAGGAGAATGATTGAAAAGAAGGTGGGGAAGAGATGAGGTCGCATGAGTCGTGACAAAGGCATCAGTGTCAGAATCCCACACAGCTCATCATTCATCACAAATATGAAAAGCATAAAATTCGTACGTTTGGCCCTTTATACTTTTTCCTATCCTTTTAAAGTAAAAAATAAAATCAGATATTTTTTGAAAGGCATAATATCTAACCATTATATACTAGTAAAGGGTGTGATCTGGGTTACTATTCAGATTGACAAATTAAATTTTATTTATAATTATAATTATAATTTTTAACTTTATCACTGATACTATAAATAAAATATTTCTTTTAACTTATTTTAATTTTTATTTGATTTATTTTTATCTACCAACTTCTCTTCGTTAACTAATAGAAAAAAGTTGAATACGCATTTGTGTTTTCTTTTATCAATTTGTTGAAAATGTATTCAAAGTAGCATGTGTTAGTACCAATAAGAATCCTACCGGTTTCGTGACGAACTGAACCTATTCCGACCGAACAATGTTGAAAACGGAGTTGTATTCAAAATAGTATGTTCTTTTGTATCGTAAGCTATAGCGGAGTGCCACCAACGTACCGGTGTCACGATGAAACGATTTCGATCGAACAACATCGATACCGATATCACTATTATCGGAACTGATATTGGTATTCATTTTTATGGTTTTCTTATAAATGTAAAACACGTATTGATATTCTTTCAGAAATATCACGATTTTATTTTTTTAGATTTTTTTTTTCGGTTGATATATCGACTATCGAAATCGATACTGACCGAAAAAATTCAACTAGTTTATCTTAAAACTTGTTTGTTTTATATATTACTTGATATAATATTTACACATTTTCTTGTTTCTTATATACTTCCTTGATATGTATATATCTAAATCCTATAATTATACACACTCTTAGAAATAAATGGAAAAGAAAAACATAACACATAAACACTTTTCATCTAACTTTTATAATTAACCAGGAACAAGCATAATAGACTTATTATTTACGAACTTTTGAAATAAGTACAATCCCTCTCCTATTCTCTACATCCTTCCCTTCGTAACCACATAATATTGGTAATGTAAAAAGTATTGTATTACGGATGGTAGTGTAAATAAAAGTGCAATTGTCTAATACTGGTAATGTATTGCAGAATTTGTCAAAGAAATTATACATATGCACATGTGCATCGATAATTGTTACTCGAATTATTTTTTTAGGGACGAAATATAGCGATTTTTTAAAAAATATATTAAAAAATTGTGTGTTTTTTAGATTTTTTTAGGTATTTTTTGTTGTGTTCACATTGGTTCTCGTGGTTCTCGCAATAAAAGGTGGTTCCTAACGGATCCTTATCATATATATATATATAGGGGATGGTTCAAATGAAAACCACTTTTAACACGAAAACTAACTAAAAAAACCTAAAAAACACACCAAAATTTTTTTTTTACAATTTTTTATTAAAAATCGCTAGATTTTAATATAAAAAAACTTTTTTTAAAAAAAATAATAAATTTTTTTTTGTAGCAGACATGTGTAATAGTACACATGTGTACTATTACACATACACATGTGTACTACAATTTTTTTAAGTTTTTTTTATATACCTAAAATAACGAAAATTGGTATGTTTTTTAGGCTTTTTTACTTAGTTTTCGAGTTTTTCGCGTTAACTAGTGTTTTCATTTGAAACTTCCCCTATATATATACATATATGTATATATATGTATATATATGTATATATATAGATGAGGATCATTACAGAACACTAACTATTGCGAGAACAAAAAGAACAACTCTAAAACACTAAATTTTGGGATTTAAGTTTCATGTTTTTTTAAATTTTATGTTTCTTACATTCATATGTGTATTATATATACATAAAAAACCATATTTTTTTACCTACACGTAGCTTACATACATGTTGGTAATTTAACCTACACATAACCTACATATGTTTAAGTTATAGAAAAAGTGAAATTTTTCCATATTTTGTTTTGAATTCTAGTATAAGAAACAATAAATCTTACATTTGCAACATTTTCATTTACTTTTTAGCTTTTTAGAATTGAAAAAATAGGTGATTCATTGTATTCTGCGTGTTCTCGCAATATTTTGTGTTCTGCATAAAACCTTCCCCTATATATATATATATATATATATATATATATATATATATATATATATATATATATAAGAAACCATTGTTCAATCAACGAACACAAAGCGAAAGTCTTAATCTAATAGTCGATGATCTATTTGGCCTAATGATACTAGATGTTTATTTCCACCAAAGTGGTTTGAATTTAAAAATGATATATAGTTATATTAAAATTTTAAAATACAAAAGAATAAAAAAATATTAAGAATTCAAGATTATGTTGTAATTTGATAATACCACCTAGTGGGAGGTTTTTGTCGTTTTTTTCAAAAAAAAAAAAAAAAGCCTAACCACGCCTACCAACCGCCCTCTTGGGTAAAAAAAATCGAGCATCGTCCTTTTTAAAATGCTTGTTTCTTTGGCCAATAGTATATTTTATGGTTTTCTTTTATTTTTTAATTAATATAATGCCCCACAATACCCATTGCCCCGCTACACCACTTTTAACATAATGCCACACAATGCTCACATGTTGACTGAGCTTCCACATGACACAAAATCCCCAAGGATCTTCCCCCTCCTACTACATATGGTCTTATAAGCATGATGCATCCTTTTTTTTTTGAAGGTAAATTCCATTAAAACAAACCGACCCACCTCAAACCGAGGGGCCCAAACACAAACAACCTCACATAATTACAAATTTACAACAATCTACCCACGGAAGATTTTTAAACCTAGTCCTATTTATGAACCATAAATGCCCGGTAGCTTTAACCTCGCTAACAATCTCCCCTATTCTAATCTCTTTGTTCTCGAACCTCGCTTTGTTTCTTGTAACGACTCGCCCAAAAATGTTCTAAAACGCTCCGTAAGTGAAAACCCGGACCCCTGAAACCCTAATGTTCATGAAAAACCAAGAAATTTAGAAATTTGGATTTCACGCGGGCCGCGTAAGACATAAGGGTAGTCTACGCGGGCCGCGACAGATCGAAAATCACCGGATAAGCATGGAGGTCACGTGGCATGACACGCGTCGACCAGACGACTACACGGGCCGCGTAGGTGTTCCTTCGAGTTTACGCGGGCCGCGACGCACCCTAGTTTCCGCCTATAAATAGAGGACGATAGTTTCATTTCAAATCGTTCAATTCTTTTCTTTCTCTTGTTCTCTTGTTCTATCATTCTAATGTCAGAACTTCTAAATCCCGAAACTCTGCCCGTATTAGGGTAATAACTTTAATACTGGTACGATACTTTATCCGATCGATTAAAACCAATCCAATGGATGTTTAAGTGCTGCCAATATTTGGCTATACTTTGTCATTCGTTGTGAGTTTTGATCTCGTGATTATCGTTACAGTTGAATTGAGTAATATACTGATACGAGTTCCATTGTAGCTAGAAATTAGAACTTGTAACCAGGGAACTACTAAGCTAGAATACTTAGCGATTAAGTAAACTTAGTAGTTAAGATAACTTAGCGGTTAAGAAACCTTAATAGATAAGTTAAACTTAATCAGCTAAGTAAGATTAATTAATCAGTTAAATATAATTAATTAAGTTAAGTATGATTAATTAATCAGTTAAGCGAGATTAATTAAGCTAAGCGAGATTAATTTAGCTAAGCGAGATTAATTAAGCTAAGCGAGATTAATTAAGCTAAGTAAGATTAATTAAGTAAGTAAATTAAACACCTAAATAGATATACATGAAAATAAATATATATATGAGATAGATAATATCAAAGGAATGTGCAAGGAAGGTATAAGAAGATATATATAGGAAGCTTCCTAGAAAATGTATAGGTAACTTCCTAGAAAAGCTATATAGAATTTCCTAGAAATTTCATATTTCCTACCTATAAATAGGAAGCTTAGGATTCATTTTTCTTTGCTCATTCCTTCTATTCTTCTCTCTATACGTTGGTGTTCTAACCAATAATCACCAATGCGATGTTCTGTCCGATCGATTCGGGAACCAACTAACGAATGCCAAAGTGCTGTACTTTGTGAATTTCGTTAAACGAATGCCAAAGTGCTGTCTAAACAAGACTATACTTTGTGAATTTCGTTAAGGTTCTGATCTCATGACCATCGTTAGGTTTGATGTGGTTTTACACTAATACGTATTCCACTCTGTTAAACTAAATGTTTAACTACCCGAAACTCTACACCATACTCTTACAATCAAAATGGATGCTTAATCATCAGAAGATTCAGAACTGTAAAGTAGATGCTTAGAATCAAGATGCTTGTTTAAACAAGACTATATGCTAACAATGTGAGTCATTCTCTTTTATCAAAAGTGTTTTACAATACTCCAATTATTTTCAAAGGTTATAATTACTGGGATTAAGTCGTGGTTATCTTGAATCACTGGCTAGTGGGGTATTGTGCACATTACTAATTTCTCACGGTTAGGTTCATCAACCTAAGAGTGATAATCATCACTACTTGGGTGAAAGGACCCAATAGTGGTATGACCATCGTCACCAGGGTGTGACATGGCGCCAGATAAAAATAAGATAGTAGCCATTGTAATCGCTCTTATGCTGTAATTTATAACAATGTGTCATTTTATATAAAACGAATGAACTCACCAGTATTTCCTGCTGACCAAATGTTTTTAAAACGCGTTTCAGGTAATTACAGTAGATCGGAATAAGAGTTGGATACGGCACCAAAAGGCTTACAGAAGTGGCTTAATTTATCAATTAAATTAAATTAAGAAAAGTTGTTTTATGTATTCGGGTTTATCCTATATTAAAGCTACCTTTCAAAACATGGTTTTATCCCATCTATTTAATAAATAAAATCCGGTGTCTTCTAAACTCTGATATTTTTCCTAACTCACGGTCCTGATGAAATTTCCGCTGCACTACTTTTCTAAATAACCACCGGTACCACTGACTGGTTCACGGCTCCCGATTCCGTCCAGGGTGGGGTCGGGGGTCGTGACATTTCTATCCTTACAAATACACCAACAAACGATCCTTGTGATGCCTTTAAGCGCTTCCTTTTTGTCGCCTTTGAGGCCCACATTGTCACACCCCAACCGATGACGGAATCATCAGGGCGCGGCACTAGGCGAATCAGATTGCTCAAGAGAATCCATAACAACTATATTGCGACAGTATTTAATGCGTTCATTATCCCACACTAATAAACAATTACAATCACATAAGCTGTCACGAATTTCCTGTTCTCTCAAACAATTCAAATCCGACAACCTAGATTTTAGATGTGTTTCTAGACTTCCTAGCTTGATTTGATGTAGTCTGTGACTAAACCTGCAACATACGTTAAAATAATGTCAATACAAAAGTATTGGCGAGTATACATGTTTGATATATAATAGTGTAATAGATAAAAGCTGCGAATTTCCACATACATAAACGTAATACACGACATATATACTCACAAAACTGATACTACCAGCTAAGTCCTCGAGCTTCGATCGCGATTGCTAAACTAGACCCCGTCGGGCGCAATAGTACTATACTAGTCATGGTGGGACGTCACGAGTATAAGTCCTAGCACATATGTAACTAGCATTACGTATAACTATGCACGTAAGTCATTCACAAGTGATAAGTAGTTTAAGCATTTGATGTGATTCAATTTGATAGCAACGTATGTTACACCCAAAAGTGCAAAAGCAAAAAGGGTTCAAGTATACTCACAGTTGACGTTCAGCAAGTAAACACAACTTGGTTGGATTGAAGGGAGCGCGTCCGAGATTAGCCTGATTATAGATTGATAGTGTAAGCGTTGAATAGTGCGATAGCAGTGGCGGTGAACCAAGTGTCAGATGGTAATCCGACCGGATGACAATCCGATCGGATGGCCAGTCGACCGGGTGGCAGTCCGTTCGGATGGTCATCCGATCGGATGACCATTCGATTGGATTGTCGCCTTGGTTGGTGATGAGGTGTTTGCGTATGTTAGTTTGCCTTTTGAAGTTTTCGTTGTAGCATTTGAAAACATTGAAGTACCTCTACCTTTCAGGTCGGTCGATTGGACGGTCGTTCGATCGGACGGCAACCCGTTTGGTTGGGCACTTCAGTGGGAACAAGTTCACAACATGGTGTCACTCAATCGGACGGTCGTTCGGTCGGGTGGCATCCTTGGTGCATTGAACATGTTGAGAATTGTTTTAGGTGTTGAAGTTTCAAAACATCACATAGTCGGATGGTCGGTCGATCGAGTGGTAACTCGGTCGGACTGCAATCCGTTCGGTGTTCCACAACTCTTGAAGCTTGATTTGAAAGCTAAGGTGGGGCCAAGGTGCAAGCCGTACGGGTGGCCGGTCGTCCGGGTGGCTGTCCGTTCGGAAAGCAGTCCGTTTGGACAGCACTCCATCCTGGTTGACCTGTTCGTCTTACACTTGGTTGTTTTGATAGGTTGTCGTGTTGATCGAGACGATGTGATAACGTGCCAAACAGCAGAAATCCATTACGAACCATGTCTTTCGATTAAACCAGAATCACCCTGGTCCGATCAGTTAACTGTCCATAACGGTTGTTCATGCTTAACCCGAAATCGGTTGTCTCTTTAGACAGAATAAGATTTGGAACCAACACCTCACTTAGAATGAGTAGAAGATTGGAACGAGCTCTGATTCCATCGGTTTTGAGTGCATTGAGTGTAAAAGAGTTGAAAGAAAGTTAGAAAACCATCTTTCAATCCCTTTTAACCATGAGTTTGTGTAGGTTTGTGCGAAAAAATTATTGATTCTTGTGGAAATCCTTCAGATCTGAGTTGTTCTTGGTGGAATGAGGCCAAGACTTGAAGTTCATAAGAACTCCATGATGACATCATCCTAGAACACCTCAAATCCACCGATTTCGCGGTTAAAAGTTAAGATTCAAAGGTGAAAATGATGAAAGAATGTGTGTAGATCATAGAAGTACAAGATTTGAGGTAGAAACTTACAAGAATCGCGAGAAATCGAGAGGAAATGGCGAGAAGGCGTCTGGTCGAACGAGAGCAGTCACATCAACTGTTGTTAATGTGACAAGTGGGGTATTTATAGGCAAAGGAGGAGAAAGACGGTGCAGTGCATCGGATCGGATGGCTGTCCGATCGGTTGGCTGCCCGATCGGATGGCTGTCATATCGGATGGCTGTCCGATCGGATGGCCATTCGATCGAAGTGACATTCGATCAAACACCTCCGGCGAGCTGAGTTTTGGCGTTCCGTTTCGATTGCTAAGCGTTGCGATAGTTTGGTTACACATTCTCATCCACATTTCCATATATTTATTATAATTAGCTACGTTGGGTCGTATATACATATCCATATTTCAAAGTTGCGATACAAAAACCGGGTTTCGTTTCGAATATGCGTTGCTTTGCGACGCTTCACGGTCATCGAGGAGGGTAGAATAGGTCCTCACTCAACGTCATCATGAACGTTAGTGTGTGTGATGCGATGTGCGTTTTGAGTAATGAGTTGCACTGCGACACATCACGCTACCAAGGAGGGTAGAATTGGTCCTCATTTGATATCTTCGTGGTTGCCAGCAAGTGCAATGTGATGTGATAGCGATAAAGTATGCGTAATATGCGAAAATACTGCGAAATAGCGATGTACGCGATATAGCTACATTATGATCCGAATCTCTGGTGCTAGGCATAACGAGTGTAGGGAGTAGTAACAATGCACGAAAGTGCGGGTTGTTACAGTCTCCCCTGCTTTAGGAAATTTCATCCCGAAATCAACCCAACAGATAGCCTTTTGAGAGTTGTTCCCGTATAAGTAGCGATACAACGAGTTAATTGACTGAGAGTTGACAAGCGAGAGCGTTTAGAGTAAGAGAGATCGATTACGATAGCGAGAGGCTACGTAATGACAAAAGTAGCATCCCACGAGTTGGCGTTTCAAAAGTACCTCGAGTCGCGAAGAATTTGTCAGTTCGTTGCGATTAAAATTTTAAAGAACTTGAAAGATTTCTCATAACGTAGGGTTAACTGAGTCGATTGTTAACCAACGTTGCAAGAAACGTTCGTTTTTAGATATTTAAAAGAAATTTGGAAGGAAATCTTGAAAAAATTTTCTTATAACGTAGGGTCAACTGAGTCGATGTTAACCAACGTTGCAAGAAAGTTTAGGTTTTAAACATTTTAAGGAATTCGAAAATGAAAACTGGGGTTACGGAAACTCTCCTATGACATGGGTTCAAGCTGAACTCAATGTCGAACCAATGTCTTAAGAAAGATTCCGATTTGATATTGCAAAAATTTTTAGAAAAAGCTGGAGTTACGAACACTCTCCTATGACATGGGTTCAAGCTGAACTCGATGTCGAACCAACGTCTTAAGAAGGATTTCGTTTTGTTGTTGCAAAAGTTTTTAAAGAAAACTGGACTTATGAGACTTCCCTTGGGCATGGAGTAAAGCTGATTCGATGTTACCCCCACCTTGTGAGGAAATTTCACTTGTCCAATGGTTTTAATAAAAAATTTATAAAAAAAATCAGTTTTTAACAGTTTGAAAAGTTAATTAACATCGAGCCCCACTTGGCACTTTCTCACGAAAGTTTGTTAATATGGTTAAAACACTTATATATAGGAAGTACCAACGGCGTATCCACCATGTTTCTCCCATATTACTTCCGTTTCGTGAGGCGGTGTCATGTGTGCCGATATGACACAGATAGAATTGCGCTACCTCGGTGCAATCGATAGGAAGTCGGACCGAGTTGAAGATAGAATCGAATAGGTTAAACATGCGAGTTGAATTGAGAACGTAGCTATAGCAGCGTGCGCGAGTAGCCTGGTGACACGAAACATTGATGTGTCGTGTTTGGATAGGCGTCGAGCGATAAGCGATAAGCGGATAGCGCGATTTCGATTTGGTTCCACATTAAACCCACATGGCACGTTTCCAAGAGAGTTTGCTAACATGGCGAAACACCACGTTCGACCAGGTTAGTTTTGTCCCGTGAAGCGATGTCATGCATACTAATACCACACAGACTACGATGAATACCAAGCGATGAGCGACGAGCGATGAGCGACGAGCGATAAGCGAATAAGCGATAGACGATACACGATAAGCGATAAGCGAGTAATGCGATTCGATTTAGTCTTCATAGCTTTACAACTTAACCAACGTTAAGCCCCATATGGCATCTGCCCACGAAAGCTTGCTAGTATGGCTGAATCACTTATACATATAGGAAGTACCAGCGATGTATTTACCATGTTCTAACCTTACTAGATCCGTTTCGTGAATCGATGCCAGGTGTGCTCACGTAACACAGGTAGCGATAAGCGAATAGGCGATTAAGCGAATAACACAAA
Organism: Helianthus tuberosus; assembly: GCA_030545235.1. Classification (NCBI taxonomy): domain Eukaryota; kingdom Viridiplantae; phylum Streptophyta; class Magnoliopsida; order Asterales; family Asteraceae; genus Helianthus; species Helianthus tuberosus. Next base: position 32,317,389 of record CM060404.1, on the reverse strand, counting down.
CACAACACAAGCGATGACGGCGGCGATAAACGAATTGTGATAAGCGGTACGCGATAGCGACAACCGACGAGCGATAAGCGACGGTTGTTGCGTTGCAAGCGATGGGGATATGCGCGACTTATGCGATTCGATTCAATTGATTAACACCACAGAGTTTAACTAACATTAGACCCCGCATGGCCTTTTTCCACGAAATCCTGCCGATATGACTAAAACACCTTGCTTTAACCATATGAGCTTCATCTCGTGAAGCGAGGTCATGTGTGCTAACTTAACACAAATATCACAGATAACGGTAGGCGATAGCGATGGTAATAGCGATAGAGTGACACACAGCAAGCGATATGGCGATTTGCACGATAAGCGGTAGCGATTCACAAAATAAGCGGTAGGGATTGCGAGATAGATTTAAGCGATAATGCGATTGCTGTCACACCCCAACCGATGGCGGAAACATCAGGGTGCGAGCACTAAGCGTTCAGATTGCTCATGAGATATCCACAACACTATTTGTTTAAATATAATTTAGATCAAATTCATCATATCACTGTCTAAAAGCAAACAAAACCAACACAAGTATCGAATACAGACCATAACAAATATTGTTCGAATAGTTCAATGATTCTAAGTTAACTAAGTGACGTTTCTAAGCATCTCCTAGCTTGGTTCCATGCATTCCATAGCATCCTATCAGCCTGCAACATGTATTAAAATATCAATACAAAAGTATTGGCGAGTATACAAGTTTGATAATAGAATAATAGATTAAAACAACTCATATCCATGGTATTTGTAACAAAATAGCTTCAGCCGTGCTAGTGTCGCAGTCCACACAGTGGTAGCCCAAGTATCCCGGTGCTTTAGTGTTTACCCAAGACTCAAGGTAAACTAGAATCCTCCTAACAATACCCCCGAGAATAATAGGAGAGGTGCATCTTCCTATAGCGCTACTATTGTTAAGGCGGAACTACACACTCTGGATTAAACGTCACATAGCACAAAGAGTCAAGAATCAAGAATCACAAGTTTCACGAACACATAGGATAGAGTAAAAGTTTCCAAAGATTCAAGTTTAAGTTTCATAGAATACATGTTACACCCCAAAAGTTTAAAGTAAAAGGGGATCGAGTATACTCACAGTGATTGCTAAACAGTCATGACTGTTATTGGAACAAAGGGAGCTCTTTGGAGATTAGCCTGATTAGATTACCATAGGATAAGCATTGGGCAGAGTAACGAGGCTGAATAACATGCTAAAACAGTCACCGGGTTGAAGGGCTGTCCGATCGGACGGCTGTCCGATCGGCTGGCCGGTCGGTCGGTCGGCTGACATGTGATGTAAAGAGGCAACGGTTGCCCGATCGGACGGCTGTCCGATCGGGTTGCCACTTGGTGCAAAAGGATAGGAGAGGCTGTCCGATCGGATGGCCATCTGATCAGCTGGCCTCTAGTGAAGAAAGGCTGTCCGATCGGATGGCTGTCCTCTTGTGAAAGCTGTTCGATCGGCTGGCTGTTCGATCGGCTGGCCTCTTGTTCTTGTTTACTAATTTTGTAAAATTTCTAAGTTTGAAGATTTATGGTGACGTCACGGCTCGTACTGAGGCATTAGTAACTCATCGTTTAACAGCCATTCTGATCGGTCGGGAACCACCCCAGTCCAAGCAGTTTGTCTGTTATCGACGATTTTATGCCGGAATCCATCCCGTGATCGTCTTGGTCAGCGAACAATCCTTTCTTAAACCAACTCTAGACCACCGATCAAGTCTACAGTCCGTTCAGTCACGTTTGTCACCGAAGAAATTTAGAAGTTTGAAGTGGAAATGAAGAAACTCATGTTTTATCACAAAAACTCTTAGATTTAGTGCAAATTTGTATGAAATACCTCAGATCTAAGCTAGATCTTGCTCAGAATGACATCACATGGCAGTTTGCTCAAAACACCATGATTACATCACCCTCAAGAGCTCAGATCCGAGAGATTCCACGGTGAAAAGTGTGATTTCAAGTGAGAATCACGTAGAGAATGATGCGTAGATCAAGAAAGTACAAAAATCTAGCTTGAAACGTACCGAAATCGATGATAAAAGGAGCGATTAGTGTGCGCGTGCGTCTGGTTCGGTCAGAGCTGTCACATCACTTGAAATGGTGATGTCACAGCCTATTTATAGGTGAGGGGAGAAAGAGAGGAAGGTGGTTCGGTTCGGCTGGCAGTCCGATCGGCTGGCTGTCCGATCGGCTGGCTGTCCGATCGGTCAGCTATCCGATCGGCTGGTCAGCCTATAGGGTGACTGTTCGATCGGTAGGCTAGCCGATCGGCCGGTCATTCTTGCCAACCCAGCCTTCTCGCGTTCCAGTTTATGATTCGTTTTTCGCGTTATGTTAGGCGTTGCGTTAACTAGATCACGTAAAGTATCTTTGTTAATTAGATTACATTGCAAGCATCGGAGTTTCAAAGTTTCATAGATTCCGCCAGTGACAAGCCTCCAGTCTCTCGTCTAACCAAGAATCAAGCTTCACGAGTCTAAGGTGTCAAGCACCAATTTGAGTCTCAAGGGTCAAGAATCATCGTTTCTCAAACATCAAGAATCAAGAGTCCAAGTATCAAGTATCAAGAATCAAGAGTCTAAGTATCAAGTTAAGTCATAAAGATTCAAGTATCTAGATTAAGTATCAAGGGTCAAGCATCAAGAGTCTAGTACCTGTATCAAGTCTCATAGTTTATGTTTCATAATCAAGCATCTAGATTAAAGAATCAAGTATCATAGTTGTTAAGCATCAAGTGTCACTAAGATTCACACCAAGATTTCCAAAGTATCAACATCACATAACCATAAGGTCTAAGACTGACAAATTTACAGGAGTTCAGGGACTGATCTTGCCAAGCGTCTAAAGTCTAGGGACGCTAGGCGTTACAGTCTCCCCTCCTTTAGGAGATTTCGTCCTCGAAATCTTAGATGAAGACTGCTCAAAGAGTTGCGGATACTTGGCCTTCATATCACTCTTCAGCTCCCAAGTGAATTCGGCCCCACGCTTTCCTTCCCATCGGACCTTAACAATGGGAATTTTGCTGCGCCTCAGGAGCTTGACAGTCTGATCCATGATTTCGACCGGTTTCTCCACAAACTGAACAACTTCGTTTATTTGCAAGTCTTCCAGAGGAACTTGCAGTCCTTCATCGGCTAGACATTTCCGTAGATTAGACACGTGGAACACTGGAAGCACGTTGTTTAGCTCTTGTGGCAAGTCGAGTCGGTATGCTACCTTGCCGATCCTTTCAAGTATCACGAAAGGACCTACATAGCGAGGCGCAAGCTTTCCCTTCTTCCCAAAACGAACTACTCCCTTCCAGGGAGATACCTTGAGTAGAACTCAGCCACCAATAGCAAATTCCAGAGGCTTCTGCCTATTATCAGCATAGCTCTTTTGTCTGTTCCTAGCCTTGATCAAGTTATCACGGATCTGAAGAATATTATCCGTTGCCTCTTGAATAATCTCAGGGCTAGTAAACTGCTTTTCCCCAACCTCCTGCCAGCTGAGAGGAGATCGGCATTTTCGCCCATACAAAGCTTCGAAAGGCGCCATCTGAATACTGGAATGGTAGCTATTGTTGTAAGAGAATTCTATCAATGGTAAATGTACATCCCAGTTACCACCAAAGTCGTTGACACAAGAACGAAGCATATCCTCGAGGGTCTGAATAGTACGCTCGGTCTGACCATCTGTCTGAGGATTAAATGTCGTGCTAAGATTCAAGTGCGTACCCATAGCGGATTGAAACGTTTGCCAAAGGCGAGAAGTAAAGCGACCATCACGGTCTGAGACTATATCAAGAGGTATGCCATGACGGCTTATAATCTCATCGGTATAGATTCGAGCGAGTCTGTTCACTCTGAAATCTTCACGAATAGGAAGAAAATGAGCAGATTTGGTCAAACGATCAATAATCACCCAGATACTATCGTGACCTTTAGAGGTACGGGGCAGTTTGGTAATAAAGTCCATAGCAATGCTATCCTATTTCCAAACAGGGATTTTAGGTTGCTCCAAGAGTCCAGAAGGACGCTAGTGTTCAGCCTTTACCTTTGAGCAGGTAAGGCACTTAGATACATAGACAGCAATGTCCCTCTTCATGCCAGGCCACCAATAAGTTGTACGCAGATACTGGTACATCTTGTCGGCACCTGGATGGATAGAGTAACGGGATTTGTGAGCCTCAATCAAAATGAGCTCACGGAGATTATCGCGATCTGGCACCCAGATGCTATTGAGGTAGTATTGGAGTCCATCGGGTTTTGTTACCAGTTGGTCAATACGGGCACCATGGACTTCCTCGATTATACTACCTTCGTTGGTTGATGAATACTGGGCTTCTCGAATACAAGCATGGAGGTCATTGGAGATACGGATAGACTTAACATGAGTCTTACGACTAAGAGCGTCGGCCACTACGTTCGCCTTGCCGGGATGATAGCGAATTTCGCAGTCGTAGTCGTTAAGTAATTCCACCCAACGTCTCTGTCGCATGTTCAACTCTTTTTGGTCAAAGATATGCTGAAGGCTCCTATGGTCGGTGAAGACCACACACTTCGTACCATACAGGTAGTGTCGCCAGATCTTTAACGCAAAAATGACTGCACCAAGCTCCAGGTCATGAGTAGTGTAGTTTTTCTCATGTACCTTGAGCTGACGAGAGGCATACACAATAACCTTGTCCCGTTGCATGAGCACACAGCCCAACCCACGGTTCGAGGCATCACAATATACCACAAAATCGTCATTGCCATCAGGTAGAGTTAACATAGGGGCATTACACAAAAGATTCTTAAGGGTTTGGAAGGAGTTCTCTTGCTCGAGACCCCAAACAAAAGGCCTCTCCTTTTGGGTTAGCGTAGTAAGAGGAACAACGATTTTAGAGAAATCCGCGATGAACCGACGGTAATAACCCGCCAATCCTAGAAAAGAACGAATCTCCGACACGGAATTAGGCTTACACCAATTCTTCACTGCTTCAATTTTCGAAGGATCAACGTGAATACCCTGCCTACTAACAATATGACCAAGAAATTTCACTTCGTTGATCCAAAACTCACACTTAGAAAATTTAACATACAAACGCTCGCCACGTAAAAGCTCAAGCATTAGACGTAGGTGACGAGCATGATCAGTTTTAGTCTTAGAATAAATGAGGATATCATCGATAAATACTATAACAAAACGATCCAAGTAGGGTTTACAAACACGGTTCATAAGGTCCATGAACACTGCAGGTGCGTTGGTCAGGCCAAAAGGCATGACTACGAACTCGTAGTGTCCATATCGTGTACGAAACGCGGTTTTTGGAATATCATCTTCAAGAACACGTAGCTGATGATATCTAGAACGCAGGTCAATTTTTGAGAAACATGACGCGCCTTGTAGCTGGTCAAACAGGTCATCAATACGGGGTAGTGGATAACGATTCTTCACGGTAAGCTTATTAAGTTCATGGTAATCGATACACATACGAAATGAACCATCCTTCTTTTTGACAAATAGAACAGGAGCACCCAACGAGGAGGTACTTGGACGAATAAAACCTTTGTCGAGCAATTCTTGTAGCTGGCTGGATAACTCTTGCATCTCGGAAGGTGCAAGACGGTAAGGAGCCCTGGCGACGGGAGTCGCACCAGGTACGAGATCAATACGAAAATCAACAGATCTAGGAGGAGGAAGACCAGGCAGATCCTCCGGAAAGACATCAGGGAAATCACACACAACTGGAACATTGTTTATGCTCCTCCCCTTGCCCTTTTGTTCCACTACGTGGGCCAAGAAGGCAGGGTTCCGCTTACGTAAACTTCTGCTCGCTTGTGTGCATGACATCAGCCTTAGTCCATTCGAAGGTCGGTCTCCATAGACGTGTAAAAGATCACCAGACGGAAGGGGAAGACGGACAAGCTTTTTGTGACACATAATTTCGGCATGGTTCTTACGCAACCAATCCATACCGATAATGACATAAAAACTACCCAACCGCATGGGTATAAGATCAATAGCGAATACGTGATCGTTAAGAATCAAGGAACAATCACGCACGATAGCATTCATGAGAATCGACTTACCATTGGCGACCTCAACCAAGAATGACTCTGATAACTTAGAGCGTGTACAGTTTAACAAAGACTCAAATTCTACGGACACAAAGCTTTTATCGGCACCAGTATCAAATAGAATCGAAGCATAAAGGTTATTAACAAGGAACATACCATTGACAACATCATTGTCATTACGAGCCTGATTTGCGTTAAGGTTGAATGCTCGTCCACGAGCGGCTGGCTGCTGGTCCTGGTTCAGCTGAGGACACTGGTTACGGAGGTGAGTAGTATCTCCACACTTGTAGCATGCACGAACAGCATTGACTGGCCTAGGATTCTGTAGAGGAGGAGCTAGTAGAGCTGCTTGAGCTGGTGGAGCAGGAACTTGCTGAGCTTGAGGAGCAGGATTAGCTTAACGACAGTAGGGAGCCGTGTGACCATAGCGGTTACAGTTGGTGCACAAACGACATGCAGAATTTGCCAGATGATAATAGTTGCAAGTGGTACATCTGGGATGAGGCCCAGTGTATTGCTTTTTAGCTTCGGGAGCAGCAGGGTTAGCAACAGTAGCAGCAGGAGCGGGTTTTGCAGCAGAGTTAGCAGTAGGGATAATAGCATTGCATCCCGCACCCTGAGACTTTCGTTTCTTGTTCTTGCTGCCACTAGGCTGCTGGGTCACTTGGTTAGCGGACTTTGAAAGTGCAGGGGTAGCAAACTGCTTATCACGCACACGATTGTTGTTCAAACTTGCTGCCAAACGATAGACTTCTTCAATAGTTCCCAACTGAGCTGCTTCGATAGAATCACGCATTGCAGACGGTAGGCCGTTGATGCACTTGGTTATCATCCGCTTAGGAGTCGAAACCAAGTGAGGAACGATGAGACTCAGCTGCTTAAAACGAGTAGTATACGCCAGGTTGTCATCACCAACTTGCTTTAGATGCCAGAATTCTTCTTCAAGCTTCAACTGCTCATGGGGAGGGCAGAACTCAAGCATCATTAGTTCTCGCACCTCAGCCCATGGAAGAGCATAGGCTTCTTCATTTGAACGAATGCTTCTCTCATTCGACCACCACTCCAATGCTCTGCCTTGGAACATTCCAGTCGCACTCCTTGTTTTCAAATGGTCTGGGCACTTGCTGTTAATGAAGGTAACTTCAATGCTGTCGAACCACTCGAGCATAGCAGTCACCCCATCACTGCTCGTGAAAGACCTAGGGCTGCAAGAGATGAAATGTTTGTAGTTGAACTTAGTAGGCTTTTGCTTCTCAGCCTTGGAGTCCGTAGAGGATGGAGGAGTGTTTGATCCCTGAAGCTCAGTGAAGATCTTTGGCATGACTCGAGCAATCTGGTCAGCCATGAATGACATCATCTTTTTCTGAGACTTCTCTCTGGATCTCCTGAGAGTATCAGATGTTCTACTAGCAGACATTTACAGATCCAACAAACGGGATCGTATAAGTCTAAATTACGAATTCCTCACAACATAGACTACTCACACGATAGACTTAAGAATCCAGATTGAACCAACTCAAAATTCACGACCTTCACGTGGCACGTTGTACGAAGTTTGGTCATCATGCCAAAACGCTTATATATAGGAAGTACCAGTGGCGTATCCACCACGCTTCGGACACGTCGCCTGGCCTCGTACTTGGTGTCATGCTACATGTCGCAATCACCACACATAACCATTTACCTATCAACATCATCATCATCATATATTGCCAAATAGTTTCACATAGATTAATAGATTGCCGTAGATTACTCGTGGATCACCCAATTACATCACCTAGAATGCTCACAATAGATCATTGTAGAATACCCAGATAGATTAACATAGATCATCTCATAGATTGACATAGATTATATTGATAGATTATCATAGCTTGCTCAAGTAGATAGCTTAATCATAGACTAACCAAGTAAATGACCATAGATTAAACCATCAATTCCAGGTAGTTTAACACAGTTTAGCTCAAAATAGATTATCACGCTAGACTATCATAAATTAGCACGAATAGGTTAACCATAGTTCATGCTAGAATTCTCATAGATTTCATAGACTTTCCATAGACTTTCCACGACGGTCTGCAAACACTAAATCTCGCATGGCACTTGGCACGGAAGTTGGTAATATGCTGGAAGCACTTATATATAGGAAGTACCAGCGGCGTATCCACCATGCTTCAGACACACCACTTCTGTCCCGTACTTCCATGTCATCTTAGTGTTTCGCACCACCACAACACATCATACCATAGACGATCAATGTTTACCACATAGATTACACATATAATAAAGCTTTGTAAATTTAGTTTGATCTGAGATTAGAATTAACGTTTTAGGTTGCGGACAACGTGCAACTTTGCGTAAAAACGTTTTACAAATAAACGAAGAATTAAGTTCAAAACCTCGTAGATAAAACCACTTTCACAAAAATCAAGATAACATAAAAACGAGATAGGCTCTCAAAACACAGGACTGTTCTGGGTAAAGGAACGGCGACTAACCAAAGTGATTCGAACTCCTTTCGAATTGAGGTAACGTGTCTTGACTTACTTAGACAAATACGTCATCGATGTTAGGCGTACGATATTCGTCCTTTTAGTCATTCCGCGCACTCAACTGATTGGCAGTTACGAGACTTTGGCGAGACATCAAATCATCAAGGAGTGGGACTAGTTATCAAGGTCTGAGTTTCACCTCTAACTTGACAACATCGTACCCTAAAGGTTGTCGGCTCTTATCCGCGGACAAGACCTTCCAGAATAATATGGAGATTTCCCATCAAGGTTCGGATGTCACTCCTATCCTGTGGGCAACTCTCGTGCTAAAAATAAACACTGTGCAACAGTGTCTTTATAGTATAAAGTGTATATTATAGCAGCCTTAGGAAAGGCATGTAAGTTTAAGAGGAACATGGGCTGCTAGGAAGCAGATACGGTAGAATGCATAAGTCTTAAGCAACAAATAAGAGTCAAGTTCCTAGAACTATAGACTAGGGCAAGTATTCCTACTTATCCTAATTCCCTATAGTTATGGCTCTGATACCAACCTGTCACACCCCAACCGATGGCGGAAACATCAGGGTGCGAGCGTTAAGCGTTCAGATTGCTCATGAGATATCCACAACACTATTTGTTTAAATAGAATTTAGATCAAATTCATCATATCATTGTCTAAAAGTAAACACAACCAACACAAGTATCGAATACAGACCATAACAAATATTGTTCGAATAGTTCAATGATTCTAAGTTAACTAAGTGACGTTTCTAAGCATCTCCTAGCTTGGTTCCATGCATTCCATAGCATCCTATCAGCCTGCAACATGTATTAAAATATCAATACAAAAGTATTGGCGAGTATACAAGTTTGATAATAGAATAATAGATTAAAACAACTCATATCCATGGTATTTGTAACAAAATAGCTTCAGCCGTGCTAGTGTCGCAGTCCACACAGTGGTAGCCCAAGTATCCCGGTGCTTTAGTGTTTACCCAAGACTTAAGGTAAACTAGAATCCTCCTAACAATACCCCCCGAGAATAATGGGAGAGGTGCATCTTCCTATAGCGCTACTATTGTTAAGGCGGAACTACACACTCTGGATTAAACGTCATATAGCACAAAGAGTCAAGAATCAAGAATCACAAGTTTCACGAACACATAGGATAGAGTAAAAGTTTCCAAAGATTCAAGTTTAAGTTTCATAGAATACATGTTACACCCCAAAAGTTTAAAGTTAAAGGGGAACGAGTATACTCACAATGATTGCTTAACAGTCACGACTGTTATTGGATCAAAGGGAGCTCTTTGGAGATTAGCCTGATTTGATTACCATTGGATAAACGTTGGGCAGAGTAACGAGGCTGAATAACGTGCTAAAACAGTCACCGGGTTGAAGGGCTGTCCGATTGGCTGGCCGGTCGGTCGGTCGACTGACATGTGATGTAAAGAGGCAAGGGTTGCCACTTGGTGCAAAAGGATAGGAGAGGCTGTCCGATCGGATGGCCATCCGATCGGCTGGCCTCTAGTGAAGAAAGGCTGTCCGATCGGATGGCTGTCCGATCGGCTAGCCTCTTGTGAAAGCTGTCTGATCGGGTGGCTGTCCGATCGGCTGGCCTCTTGTTCTTGTTTACTAATTTTGTAAAATTTCTAAGTTTGAAGATTTATGGTGATGTCACGGCTCGTACTGAGGCATTAGTAACTCATCGTTTAACAGCCATTCTGATCGGTCGGGAACCACCCCAGTCCAACCAGTTTGTCTGTTATCGACGGTTTTATGCCGGAATCCATCTCGTTATCGTCTTGGTCAGCGAACAATCCGTTCTTAAACCAACTCTAGACCACCGATCAAGTCTACAGTCCGTTCAGTCACGTTTGTCACCGAAGAAATTTAGAAGTTTGAAGTGGAAATGAAGAAACTCATGTTTTATCACAGAAACTCTTAGATTTAACTTAGATTTAGTGCAAATTTGTATGAAATACCTTAGATCTAAGCTAGATCTTGCTCAGAATGACATCACATGGCAGTTTGCTCAAATCACCATGATTACATCACCCTCAAGAGCTCAGATCCGAGAGATTCCACGGTGAAAAGTGTGATTTCAAGTGAGAATCACGTAGAGAATGATGCGTAGATCAAGAAAGTACAAAAATCTAGCTTGAAACGTACCGAAATCGACGAGAAAAGGATCGATTAGTGTGCGCGTGTGTCTGGTTCGGTCAGAGCTGTCACATCACTTGAAATGGTGATGTGACAACCTATTTATAGGTGAGGGGAGAAAGAGAGGAAGGTGGTTCGGTTCGGCTGGCTGTCCGATCGGCTGGTCACTCTTGCCAACCCAGCCTTCTCGCGTTCTAGTTTATGATTCGTTTTTTGCGTTATGTTAGGCGTTGCGTTAACTAGATCACGTAAAGTATCTTTATTAATTAGATTACATTGCAAGCATCGGAGTTTCAAAGTTTCATAGATTCCGCCAGTGACAAGGCTCCAGTCTCTCGTTTAACCAAGAATCAAGCTTCACGAGTCTAAGGAGTCAAGCACCAATTTGAGTCTCAAGGGTCAAGAATCATCGTTTCTCAAACATCAAGAATCAAGAGTCAAAGTATCAAGTATCAAGAATCAAGAGTCTAAGTATCAAGTTAAGTCATAAAGATTCAAGTATCTAGATTAAGTATCAAGGGTCAAGCATCAAGAGTCTAGTACCTGTATCAAGTCTCATAGTTTATGTTTCATAATCAAGCATCTAGATTAAAGAATCAAGTATCATAGTTGTTAAGCATCAAGTGTCATTAAGATTCACACCAAGATTTCCAAAGTATCAACATCACATAACCACAAGGTCTAAGACTGACAAATTTACAGGAGTTCAGGGACTGATCTTGCCAAGCGTCTAAAGTCTAGGGATGCTGGGCGTTACAATTGCGAGTGTGTTGACTTACGAAAAGCCTTGCGATGACACGCTTTGAGTTGCGATACAGACTTACGACCAGTCTTGCGTTGATGCAATTTCCCTGCGGGGTAGACTCTCCAGAGTCCTTCGATGAGGCGATTGCACTGCGTTTGTAGACTTACGACAAGTCTTGCGATGATGCGATTTAGTTGTTACGCCTTGCGATTGAGTGCAGTGTGTTGAAAATAATCACAATAGTATAATAGGTCTAGTAACATTCAACTCCACATGCCACTTTCTTCACGAAACTTCGGTAGTATTATAAAGCACACGTTGCTTGACCCCTACTACTTACATCTCGTGAATAGGTGTCGCACTTTGTTGACATGGTCAAGACGCTTATATATAGAAAGTACCAGCGGCATATCCACCACGCTCGACCATGCTTTTAACGTTATGGCACTATTAGAATTCACTACGATCTCCGTGCACTGACCAAAATAATCCCGTGTGCACCCGTGACTACTCGTTCCTTGCACATTTATCGTACCTCATCCTAAGAGTGTAGTGAGGGTAAAACACAATATATCGTGATATATATATATATATATATATATATATATATATATATATATATATATATATATATATATATATATATATATATATATATATATATATAGTATGTGTGTGATTCTAGACTAAGTGCGAATGCGAGAGAGAGTGCGAATCAACGTTGCGCATAGCGACAACATCAATTAGTAGGGATAGTTCCACACATGAACTTACGTCAAAAATTGTTTTATTACAACATTATCCTACGCCTGTTTGATGTCGAAAACTTTTGCTGGAGCTGGGGTTGTTGTACTCCAGTTCTTGATCCGGTGCGGCAGTTGCGGGTGAAGTGACCGTAACGGTTGCAGTTATTGCAATAGCGACAGTCAGCCCCAATTGGATGATGATAGGTACATGAGTAACACTGGGGATGAGCTCTAGTGTAAGCTCGTTTTGGAAACACCGGAACTGCTTGAAGAGGCTTCGGTTGCAGCAGTTCGGTTGTTGATGAGTTCGGGCTTGAAATCTTTCGTTTGCGGCTGGGTTTGTCGGTGTCATGCGATGAGATGTCGTCGTTGGAGGATTCGTCTGAGGACTCACTTGCAGAATCTTTGGCCGAGTTGTCGGAAGAACCATCGGCAGATTCGTCAGAAGAATCGTCGGCAGATTCGTCAGAAGAATCGTCAGCAGATTCGTCAGAAGAATCGTCGACAGGATCGTCTGAAGAATTAATGGCGATTGCTTGATAAGCTTGTCTGACAGGATTCTTGGATAAAAATCCTTCCATGAGTCGTTTGTTGTTGATTTCTGCGGCTAAGCGGTAGGTCTCTTCGATGGTAGTAGGTCTTGCAGCTTCGAAAAAATCGCCCACACATTCAGGCAAGCCGCGAATGTACTTCGCGATGGCTTTTTCTGGAGTGTTGACTTGACCTGGGCAGATTATGCTAAGCTGTTTGAACCTTGCGGTGTAGCCAGTATTGTCACCTTCGACTTGCTTGATTTCCCAAAATTCGTTTTCCAACTTCTGGACTTTGTGGGGAGGGCAGTACTCTTCCTTCATGAGTTCTATCAACTCATTCCAGGAGAGAGCATAGGCTGCGTGAATCCCACGTTTCTTGCGTTCGGCGGTCCACCAGTCGAGTGCTCGCGATTGAAATACTCCGGTTGCGCAAGTGGTTTGGAAATGTTCAGGGCACCCATTCTGACGAAGGCCCACCTCGACAGAATCGAACCACTGGAGTAGCTGAGAAACACCTCCTTCACCCGTGAAGACCATTGGATCACAGGCTTTGAAGTGTTTGTAGAGAAAAGTAGATTGTGGCGCTTCTGTCTTGACGTCTTCTGAAGCTCGAGAGTTGCTAAGAGAGTGCACTTGAGTGATGATCTGAGGAATCATTTTGGTCACTCCCTTGACCACAAGTGAGGTGATCCTCTTTTCGTCCCTTCGTTTGGCTCGTCTCCTTGCTGTCATTCTCGAAGCAGAGTTGTTGGAAGGCATCTAGACAGAGAGAGACTTGGAGTGAGATTCGATCATAATGATTTTTGAGTTTTGCGGTGAAATGCGATTGAGCGAGATCAAAACTTGTTGCAGGTTGTATAGTATTACGTATACACATAGGAGCCACATAGGAGACACAAGTTTCCTAATTTCTCACACAAGTGTTTCGTTTGTATATATATATATATAGTTGTAGTTTGTATTTATACACATACATGTCAGTGTAGATTGCGCGAGGACGCGTTGAAGGAAGGAAGCGAGGGCAAAAACCTTGACGTTAGTTTTGTTGCGATCATTCGGTTTTCGTTTTAGATTGCGATGGCTGTGCGAGTCGTGCGTTTATAAACCAGGGAGCGAAAATCGATAAATCGAGAAATCGATAAAGCGTAAAGTTTAAATTGTAAACACATAAGCGTAAATAGATTCCATATAGCATAAAATCGGCGAGTAGATAGAGTGCCTCGGGTGTTTAGGCGTCGACTGCCCAAGGTAACCCAACTACACCCGACAAGTTCGTGCACGCGCGTTGCCCTAGAAGGCTTATGCTTCCACTGGGATGCAGCTCATGGCACTCATCTTCCTGGTCACCGCGTGGCTCGAGTTATCGTTATAGTCGAGTCCTTGGTGAGAGCTTTTGAAAACCATTTTTATAGAGAGCGGAACGGTTTATTAAGATACGGGTTTCACCCCTGACTTAATAACTTCGATCCTAGCTGTGGTTGTGCTCTTCGAATAATTTCGGGAGTTCCACTAGATTTTGAAATGGGGACTTTCGTTGAGATATGGATGTCACTCCTAGCTCAACGGAAAGTTCTCGTGCTAGAAAATGCGCTGGGTGAGCGATCTTGTCGAGAGTTCTTGGTTTTCACGCCTGATCTCGACTGGACCACTCGGTTGTGTTACGCGAATATTTTCGAAAACGTGTGTATTGTGTTGGCCTTAGGAAAGGCTAAGTAATATTCCAGCCTTAGGAAAGGCTCTTCGCGTGAAATTGTAGTATGCGGTGTTCACGCGAAGTAGTAGCTTTTAGCGAATTCGAGCGAGGGTATCAAGTGGGCCCATGCAAACCCTACTGGATTGGCACGAGTCGGGCTGTTGGTTCCTATACTATAGACTAGGTCAATTCTAAGACATCGACCCGGACTAGGTCAAGTCTGGCCTAATTCCCTATAGTTATGGCTCTGATACCAATCTGTCACACCCCAACCGATGGCGAAATCATCGGGGCGCGGCACTAGGCGAATCAGATTGCTCAAGAGAATCCATAACAACTATATTGCGACAGTATTTAATGCGTTCATTATCCCACACTAATAAACAATTACAATCACATAAGTTGTCACGAATTTCCTGTTCTCTAAAACAATTCAAATCCGACAACCTAGATTTTAGATGTGTTTCTAGACTTCCTAGCTTGATTTGATGTAGTCTGCGACTAAACCTGCAACATACGTTAAAATAATGTCAATACAAAAGTATTAGCGAGTATATAGGTTTGATATATAATAGTGTAATAGATAAAAGCTGCGAATTTCCACATACATAAACGTAATACACGACATATATACTCACAAAACTGATACTACCAGCTAAGTCCTCGAGCTTCGATCGCGATTGCTAAACTAGACCCCGTCGGGCGCAATAGTACTATACTAGTCATGGTGGGACGTCGCGAGTATAAGTCCTAGCACAAATGTAACTAGCATCACGTATAACTATGCACGTAAGTCATTCGCAAGTGATAAGTAGTTTAAGCATTTTATGTGATTCGATTTGATAGCAACGTATGTTACACCCAAAAGTGCAAAAGCAAAAAGGGTTCAAGTATACCCACAGTTGACGTTCAGCAAGTAAACACAACTTGGTTGGATTGAAGGGAGCGCCTCCGAGAGTAGCCTGATTATAGATTGATAGTGTAAGCGTTGAATAGTGCGATAGCAGTGGCGGTGAACCAAGTGTCGGATGGTAATCCGACCGGATGACAATCCGATCGGATGGCCAGTCGACCGGGTGGCAGTCCATTCGGATGGTCATCCGATCGGATGACCATTCGATTGGATTGTCGCCTTGGTTGGTGATGAGGTGTTTGCGTATGATAGTTTGCCTTTTGAACTTTTCGTTGTAGCATTTGAAAACATTGAAGTACCTCTACCTTTCAGGTCGGTCGATCGGACGGTCGTTCGATCGGACGGCAACCCGTTCGGTTGGGCACTTAAGTGGGAACAAGTTCACAGCAGGCTGTCACTCGATCGGACGGTCGTTCGGTCGGGTGGCATCCTTGGTGCATTGAACATGTTGAAAATTGTTTTAGGTGTTGAAGTTTCGAAACATCACATAGTCGGATGGTCGGTCGATCGAGTGGTAACTCGGTCGGACTGCAATCCGTTCGGTGTTCCACAACTCTTGAAGCTTGATTTGAAAGCTAAGGTGGGGCCAAGGTGCAAGCCGTACGGGTGGCCGGTCGTCCGGGTGGCTGTCCGTTCGAACAGCAGTCCGTTCGGACAACACTTCGTCCTGGTTGACCTGTTCGTCTTACACTTGGTTGTTTTGATAGGTTGTCGTGTTGATCGAGACGATGTGATAACGTGCCAAACAACAGAAATCCATTACGAACCACGTCTTCCGATTAAACCGGAATCACCCTGGTCCGATCAGTTAACTGTCCGTAACGGTTGTTCATGCTTAACCCGAAATCGGTTGTCTCTTTAGACAGAATCAGATTTGGAACCAACACCTCACTTAGAATGAGTAGAAGATTGGAACGAGCTCTGATACCAATCTATCATCGGGGCGCGGCACCAGGCGAATCAGATTACTCAAGAGAATCCATAACAACTATATTGCGACATTATTTAATGCGTTCATTATCCCACACTAATAAACAATTACAATCACATAAGCTGTCACGAATTTCCTGTTTTCTCAAACAATTCAAATCCGACAACCTAGATTTTAGATGTGTTTCTAGACTTCCTAGCTTGATTTGATGTAGTCTGCGACTAAACCTGCAACATACGTTAAAATAATGTCAATACAAAAGTATTGGCGAGTATACAGCTTTTATCTATTACACTATTATATATCAAACCTGTATACTCGCCAATACTTTTGTATTGACATTATTTTAACGTATGTTGCAGGTTTAGTCGCAAACTACATCAAATCAAGCTAGGAAGTCTAGAAACACATCTAAAATCTAGGTTGTCGGATTTGAATTGTTTGAGAGAACAGGAAATTCGTGACAGCTTATGTGATTGTAATTGTTTATTAGTGTGGGATAATGAACGCATTAAATACTGTCGCAATATAGTTGTTATGGATTCTCTTGAGCAGTCTGATTCGTCTAGTGCCGTGCCTCGATGATTCCGCCATCGGTTGGGGTGTGACACACATGCTCATGAATCTCAGTGATATCTTTAAAACTGAAAAAGAACAAATTCTGAATATTGCACCACCTACTAATATGGCTCCAAACCACTGAAGCGACGTAGCAAGAGGAAAAAATATGATCCACCGAGTCCTCTCCTTCCCTACAAAGAACGCATGAATCCTCCTGAACATCAATATTTCTTTTCCTCAAAGCTTCAACCGTAGCGATCTTGTTCATTGCCGTCCTCCACATAAAGATGTTACATTTTTTCAGGAATCCATTTACAAGCCTCCGGGGGTTCCTGAAAAGTGTGATTATTAAAAGAATAATAAAATCTTAATACAATTAAAAAACAAGCATAAATTTTTGTAGTATGTGTTTATAAAATAAAGATGTTCTACTCGTCACATATTACAAATTAGTTTTGTAATATTTTATTAAAAAAAATCAGAAACTTATATAATAAAGAGATGCACGTTGGTTGTTCATGATTTGAGCCTGGGAAGTCCTTCTGCCACACTCATGTGTTTTCCTTTTGGTACATCCACGGTCCACCCTCAAAAAGGTTATTACTGATTTTTATTTGTTAATAAATTTAATAAAAATTGAGATTCATTAGTCATGGTTTTCTTCTTTTTTTATATATCACTTTATCATCATAAATTATATTTATTATTGTTTTTTTGAGATTTGTCTACTAGATGTTCCAAAATTATAATTAGTTATATATATATAGAGATATATAACTAATTTATAATTATCACATTGGACTTATATTAATAGCATGTTACTATATTAGAGGCATATACGTCACACATGTTGAATAAATATTTTTTTAATATTATATTAAATAATATGTTATATAATTCTTAAAATTTAATAAAAATTGAGATTCATTAGTCATGGTTTTCTTCTTTTTTTATATATCACTTTATCATCATAAATTATATTTATTATTGTTTTTTTTAAGGTTTGTCTACTAGATGTTCCAAAATTATAATTAGTTATATATATAGATATATAACTAATTTATAATTATCACATTGGACTTATATTAATAGCATGTTACTATATTAGAGGCATATACGTCACACTTGTTGAATAAATATTTTTTTAAATATTATATTAAATAATATGTTATATAGTTCTTAAAATCTATAGGTCATTAGATTGTAATTATATAAAGATCTTATATGTGATAATAAAATGAATATATGTGACTTCAATTATATGAAGATCTTATATGTGATAATAAAATAATATATGTTGAACTTGCCCCTTTTGAAAATTTAATCATAACTACCAAATAATTATTTGTACATAAATGTTGTAAATTGAATAATTATAGGATATAATTAAATTATTTGAAAATTTAGTTATAATGATAATAAGTATTTTTACATAAATGTTGTAAATGAATGTATACTATATAATTTTGAATACGTATAATTTTATATAATAAGTAAATAAAAAAAGTTATATCTTAAAAAAAAACGTGTATAATTGTATTGTATGGGTTGACTATAATATAATCGGTTAACACATACTATTTAAAAAAAAAATAAACTTTGATATACTATTTACTTGTTATAACATTTCACTTGGTTTTTTTATTTATTATTATATATTCTAACAAATGCAAAGGACATGTTCAGTAAATTACAATTAATTAAACATAAGGTACAATGTGAAATATATTATATAACCTTACAAAAAACAACTTAGGTTGGCTCTCTAGAATGAAAATTTGCGACATATACCCGATGGTTTTGATATAGACACAATGGTTTGGATGAAATGTTTTAAATATATCACACCCCTTAAAAAAGTCATAAGTTTTAAATATATCACACCCGTTACAAAAGTCACAACTTTTAAATACATCACACCCTTTCAAAAAGTCACACCCCTTTAAACTACTTTTAAATATATCACGTCCCTTACAATAAAAAACCCCTCTTATATATATATATATATATAGAAACGGGATCAGGAGAAAACGCTCAAAAGTGTGAGAACGGTGAGAACGCATCCTGGCCCAACACGTGTCACGCGGCATAGAGATGGGCGGAGGGGCTTTTTTGTCCTTTTATCTTCTACTTTTCCAGTTCCGCTTTTCACAATATTGTTTTATTTTTGGGGTTTAAGATTTTTGGCGTTAACCAAATTCAATAATTAATGGCGTTTAATGGTTTTATTGTATTAACATTTTGGCGTTTATTCAAATCGTATGCCATTGGAACCCAGGGGGTCAGGAAATCTATCTGAATGGCGTTTTTCAAGGCGTTTTAAACAAGATGGCCCATTGTTTTATTATTTTTATATACATTTTGGCGTTTGTGGTATCTTGGCATTTTACAATTGTAAGATTATATTACAACCACAGGGGAAAAAAATAGAAGCGAAGAAAATAAATTAAAAATCCTAATCGGGTCTTTCTTCACAATCTTCACTGTCATCGGTCTCTCTCTTCTTTAATAGTGTAAGAACTGTCGCCAAATATGTGGCGTTTTATGTAAAACTTAACAAACCCATCGATTTGATTATTTTGCCTGCTCGTCTGTTGAAATGGCTTTTTGTGGATGTTTGGGGACATAGATCTATGACGTGTGGGTGGGTTTTTTCGCTTTTTTTCATCTTGATCTTCATATTTATACTCATCCCACTCTTCAGTGTCATTGATCTCTTCTCCTCATCCAAGCCTTCTTCAATAACAAAGAATACAAAATGACATATGACTGTCATCAATATCTTTTTCTTGAATTTTTGTCTATCTCATGCAGCAAAATCTTACTGAGTTACTCCCCTCTGCTAACAATTCATTCAGTGAAACTTCACGAAGAACAATACTGAATATCCAAGAAAGCATATTAGCCATCTTTGATTTTTTAATTTTTTGGCGTTTTACAGTGAGTGGTATTTAGTAGTATTGGCGTTTGTTTTTTTGGTTTGATCAAATGGAAGTTTCTGAGACGTATCATTTTATAGGATGTCTTTTTGGCACGCAAGTTAGGCGGTGCATTATTATAATAAAGTGTTCGTCGTTTCAGTTACTGTTTGTAATTATTGCTTTTGATAAGCTTTATCTCTGAAGTCTGTAACACGTCCCATCTTTCAAGTTTGGCGTTTTAGATTATAATATAAGAAAGTTTCCCTTTCTTCAGTTTTACTGATTTGTAGTTTCTGTTTCTAGTTACATTTTCAAGTTTGGTTTTTATTTATTTTATTTCTTTTTTTTTTTGGTTTTTTATAATACTTGTCCAAAGTAATTTTATTATAGTTTGGTAGTTTTTGGGGCGTTTTATGGCATGTTGGCGTTTAGACAAGCATTTGGCTTTGTGGCGTTTTTATTAGATATGGCGTTGTTATTATATAACAATCAACTGAAAAACAAAATTAAAAATATATATATATATTGATCTTCCAAATCTTCACTGTCACCGGTCTCTTTCTTCTTTTGAAGCATCTTCACTGGCTGTTTCGATTTTCGTATGATTTTTATTGATTTTTGTTTTTCGAAGTAGTTTTTTTGTCGCCGTGTGGAAGCACAAAGTCTGAAATCAGCCGCTTTTTCTATAATATTTGTCCATCTCATGCAACAAAATGTTATTGAGTTTACACCCTTTTCAGCCAACAATCCTTAAATTTCCATTGAACGATATTTGATTTTTTAACTTTTTTGGCGTTTTACCGATAAAAAGAACGCCACCAAATAAAAGCACCTTAAACCTCAAAATGTGATCATGTTAAAATCAATAACGTTTTGCTGTATGGTGATGGACAACATTGTTAATCCTCAGTTAAGAAAGATAACTGACAATGTTGTCCACCACATACAGCTAAACTTTATTGACAACAAACCTCAATAATGGTTTTTTGTATGTTTTGGCGTTATAAATTGGATGGAAGTTGATGATAAGTTAATAAGGTTTTACTCAATGAAATGAACAATATCCCTACTTAAGGATTTTTTCCATTACATTGAGCGAAAGCTTACAGTCAACCAAACTGAATTTCAAATAAACGTTTTGGGTTAGAAGATATTTGATGTTTGGGTTTTTTGGTATATATTAAATATGGCGTTTGGGGTTTAGTGTGTGTTTTTAATTGAAGGTCTGAGATGTTGTATATATAGGATTTTTTGGCGGTTTTTTTAGGCGGAATTTTATTATAATTAAGTTTAGCGTTTTATATCTAATGGCGTTTTTAGTTAGAACGGTGTGTGATTTTTTTGGCGTTTTATTTTCATGAGATGGCGTTTTGTGTGGAGAAGTCAAAAGACCCTTTTACCCTTAATGAAGTGCGTCCACGTAATAAATTGATGTTATTTACGAAAACGCTACCGCGCCAATCTAGTCCATAGATTGTTTTGATCAGATCCATAAGCGTTCTCACCGTTCTCACACTTTCTACCGTTTTCTCTAAATCCCGACCCTATATATATACATACGAAAAGCCACAACACTTCAAATTAATTTAACATATCACACCTCTTACAAAAGTCACAACTCCTAAATATATCACACCCCTTCAAAAAGTCGCAAACGTTTTTAAACTACTTTTTAATAATATCACACCCCTTACAAAAGTCGCAACCCTTCATATATATATATATATATATACACACACACAAAAATGCAATAAAATTTCCTATGAAATGAGCGACTATGT
The DNA here is from genome assembly GCA_030545235.1 of Helianthus tuberosus. NCBI lineage: Eukaryota > Viridiplantae > Streptophyta > Magnoliopsida > Asterales > Asteraceae > Helianthus > Helianthus tuberosus. The sequence goes on along the minus strand of CM060404.1, from coordinate 32,295,821 downwards.
ATATATAAGTTACCGTGCACCTATCCAAACCATTATATCCGTTACCGAAAGGATGCTTAATAATAAATTTTAATTAAATATGATACATTATAATATTATAACTACAGTGCAATTGTATATCAAATACATAATATCCTTTACCGAAAGGATGCTTAGTAGTAAATTTTAATTAAATATATGATACATTATAATATTATAACTATAGTGCAATTGTATATCAAATACATAATTTAATACACCACATTCTTATTTTTGTTGATGCATCAATTTAATCAAAAGCTGTGAAATTATTTTTCAACCGACATGCACAACAAATGATGTAACAATACTTTCTTCAAACGGTACATAACTTTTTTAAACCGACATATTTCGAATGAAAGAATGTATATAGTAATTAAATGACCAACACTTTCGTTAAACAGTGCATCAATTATTGTTATATTTTTTTGCAACCGACATGCATAACAAATGAAGTATATGATAATTAATTCACCAACACTTTCTTCAAACGGTGCGTCACTTTTTTTTTTTTGCAATCGACTAACATGATTCACGACTATGCATCACTTATTGTTATATTTTTTTGCAACCGACATGCATAACAAATGATGTATATGATAATTAATTCACCAACACTTTCTTCAAACGGTGCGTCACTTTTTTTTTGCAATCGACTAACATGATTCACGACTATTTAGAATGAAAGTCGCAACTCTAATCTAAACCAAAGATGACATCGTCGTCAAATACTATCTTGTTTAGAGAACAAAATCAAAGAATTTTCGCTTCTATCTGACATAGTAATAATAAACATTCATAATCAACATCCCGCCGCAACGCGCGAGTAGCGTCAACTCGTTACTTACAAGTGTCAAAGGAAAAAGGTTTTCAAAATGTCTTTTTATTATGGCTTTTATTTTACTATTTCAAAGGAAAAGGTTTTAGATTTTTTTTATTGTGGCTTTTATTTTAATATTTTAAAATAAATATTTTTATCATAATTTTTATACTAAAATTACTTTAAACATATTATGTTTTTTTCTTATAACTATTAAGATATAATTTTTTATAAAATTCTAAATATGTGAAGGGGTAAGGTCCCAAACCTCGTTTCGAGTGCTTGGACCATACCACAACCTCATCTTTTTAACCAGTGTTTCTTCATTGGCGCCCACCGATTTCTCAGTTTCATCCGTTTTTCTCGTTTCGATTCATTTTTTCTTCATCCTTTGTTTCATATGGCAGAGAATCCATCATTCCACCCATCAGGTCCTCGATCTGAAATCAAGGGTTCTGCAACCCAAGATGTCCAGATCGACGAAATCATGGGCAACGAAGGAAACAACAAAAGTCATTTTGAAGGGAGTAATTCCCTGATACAAACGGAAGTTCATAACCGTTCAGATCTATTCCTGGAGAAAACCCCAGAGTACTGGTTCAACAGGTTCCAAATCACCATGAACCAAATTTTGGCACAAAACACCAGATCCGAGTTGTTAAACAACAGATCTGATACTCAAGAAGTAATTAAGGGGAAATTTGGCACTACAGTATTGGATCCACAGTCAGCCTGTCAGTGGGACATCCAATCTAGTAGTCGTAGGGAAATGATACAAAAATCAGAAGATACCGACCACCAGGAAGCTGAGCCAAAGCAGATAAACATGGTGCAAGGAGGTCCCTCACGAAGGCCGAACAAACGAAGCCATAATCAGCATTGGAGAGAGCAACAAGTTGTATTTCTTGTCGTCCCCGGAGGTCCACAGGAAGAACGTCCAGTGATTATCACCGGTATCTTCGGCCACTACAGAACTGACTACATGTTCATAGATCCAGGAAGTTCGATGGATATAATCTACAAACAATGTTTCAAACAACTTGATCCAGAAGATAAGGCACGTTTAGAGCCAGTTGATTTCCCTCTCACTGGTTTCTGCAACGAAGCTATTTTTCCATTGGGACAAATTGCTTTTCCTGTGACTCTCTCAGATGGCGAACATTCGCGCACAGTCACAGTAAATTTCATGGTTATGCCAGCAACATCACGTCACAATGTACTGCTGGGAAGAAGATCGCAAAGAGAATTCAGCATGATTACTTCCATTCTGCACGCTGCTTGCGGCTTTCCAACGGAAACCGGAGTAGCAATTCTGTATTCCAGCAAGGAAGTCATGTACGTGGACGACGAGCCACCAGCAAAGGTTGCCAAACCTTCAACATCAAATGAACCAGAAAAATGGGTTCTTAACGAAGAGTATCCAGAGCAAACGATCTTATTAGGGCACGCCGTTTCACCAACAATACAGATACAATTGAAAGAATTACTTTCGAACAATAAAGCCATATTCGCCTAGTGCCTAGCAGACATGACTGGGGTTCCACGAGATATAGCGCATCACTGTTTGAACGTCCGACCCTCAACAGAACCCGTCGCGCAAGGGAGACGCAGTCTCAGCGCAGAAAAGGCGGAAGCGATGAACGAGCAAGTAACATAGTTACTCAACGCCGGGATCCTGCGCTAAGTAAAGTACCAGACCTGGGTTGCCAACCCAGTAATGGTTTAAAAACACAACGGCGGGGTGGCGCATGTGTGTCGACTTCAAAGACCTCAACAAAGCTTGCCCGAAAGATTGTTATGCGCTACCAGAAATAGACAAAAAAGTCGACTCTCTAGCATCCTTCCGCTGGAAATGTTTTTTAGACAGTTACAAAGGCTATCATCAAGTCCAGATGAAAGAGGAAGACGAAGACAAAACAGCCTTCCGTACAGACAAGGGCATCTTTTGCTATACAAAAATGCCCTTTGGCCTCCGCAATGTAGGAGCTACTTTCCAGCGCTTGATGGATACAGTTTTCGGGGAAGACATTGGTAAAACAGTGGAAGTTTACATGGATGATCTCGTTATTATAAGCCAAGAAGAAGAGACCATGCTCACAAACATTCAGCGCACGTTCGATTCTTTGCGCAGCGTCAATCTAAAACTTAACCCAACAAAGTGCTCCTTCTGAATGGAAGAGGGAAAATTTTTGGGTTTCATAGTAACCAGAGACGGTTTTAAAGTCAACCCGGAGAAGGTGCAAGCCATCCAACTAATGCCGTCCCCTGCAACAGTGAAAGAACTGCAACGACTAGCAGGACGATTAGCAGCCTTGAACAGATTCTTGGCAAATCACGCTGCGAAATCTTATCCCGTTCATTAGCACATTGCGCAATTGTGCCAAGAAGAGCCATTTTTCAGTGGACACCAGAAGCGGAAAAAGCCTTTAAGCAAATGAAGGAATGTCTAATCCAGTTACCAACATTGACAGCACCGCGAGAGAAAGAACCGCTAATCTTGTATTTGTCCGCAGCAGAGGTAGCAGTTGGCGTAGTGTTAATGGTAGAAAGGGAGAACGTTCAGACCCCGATATACTACATTAGCAAGATGCTAACTGGCCCAGAGACGCGCTACTCGATGATAGAAAAACTGGTCCTCGCGCTAGTACATGCATCACGACGACTACGCCGGTATTTCTCAGGACATGTTATTACAGTTCTCACTAATTATCATCTAGGCCAGATTCTGTCTAAACCCGATGTCGCGGGGAGATTGGCTAAATAGGCCATCGAGCTGGGAGGATACAATATCCTATATAGACCTCGACCAGCAATCAAAGGGCAAGTACTAGCAGACTTCGCCACAGAAGTTCCCATAGACAAGGTACAAGAATGTGAGGCAATCCAAAACGCTATTCCAGTCTTCGACGATAGGGTTTGGACGTTGCACACAGATGGAGCTTCTAATGACGATGGAGCAGGCGCAGGCCTTCGACTGGTCAGCCCAGACAATCATGAGCTTAAATACGCGATACGTTTGGATTTCAAGAGCACAAACAACGAGGCAGAATATGAAGCGTTTCTAGCAGGCCTCCGTTTAGCGCTTAAAATGGGAGCAAAAAATCTCGAAGCTCACGTCGATTCAAAGCTAGTGGCCGAGCAAGTGAATGGCCATTATGATGCAAAGGGTGAAGCCATGGCGTTATATCTGGAACAAGCAAGAATGCTTATCAGCCAATTTCAAACGTTCAAGATAATTCACATAAACAGAAGTGAAAATAAGCATGCGAACGCATTGAGGAAACTGGCCGCCACCAGTTTTAAACATTTAGCAAAGGAAGTGCGCATCGAGGTGTTATCCAACCCATCCGTTCCTCTCAAACAAGTAAACGTCATTAAGGTCGGCAACCCATCCTGGATGTCTCCGATCATCATGTACTTGCAGCGCGGCAAACTACAGGAAGGGAAAGCGGAAGCTAGGAAGATCCAGAACAAAGCGCTAAATTACGAAATGGCAGACGGTATTTTATACCGGAAGTCATTTATGGGTCCACTCCTACGCTGTGTCGACAAAACAGATGCGCGGTACTTAGTCAGGGAAATCCATGAAGGATTATGTGGGATACACGCCGGACCGCGCATGGTTGTAGCAAAGATAATGAGCGCAGGCTACTATTGGCCGGGGATGCATGTGGACGCGGTGGAATTATTACGCAAACGCGCAGCTTGCCAGCGCCACGTGCCAAAAACCCTCCGTCCAAAAAATCCGCTCGTACCGGTCACTTCCGCCTGGCCTTTTCAACAGTGGGGTATCGACCTTATAGGTCATTTTCCTGACGCGCCGGGCGCAGTCAAATTCATTATTGTGGCAGTTGACTACTTCACCAAGTGGGTAGAAGCTAAGGCATTAGCTTCAACCACAACAATGGTAATCCGCAAATTTATATGGGAACATATTATTTGCCGCTTCGGATTACCATTACGCATCATTTCCGACAACGGCACAAACTTTGCCTCAGAAGACCTCCAGAAGTGGTTCAAGGAAATGAAGATCGAGCACAGCTTTGCCTCTGTGGCGCACCCACAAGCAAATGGGCAGGTCGAAAGTATCAATAAACAAATAGTTGATGGCTTCAAGGCGAGATTAGGGACGGCGCGCATAGGATGGGTCGATGAGCTCCCTATCATCTTATGGGCTCATCGCACCATGCCAAAGACCAGCACAAGAGAGACCCCATTTAGCCTTGTATACGGGTCAGAGGCAGTAATCCTAGCTGAAATCGGTCTCCCATCACCGCGCATGCTTGCCTTGGAAAATCAAGACAATTAAAAAGAACGACGAATGGATTTAGACCTCCTCGAGGAAAGGCGCGAAAACGCGGCCATCGCAGAAGCAAGGTATAAATCCAAACTTGAAAAATATTACAACGAAGCTCCAACGCGGAGAAGCCGGGAAAATTAGCGCCTAAATGGTAAGGGCCATACATTATCAATGAGGTCCTGGGCAAAGGGGCATACACCCTGAAAAGAATCGACGGAACAACTGTTCCTCGCACCTGGAACGCGCAGCAGTTGCGCAAGTGCTACATATAGCCAAGCTATTCATAAAGCCAGACTTATACAGGCAATATATTTTTCCATTTCACTTTGTATTATTGGCTCCACGCCCTATTAATGCAAAAATTATCTTTACATGTTATTGTTTGTTACAAATTGCATATAATTCTTTTGGTATACGCAAAAACAATATGGTGAACATTGTACGCCTCATGAACAGTCTAAGTAAGCACAACTCCGCGCACATTCTAGACCTACGTTCACACATGAGCACAATACCATTCTCATTCGTTCTACCTAAACAAAGTAATTATGCACATGCAACATATTGTAATCCAAACACAACTTATAATTATCGAAACAAATATGCACAGCAGTGCATCAGCAAGTTACTAGTGCATCAAAGCACTTTAACAAAAATTTACTAAACACGGCAGTGTATCAAAACATAGTTACAAATTTAAACAAGCTACACACCAGGAAACATATCTAAAACTCCATACGGAGTATGAAGAACTTCACTGTACTCAGAAAGAGGGCGGGGATCAACAATCCAAGGGTTAGCATTCTCCCCATCATCTTCATCAGCAACAACTTCCACACCGGTCGGAGCTTCGACCGGAAGAACAGCATGAACACCACGGCGGCGCCGGTGGTAGACAATCAAGCAGCTTCCTCTCCGATCAGCAGGAAATGATTGAGTTACAACATGTGCTGACAACCTAGTAACTCCACCATTGTTATCATTTACAAGATCGGAGATGACCCGATCCCTTGAAGAATCTAGAAGAATGGCACCATCACCGGTGATAGGGTAAACCATGGAACCAGAGAGAAGAAGTAGAGCATCAGCAGCTTCAAAGGTCTTCAAGATTTCAGAAATTCTTCGGCGTCAGACCCGTCGCTTAATCTTCATTTTCCCCAAATTTCGAAAAAATCTGCACACTTCAGAAGTATATATAGACCGGAGAAGGATGGTGTCAGCATTGAAAGAAGGATTGTAATGATTAAGTATCTAATCAGTTGACTCAAAAACGGCGCTGCCACTGCAAACGTCACATCACATTAAAAACCCTCTGACACAATCTGCACATTCTTTTAGAACTACTGTTCAACAAGAAGACAACGCGGTAATACAAAATACATTTACATTCTCAAATTACGTAAGCAATCGTCAGCTTATAATTACAAAAACTTTTCGCCCAAGGTAACAACAGTTCAGAATAAAGAAAGATACAAATATCTTCCTTCGTAAGATTTCCATCTTTTCCAAATCATGATTTTTTCAAAAATAAAAAATAATAAGCAAGAGTATCTTCTACTAGAAGATTCTCCATTTTCACGCCAAAAACTACAGCAAAAAGCACCCCTGTCTCATAGTCCAGTGCTCCACTTATTTGCATAAGAGCAACACTAGACTGGGGGGACTTGAAGGGGTAAGGTCCCAAAAACCTCGTTTCGAGTGCTTGGACCATACCACAACCTCATCTTTTTAACCTTCTTTAGACCTTGCGCGGCCGCGCACTGGTCCTATAAAGAGAACTTAGAAGGAAAAGAACAAGCAACACCTGCGCGCCAAAAGGAAACTAACGAATCCTTACGCCCCTCTCCATAACAGATAAGGATAAAAATCCTACTAAGCACCCCCGCTTAAATAATACCCAGACTTGGATATTATTCCACTGATGCCATACAGTAAGGAGCCACACTGGATTACAGCTGTAATCTTCTAGAATGCTCAATCGTGCACCACCAGACGGTTATAACCGTCTGGCCACGTGTCATCATCCCAGGCTCCCTTGAAGTCACGATGATGGCATGAGACGAAAGAGAGATCTTCACTTGCCCACTTTCCACGTGGCAATACCCCAGTCGTTGATCAAGATCACGATCCGTGTGCTTTCACACTCGTCAAGTGATTAAACGGAGGGAAGAATAACTGCTTACGGAGTTAGCATTTTCCATCAACATTTCAATAACATGTTTTCCCGCCAAAACCCCGGCTAAAAATAGAAGGATAATTCAGGTATAATCAATCTTCAAGTTACATTCACTTCACATATACTTCTTCTTCTTCATACCGATACTTATTCTCACGCCGGAGGGTGATCACGGAGAGAACCCCCATTCTCCCCGTGGCGAGTCTAACGGTGTCTGTTTTGCAGCTATCAAGAAGAAGAGGAGATCTGTCATCCCTGAACAGAACGAGGAGAAACCAACCCTTTTTATGCAGAACCTAACCCCCTGGTTTATCTGATTCCGGTCATTGAACCAGTGTTTTTTCAATATGTCATTATGATATACTTAAAACCGAGTTGTAAATAATAATTTACAAGTGCTCAAAACACATGTGTACATGTCATCAACGTTATGTTGTGATTTAGTTTTTTTAAAGTGATGAATTTACCTTCTTCATTATTTTAGCAAAATAATATAATCTTTTATAAATTTCGAATATTTGTTACGGCGTACTTATTTTTATCTTGGATAAGACAAAATTATTTGAACGTATCAAATATAGTTTTTTTATTCTTTCCTTAAAAACTAAACCAATACCAACCAAATAACATTGGTACCGGTACCATATTTATTTTTAATGATTTTCTTAATGTGCCAAACAACATTGTTACCGGTACTTGTATAGTAACGGACCAAACTGATATGGACTGAAAGCCCGCAGTGAAGCGCGCGAATTCCACTAGTTATGTTACATTGTTAAATAAAATTTTCAAACCAAACGATTATTCTTTGTTCATTCAATATTATTACAATGACAAAAGTTTAGACGTCTATTTCAAAAATACCAAATATATTACTAATCATGATATGAAACGTCAGTTAATTGCAAAACTCCTAATAAACAATCATTTATTTATATATTTTTATATTTAACATTATTTAAAGGAACTTTTATCATTTTTTTTTATTTTTTTATTGTATATATGTTAAGAGCAGTTTTATCAATTTTTATATATAATTTATAACCACATATAAGTAAATTTTATACATATGTAATTTTGTTATTACACACACATATATAATTTGGTTATAAAAAATGATAAAAGACCCTTAAATAATGTTTAATATATAACTAAGATGATTTTTATTAGGAGTTTTTAAAGTTTTGTAATTATTTAAAATTCTGAAATGAACTCAACCCTTTATTATAAAAGGTTGCAAATTATAGATTTTTAGAGTATTTTATTATTACTTGTATTTTTATTTATATTTTTACATTAAAAATAATTATTTATGCTTATTTTATTATCACTATAATAGCTGTGATTGGCATATCAATTTTAACATGCTAAACGTGATTGATTAGTCAATCACTCACTCACTCGATCATCCATATCCAGTCTTATACGTTTATGAAATTTGGTCTTTTTGTTTTTCATATATACATGGGTTATTCAAAGAAAGGATAAGGTTATTTACAAATGGATTTTAACGTGCTAAATGCGAGAAGTGAATTTTTTTTTTTTTTTTTTCATCTAGTAAAACATAATTTTTAGTCCTAAAACTTAAAAAACAAAATAAATAACAATTATATAATTACAATAGAGTAATTATATATTTACTCTACTAGAGTAAATATATTGTTATTTTTATTTTATTTTTCAACTAAAAACATGCTTAAGTAGATCGAACTTTATTCACTTCTCACGTTTAATACGTTAAGATTCATTTGTATTTGATCCAAACCGTACAAAGAGAACAATATTCACCCCGAATTATAATTTGTTTTAGATTTATAATTGTCCCACTCGCTTTCTGTTATAATTATGATAAAAGTTGTATTCAACTATCAAAATTAATTAAAAAATGATTAAAATAGCAATATATATATAGCATATTGTTATAGTGACTTAAATGTTTTATGCGATATCGTATTATAGCATATTGTATCATATCATAGCATATTATCTTATCTTGTGTAATGTAATATGATGTTATCTTATATTATATTGCAACACATTATATTAAAGTTAAACACATGTACATAATATGATACTAACATATTGTTTTAGTTTCAGGTTTCTATGTTTTTCTAATAAGATATAGTTATAATACAGTGTAAACGCAAGATCATCTTGACTCAGGAATGCTAGTGGAGTCTTGAACTCTAATTCTCAGAGCTTGATCGTGTATGTTGAAACTCGAAGTAAATACTAGGTAAGTGACTGGTTGTCTCTATTTTGAATAAGATGTCTCTTAAGGTAAGGGCTTAAATAGTCAAGTTCTTTTTGGCACATGTGTTGTCGATGATATGTCTTGCAGTCGACTAAAGTCGGTGTTTCTGAAAGGACATCAACGTGTTGTCCATTGGTTTTGGGGATTACTACATAGGCCAATCATTTGTCCGTTGGTCTTGGTGACCTTTGAGATCTTCTCAATGTTAAGGGTGTAAGGGGTGCTTGGGCGTAGTCCCGTCTTCACCCCAACCAATCATATTCGTCAATGTCAAGTCTCATCTCCACTCTTCATTTTGCACTCAAACATAATAGGTGCTCCACCGAAACAATTTTTTTCTTAAAAAAAAAAGATAAAAGTTTGATTGGTTGAAAGGAGTGAGGCCCACTATTAACCCACTCTCTCTCCTCTCACTCCACTCGGTGACTACTCCCCAACGTTTGAAGTTTGGTGCATGTTTAAAGGGGATGGCGGCAGTGTTCCCTAGTGGTGAAAGGGTCACCGCACACCATCCCCTCTAGTGCCCCTTACACCCAAAGATCTAGCTAACATGACAATTAACACCTAGCGTGTTCCTGTTGGAGTTTGGTTTTGGTTCGTCCAAGCGTTTTTAGGTCCAACATCTCATATCCTTCGACTTGTCAGGTTCTCCTTAAAAACCTAGGCAGTGGTTATTATCATAAAGTCCGGTACTACCTTTTCCCATCTTTAAATAATGTGAATGCTTCTAATTGAATGGTTATAGTGTTCATCAATAAGGTTTCCCCATCTTTTGTTGGTTCGGACTTTCGATGCTCTATCGTCCTTCATCCAGGAATTATTGCTACTGTAGTCGGGTCACTATCCGGACCATTCAATAAAATGGTTTGAGTAAATTATGTTTTTGGCCCCTGTGGTTATATCACTTTTACGATATTAGCCCAAAGTAAGAATTTTTAATATATCTGCCCCCATGGTTTCTAAAACCAACCATTTTGGCCCCTAAGTCTAGAGATCATGGGAGCCAAAATGGTTAGTTATAGAGACCATGGGGGGCTAAAATGGTTAGACTTATGGGCCAAAATGGTTAGTTATAGAAACCATGGCGGCAGATATGTTAAAAATTCTTATTTTGGGCTAATATAGTAAAAATGATATAACCACAGGGGCCAAAAACGTAATTTACTCAAATGGCTTTAATTTTTTTTTTTGAACGGTATATAAAAAATAACTTAAATACGTAAAAGTTAATTAAATATTTCATTTATTACATAAACAAATTACTCTCTAATGTAAATATACTGATAAAAATTGATTATTCTTGTGTTTGTTTTCCCCGTAGAAGAGAGTGAGAGTAGCATATATATATATTTAACGAACCGATGTTGTAGTTGTTACGTTACAGAGCTTCTCTGTCTCTGTCAATGGCGGTGGCCTACCATCACTTGCATCGAACCTCCCCACTCTCTCGTCCTTTTCCTCATCTCCATCTCTCTCTCTCTCTCTGACTGAACTTGTTTCTTTTTTACTCCAACACACACACACACACCCCCTATATCTATCTCTACCACCCCATCAGGATATTATTATATTCACACACACTCTCTCTCTCTCTCACATGTTTTTTCACTACCTTTTTCCCGCTCCCTATCACCTTAAAAAAACTATCTTTCTTTCTCCGATTAAATCTTCTCTCATCACCTTTCTTTGTTTGAACAAGTTATAACATTATGACGACTCTTGTTCTTTCATCTGCAGCTCTTGTTTCGTGTTGTAAGTTGTTTTGTTGACCCTTTTCGATTTACCCCAGATTGGAGGAACTGATGCTTGTAATTCTTGTTGATTATTGGGAAAGTTTGTTTTTTTGGTATTGGTAAATTGTTGCAGTGAAGGTGTTTGTGAAAATGCCGAAGTGAGATGTTCCTGGTTTTGGTACAAATCTCACATGGGTGTTTTTAATTTAATCTTTTTATATTAGTTTTTGAATGAAAATCTATGTTACCCACTGACCCATCTGAGTTTTTTACAGATCATATTTGACCACCACAAGATTCTCAATTTCTGATTACCAAATTCAACAATATGGAAGTTCCAAGATGCAAATCAAAAGCTGCAGGAAAACCTATTCTTAATCGAAGACTTACTAGAACTGAAAGAAAACTCGCCCTGCTTGAAGATGTATGTCATTACTCATTACACACACTCTCTCTCCACACACACACACACACACACACTAATTTGAATCATTTTTGAGATGAATTAACAGGTGGATAAGTTGAAGAAGAAGCTGAGACAAGAAGAGAATGTACACAGAGCACTTGAAAGAGCTTTCAGTAGACGTTTAGGAACTTTACCTCATCTTCCACCTTATCTGCCTCCACAGGTGTCCACTTTATTCAAATCTTGTTTAAACTTCATCACTAATCAATTTATGAATATTGAATTCTTTAAAAATTGGCAGACTTTGGAGCTGTTAGCTGAAGTAGCTGTTCTGGAAGAAGAAGTTGTACGGTTAGAGGAGGAAGTTGTTAGCTTTAGGCATGGTTTGTATCAAGAAGCTGTTGGTTTATCATCCAGAATCAATATTAATTCGGATAATAATTCATTAGGACCATTAGAACAGTCTGCGAAAACCGGTGATGGATCAGTTGAAATGGCTTCAGAATTGTCGAAATTATCACAACAGAAAGTACCGCTGAATTCGCTCTCGAGAAGTGCGTCGAGTAGATTATCCTATTCTAATCGAATTGGGACTGATGTTTTGAATAGGGTGGTTGAGATAAAGCCTGCGGATTTGAAGAAATCGGATTTGGTCATTAGTGATGATGGTGTTTTAGGTAAAGAAAACCGGTCATCTGCTAACTCCAATAGCAAAGTTAAGAGTTCACCTGAAAGGGTACCCGAGGAAATGCGAAGTTTAGTGAGAAAACCTCAAATCAAATTTGAAACTGCTGGAAAATGCAGTCCTCCTAAACCACAGGTACTGTATTATATCCGTTTTGACTTTAAATGGTGAAAGTTATGCAATCTAAGTCATGGTTTTGTTTGAGTCAATTAAAGAAAATTGTGGTTGATGATTACAAGTTTTCTATATAAGTATATCCCACCAATAGCAAAGCTAAGGTAGGGTCTGAGGAGGGTAAGATGTAGACAGCCTTACCTCTACCCCGTAGGAATAGAGAGGCTGCTTCCAGTGAGACCCCTGGCTCGGTAGTTAACAGAATTGTAATGTGGTGGGAATTATAATGTTAACTGAATTGGGCCACAAAGAGGAGAGATTAATGAAAAAAATTCTGAATTTCGAGCTCAAATCATAATTAAATTAGAGCTTTCTTTTGTTACAAAGTTGTAGTCATCAATCTTTATTAGAACATTAAAGAAGTCGTATTGATTTTGAGGCACAGATGGTTAGGGGTGTTCAACGAATCGGATAACGAAATTTTGAATTAGTCGAATCAAATTTTTCAAATTTTTTTTACCTGAATTCGTGTTTGATTAAAAATATGATTTATTTGATTCGATTCGTATTAGAAACTCAAATTCGAATCGAGTTCAAATAAATTCGATTAAGTTAAAATTCACCCTAAATAATAAATTGTTTAACCTTTATTTTTGAAAACTACTACAAACTAATAAAGGCTTTTAGAGTTAGACCCAAATTTAGAAGGTTTTCTCCATATGTGTGTATATATAATATACATGTATATATAAATATAAAAAGATGGATTAGGATCAAATACAAAGGCTCCTTAAAATAAGAAGTGTACAAAGGCTTCTAAGAAAAACTCACTACACAAAAAAAAAAACTTAAAACACCCACCACCACCCAAAACCTAAACCCCACCCCCACCCCCATCACCCCCCCCCCCCCCCCCCCCCAAAAAAAAAAAAAAAAAATTTGCCCGGGGGGTGGGGGAGGGGTGGTGGGGGTTTAGGTTTTTGGGTGGTGGTGGGGTGGGTTTAGGTTTTAGGTTATTGGACACTTTCACTTTATAAGCCTTCTTACACTTCTTACAATTAGGAGTCTTTGTAGAATAACTTAACCCATAAAAAGATATATTTGTATAATTCTAATTCGAATTTCGAATCAAATCGAATTGAAAATCATGAATTCGTATTCGATTACTTGACTCGAATTCGAATCGAACTTGAATATTTTAAAATCGAATTCGAAGCTTGATAATCGAATTCGAATTAATTTGAATTTCTATTTTTTCGAATTTGAATCGAATACTGAACACCCCTACAAATAGTTCTGTTTGACCTCAAAAGTCAACTTTTGGAAGCTAAATGATCTGACTTGCAATTGCATAACTACAGAACAGGTTAGTGGACCAAGAAAAGGCTCAAGAAAGCTGTTCGAGTTCATCTTCTGGAGATAGAATTGTGGAAGCTGAAAGTGAATGCAACAAGATATCTGAAAACGTGTTAAAATGCTTGATTGGAATATTTTTAAGATTAAGCAAACTGAAGGCAAAAACCATGGATGCAGAGGCGTTCTCCAATTTAATGTCGGTGGATCTAACCGGTGGTGATCGAGGGCCTGCTTTCAGGGATCCTTATGGCGTTTGTTTGAAATCAAAGAGAAGAGATATTGGCCCTTATAAGGATCTTTTTGCAATTGAAGCTGGTTCAATTGATTTTAAAAAGAAAATGAGTGCATCCCTCTTGATCCGCAGACTCAAGTAAGTTTGATCACATGATTTATTGATGCAAATCTCTGTATTATCAAAAGATACAAACTAGGGGTGCAAATGAGCCGAGCCCGAGCTCAAGCTCGACCAGGCTCGAGCTCGATTAACTTATGAGAGCTCAAGCTTGGCTCGGTAGTTTCTCAAGCTCGAGCTCGGCTTGTTTATAATCTTTTAATAAAAATATTAAATAGAAATAATATAAATAACAGACTCGTATAGGCTCACGAGATCGATAAACAAAGCTCGGGCTCGTTCTCGTTTAGTAAACAAGCTTATTTTTAGGTTCAGGGTCGGCTCGTAAACAAGTTTAAATAAGCTCGGCTCAGCTCGTTTACTAGACGACTTTAAATAATGGGTAAATGTTATTAAATATTAATAAAAACTATTATTACACTAAGGCTCGATGAGCCTGGTGAGCTTAACATGCCACGCTCAAGCTTGGGCTCGGTAAATGAATGAGCTTTATTTTAGGCTCAAGCTCGGGCTCGGTCTCCGGCTCAATAAGGCTCGGCCCGTTTCGGGCATTTTCTCGAGTAGCTCGTGAGCTGCTCGGCTCCGTTTGCACCCCTAATACAAACTGTTTCTTGAATTATGTGCTACTCTAATGTTTAGGCTCCTCCTTGAGAAGCTCGCCTCTGTCAACTTAGAGGGTTTGACACATCAGCAAAAACTCGCGTTTTGGATAAACACTTACAATATTTGTATGATGAATGTAAGTATATTTTCTTCTGATTCCATTTATATGTATTGTGTACATATATATCGTTACTCGTTAGTGTCAACGGCATATATTTTTCAACGTGTTACAAGGGTTAGGTGATATGACAGGCATATTTAGAGCATGGAGTACCCGAGAGTCCTGAAATGATGCCAACACTAATGCAAAAGGTGACCACTTCAACTAATTTATACTTTCAATAGGGTTATTATACTAATTGAACTAAGATGATTGGACTTTTATCAGGCAACAATAAATGCAGGCGGGTATTTGCTAAACGCGATATCCATTGAGCATTTCATCTTGAGGCTTCCTAATCGCTTAAAACTTGTAAGTCGTATTCCACCCATAAGTAATAATTTATTTATTTATCATTTTTTTTGCTCTTTGACCATATAAACAACATTCTTTTCCAGTCATGTCCACAATCTCCTGAGCAAAATGAAACTGAAATTCGTGGCAAATTTGGGTTGGAGTGGTCTGAACCGGTGGTCACATTTGCTTTATGCAACGGCAGCTGGTCTTCTCCTGCGGTATTATTATATTTATAAATCCTTTTGACCATTTTGTTTGACCAAATTAAGTTTTCTGACTACAAATTTCCCATGTACAGGTGAGAGTGTACACGTCAGCGCAAGTGGAGAGCGAATTAGCAATAGCAAAGAGAGATTACCTTCAAGCAGCGTGCGGCATAACAAAAACCAACAAATTATTAATACCAAACGTGTTAGATCGGTATTTGCTAGATTTTGGAAAGGATCTGGAAGCTTTAACGGATTGGGTTTGTCTTCAACTACCCGGTGAATTAAGGAAACATGTGGTTACATGCCTTTCGAAACGAGGAAGAGAGCCAATTTCTAAACAGGTTGAAATCATGTCTTATGATTACAGGTTCAGATACCTCATACAAAGATAAAAGAGTTTGCTTTTACAATGAAGATGTGTTTGAAGAACGATTTCAACCCATGAACTTCTAGGTATATCCAATTCAAATTAAGGAATTTGGTGTTTTATTTATTTTTGGGATCTTTTTGCTGCAAAGAGTTTGGTTTAGTGTGTAGAGTGGCAGGCAGGATTTGTATAGAGTACATATACAGAAAGAAAGGTGAGTTTTTTGTTCTCACAAATTGGGTTCATTAAGATTTGGTATGTTTTGAGGGTGGTATAAAATTTAATTCACTTTCATTGGAGGCTTGTTATCCATTACTTGGATTTTTAAAGCTGTTTATGTATGGGTTGATGGACCATAGAGGTCATTGTGTTTCGTTTCAAAGATGTCCTTTGGTTTAACTCTGTTAATTTGGTCAGCTAAGATAAGACAAATTGAAATCCAACCCCACACCCCTCACTCCCTTGCATCAGTTTCATTCGATTTTCTGACAAGTTCAAACCATCTATCTTTCCCACCCTACGGCCAAACTGAAACCATCATTATTCATTTCGACTCTTCAAAGGATACCGTGGCTCGAGTTTTAGTCAGAGGCTTCTGAAACGGTTCCAATAGAACTCAAGGGCTGAAACCACAGGTATGAGGCAACCTAAGGTGGAGATACGCGCTGGTCGCTCAATGCGCAACAAGGGAGTCATTTTTTTTAGATTTTTCTTGAACAAATTATATAGATGGTCCCTGCTGAATGAAAATAGAACAACAACAACCACCATACCCAGTAAATCCCGCAATTAGCAAAGCTAATGGCAGGGTCTGGGGAGGGTGGGATGTTGGAAACCTTACCCCTATCGTTGAGGATAGAGAGACTGCTTCCAGAGAGACCCTCAGCTCTATAACAACAAGCACTAAAAGAGTACTAGAACTACCCGAGACAAAAGCAGTGGTAAAAGCAAAAAAAAGGTAGAGTGAAGGTAAATATAGCATCATAGAGAAACATACTCATATCCATATATATATCGTAAGACAATAACCCTCCAAGACCATCTAAAGTGTAGGCAAATCTATACCCCTTTGACAATACCCAACAACATCTTACCTAACCTCTAAAACTCCTTAACTTTAATCCTACGTCTTCACGAACTCCTATCTTGGACCATGTCCTCAGAGAGGTGCATTTCTATCAAATCCTGCCTAATCCGCTCGTCCCAAGTCAATTTGGGTCTACCTCTACCCCTCCTACCATCTACATTGATGGTTTCCACTACTCTAACTGGGGCCGTTGCTTGCCTCCTCTTCACATGTCCAAACCATCTCAATCTCCCCTCCTTAATCTTATCTGATATTCTGGACACCCCTAACCTTTCTTTAACAACCTCATTTCTTATTCGGTCTAACCTTGTGTGACCACACATCCACCTCAACATCTTCATCTCTACTACCTCCATCTTGCGTGCTTGTGATTTCTTAAAGGCCCAACAGTCTGTCCCATATAGCATTGCAGGTCTTACTGCAACCCGATTGAATTTCCCCTTTAATTTAGTTGGGAACCTCGAGTCGCATGATATCCCCGTGGCTGCCTCCACCTACACCAGCCAGCCTGAATGCGGTGAGCTACATCACTATCTAACTCCTCGTCTCTTTGTACAAACGATCCTAAATACTTGAACTTAGTTGCTTCCGGAACCACCTGACCTTCAATGGTGATTTGAGTGTCTTCGACACCCCCTGCATCACTGAAATCACAGTAGAGGTACTCCGTCTTAGACCGACTGATCCTTAAACCCTTGTCCTCTAAAGCTACTCGCCATTCCTCTAACTTCTCATTCAACCCCCGTTTTGTCTTTGCAACTAAAACAATATCATCTGCAAAAAGAATGCACCACGACACTGTCTCCTGAATCGACTTGGACAACTCATCCATGATAATCGTAAAGAGAAGGGCTGAACGCCGACCCTTGGTGGAGCCCTATCTCCATAGGGAAGGAATTGGTATCCCCTACAGGCGCACGAACACTAGTTTCAGTTCTATCATACATATCCTTAATTATGTCTATATACTTCCCATGAACCCCTCTACCCTCCAAAGTATCCAAAATCAGTCTACGTGGTACACTTTCATATGCCTTTTCAAGGTCAATGAAGACCATATGTAGATCTTGCTTTTTCTCTCTATATTTTTCCATCAGTCTCCTCCTTAGAATGTGAATGGCTTCTGTAGTTGATCGCCCTGGCATGAAACCAAATTGGTTTACCGTAACCTGAGTTTCTTTTCTAATTCTAGTCTCAATCACCCTCTCCCACAATTTCATTGTATGACTTAGCAACTTAATACCTCTATAATTCCCACAACATTGGGCATCTCCTTTGTTCTTATAAAGAGGTACTATGACACTACTCCTCCAGTGATCTGGCATTTTCCCATGAAAATAGCATTGAACAAAGTAGTTGCACTCCTTCATCTCCCAAACACCTCCACACTTCAATCGGTAAGTTGTCTGGACCAACTGCCTTAGCCTTTCCCATCTTCCTAAGTGCTGTCCTCACCTCTCCATGATACTCCGACAGTAGCAGTTATTTCGTTCTCGCCTTTCAGTGGTGTTGTCGTCGCTTTGTTGTTGGTAAGATCTGCCGTTGTTGAATAGATTGTGGAAGTAAGTTTGCCACCTCAACTTAATGTCTTGTTCGTTGACTAATACACGCCCATCATCTCCTTTTATAAACTTCAGTACTCGTATATCCTTCCTCCTACTCTCCCTAGCTTTGGCAATCTTGAACATAGCATGTTCCCCCTCCTTTGTTTCCATGCGTTCATACATCTGCTTCTAGGCTGTGTTCTTTGCCTCCGCCACTGCCTTCTTCGCCTCCCTTTTGGCCTTCTTGTATTTGTCCTTTAGTCTTTGGCCTTCTTGTAAATGTTCATAAATGTAAAAAGTCATGTCGAAGAGAAGTAATCACTAGCTCTATTTGGATGGTAATGTAGAGACAAAGTATGAAAGCGTATTACATTTCTCAACATCAACAGTCCCTTACAGTTAATGAAACTATATACTTTGGCCAATTGGTGATAAAAATTATTGCTTCATCTATTGTCAACAACCTTCCAATGACGGGTCTCCGGTCTGATCATTTCACTTGGGTAAAATTCGAAGTTTGTTTGAGGCCCACGGTGCTTTGTTATACATTTGTTTTCTTCATATTTATACATTAGACTTTCGCCACTCTCAGTCACTACTTTATAACGATGGTAACAACGGAGAGCAAAGTTACAATGTAAGCACTTCAAGATCAAATGGGATTGCACTTTGCTTCCGCACTCATGGCATAAACCATCGTTTTCAGTCCCCGGAGCAAATGACACAGGATGTTGGTGAATCCTATCCATTTTTTGTAAACACCTTCCAAATAGAGAGAATTAACACCTTGTACGTTCAGACTTGAGTATTAATGAATGAATCGATTGCGCACACTCTGCACAATGATAGAACTACTTTCCAGGATCAAGAGCCTCCTCACAAACTTCACAGAAGTATTGACTTTTGTGGTCCTCGATTGGGGAGTAACTCAGCTTCAGGGAGTGCTTGTCAACTACCCGTATCATAATTCTAAAGATGTTAGTTTATGGTATTAACTACCGTTTGCTGATCACTCATAACTAATTAGTTCATAACTTATAACTTATGTGAGATATTTCTTTTAATTAAATAAACTTAAAATATTACATGATTTTTTACGATAATCCCCCCCCCCCCCCCCCCCATGTATATTGTTTTTTTATCCAGTTATATGCTTTAATATCTCACCAAACGAACTTCAAACAATGGCGCGAACTGCAATTTCTAAGAACTGATATTCCAGAATTGGAGTCATAGGTGATTGGAACTGAATTACAATAATCACTCACCAAGCATATCAAACATGACTTCATCCCCAAATTTAGGTTTTCATTCTATCTCATTATAATCTTAAATAGCAAAAAGAAAATGAATGAATGAATGAATGTATATCTGGGTACGAAAACAATAAGCCAAGATTCTGTATGGGTGTACAGTACACAATAGTTCATCTAAATAGTTTAGGGCATTTCATCAAACAGCTGGTGGACATGATGTTGTTAGTAAACAAAACATATCCGTCTAATTCAGATTATCAAGGCAAATTTCTTTATTACAAACTATTTCACGACTTAAGCTGATTGGACTACCATCATGCAACAAGATCAAGTGTTATCTTTCGTGGCTTAATAATTTTTCATTCCTCTCAAGGTACAATAATCATTTGAAGCTAGCTAAGTCTGCCCGTAGTGGGGCGTTTTTTTTTAAAAAAATTCAAAAAAAACACCGGAAAACGCCCACTCCTCCACTACACCCGGCGTTTCCGGGCGTTTTTTTTGAAAAAAAATGGGTTTGGCGTGATTTTAAAAACGCCGGAGGTTGATTTGGTTGTCCAATGAAAGCTTGCCATGTGTGTATAATATTTGTGTGTGTTTATAATTAGTTTTATTTAAAAAAACAAAAGAAAAGGAAGAAGAGAATGGAAGTTTTTTGAAGTTGCAGGTGGTGATGGGGAAGAAGAAAGGAAGAAGAAGAAGAAATGAAGAAGAAGAAAGGAAGAAGAAGGGGGAAAAAACAAAAGCTAATTTTCTTGTTTTTTTTTTAACATTATTTTTTTTAGGTTTTTTAATTTTCTGTATTTTTATTTTCTTGTTTTTTTTAACATTATTTTTTTTTTCGGTTTCTTTGTTTTTTTTCAAGTAGTGTAATTTTTATTTTAAATTAATGAAGTTTTTTATGTTTTAAATTAAAAAAAATAATTGTCAAATGATTGAATGGGCGTTATTGGAATAACGCCCCACTACGCCTCTTTTGCTATAATGCCCCATGTGTGACTAGGATGCCACGTGTCGTATAATGGCCCATGTTGGGGGCATTATTCTTGTTTACCACTACGGGTGGTCTTATAAAAAGAGACAAGTAATTAAGAGCTCTATATATAAATTGATTGGTGGATGGAAAGAAGCGTAGTATTTATTACATCTCTGAATAACCAACCCCCCCTTACAACTAATTATATACAAAATTAAGGGCATGTTTGGGTAAGCTTTTTGAAACAACTTATTGACTTTTTGAAAAGTTATAAGCTCTAAAATGATGTTTGGCAAAGAGGGTATATGTGAGGGGAAAAAACCAATAAGTCAATAAGTCATAAAATCCTGACTTTTCCAAGAAGCCAATAAGTCAATAAGTTATTTCAAAAAGCTTACCCAAACATGCCCTAAACCTTTTCGATATCATCATCGTCAACAACCTCCCAATGACGGGTCACCGGTCTCGTCATTTCACTTGGATAAAATTCTAAGCTTGTTTGTGGTCCACGCTGCTTTATCATACCTTTCTTTTCTTCATATATATAAACGGATCTTGGGGGATTCTCGGGGGATATATTTATAAAAGCATGGTACCAATGGATAACAAAGTCACACTGCAAGCACTTCCAGATGATATGGGATTGCAATTTGCTTCCGCAAGTTCCACATAAACCATTATTCTCAGTCCCGTCCCTGGAGCAACTGACATAGGATGTTGGTGAAACGATTGTTCTTCTTCTATACCCCCAAAACTTTACCCATTATTCAGTATAATATAATGAAATTTGTAGCATGTATAAATGCACTAAAATACAGGTTAATTTGCTCCAGGGGATGAAAAAATAACGTATAAAACTAATGAAAAAAACCCTGAAGTATGAATATTGAATAGGCTCACAGTGCAATAATTTGTGTGAAATTTGAATCGACATGAATAGCTAAATATAAAGACGTAGAATTTGTTTGCTACTCTTTATGAATGTTTACAATCTAAACATATTTAAGCGTGTGGGTTTGTGATATATATATATTTTTTAAAGGTAAATATCAAATTTTGTATCTATTTAGATTTTTATCAGTATAAAATATTACACTAAATTCAATGAAATCTGAAAAAAAAAAAGAGAAAACAATTAAAATTTAATGGCCACGTCACGGTTTTGGAATGCGGTGGTGAAAAAGATGTCATATATAGAAAAACAAAAGATATTGCAATCCTTAAACTTTACCTTTTTTAAAATAATAAAAGAAACTTATTTGTGAAATGTTATGTATATGCGGGCATATGTTTCAAGAATTACCTGGTAAAAGGACAAACATGAATGGCTCTATCTGTGTTGCACAATCTGGGTGAACATAGTACATGCATTTGCTGCATTTGTAAATCAAATGTTCCTCTTCTAATTTCACACCACAAATCCTGCATTCGCAATCATATAATTGATCTAGTAATGAATATGAAAGGGTGAGCAGGTGACGGTGGCTAAACTGTCGAGTATGGAGTGATAACTTTATGGGAAGGGAAAGACAATCAGAATTTACTAAGAAGTTGAAACAAGTGGTGCATTGATAGAAATGTCCTTCATGTTTCTTCCCACATAAAAAACACTCATTCAAACCAGGTTTAGAACTAAAAGAGAATAACGGGTGTGAGTGGCTGGGGTGATGGATCGTATTTTGCTCCACAAATGTGGCACAAAGTTGATCAATTCCATAGTTGCATGTTGAACAATGATAACAAATGCCATCTCGATGATATTTGAGACAAGCACAACATTTCTTATCGTTTGTTGTTCTTTTAAGGATAAGAGTATGAGTAGGGTGACCTTGGAAGTTTAAGGTTGGTGGTATTTCTTCACAAAATTTATGGAGTGAATAAGTGCAGGATGATGACATGCTACACTTGTAGTAATAACAGTGGTACCAGTCAATTCGTCTGTCACACCTGTTACATATGCACTTAAAGTTTTGCGTCGTGATCAAATCGTTGTCATCATACTCGTCATCATCTTCTATGTAGTCTCGATGCATCAATTGCAAATCTACTAGTGTTGGTAAACAAAAGACTTATCCGTCTAATTCAGATAGATTATTGATGCAAATTTCTTTATTACAAACTATTTCATGACTTAAGGTGATTTGGATTGGACTACCATCATGCAACAATAAATTATAAAATAGTCATTTTCCTTGACTTCAACAAGATCAAGTGTTATCTTTCGTGGCTTAATAATTTTTCATTCCTCTCAAGGTACAATAATCATTTGAAGCTAGCTAATAAAAAGAGACAAGTAATTAAGAGCTCTATATATAAATTGATTGGTGGATGGAAAGAAGCGTAGTATTTATTACATCTCTGAATAACCAACCCCCCCCCCCCCCCCCCCCTTACAACTAATTATATACAAAATTAAACCTTTTCGATATCATCATCGTCAACAACCTCCCAATGACGGGTCACCGGTCTCGTCATTTCACTTGGATAAAATTCTAAGCTTGTTTGTGGTCCACGCTGCTTTATCATACCTTTCTTTTCTTCATATATATAAAAAAATCTTGGGGGATTCTCGCGGGATACAGATGGATAAGCATGGTACCAATGGAAAGCAAGGTTACAAGGTAAGCACTTGAAGATGATATGGGATTGCAATTTGATTCCGCAAGTTCCACATAAACCATCATTCTCAGTCCCTGGAGCAAGTGAAATAGGATGTCGGTGAAACCACGGAGCTTCTCCAACAGCCCCAAACTTGATGTTAATGTACTTATAAACACCTTCCGAATCATAGAGAGAATTAGCACCTTGTTCAGACTGAAGTATTAACGGAGCACATGCCGAGTGAATGGATTGTGCGCACTCTGCACAATGGTAAAACCACTTTCCAGGATCAAGCTCCTCCTCACAAACTTCACAGAAGTATCGACTTTTGTGATCCTCAACTGGGGAGTAGGTCAAGTGTAGGGGGTGCTTGTCATACTTATGCCTAATTGTTTTAGGTAAATGCAAAGCACATTTGCAATCCAAATAGAAATCACAACTGGTACATCTGAAATAACTCTCACATTCAGCAATACTCACACGACATGCACCACATTCCATCTTCGAACGGCTTGATGAACCACCGTCTGCTCTTGCAAGTAAGTGATTCGAATTTGCATGTGCTTCATGTGTAATTTCTTTAGGCATAAACGCACAATTAACATCAATGTAGTAATCGCAATCATAGCATCCATATAAAAACCCATTGCAAGGCAATCCACAAGCCTCGCATTTAATTCCAGATGGGTTTTTATTACCGTTGGAAAGATCAAGGCTATGTTGAGGGTGGGCCACAGCGTTTCTTAGTATTAAGGGCAGCCGGATGCACCAGTCGTGGAGAACGAAGTCACAACTATCATCATCTTCTGTGAAGCATTTGTAAAATGGCATTTTTGTAATTGGTTTGATACATGCATTGCATAATAGTTTAATCCTCTTCATTGGGTCGTGAAGAGAGGTGGTTGTATCATTACTTATTAGGACTAATAATGGATGCTCATGATCAGAATGTATGAGGTGGCCTTTTTCATCTCTCCCCTCCACCAAAGTCTCACCTTCAAATATTTGACGTGATAAGATGTGTGTTTCATCATCCACTGGTAGGTGAACAAGGTTGGGATGATCAACATCTTTGAAGTTCTTTTCATTTTTTCCGAAGCCTGATACATAGATTGAATAAACTATTACCACACTATACAAAAACTTTACCCATTATTCATTATAATGAAATTTGTAGCATGTATAAATGCATTAAAATACAGGTTAATTTGCTCCAGAGGATGAAAAAATAACGTATAAAACTAATGAAAAAAACCCTAAAGTATGAATATTGAATAGGCTCACAGTGCAATAATTTGTGTGAAATTTGAATAGACATGAATCTAATCTAATATTAATAAAAGAATACATTTAATGTCACATGGCATTTATTTCTATGATTTAGGAATAATAATGTCACATGTCATTTGCTACTCCAATTTTAAAATTTTTATTTATATTTTTTAATTAATTTAATCCTTTTATTAATTAGATGTGGCTAGTATTCTTTTATTATTATTAGATA
This sequence comes from Helianthus tuberosus, assembly GCA_030545235.1. Lineage (NCBI taxonomy): Eukaryota > Viridiplantae > Streptophyta > Magnoliopsida > Asterales > Asteraceae > Helianthus > Helianthus tuberosus. The sequence continues at coordinate 32,271,006 of CM060404.1, read as the reverse complement.
TATATTATTGATTATTTTTATTTAGATACCGATTTTCGCAATGAACGAATAACAAAATATTCTAAATTAGTATTAGCGATAAAAACATTAATATAAATTATATTATTGTAAATGTAATATATTTAAACATTATAAATATTAATTATATAGTTTTTCTTTCTTCAAATTTTTATGCGAATAACATTCTCTCCTTTAATTAAATATAATATTAGTTAAATATAATTAATATAATAATTAGTTCTACAATAATTCTAATAGGTATCTAATATTATAATAAATAACCGTAGTTCATTTTTTAAGATGTGTTATGAATTATATTAATTTACTAATAGTATTATTAATATATTATTTATTATATTAATGTATTGTATTGTATTGTAAACAACTTCAATATTTAAATGATATAAAGATAAATAGGTTCTTAACGGGTTCGACCAATCTAATCAAAGAACATCTCCACGTTTGCATTTATGACTCTAATTTCTAGATCTATTATCAAAATGCATATCAGGATTTCAAAATTAAAAAAAAAATAGTTAGTCTCAAGCTATCCATGTTCATCTAAATGGCAATCTAAAAACATCACCGCTAATAACAGTTTTAACTTTACGAAAGCATAGAGGTTTACCTTTTTCTATTAACATACCATAAAATACCACTATTATTCTTCAATATTTAAAAAAAAAAATCTGAATATTTTTATAATAGAGTCATACTTGCTATGAACTAAGTTGTACAGAAAGTAAATGATTCTACTTTCATTGCTTACCGACAGAGAAAAAGAATAACTAAGTTATGTAAATTGGTGGACGTATAAAAATAATTCACTTGTGTAAATTTGTGCAGATATTGTAAAGTTACATGATTTCTATCTTTAGATCTGTGTAATACACAGGCTTATAATCAATAATAATTTAATGTAAGTCTATACTCACCAGATGTCCTAAATGGAGTTATATTTTTAGGCTTGCCAAACCATTGATAATTACTAAAGGTCAGTGTTTCAGTGACGTTATCAAGAAATACTGATGGAAATAACGGTTTATGTAATGGAACTCGACTTTAGATCCTATCATTGTTTGATCAGGTTATTGAGGCATCATATTATCCGGAAGTAATACTGGCACTCGAACGTTTATCCCTAGATTTCGTTTAATACCGCCAAATATAAGGATTCTGTCTAAATTGAAAAGAAAACAGTTTCCTCTCGCCCTATGTTTTGCCATGTAAAGTTAGTTTGTTTATAAAAGAATCGCTTTTTACTAACGGTCAACTGTTGAGTCATCTATGGTAAAATAAATCACTTATGTAAATTTATGAAGACAATATAAAATTAAAAAAATTATAATTTTATAACCTTAAATCCGTGTAGTGCACGGGTCTAATAATCTAGTAGCTAAATATAAATATGTAGATTTTGTTTGCTTCTCTTTATGAGTGTTTAAAATCTAAACATATTTAAGCGTGTGGGTTTGTGATATATATATTTTTTAAAGGTAAATATCAAATTTTGTATGTATTCAGATTTTTATCAGTATAAAATATTACGCTAAATTCAATAAAATCTGAAAAAGAAAAAAAGGGAAAAAGGATTAAAATTTAATGGCCACGTCGCGGTTTTGAAATGCGGTGGTGAAAAAGATGTCATATATATACAAAAAGCAAAAGATATCGCATTCCTTAAACTTTACCTTTTTTTTTCTAAAATAATAAAAGAAACTTATTTGTGAAATGTTATGTATATGCTGGCATATGTTTCAAGATTTACCTGGTAAAAGGACAAACATGAAAGGCTCTATCTGTGTTGCACAATATGGGTGAACATAGTACATGCATTTACTGCATTTGTAAATCAAATGTTCGTCTTCTAATTTCACACCACAAATCCTGCATTCGCCATCATATAATTGATCTAGTAATGAATATGAAAGGGTGAGCAGGTGACGGTGGCTAAACTGTTGAGTATGGAGTGATAACTTTATGGGAAGAGAAAGACAATCAGAATTTACTAAGAAGTTGAAACAAGTGGTGCATTGATAGAAATGTCCTTCATGTTTTTTCTGGCATGCAGAACACTCACTCAAAATAGGTTTAGCACTAAAAGAGAATAACGGGTGTGAGTGGATGGGGTGATGGATCGTATTTTGCTCCACAAACGTGGCACAAAGTTGATCAATTCCATAGTTGCATGTTGAACAATGATAACAAATGCCATCTCGATGATATTTGAGACAAGCACAACATTTCCTATCATTTGTTGTTTTTTTAAGGATAAGAGTATGAGGAGGGTGACCTTGGAATTTTAAGGTTGGTGGTATTTCTTCACAAAATTTATGGAGTGAATAAGTGCATGGCGACATGCTACACTTGTAGTAATAACGGTGGTACCAGTCAATTCGTCTGTCACACCTATTACATATGCACTTAAAGTTTTGCGTCGTGATCAAATCGTTGTCATCATACTCGTCATCATCTTCTATGTAGTCTCGATGCATCAGTTGCAAATCTACTAGTGTGAGTGGATGCTCATGTTGAAGCTCTTCTGGGTTTAGCTCCTTGACATCCATTTCGGTGTTTTTCTCTGTCACTACATTATACATGTCATTTGCTTAATTCCAAAGGTAACAACAATGTAAATATAATAAATAATGAAAATCTTGAACACATGAAAAGTGGCGTAAACTAGGTTTTTTAACTACTCATGACAGAATTGTGAAAATATGAAATCATACAAATAACGAACTCGAGCTTCATGTACCATGTTTGTTTAGGCTCACAAGTCTAAACGACTTTGTTATATATATATAAATATAAAATACTATATTATATATATATATATATATATATATATATATATATATAGGGGGCCGCTAGAATGAGAACCACCTCTAGTTATGAGAACCGCGAGAACCACACCGTACGGGGCGAGGTGGACCAAATTTTTTTTTCAAAAACGTAGATGCATGTATTATAAAAACATTTGTAAAAAAAAAAATTTTAAAAAAAATGCCGTGTGTGTACACGGCATTTTAAAATTTTTTTTTTTACGAATGTGTTTATAATACATGCATCTAGGTTTTTGAAAAAAAAATTGGTCCACCTCGCCCCGGATCAAGTAGTTCTCGCGGTTCTCATAACTAGAGGTGGTTCTCATTCTAGCGGTCCCATATATATATATATATATATATATATATATATATATAATGCATAATATATAATAAAATGTCACTATATTTGTTGTTATAATAAAATAACTAAATAATATACATACATATATATTTCTAAAGAGATATTCAATATATAAGCAAATTTAAGTAAAGGATAACAAGAAGCAGATATAGACTTGTAATATGATACATACAACCAACACCATTTCTCCTACCATATACGATTATTTTTTATACATTTATAAAAATAAACTGGTACTCTATTAAACACACACATATATAAAAAGTTATTACAAACATATATAAAAGCATTTATATTTGTAAATAGAATAATGAAATGATAAATATGATAACAATAGACAATGCATATTATTCTAATCGAGCTTTTAACACGAGTCAAGCTTCGAGTTATTTTAACAAGTTAAACTTGAGATTACTTGGAACACTAAAAGGTGAAGAATGAATAAGTATGTACCTTGGTGGGTAATTGATGACAATTTCAAAGTACTTATAACTTGGATGTGATTATTACTTTGTATATATAGTGAGGAAGGTCCAACTTTATATCAAGCATATATAGTTGCACAAGCAAAGCAAGAATAAAGAATTATACTTTTGTTTTGTATCTAGAAAAAGAATAATGGTACTCCATTAAAGAATATATAGTGAGTAAGGTCCACCCTATACGATTATATTTTATACATGTATAGAAATAAATTGGTACCCCATTGAACACACATATATAAAAATCTATTACAAACATATATAAAAGTAGTAATATTTGTAAATAAAATAGTGAAATGATAAATATGATAAAATTAAACAATACATATAAATCTATTTGAGCTTTTGACACAAGGCAAGCTTCGAGTTCTTTTAACAAGTTAAACTTTAGATTACCTGGAACACGAAATGGTGGAGAATGAATAATTGTGAACCTTGGTGCGTAACTGATGACGATTTAAAAGTACTTATAACTTGGACGTGCTTATTACTCTAAATATATAGCCAGTAAGGTCCAACTTTATTTCAAGCATATATAGTTGGGTGTGCCTATTGGCACACCAAACCCTAGCAAAATTAGGGTTTATCTACGCAGCGTATTGGTCAATACGCAGCGTATAGGGTTAACCCTCTACGCTGCGTATTGACCAATACGCTGCGTAGATAAACCATGGATCTCAGTGCCTGATAACCAATCATTGCACAGAAAACAAGGGTCATATACGCTACGTATAGGTGTATACGCAACGTATATAAACCATTAGATTTTTTTGGGTCATTTTGAGAGGTTTGAGGGATCATTTTTTCACAAAGTTTAAATAAGCTGCGTATTGACCTCTAAGCAGCGTATATAAAGGTCTGAAAATGTCTTTTATACCCTTGTGTTGAGGCTATACGAAGCCAAATACAAGGGTAGTTGTGTCATTTTTGTCTCATACGCTGCGTAGGGACCTCTAAGGAGCGTATATAAAGCTCAATTTTTGAATTTTTTTATTGTGTATTCCTTTGTTTATTTATAAAAAAAAGAAAATTATTTATAAAAAAACAATATTATTGGTAAATAATACAAATATAAATTATAAAAATAAAAAATTATATAAATATTATGAATTATAAAAATTAAAAAAGAAAATTATTTATAAAAAAACAATATTATTGGTAAATAATACAAATATATTGTTTTGTTATCGTTTAAATTAAATTATCGTATTCCTTTGTTTATTTATAAAAAAAACAATATTATTCGTAAATAATACAAATATATTATATTGTTATCGTTTAAATTAAATTATCTTATCGTATTGCATCGTATCGTATCGTATCGTATCGTATCGTATTGCATCATATCGTATCGTATAGTGTATAGTATATAAGTCTCGAATAGAGGCCTATACGGGTGTTATTGTATAGTATCGTATCGTATCGTATCGTATCGTATAGTGTAGTATAAGTCTCGTATAGGTTTCCTATAGGTCTTGTATATGCATATAGGATTAGACGGGACCTAAACCACACCTATACGATATGATATCACACTTATAGGCTTATACGAGGTCAATACATGACCTATACGACGCTATACGACACGATATCACACTTATAGGCTTATACGAGGTCAATACGTGACCTATACGACGCTATACGATACGATATCACACGTATAGGCTTATACGAGGTCAATACGTGACCTATACGACGCTATACGATACGATATCACACTTATAGGCTTATACGAGGTCAATACGTGACCTATACTACGTTATATGAAACGATATCACACTTATAGGCTTATACGAGGTCAATACGTGACCTATACGACGCTATATGATTCGATATCACACTTATAGGAGGCTTATACGAGGTCAATACGTGACCTATACTACGTTATACGATACGATATCACACTTATAGGCTTATACGAGGTCAATACGTGACCTATACTACCCCTATACGATACGATATCACACTTATAGGCTTATACGAGGTCAATACGTGACCTATACGACGCTATACGATACGATATCACACTTATAGGCTTATACGAGGTCAATACGTGACCTATACTATGTTATACGATACGATATCACACTTATAGGCTTATACGAGGTCAATACGTGACCTATACTACACCTATACGATACGATATCACACTTATAGACTTAGGCGAGGTTAATACGTGACCTATACGACGCTATACGATACGATATCACACTTATAGGCTTATACGATGTCAATACGGGACCTAATATTTGTATTATTTTTAATTCTTATAATTCATAATATTTGTATTATTTTTAATAATATTGTTTTTTTATAAATAAACATGGAAATACCCCAAAATACACACAATTAATTTACTTTTTTTTTTATAAATAAACAAAGGAATACACAATAAAAAATACAAAAATGGAGCTTTTTATATGCTCCTTAGAGGTCCCTACGCAACGTATGAGACAAAAATGACACAACTACCCTTGTATTTGGCTTCGTATAGCCTCAACACAAGGGTATAAAAGACATTTTCAGACCTTTATATACGCTCCTTAGAGGTCTATACGCAGCGTATATATACAATAAGGGTTAAAAAGATAATTTAACCACATGTTTGGGGTTAAAAATAAAAACTACCCTTTATAAACGCTGCGTATTGACCTATACGCAGCGTATATAAAGGTCTGAAAATGTCTTTTATACCCTTGTGTTGAGGCTATACGAAGCCAAATACAAGGGTAGTTGTGTCATTTTTGTCTCATACGCTGCGTAGGGACCTATAAGGAGCGTATATAAAGCTCCATTTTTGTATTTTTTTATTGTGTATTCCTTTGTTTATTTATAAAAAAAAAGAAAATTATTTATAAAAAAACAATATTATTGGTAAATAATACAAATATAAATTATAAAAATAAAAAAATTATATAAATATTATGAATTATAAAAATTAAAAAAGAAAATTATTTATAAAAAAACAATATTATTGGTAAATAATACAAATATATTGTTTTGTTATCGTTTAAATTAAATTATCGTATTCCTTTGTTTATTTATAAAAAAAACAATAGTATTCGTAAATAATACAAATATATTATATTGTTATCGTTTAAATTAAATTATCTTATCGTATTGCATCGTATCGTATCGTATCGTATCGTATCGTATTGCATCATATCGTATCGTATAGTGTATAGTATATAAGTCTCGAATAGAGGCCTATACGGGTGTTATTGTATAGTATCGTATCGTATCGTATCGTATCGTATAGTGTAGTATAAGTCTCGTATAGGTTTCCTATAGGTCTTGTATATGCATATAGGATTAGACGGGACCTAAACCACACCTATACGATACGATATCACACTTATAGGCTTATACGAGGTCAATACATGACCTATACGACGCTATACGACACGATATCACACTTATAGGCTTATACGAGGTCAATACGTGACCTATACGACGCTATACGATACGATATCACACGTATAGGCTTATACGAGGTCAATACGTGACCTATACGACGCTATACGATACGATATCACACTTATAGGCTTATACGAGGTCAATACGTGACCTATACTACGTTATATGAAACGATATCACACTTATAGGCTTATACGAGGTCAATACGTGACCTATACGACGCTATATGATTCGATATCACACTTATAGGAGGCTTATACGAGGTCAATACGTGACCTATACTACGTTATACGATACGATATCACACTTATAGGCTTATACGAGGTCAATACGTGACCTATACTACCCCTATACGATACGATATCACACTTATAGGCTTATACGAGGTCAATACGTGACCTATACGACGCTATACGATACGATATCACACTTATAGGCTTATACGAGGTCAATACGTGACCTATACTATGTTATACGATACGATATCACACTTATAGGCTTATACGAGGTCAATACGTGACCTATACTACACCTATACGATACGATATCACACTTATAGACTTTGGCGAGGTTAATACGTGACCTATACGACGCTATACGATACGATATCACACTTATAGGCTTATACGATGTCAATACGGGACCTAATATTTGTATTATTTTTAATTCTTATAATTCATAATATTTGTATTATTTTTAATAATATTGTTTTTTTATAAATAAACATGGAAATACCCCAAAATACACACAATTAATTTACTTTTTTTTTTATAAATAAACAAAGGAATACACAATAAAAAATACAAAAATGGAGCTTTTTATATGCTCCTTAGAGGTCCCTACGCAACGTATGAGACAAAAATGACACAACTACCCTTGTATTTGGCTTCGTATAGCCTCAACACAAGGGTATAAAAGACATTTTCAGACCTTTATATACGCTCCTTAGAGGTCTATACGCAGCGTATATATACAATAAGGGTTAAAAAGATAATTTAACCACATGTTTGGGGTTAAAAATAAAAACTACCCTTTATAAACGCTGCGTATTGACCTATACGCAGCGTATATAAAGGTCTGAAAATGTCTTTTATACCCTTGTGTTGAGGCTATACGAAGCCAAATACAAGGGTAGTTGTGTCATTTTTGTCTCATACGCTGCGTAGGGACCTATAAGGAGCGTATATAAAGCTCCATTTTTGTATTTTTTTATTGTGTATTCCTTTGTTTATTTATAAAAAAAAAGAAAATTATTTATAAAAAAACAATATTATTGGTAAATAATACAAATATAAATTATAAAAATAAAAAATTATATAAATATTATGAATTATAAAAATTAAAAAAGAAAATTATTTATAAAAAACAATATTATTGGTAAATAATACAAATATATTGTTTTGTTATCGTTTAAATCAAATTATCGTATTCGTTTGTTTATTTATAAAAAAAAGAAAATTATTTATAAAAAAACAATATTATTCGTAAATAATACAAATATATTATATTGTTATCGTTTAAATTAAATTATCTTATCGTATTGCATCGTATCGTATTGTATCATATTGCATCATATCGTATCGTATAGTGTATAGTATATAAGTCTCGTATAGAGGCCTATACGGGGGTTATTGTATCGTATCGTATCGTATCGTATCGTATCGTATCGTATCGTATCGTATCGTATCGTATCGTATCGTATAGTGTAGTATAAGTCTCGTATAGGTTTCCTATAGGTCTTGTATATGCATATAGGATTAGACGGGACCTAAACCACACCTATACGATACGGTATCACACTTATAGGCTTATACGAGGTCAATACATGACCTATACGACGCTATACGACAGGATATCACACTTATAGGCTTATACGAGGTCAATACGTGACCTATACGACGCTATACGATACGATATCACACATATAGGCTTATACGAGGTCAATACGTGACCTATACTACGTTATATGAAACGATATCACACTTATAGGCTTATACGAGGTCAATACGTGACCTATACGACGCTATATGATTCGATATCACACTTATAGGAGGCTTATACGAGGTCAATACGTGACCTATACTACGTTATACGATACGATATCACACTTATAGGCTTATACCTATACTACCCCTATACGATACGATATCACACTTATAGGCTTATTCGAGATCAATACGTGACCTATACTATGTTATACGATACGGTATCACACTTATAGGCTTATACGAGTTCAATACATGACCTATACGACGCTATATGATTCGGTATCACACTTATAGGCTTATACGAGGTCAATACGTGACCTATACGACACTATACGACACGATATCACACTTATAGGCTTATACGAGGTCAATACGGGACCTAATATTTGTATTATTTTTAATTCTTATAATTCATAATATTTGTATTATTTTTAATAATATTGTTTTTTTTATAAATAAACATGGAAATAACCCAAAATACACACAATTAATTTACTTTTTTTTATAAATAAACCAAGGAATACACAATAAAAAAATACAAAAATGGAGCTCTATATACGGATTATACGCTCCTTAGAGGTCCCTATGCAGCGTATGAGACAAAAATGACACAACTACCCTTGTATTTGGCTTCGTATAGCCTCAACACAAGGGTATAAAAGACATTTTCAGACCTTTATATACGCTCCTTAGAGGTCTATACGCAGCGTATATATACAATAAGGGTTAAAAAGATAATTTAACCACATGTTTGGGGTTAAAAATAAAAACTACCCTTTATATACGCTGAGTATTGACCTATACGCAGCGTATATAAAGGTCTGAAAATGTCTTTTATACCCTTGTGTTGAGGCTATACGAAGCCAAATACAAGGGTAGTTGTGTCATTTTTGTCTCATACGCTGCGTAAGGACCTCTAAGGAGCGTATATAAAGCTCCATTTTTTTATTTTTTTATTGTGTATTCCTTTGTTTATTTATAAAAAAAAGAAAATTATTTATAAAAAAACAATATTATTGGTAAATAATACAAATATAAATTATAAAAATAAAAAATTATATAAATATTATGAATTATAAAAATTAAAAAAGAAAATTATTTATAAAAAAACAATATTATTGGTAAATAATACAAATATATTGTTTTGTTATCGTTTAAATTAAATTATCGTATTCCTTTGTTTATTTATAAAAAAAGAAAATTATTTATAAAAAAACAATATTATTCGTAAATAATACAAATATATTATATTGTTTTCGTTTAAATTAAATTATCTTATCGTATTGCATCGTATCGTATCGTATGGTATTGCATCATATCGTATCGTATAGTGTATAGTATATAAGTCTCGTATAGAGGCCAATACGGGGGTTATTGTATAGTATAGTATCGTATCGTATCGTATCGTATCGTATAGTGTAGTATAAGTCTCGTATAGGTTTCCTATAGGTCTTGTATATGCATATAGGATTAGACGGGACCTAAACCACACCTATACGATACGATATCACACTTATAGGCTTATACGAGGTCAATACATGACCTATACGACGCTATACGACACGATATCACACTTATAGGCTTATACGAGGTCAATACGTGACCTATACGACGCTATACGATACGATATCACATTTATAGGCTTATACGAGGTCAATACGTGACCTATACGACGCTATAAGATACGATATCACACTTATAGGCTTATACGAGGTCAATACGTGACCTATACTACGTTATACGATACGATATCACACTTATAGGATGCTTATACGAGGTCAATACGTGACCTATACTACGTTATACGATTCGATATCACACTTATAGGCTTATACCTATTGTAACGACTCTCATCAAAAGTCATAATTATTAAATTAATTTGACCAATAGGAAACCCTAATTGAGACACCCAAGTGATTCTGCACAAACCCTAAAATTTTCAGAATCAGGATTAGGGCCCCTAAAACTCAGGGGGGGGGGGGTATTCCCTACTTGACGATTATCTTAATAACTTGCGGACGAAGTTGAAATTTCAGAAATCGTCGACTCAGCTAGCCTAGTCCTACACGTGGCAACCCTATACATAAAATAAGTTCTCTCGCGGGCCGCCTAAGGTTAGCTTAAAACTCACGCGGGCCGCCTAAGGGTCAAAATTTCAGTATAAATAGAGGATGTTGGGACTTGATTCTGGGCAAAAAACGACGATCAAACTCCAAAATTACGCTGAGTTATCGTCCGATTACTATCAAAAACACTAATTAGGAGGGGGGGGGGGTGCTGCTACGATACAGGGTATTAACTTAATCGCTATTACGATTCATTTTCCGACCGATCAATATATCCAATGGATGTTTAAGTGCCGCCCACATTAGGGTTATACTTTATCGTTCGTCATTAATTTGACGGATCATCGTTAATTCGATGGATGAAGTATTATACTTTGTCGTTCGTCATTAATTTGACGGATCATCGTTAATTCGATGGATGAAGTATTATACTTTGTCGTTCGTCATTAATTTGACGGATCATCGTTAATTCGATGGATGAAGTATTGCACTTTGTCGTTCATTGTGAGAATTTGATCTCGTGAGTTATCGTAATTATTGTATTAAGTTACCTACCTAGTTCGTATGCACTAGGTTACAAGGCAAAATCAGTAGGCTAAACTCTGCCTGTATAAATCTGCAATATATCAAGGCTTATCGGTAGACTAAACTTTGGCCGTATGAATCTGCATGATTATATGTGAGTCATTCTCCTTTTCTCACAGTTTGTGAGTCATTCTCTCTTTTTATCAAATCTATTTACAAAACCCTATTTATTTCAAAGTTATAATTACAGGGATTAAGTTTATATAATCACCATATTACAGCCGGTATGTGGGGTTTTGTATACATTACTTGATAATCGTCACCATTGGGGCAGCCAGTGGGGGATATGACCATAGTCACAGACACCATTGGACGAATGGGCCAATGGGTCGAGTGACAAATACCGTGGGTAGTTGGCTTGATATCAGAAACATTGTAATCACTCTTAATACTGTAAATTATAACAAATGTGTCATTTTAGTAAATAGAATGATTCACTCAGTATTTCCCGCTGACAAAACCTTTTTAAAATATTTTTCAGGTAATTACAGTAGATTGGAGTAAGAGATAGATACGGCACTGAAAGGCATCAAGAAGTGGCTTATTTTATTAAATAAATCAAAATTTAGAAATATTGTTTTATATAATCAAATTTATCTTTATTAAAGCTACCATTGTAAAACATGGGTTTATCCCATCTATTTAAATAAATAAAATCCGGTGTTTATAAACTCTGATATTTTTCCTAACTCACGGTCCTGATGAAATTTCCGCTGCAACGTTTTCAAAATAATCACCGGTACCACCGGGCTGTTCGCGACTCCCGATTCCGTCCAGGGTGGGTCGGGGGTCGTGACAGAAGGTGGTATCAGAGCCAACTTAAAGAGCCACTGCTTTACGCCTTTAGGTGTTGTAACAATAATACCTAAATTTATATAAAAGAGTTAGGAGATTGCTGTTAACTGGTAGCATTTAGACTTGAACTTAAGAAAAGATGCCTTAGTATTAGCTTCACGATAAGCTAAGTATTTGTGTAAATAAATATGATAGATTTTGGTGTGCCATAAGTAATATATTTGATAAAGTAATATCACGGGACAACTAAGTCCAGAATCACTAGTTGAGAGAATGATCAACAGTGTTATGATTAGAATTACTAGTTGAAAGAATGATCAAATTGACACTGTCACAGGAATCGTTTAGTGATCAATATAATAATAAGATATGTTATGGAAATACAAATTTCCTTAATTCTGAATAAAAGCCCTAATAAGATAGGCACTTTTTGAAAAGATACTAATTATGGGAAATGGAAAATTTTCTCCGGCAAGAACCGGGTAAGAAGGTATATAATATGTCATCAAGTGACAAGATTTCCCTAAATAGTATCATGACCAGATATTTGACTGGTTTTTTTGGAAATATGAATCTGTTAAATACATTGACCTGATAGATGGTATGTTTATTTCAGCATGTGAAATATGTGATTATATAGATATATATATCTATAAGAAATTCCAAAAGTCAATTAAGAATAAAGCACAAGCATCTGTGTCTAGATTTCTTTATTAGGAATCTCTTTTCCAACATCAAACATTATTTCGTTTGATTATCTGCCTAGTAACTCGAGCAACAATATTAAGTTGGGATATCATCAAAAGTGTAAAGAAAATCTAACGCATTACCATAAACTAGTAATGCAAGTAAGAAAGTACAAGAAAACACATGAAAATTTAATTATAAGTCCACAAAAGTTGAAGTATATCACACACAACTTTCGAGGCAAGATCTTTGGAAAATATAAATTGGGCACGATAACACCAATGTTAAATTCTGTCAGTAGAAGAACTAAAAGCAGCACTTTGCCACATGATCCTACAAGCAACATGAAATTTCGCTGAGGTACGTTGTAACAAGATTTCACAATCATCAGTGCACAGTCTAATCAGAGTCATAATTATTATCACTGCAAAAGGAGTTATAGACCTTTGCAAATTCCCTATTTCATTTTATTTAACATTCCCTGGTAATGTCATTTAATAACGGTTATCACTCGAAATTCTAGATAAAAGTTCTTCTAATTCTTTTGTTGAAAATTCTGACTTCTGCATATAATAAGTTGACTTTCGCAACGGTCATCATACCAAGAGGATTTATTTCCTAGTAGCGGATATTGATTCATTTCATTTCTTGCCACATGTTACACATGCACCATTTGTCGTGCATGTGGTTCATTTAATTTCTGAATTTCCACTGAAGGGTTTCATTCTAAATTGTTGTTTTATCCAAACTCAAAGATCATTTCGCTATACTTGATTTTTGGCACTATATACCGCAGTAAGGCAAAACGATGACCCTTTTATATCAAGTCAATAAATTTCTTGAGAAACTCAATTTTCTTTGGCATACATAATTTTGCTGTAACCATGTCTGAACTTTCTTATTAATACATGAACTCGTTATGATTAAACCAAGTTCAATTGCTTGAACTTGCTCATATTCATTTCAAATTCCCATATGATGGATTTAAAGCTATCATATTCTCCAACAAACACTTCAATTCTCTGGAACTATAAAATGCTTATTTGGTCTTCGACTTCACTAAATCATTTCTTTGATCACGATCACCTTGTACTAACGTTTTCATAAAATTTAAAGCTTGCACTAATCTCATTTATATATATCATATACGGATATTTATAAAAGTTATCTTAACATAAATCATGTGATAAGATAATGATACACAAATTCTTGTCATATTTTAATATATCTCTTAAATGATTTTTACAACATCAATCTAGCCTTTCGTGATAAATTATTACTTTAACATCTCCAATCGAAAAACATTATATAAAATTTATTTTATATATGGAAACTTACATAAGTGATTACCTAATAGTATTACTATATTCTTATTAGTCACCATAAGGAGGATAAGTAAATACTTAGTCAATATAAGTAGGTGACTTATAATAAGAAGTACAGAATTTATTGTACATGTGCTTATATTTAACCAAAATGGAAATTTCATAAACTAGGCACCTAGCTCGGTTGGTTAGGCGCGCGAAAGGGTGTGGCCTAGACCCGGGTTCGATCCTCGGGACGGCCAGTTTCACCATTTTTTTAGAAATTTTTCCATTTAAGTGTATGTTTAGTTATGTATTACTAATATCAGTTTTATTATTAAGAAAATATTAATAATAATAGTGTTGGTATTATTTTTACTAGGATTATTATCAAGGGTAGGTATTGGATAGCCTAGCCTTAATTAGGCATGGACTGATCACCTATGCTTAAATAAGGGAGCACTAACCAATATCCACCATGATAATGACTAGTAATATATATAAATTAAGTCATCATACTTATTTAATTTTAATTATATATGAAAATACATATACCTTGGAAAAGACATATTTTCATAAAACAAAGGACAAATAAAATTATGTAAATAAATTATCTATCACATGTTTTGTGATAACTATGTACTGTAACCCTATGGTAAGAAAGTAACCATATAAGAATAATATGGTAGTCATTAACTACGTTGGGTTAGGAGAACATTATAATATATAAGAATAATTTCCATTTTCACTTATTTACAACATTTACATTCACAACGTTATATGGTTTCAAAATGGAAATAAGTAATCAAATAGAATCGACCCATTAAATGTTATATATTTACCAAATATTTTATACAATAAATATTTTTACACCTTTATTTATAATTTTCATTTTTAAATAGTGATTTCTTTTACAAAATGATATTTTGTAACATAAATTACGGTATTTTGTAATATATATTACATAGTTATTTTACAAAGTGTGGTAAAATACTAAAATAGTATTTATTTAAAAGAAGTAACCATTTACATATAGTAAAAATATGTAACCAATAATATATTACATAGTATTTATATTTGATATATAAGATACGGTTCAGACAGGGATACAAATAATATATATTATATTGGTAAGGTCAATACAACTTGTTCTTATTATATTTCAATCTCTAGTATATAGTATGGAAAATATGGTTACTAAAAGTATACTATCACATTGTTTCACAATTAAAACAACTTGGAACTTTAAAGATACACTAACTCTATTGTCTTTTGGTATATCATTACAATTCACTCATCTCAACACTTTGATTTTCTCATATCATAAATATTTGACAAATCATTTTTCATGCTTTTATTTCATTTGAAATCTGTCAATTCTAAATCTTCTTCAGTTGCTAATCAAAGTAAGCTTCCTTTTGACAAAGAATTTCATTGATTTTAAAAGTCCTTTCCATTCATTTGATCATATATCCTTTGGCTTGAACATAGTTATCTTGGAAATTATATCATTTCATCTCATTCGTTGGTCATCGATTTCTTGAACTAATTCAGTTGAACCATTGAATCCTACTTATGGTACAACTCGTATTCACAAAATTTGATATTTTAATTCTATGTCATCTACCCTAATATTATGTGACATAATTTCAAAAGAAATATAATAATCCAAATACACTTGGGAGCTGGAATCTGAGATGAAGAAGAAGTATTCCTACTTATTCCAATAAATCTCGAGGACGAGATTTTTATTAAGGTGGGGAGAATGTAACGACTCTCATCAAAAGTCATAATTATTAAATTAATTTGACCAATAGGAAACCCTAATTGAGACACCCAAGTGATTCTGCACAAACCCTAAAATTTTCAGAATTTTCAGAATCAGGATTAGGGCCCCTAAAACTCAGGGGGGGGGGGTATTCCCTACTTGACGATTATCTTAATAACTTGCGGACGAAGTTGAAATTTCAGAAATCGTCGACTCAGCTAGCCTAGTCCCACACGTGGCAACCCTATACATAAAATAAGTTCTCTCGCGGGCCGCCTAAGGTTAGCTTAAAACTCACGCGGGCCGCCTAAGGGTCAAAATTTCAGTATAAATAGAGGATGTTGGGACTTGATTCTGGGCACAAAAACGACGATCAAACTCCAAAATTACGCTGAGTTATCGTCCGATTACTATCAAAAACACTAATTAGTAGGGGGGTGCTGCTACGATACAGGGTATTAACTTAATCGCTATTACGATTCATTTTCCGACCGATCAATATATCCAATGGATGTTTAAGTGCCGCCCACATTAGGGTTATACTTTATCGTTCGTCATTAATTTGACGGATCATCGTTAATTCGATGGATGAAGTATTATACTTTGTCGTTCGTCATTAATTTGACGGATCATCGTTAATTCGATGGATGAAGTATTATACTTTGTCGTTCGTCATTAATTTGACGGATCATCGTTAATTCGATGGATGAAGTATTGCACTTTGTCGTTCATTGTGAGAATTTGATCTCGTGAGTTATCGTAATTATTGTATTAAGTTACCTACCTAGTTCGTATGCACTAGGTTACAAGGCAAAATCAGTAGGCTAAACTCTGCCTGTATAAATCTGCAATATATCAAGGCTTATCGGTAGACTAAACTTTGGCCGTATGAATCTGCATGATTATATGTGAGTCATTCTCCTTTTCTCACAGTTTGTGAGTCATTCTCTCTTTTTATCAAATCTATTTACAAAACCCTATTTATTTCAAAGTTATAATTACAGGGATTAAGTTTATGTAATCACCATACTACAGCCGGTATGTGGGGTTTTGTATACATTACTTGATAATCGTCACCATTGGGGCAGCCAGTGGGGGATATGACCATAGTCACAGACACCATTGGACGAATGGGCCAATGGGTCGAGTGACAAATACCGTGGGTAGTTGGCTTGATATCAGAAACATTGTAATCACTCTTAATACTGTAAATTATAACAAATGTGTCATTTTAGTAAATAGAATGATTCACTCAGTATTTCCCGCTGACAAAACATTTTTAAAATATTTTTCAGGTAATTACAGTAGATTGGAGTAAGAGATGGATACGGCACTGAAAGGCATCAAGAAGTGGCTTATTTTATTAAATAAATCAAAATTTAGAAATATTGTTTTATATAATCAAATTTATCTTTATTAAAGCTACCATTGTAAAACATGGGTTTATCCCATCTATTTAAATAAATAAAATCCGGTGTTTATAAACTTTGATATTTTTCCTAACTCACGGTCCTGATGAAATTTCCGCTGCAACGTTTTCAAAATAATCACCGGTACCACCGGGCTGTTCGCGACTCCCGATTTCGTCCAGGGTGGGTCGGGGGTCGTGACACCTATACTACCCCTATACGATACGATATCACACTTATAGGCTTATACGAGGTCAATACGTGACCTATACTATGTTATACGATACGGTATCACACTTATAGGCTTATACGAGTTCAATACATGACCTATATGACGCTATATGATTCGGTATCACACTTATAGGCTTATACGAGGTCAATACGTGACCTATACGACGCTATACGACACGATATCACACTTATAGGCTTATACGAGGTCAATACGGGACCTAATATTTGTATTATTTTTAATTCTTATAATTCATAATATTTGTATTATTTTTAATAATATTGTTTTTTTTATAAATAAACATGGAAATAACCCAAAATACACACAATTAATTTACTTTTTTTTATAAATAAACAAAGGAATACACAATAAAAAAATAGAAAAATGGAGCTCTATATACGGATTATACACTCCTTAGAGGTCCCTACGCAGCGTATGAGACAAAAATGACACAACTACCCTTGTATTTGGCTTCGTGTAGCCTCAACACAAGGGTATAAAAGACATTTTCAGACCTTTATATACGCTCCTTAGAGGTCTATACGCAGCGTATATATGCAATAAGGGTTAAAAAGATAATTTAACCACATGTTTGGGGTTAAAAATAAAAACTACCCTTTATATACGCTGAGTATTGACCTATACGCAGCGTATATAAAGGTCTGAAAATGTCTTTTATACCCTTGTGTTGAGGCTATACGAAGCCAAATACAAGGGTAGTTGTGTCATTTTTGTCTCATACGCTGCGTAGGGACCTCTAAGGAGCGTATATAAAGCTCCATTTTTGTATTTTTTTATAGTGTATTCCTTTGTTTATTTATAAAAAAAAGAAAATTATTTATAAAAAAACAATATTATTGGTAAATAATACAAATATAAATTATAAAAATAAAAAATTATATAAATATTATGAATTATAAAAATTAAAAAAGAAAATTATTTATAAAAAAACAATATTATTGGTAAATAATACAAATATATTGTTTTGTTATCGTTTAAATTAAATTATCGTATTCCTTTGTTTATTTATAAAAAAAGAAAATTATTTATAAAAAAACAATATTATTCGTAAATAATACAAATATATTATATTGTTATCGTTTAAATTAAATTATCTTATCGTATTGCATCGTATCGTATCGTATTGCATCATATTGTATCGTATAGTGTATAGTATATAAGTCTCGTATAGAGGCCGATACGGGGGTTATTGTATAGTATAGTATCGTATCGTATCGTATCGTATCGTATCGTATCGTATAGTGTAGTATAAGTCTCGTATAGGTTTCCTATAGGTCTTGTATATGCATATAGGATTAGACGGGACCTAAACCTCACCTATACGATACGATATCACACTTATAGGCTTATACGAGGTCAATACATGACCTATACGACGCTATACGACACGATATCACACTTATAGGCTTATACGAGGACAATACGTGACCTATACGACGCTATACGATACGATATCACACTTATAGGCTTATACGAGGTCAATACGTGACCTATACCACGTTATATGAAACGATATCACACTTATAGGCTTATACGAGGTCAATACGTGACCTATACGACGCTATATGATTCGATATCACACTTATAGGAGGCTTATACGAGGTCAATACGTGACCTATACTACGTTATACGATACGATATCACACTTATAGGCTTATACCTATACTACCCCTATACGATACGATATCACACTTATAGGCTTATACGAGGTCAATACGTGACCTATACTATGTTATACGATATGGTATCACACTTATAGGCTTATACGAGTTCAATACATGACCTATACGACGCTATATGATTCGGTATCACACTTATAGGCTTATACGAGGTCAATACGTGACCTATACGACGCTATACGACACGATATCACACTTATAGGCTTATACGAGGTCAATACGGGACCTAATATTTGTATTATTTTTAATTCTTATAATTCATAATATTTGTATTATTTTTAATAATATTGTTTTTTTTATAAATAAACATGGAAATAACCCAAAATACACACAATTAATTTACTTTTTTTTATAAATAAACAAAGGAATACACAATAAAAAAATACAAAAATGGAGCTTTATATACGCTCCTTAGAGGTCCCTACGCAGCGTATGAGACAAAATTGACACAACTACCCTTGTATTTGGCTTCGTATAGGCTCAACACAAGGGTATAAAAGACATTTTCAGACCTTTATATACGCTCCTTAGAGGTCTATACGCAGCGTATATATACAATAAGGGTTAAAAAGATAATTTAACCACATGTTTGGGGTTAAAAATAAAAACTACCCTTTATATACGCTGAGTATTGACCTATACGCAGCGTATATAAAGGTCTGAAAATGTCTTTTATACCCTTGTGTTGAGGCTATACGAAGCCAAATACAAGGTTAGTTGTGTCATTTTTGTCTCATACGCTGCGTAGGGACCTCTAAGGAGCGTATATAAAGCTCCATTTTTGTATTTTTTTATTGTGTATTCCTTTGTTTATTTATAAAAAAAAGAAAATTATTTATAAAAAAACAATATTATTGGTAAATAATACAAATATAAATTATAAAAATAAAAAATTATATAAATATTATGAATTATAAAAATTAAAAAAGAAAATTATTTATAAAAAAACAATATTATTGGTAAATAATACAAATATACTGTTTTGTTATCGTTTAAATTAAATTATCGTATTCCTTTGTTTATTTATAAAAAAAGAAAATTATTTATAAAAAAACAATATTATTCGTAAATAATACAAATATATTATATTGTTATCGTTTAAATTAAATTATCTTATCATATTGCATCGTATTGTATCATATTGCATCATATCGTTTCGTATCGTATAGTGTATAGTATATAAGTCTCGTATAGAGGCCTATACGGGGGTTATTGTATAGTATAGTATCGTATCGTATCGTATCGTATCGTATGGTGTAGTATAAGTCTCGTATAGGTTTCCTATAGGTCTTGTATATGCATATAGGATTAGACGGGGACCTAAACCACACCTATACGATACGATAACACACTTATAGGCTTATACGAGGTCAATACATGACCTATACGACGCTATACGACACGATATCACACTTATAGGCTTATACGAGGTCAATACGTGACCTATACGACGCTATACGATACGATATCACACTTATAGGCTTATACGAGGTCAATACGTGACCTATACTACGTTATATGAAACGATATCACACTTATAGGCTTATACGAGGTCAATACGTGACCTATACGACGCTATATGATTCGATATCACACTTATAGGAGGCTTATACGAGGTCAATACGTGACCTATACTACGTTATACGATACGATATCACACTTATAGGCTTATACCTATACTACCCCTATACGATACGATATCACACTTATAGGCTTATACGAGGTCAATACGTGACCTATACTATGTTATACGATACGGTATCACACTTATAGGCTTATACGAGTTCAATACATGACCTATACGACGCTATATGATTCGGTATCACACTTATAGGTTTATACGAGGTCAATACGTGACCTATACGACGCTATACGACACGATATCACACTTATAGGCTTATACGAGGTCAATACGGGACCTAATATTTGTATTATTTTTAATTCTTATAATTCATAATATTTGTATTATTTTTAATAATATTGTTTTTTTTATAAATAAACATGGAAATAACCCAAAATACACACAATTAATTTACTTTTTTTTATTATAAATAAACAAAGGAATACACAATAAAAAAATACAAAAATGGAGCTCTATATACGGATTATACGCTCCTTAGAGGTCCCTACGCAGCGTACGAGACAAAAATGACACAACTACCCTTGTATTTGGCTTCGTATAGCCTCAACACAAGGGTATAAAAGACATTTTCAGACCTTTATATACGCTCCTTAGAGGTCTATATGCAGCGTATATATACAATAAGGGTTAAAAAGATAATTTAACCACATGTTTGGGGTTAAAAATAAAAACTACCCTTTATATACGCTGAGTATTGACTTTTACGCAGCGTATATAAAGGTCTGAAAATGTCTTTTATACCCTTGTGTTGATGCTATACGAAGCCAAATACAAGGGTAGTTGTGTCATTTTTGTCTCATACGCTGCGTAAGGACCTCTAAGGAGCGTATATAAAGCTCCATTTTTGTATTTTTTATTGTGTATTCCTTTGTTTATTTATATAAAAAAAGAAAATTATTAATAAAAAAACAATATTATTGGTAAATAATACAAATATAAATTATAAAAATAAAAAATTATATAAATATTATGAATTATAAAAATTAAAAAAGAAAATTATTTATAAAAAAACAATATTATTGGTAAATAATACAAATATATTGTTTTGTTATCTTTTAAATTAAATTATCGTATTCCTTTGTTTATTTATAAAAAAAGAAAATTATTTATAAAAAAACAATATTATTCGTAAATAATACAAATATATTATATTGTTATCGTTTAAATTAAATTATCTTATCGTATTGCATCGTATCGTATCGTATGGTATTGCATCATATCGTATCGTATAGTGTATAGTATATAAGTCTCGTATAGAGGCCGATACGGGGGTTATTGTATAGTATAGTATCGTATCGTATCGTATCGTATCGTATCGTATCGTATCGTATCGTATCGTATAGTGTAGTATAAGTCTCGTATAGGTTTCCTATAGGTCTTGTATATGCATATAGGATTAGACGGGACCTAAACCACACTTATACGATACGATATCACACTTATAGGCTTATACGAGGTCAATACATGACCTATACGACGTTATATGATTCGGTATCACACTTATAGGCTTATACGAGGTCAATACGTGACCTATACGACGCTATACGATACGATATCACACTTATAGGCTTATACGAGGTCAATACGGGACCTAATATTTGTATTATTTTTAATTCTTATAATTCATAATATTTGTATTATTTTTAATAATATTGTTTTTTTTATAAATAAACATGGAAATAACCCAAAATACACGCAATTAATTAACTTTTTTTTATAAATAAACAAAGGAATACCCAATAAAAAAATAGAAAAATGGAGCTCTATATACGGATTATACGCTCCTTAGAGGTCCCTACGCAGCGTATGAGACAAAAATGACACAACTACCCTTGTATTTGGCTTCGTGTAGCCTCAACACAAGGGTATAAAAGACATTTTCAGACCTTTATATACGCTCCTTAGAGGTCTATACGCAGCGTATATATACAATAAGGGTTAAAAAGATAATTTAACCACATGTTTGGGGTTAAAAATAAAAACTACCCTTTATATACGCTGAGTATTGACCTATACGCAGCGTATATAAAGGTCTGAAAATGTCTTTTATACCCTTGTGTTGAGGCTATACGAAGCCAAATACAAGGGTAGTT
The DNA here is from genome assembly GCA_030545235.1 of Helianthus tuberosus. Classification (NCBI taxonomy): domain Eukaryota; kingdom Viridiplantae; phylum Streptophyta; class Magnoliopsida; order Asterales; family Asteraceae; genus Helianthus; species Helianthus tuberosus. Next base: position 32,247,652 of record CM060404.1, on the reverse strand, counting down.
GTGTCATTTTTGTCTCATACGCTGCGTAGGGACCTCTAAGGAGCGTATATAAAGCTCCATTTTTGTATTTTTTTATTGTGTATTCCTTTGTTTATTTATAAAAAAAAAGAAAATTATTTATAAAAAAACAATATTATTGGTAAATAATACAAATATAAATTATAAAAATAAAAAATTATATAAATATTATGAATTATAAAAATTAAAAAAGAAAATTATTTATAAAAAAACAATATTATTGGTAAATAATACAAATATATTGTTTTGTTATCGTTTAAATTAAATTATCGTATTCCTTTGTTTATTTATAAAAAAAGAAAATTATTTATAAAAAAACAATATTATTCGTAAATAATACAAATATATTATATTGTTATCGTTTAAATTAAATTATCTTATCGTATTGCATCGTATCGTATCGTATCGTATTGCATCATATCGTATCGTATAGTGTATAGTATATAAGTCTCGTATAGAGGCCGATACGGGGGTTATTGTATAGTATAGTATCGTTTCGTATCGTATCGTATCGTATAGTGTAGTATAAGTCTCGTATAGGTTTCCTATAGGTCTTGTATATGCATATAGGATTAGACGGGACCTAAACCTCACCTATACGATACGATATCACACTTATAGGCTTATACGAGGTCAATACATGACCTATACGACGCTATACGACACGATATCACACTTATAGGCTTATACGAGGTCAATACGTGACCTATACGACGCTATACGATACGATATCACACTTATAGGCTTATACGAGGTCAATACGTGACCTATACTACGTTATATAAAACGATATCACACTTATAGGCTTATACGAGGTCAATACGTGACCTATACGACGCTATATGATTCGATATCACACTTATAGGAGGCTTATACGTGGTCAATACGTGTCCTATACTACGTTATACGATACAATATCACACTTATAGGCTTATACCTATACTACCCCTATACGATACGATATCACACTTATAGGTTTATACGAGGTCAATACGTGACTTATACTATGTTATACGATACGGGATCACACTTATAGGCTTATACGAGTTCAATACATGACCTATACGACGCTATATGATTCGGTATCACACTTATAGCCTTTTACGAGGTCAATACGTGACCAATACGACGCTATACGACACGATATCACACTTATAGGCTTATACGAGGTCAATACGGGACCTAATATTTGTATTATTTTTAATTCTTATAATTCATAATATTTGTATTATTTTTAATAATATTATTTTTTTTATAAATAAACATGGAAATAACCCAAAATACACACAATTAATTTACTTTTTTTATAAATAAACAAAGGAATACACAATAAAAAAATACAAAAATGGAGCTTTATATACGCTCCTTAGAGGTCCCTACGCAGCGTATGAGACAAAAATGACACAACTACCCTTGTATTTGGCTTCGTATAGGCTCAACACAAGGGTATAAACGACATTTTCAGACCTTTATATACGCTCCTTAGAGGTCTATACGCAGCGTATATATACAATAAGGGTTAAAAAGATACTTTAACCACATGTTTGGGGTTAAAAATAAAAACTACCCTTTATATACGCTGAGTATTGACCTATACGCAGCGTATATAAAGGTCTGAAAATGTCTTTTATATCCTTGTGTTGAGGCTATACGAAGCCAAATACAAGGGTAGTTGTGTCATTTTTGTCTCATACGCTGCGTAGGGACCTCTAAGGAGCGTATATAAAGCTCCATTTTTGTATTTTTTTATTGTGTATTCCTTTGCTTATTTATAAAAAAAAGAAAATTATTTATAAAAAAACAATATTATTGGTAAATAATACAAATATAAATTATAAAAATAAAAAATTATATAAATATTATGAATTATAAAAATTAAAAAAGAAAATTATTTATTAAAAAACAATATTATTGGTAAATAATAAAATATACTGTTTTGTTATCGTTTAAATTAAATTATCGTATTCCTTTGTTTATTTATAAAAAAAGAAAATTATTTATAAAAAAACAATATTATTCGTAAATAATACAAATATATTATATTGTTATCGTTTAAATTAAATTATCTTATCGTATTGCATCGTATCGTATCGTATCGTATCGTATCGTATTGCATCATATCGTATCGTAGAGTGTATAGTATATAAGTCTCGTATAGAGGCCTATACGGGTGTTATTGTATAGTATCGTATCGTATCGTATCGTATCGTATCGTGTAGTGTAGTATAAGTCTCGTATAGGTTTCCTATAGGTCTTGTATATGCATATAGGATTAGACGGGACCTAAACCACACCTATACGATACGATATCACACTTATAGGCTTATACGAGGTCAATACATGACCTATACGACGCTATACGACACGATATCACACTTATAGGCTTATACGAGGTCAATACGTGACCTATACGACGCTATACGATACGATATCACACTTATAGGCTTATACGAGGTCAATACGTGACCTATACGACGCTATACGATACGATATCACACTTATAGGCTTATACGAGGTCAATACGTGACCTATACTACGTTATACGATACGATATCACACTTATAGGCTTATACGAGTTCAATACATGACCTATACGACGCTATATGATTCGGTATCACACTTATAGGCTTATACGAGGTCAATACGTGACCTATATGACGCTATACGACACGATATCACACTTATAGGCTTATACGAGGTCAATACTGGACCTAATATTTGTATTATTTTTAATTCTTATAATTCATAATATTTGTATTATTTTTAATAATATTGTTTTTTTTATAAATAAACATGGAAATACCCCAAAATACACACAATTAATTTACTTTTTTTTTTTATAAATAAACAAAGGAATACACAATAAAAAAATACAAAAATGGAGCTTTATATACGCTCCTTAGAGGTCCCTACGCAGCGTATGAGACAAAAATGACACAACTACCCTTGTATTTGGCTTCGTATAGCCTCAACACAAGGGTATAAAAGACATTTTCAGACCTTTATATACGCTCCTTAGAGGTCTATACGCAGCGTATTTAAACTTTGTGAAAAAATGATCCATCAAACCTACCAAAATGACTCAAAAAAATCTAATGGTTTATATACGCTGTGTATAGACCTATACGCAGCGTATATAACCCTTGTTTTCTGTGCAATGATTGCTGATAAGGCTCTGAAATCCATGGTTTATATACGCTGAGTATAGCTCTATACGCAGCGTATTGAGGTAACCCTATACGCAGCGTATGTAAACCCTAAGTGTGCAGATAGCCTGCCAAGGTGTGCAAATAGTGAGGGCCATATAGTTGCACAAGCAAAGCAAAGAATCAACATCATCATTGTTTTACACCCGAGTAAGGAATTATACTTTTGTTTTGTATCTAGATATAGCATAATGGTTTATTTTATTTGGGTAAAGAATAATGTATTATATATTACTTTTTCTTAGATATATTTTGCTCTTTACATATGATATTTCTCATAAATTGATAAATTGATTTATGACCTAGATGTGATTATTACTTCATATGTTGAGTAAGGTCCAACTTTATTTCAAGCAAACCAAGAGTAAAGAATTATACTTATATTTCGTATCTAGATAAAGAATAATGGTTTATTTTATTTGGGTAAAGAATAATGTGTTATATATTACTTTTTCTTAGATATATTTTGCTCTTTACATATTTTATATCTAGATAAAGAATAATGGTTTATTTTATTTGGGTAAAGAATAATATGTTATATATTACTTTTTCTTAGATATATTTTGCTCTTTACATATGATGCTTTTCATAAATTTAATTCTTACCAAAGAATAATTAATTGAGTGATTAAACCATACTGGTATTCAAATTCAAATGTAAATTATATGTCAACACACTTTAATTGTAGTTCATATATATACTAGAATTATTCCCAACATAGGATTCACCAACAATATATTTCCTCAGTTTGGGTTGGGATTGGGAAGTCCCTTCATCTGTATCTTCAACAATAGTTTTCATCACCATCGTCACTGCTGATAATATTAATTCCGCCCCGTCGTCGGATGAGGATGACAAAACAAATTTATCATATGAATCGCTTGAACTTGAAAAAAATCCATTTTATATACTTTTAGGGATGAGCTCGGTACCGGCCGGTACCGAACCGATACTGGAACCGAAAGTACCGATACATAAAATCCTCAAAAGTAGGTACCGGTACTGGTACCGAATATACCTGGTACGGTACGGTACCGGTATTTGAGGGTAAAAACCGGTTAAATTCCGATACCGAACCGGTACCGTACCGGACCGGTACCGAAAATGTACCCGGTTCGTTAAATTCGGTACCGGTACCGGGTAACATTTGCTCATCCCTATATATTTTTGAATTTTTGGATGGTAAAAATGAGTAAGAAACGTTTGGTTTATATAGAAAATAATTAAAAGATTTTTTTTTTAAATTAGCCGTTGGCCAACGGCTACGTCTAACGGCTAGCCCAACCAATCAAACACAACCATGTCACCCCAGCCCTCCGCCCCACGCCAGGCTCAATCCCCACGCTAGCGGGGCAACACCATGGCCAACGCCAGCCGGTGTGGACTAGCCAGCATTTTTGATATTCCACTGCCCCAACCCACGCCCCACACCCACCGTTCTTATGTTGAGTTCTCTTTGATAATACAAGACTTAATTTGCTGCTTTAAAATATTACTTACTGAAAGTTTGAGAGTACGTTAAATAAGCCTCTATTTAATAATAAAACAACCACATGCTAATTAAATCCCATTCCACATATCCCATAAAATCAGCCACCTCCCAATGTTCACATTCCCACATTCAACTCCTTTTCCGGTCAGCCATGACCCCTATTCTTCAACAACCCTTCTGACCCATTCATGCGAAACCCACTTTCAATGACCCGGCCATCAAGATTATCCAACATGTTTTCCAAATATGATACACTGTGGGTCAGTGATTTTCTCATCATATAGACTTTGTTTCTAATCACCACATCCAAATTTTATGGTCCTTAGATTAATAAACTTGAGATAAAACACAACTTAAATCTATACATCAGTAAATGGGTCAAAATCACTTAGCAAATAATAATGTAGCTTACAAGGGGGTTGGAATTATGCACTTGAATATTCTATCCTCTGAATATTAATCTTCGCGCATTAAATGTCATAAGGTAATCGAATTGAGAAAAAATTACACATGTAACTGGACTTTAATTTACAAATCATAGTTTGGTGAGTTTTTCTTGAAATGTTGATTCCTCCATTTAATGGGAGAAATTTGATCGAGGAGTCATATATGTAATGCTCTTTTCAAATGGTTACAACTGATAGAAGTTTAAAGTTTAAAGGTAATAAAACTCATTGTGCCATATTAGTTCATGTTAAGATTTCATGACCACAAAATGCCTATATTAGATGCATTAAGTTTTGGACTGAATGTGTTCTGGTTTAACTTACCCTATCCGCACAAAAAGTTACCCGTTTTGACTCATTACCAAATCCACACAATTGTTAAAAACCATATTATTGTCAACACACCTTTATGTTTGCCATGTCATATTTGTTTTATCTCCGAACAGCCAATCTGGTCTTTTATCTACATATGATGACACGTTAGATTAAGATGTCAATTGAAAGTCGAGCTTGCGGATCGACATAGATGAACCAAGCCGTTGCATGTACGAACACCCCCGCCTCTTCTTTTTTCTTTTTCAGGTATTGGATATGGCCCACATGTTGTCATTTATTTTATAAATAGTTAATGTGTCAACTGCCAACTAACAATTTAATTTATTGAGAAAATGATTTAGGAGGCTGGTAAAAATACAATTTGGGTGACTTTGCTTGAGAAGGTCTTGGATTTGGTGCAGGTGGCTGAATAAGTTCGTGATCGGCTTCACTGAAATTCTCTGAATTTCGAGTTTGATTGTGGTCGTTAACACATGTTAAAAGAAAAGCGAATGGAAGTTTGTAAAAAAATGATCTGTGACATGCTGGTTGATTCGTTTCTTTTCAACTGAATGGTTACGGGTTTCGAACCCGGTCAACCGCAAATGTTTTTTTTTTCTCTCTTAAAACCTGAATTAAAAAAAATGAAGAATAAAAAATCTATGAAAAATGACCAATTTATCCTTGAGCTAACTGAGTTTCTTAACTGGTGTTAATTTTTTGGACTGAAATGGCACGTTTCGAGGATGTCAGGGAGGAAAATGACGCAAATTTTTTTTTGGACTGAAGTGGCATTTTCCACAAAACCACATAGACGAAAATGGCAGTTAACTCTAAAAACGATAATGTTAATTAAAAATAATAATCTGTTTTTTCTTTTATGAAGTCATTCAGTTTGGATGTTTTCGGACCCGTTTGGCTTGTAGTCAACCGATCTTGAACTTATGCATAATGTCCACCTTAATATCCATTATGTAACACTCTCAACCCATCTTGCAAAGAGTTTATCATATACGAATCAACTTTGAGAGTAATCAATTTTTTGTCAAGTACCCATATCATAATTCTAAAGATGTTAGTTTATAGTATCCACTACCGTTTGCTGATCACTCATACCTTACTAGTTAGTAAGTCATCACTTACAGCTTTCCACCATTTCATTCGGATGCAAGAAGGGACTCGATTGATTGTTTGAATCCGTAATTTTGCCTGTTAATTATTTTGAAATCTTTTTTAGTGTAAATCAGTGTTATTACAGACTTACATGAATGCATCCCTTGAAAAAGATTTCGAATGGTACTGCATACATAATCTAAAATCTTGAATTTGCCAAAAGTAACTACAAATCTTTGTATCATGGAAGGATACATTATATATAGTAAACCTTTGGTTATTCTATATATCTTTTGTTCTAATGCATCCCATGAAAAAAAAAAAAAAAATCTTTTCAAGACACTGCAAAGTTCACATCTTGCAATGATTAGGCTAGAGGGTGTGGTTTAAAGCCCTAGGGGCTTTATTACGCTACGTAAGCGTCACATAGACGACACATAAACATGGGGCTTTATCGTTAATTTACACAGTGTGGAATAACGCCCCTTATAAAGCTCATTTTAACTATATTAAAAAAAAGATAAATAAAAGAAAGTTGATTGGTTGACTTTTGGTGGGGCCCCTTGATTTCATCATCTGGTGCGCGCTAACCCTTTGGCGGAATCAATCGATAGCGCCCC